>CM053585.1:312879237-312919801 GCA_028646515.1 Pseudochirops corinnae | reverse complement strand
CACACACACACACACACACACACACACACACACACACACACACACACATATACACAGACACTTATCTTGTTGCAGTCTCCCGTTTTCAGAGAAAGAGTCATATCAGGGGAAGACATCCAGGAGTGATAGGCTCTAGGTCTTGAAGGCTGGGTACCACTTTAAGAGCAGAAGAAAACCCATATCAGGTAGTAAAAAGGGCACAGCACTTAGAGTCAGAAGACCTATATTCAAATCCATGCTCCATAATTTCTTATCTATGCAACTTTGTGGAAGTTACATAATCTTTCTGAGTCTTAGGTTCCTTATCTGTAAAATGGAGACAAGAATACCTGTATTAGTTACTGCCCAGGGTTAAGGTGAAGAAAGCACTTCATAAACTTCATAATCCTATAGAAATTAGAGATATGGTGTGACTAGGTGGCGCAGTGAATAGAGCACCAGCCCTGGAGTCAGGAGGACCTGAGGTCAAATCTGGCCTCAGACATTTAACACAAAAACTAGCCATGTGACCTTGGGCAAGTCACTTAACCCCAATTGCCCTCCCAAAAAAAAAGGAAATTAGAGATATTATTATGTTTGTATACTTCTTTAGTTTTTCAAAGTACTTTCCTATTCATTATATCATCACTCGTACACATCCTGGGGGAAGACAGGACTCTCTGGGGAAGACTTGGTGAATTTCTATGGTGCCCAAGCCCTTTCCCCATGATAGGAAATGGGGAGAACAGATAGAGAGGAAGACCACCCTGAACAACAAACTCAATCTAAAGAACTATACAGGTCCTTGGGGGAAATGTAGGCCAAGTGGAAAGGGAGAGAGAGTTGCTTGGGCTAATTTGCAGGAATGGGGAGAATCTTTCATGATCTGCTGTATGTCTGGTAGAATCTAGTCTGTCCTATAGTCACTGCTTTGTTACAATGAATATTTAACATGGGAGTTGAGGCTTCTTACTTTTTCTATAGCAACCTACACATGGATTCAATTTTGATTTTACAGGAGCAAGTCCAAGTTGGGGGGCATAAAATTCTTGAAGGTCAAACCCAAAGCTTTGGTTCTGAGACATGCATTTCAACAGCAAACACCCCACTCCTATCATCTCTTCCTCAGTCTACCTTATCCAAAACACTCACATTTGCAAACACATGCCTAATGTAAATGTGAGGGTCCCTAATGCACTTTGGTCTTTGGTTAGAAAAGTTTGAATTTATGAATGGAAGAGAGGGAGGGAAAGCTTCTGGACTCTAAGTGAAGGACATATTCTGAAAGTAAAAACTGATACAGGGACAGCTAAGTGGCACAAGGGATAGAGTACCAGTCCTGGAGCCAGGAGGACTTGAGTTCAAATCTGGCCTGAGACACTTACTAGCTGTGTGACCCTGGGCAAGTCACTTACCTTTGATTGCCTCAAAAAAAAAAACTGATACAGAAGAAAAATTTTTCCTCGCTTGAGGGGAAAAAGAAAGGAAACATGGGAGGCATAATGGAAATTTGGCATCAGAACACCTTTGTTTGAATACCAGCTCTGCTACTCACTTCTACTCTGAGCTGGGGGGGGGAGAAAGGGGGGAGAAGGAGAAGGGAGGTTGAACTGAATCTCTAAGGACTTTTCCAATTAAAAAAAATCTTATGATACTCTCAGATCTGTTCCCATTGTCTTTTCTACTTTCACTATTATCAGAGATGCTGTTCTCCCTCCTTCCCTCTCTCCCAGTACAGCCCATGTCACTCCTCCTTTCTTTCCAGCACTATGCAAATGTGGATTTCTATCATTCTGTCTCTGGAGGCTGCTCTAGTGGCTAGTCAGAAGACCTAGGTCCTAGCTCTGACACTAAAGACTATAGGTAAAAAAAAAAAATTAGAAATTAAGATTTAAAAAATTTAAATTAAAAAAAAGGTTACTGGTAAGTCACTGAAACTTTCTAAAGCTACTTCTCTGTAAACTGAGGAAAATATCTACCTTATCTATGAGAAAAATGCCTTCTTCATGAAAGCTATTCTTATTATCTCTTTGGTTCACTCCTCTACCTTCCCACCTCTAGCCTCAGAACCTTTGGCTTGTGCCCAACCATGTGGCCCCAAAATTCCTTCCTATTTGGGTCAAACATCAGCAGTTAAGAGTAACCCAAGCAAAAGGGATCCCCAGTTTGATAAGACTGAGTTTCAGGCTTGGCAAACTCTGGAGCCTGACTCCCCTGGAGCAATCACTCCCCCTCCCAAGAAGTAAACTGATCATTTCCCAAGATAGGATCAGAGAAATTCATCAAACTGGCTTTTAAATCCACTGACCGCCCCCCCCCCCTTCTCCCTCCTCCACCACCCAACACTGCTGAGATTAAAATGCATTATCCTTTGATATGGGGCTAATAAACTGAGCCATCCCTCAGCCTCAGGACTCAGACTATAATTCACTCTGGGGAAAAAGTGTAGATATCCACTCAGATAAATTCTAAATATACCACTGAGGAGATAAATATGCATACTTAGGAGGCCCCATGGAGTGTACAAATCTCTTGCTAAAACTGCCTTCCAAAGTCTTCTTCAGATGCTCAAATAAAGCTAATCTTCAGAGACTTGGGAAGTAAAGAAGGAAGGAAGCTGGCAATTCTAAGAGCTAGAGAGTAGTTCCAGGCAAAGAGCTCTAGATTCACATTCAGAAGATCAAGGTTCAAGTCCTGATTCTGCTATTCATGAAGTAGGTGATCTTGGACAAGTCTCTTCTACACTGGGGGAGGAGGGGAGTGTCCTCCTTCATCACCATCTGAAAAATGGCATGGTCTCTAGGAGCACTTCTCATAGACTGTGCCACCTTGAGCCAGTCCCTTCTCTCTGAGCTGTTAAAATGACAGCGTTGAGCTAGCTGGTCCCCTCGGCCATTTCTTTCCCTGTGATCACTATGCGATGAAATTCAGTCATTCCTGCCATTGAGATGGTTCTTCACCTGGGGTCCATAATCTGTGGATGAATTTCAGGGAGCCCATGGGGAAAAAATTAATATGGGAAAAAATTATATCTTTATTTTCATTAACTTCTAACTTAAAATTTAAATTGAAGGAAATTTAAATTTTAAGTTAGAAGTTAGTGAAAATAGAGTTTTTTATTATTTGTTATTATTTTATTTTAATTATTTATTTTCATTTTATTTAAAAACATTGTTCTAAGAAGGGGTCCAGTCCATAGGCATCAGTAGACTTCTAGACAAATCATAATACAAAAAGGGTTAAGAACTCTTGATCCTCAGTCCCTTCTCAGGACTTGGGAAATCACTTGTTGTTACTGGTACAGAAAATAAGGTTCAGACTCTCTGATTTGGTGGAGCTTGTTATGTGGCTGTCCAGTAACAGTGAGCACAGAATTTGGTGTGAGTCAAACCTATGCAGTCTCTGAGTGATCCCCAGTCAGAGATCAGAGCTCCAAGCAGGAGAAACAATTAGCCTCCTAACCTTTCATCTTCCCCGACCTCTCTCTCCCCTTCCCACCTTCCAGTCAAACGACTGATCAATCTACAAGTATTTGAAGGTGAAGAGAGCCCTGCCCTCAGGAAGTTTGTGTTCTAATCTGGAGAGACAATGTGTATGCTTATAGTTATATATAAAATGCCTATGACGTAGGTACCAGGGAAAACACTAGCAACTGGGAGGGTGGAGAAAGAGACAGAGATAGACAGAGACATAGAAAAAATGAAGGACAGAGGGGGAGAGAAACAAAAATAGAGAAAGTGTGGGAAGGAGGGAAAGGAAGGAAGGAAGGAAGGAGAAGGAAGGAAAGAAGGAGAGGAGGGAAGGAAGGAGAGGAGAGAAGGAAGGAAGAAGAAAGGATGGAAGGAGAAGGAAGGGAGGAAGGAAGGAAAGGAAGAGAGGAGGGAAGGAAGGAGAAGAGGGAAGGGAGGAGAGGAGGGAAGGAAGGAGAGGAGGGAAGGAAGGAAGAAAGGAAGAAAGGAAGGAAGGAAGGAAGGAAGGAAGGAAGGAAGGAAGGAAGGAAGGAAGGAAGGAAGGAAGGAAAAGTCCTTATGTAAAAGGTGGCACCTGAGCTGAGTATTAAAGGAAGCCAGACTTTGGGGAGCTGGGGAGGCAATAGGATACAAGTCAAAAGACCTGAGTCAAAAGATGATCACTAGCTCTAGAGCCAGAGTATGTGAGTTCAAATCCTACCTCTGACACTTATTACTTCCGTTATCTCGTGCAAATCATTCATCCTCCTTGAACCTCAGTTTCCTCCCCTGTAAAATGAACAGGTCACCCTTGATGACCTCGGAATTTACTTCTAGCTTTAGATCTATTGTCCCCTGACTTCTCTGGGTCTCAGTTTCTTCACCTGTAAAATGACAGCATTGACCCAGATGATCTCTAAACTCCAAATCCTAGTACCTTCCAAAAGTTCTTAATACTTCTCTGGAGAGAGCATCACATACCACCTGGTAGGAAGGCGACATTAGCCACCCCACACTCATTACAGCACAGGAGCTATTAAATGGGAAGTAATGATAATTGTAAAAAAAAAAGATGATAGTCTAATAGAATCTCCATCATTATCAAAGCAGTATTGTAACAGCAACAGCTTAATAAAAGCACTAAATAAACTCCCCAAAAGGAAACTAGGAAAATTTTACCACAAAATCAATTCACCTCTAATTCAAATGTGCTGAAAAGGTATTTCATCTTAATGACTCAATTATTTCATTATAAGGTAAGTAATAAAGTTTCCTATCCACTCCTTGCTTGACTACTTAATCCTCTTTTTCCAGCCTCTTCTGGGAGGATGTGTTTATAGATGCGTACTTAGTAAATCGGGCACTTTACTTCCATTTTATTAGTGATTTTATAGAATATTCAGCCATTTGCCTTAATGTAAAGTCTATCACTTAATTAGTCATCGGTGGGATTCTAGGAATGCTCATCTCAGTGTGTTTGTTTGCATGCACACCCACAAGGCAATTACACCCTAGCCTGAGTTCCTATCATAATACTGGGACATGGGGTTGATATTACATATCTTCAAATTCGTCACAGTCAGGGAAAGCAAGCTAATAATTGTGCTTCAGTTTCTGACTCGTCCCTCTGTCTCTGCTTTCTGCTGCAGCCTGAAAAGGCCATGCATTATAAATATGCCTTCACCTTCCCAAAGCAGGGTGAAGGAAAGATTAAGCCCATCCCCCAATACCAACCATCTCTGTCTCTCTCTCTCTCTTACACACACACACACACACACACACACACACACACACACACATACCCCCTGGCTAGATCAATTCTTGCTAACACACAACTGGTACTACTGACCTGGAAACCTTTGTTATAGAAACAGGCAAGATCTGGGAGTGACCTAGCCCACGCGCGCGCGTGCGTGTGTGTGTGTGTGTGTGTGTGTGTGTGTGTGAGTGTGTGCGCGCGCGCGCAAACGCATGCGTTTGCACACAAACAAATGCTCAATTTGTGGCTGTCATATCCAAACTCTAGCTAACACTAACATTAGCCACAATTCAAATTTATATAGTCCTCTAAGGTTTGCAAAGCGCTTAACATACATTATCTCACCTGATCCTCACAACAGCTTCATATGGTAAATATTATCACTATTCTCATTTTGCAGGTGAGGAAACTGAGAAGTGAATTGGCTTCCCCAGGCTCATATAATTAGTAAATATTTGAGGGTGGATCTGAACATCAGTCTTCTAGCCATCTTGCACAATTCCTTATTCACTGCACCACACCCCTCAGACACTCCCTGGAGAAAACATGTCACACTTCCAGGTCTTGTGAATAGAATAACAAGATGGTGGACTAGACATTTTCACAGATCACCATGACCTCTGAAACCTCTCCAAAACAGAAAATTGGGCACCAAAGATAAAGCACCTTCAGCTGTTTCAATGGTCTAGGACACCCAGAATCCAAATCAAAGTTTACCAAAAAAAAAAAATCAACAGTGACTGTTCCTGACCCTAAGCTCACTCAGCACCCTATGCCAACCTCCCACACTGCCAGCAGCAAGGCTACACTGGCAGACCCAAGAACACAACACAGGCTTACATCAAAACCCATCGCTGTAACTTGTGACCCCCTCCCTCTTTCTAGAGCCATAGAGACCCTGGCTCAAGGTTGCAGAAATTTGCTTGTGCCCCAACAGCTAGCTTTGTCCATCACCCTTCAGGATCAAAAGCCTTCTGAGAGCTGCAACCTAGAAGCAACAGTACTGTAAAGTTCTGAACAGGGAAAGCAGGCTCAAAACTGCCAATGCTAGGCCAGAGAACTAAGGAACACAGAGAGTGGAACAGGTCATCAGGAAAGGACTTGGTTCATGTGTAGGGCAGTGCAATACTACACCAAGCCTGAGGGAAAGAGCATGGCATCCAGCTGGGACATTTCTATATAATAATAACAAAACACAAGAAGCAACAATAGAAAGAGAAACCCCATTCTAAATAACTATAAAATACATTAAATGTCTGGGGATCAACCTCCCAAAGCACACAAAATGCTTGTATAGATTCAATTACAAAGTATTTCTTAAAAATAAAAAAGAAAAATCTAAATAGCTGAGGAATACTCAGTGTTCATGACTAAGCCATGCCAATACAATAAAAATAACAACATCGCCAAAATGAAGGCTATACCAATCAAATTACCAAGGGGAGACTCTACAGAGCTTGATGAAATAATAACAAAATTCATTTGGAAAAACAAGAGATTTAGAATATCAAGGGAAATGATGAAATTAAGTAAGGACAAAGAATACTGAAATAGTACTTCCAGCCCTCAAACTATATTATAAAGCAGCAATCATCAAAACTATCTAGTATTAGTTATGTCTAATATAGAGAGATAGATCAATGGAACACGCACAGAAAAAAAATAGAACTCAATAACTCAGTATGTTTGATAAAATGAAAACAGGTTACCTAAAGGAAAAATCCCAATTTAATGATCAAAAAAAAACTATTAGGAATACTGGAACGCAATCTGGAAGAAATTAGACTTAGACTCACATCTTATGCCACATTGCACAAGACATTCTAAATCAGTGGTTCTCAACCTTCCTAATGCCGCGACCCTTTAATACTCATATCTGGGTGTATCTGCATGTGGGCAGGCCCACCTGGAGATGGATAGAGAAGCGATGTCTCGGTTCCTAAGAACATCAGAAATATGTGTTTTCTGATGGCCTTAGGAAACCCCTGTGACCCCTGTGAAAGGGTCATTCGACCCCCCAAAGGGGTCATAACCCACAGGTTGAGAACCACTGTTCTAAATGGACACATAACCTTTATATTAAAGATAAACTATTTTTTAAAATTAGAAGAGAAACAGATCATATGCCTTTCACATAGCTATAGGTAAGAAATGTATTCTTAATCAAACAAGAGATAGAAGCAATTATAAAAGATGGCAGATAACTCATTAATTGAAACTGAAAATACTCTGCATAGACAATATTAATGCTTCTAGGATAAGAAAGAAAGAAGTCAAATGGGGAAAATCTGTATATCAAATTTCTCTAATAAGGTTTTGGTATCCAAGATATGTAAACAATTAATAAATACATATTACATATGTGTATATACATATATACGGATATATATATATATATGATTAATAGCCATTCCCCAATAAATGGTCAAAGTATATGAACAAATAGTTCACAAAAGAACTGCAAAATATTCACAAACACAGGGGAAAAAATGCTCCAAATAGCTAATAAGAAGGAAAATGCAAATCAAAACAATTCTGAGATTTTCTCTCACATGCTGCAGATTGGCAAAAATGACAAAAAATGACCACCATCAGTGTTGGAGGGGGTGTGGGAAGATGGCCATTGTCTGTAGATCTGTGAAGTAATACAACCATTTTGAAAAACAATTTGGAATCATGCAACAAAGTGACGAAACTGTCCATACCCATTGAACCAGAAACTTCATTATTGGGTTTAATACCTCAAGGAATTCATCAATAAGAAAAAAGTCTCCATATACTACAAAATATTTATAACAGCATTTTTTTTTTTGCTACCCAAGAATTGGGAACAAAATAAATGCCTATCAGTTAGAGAATGACTAAACAAACTGGGTACATGAATGTAATGGAACAGTACTAGTCTGCAAGAAATAATAAATACAGAGAAGCATAGAAAGAGCTACATGAACTGATGCAGAACCAAGAAAACAACATTCACTGTAACTACAACAATATGGAAATGGAAAGAACAGTGATGCACCAAAAAATCAAAAGTAAGTGAAACAAAATTATAAAGATCAAGTGGGACTTGAATGAAGAAATAGAGAAGACATTCCCAATCTACCACTTCGTGGAGGTGGGAGGACCATATGTGTTACACATATTTTCTGTTTCTTTTTTTTGAAATGTATCGATCAGTTGTGCTGACTTACTTTTCTCCCTAAAAAAATACTATGCATCGTATGGGATGACTCTCAGGAAGAGGGAAGTAGAAAGACACATGGGAATACTATGCTAATGGAAGAAACAGAAAATGTCAATAGAAACTTTTTTTTTAAGAAAGAGACAACATATGATAGTGGTAGAGTGACCAACTTGAATTCAGTTGGCATAAGGTTCAAATTCTGCTGGCAATATCGATCTTACATGGTGAGCAAAATGATTATTTCTCTCATATTAATAACCAATTATTGAATTAGGACTAAGATTTTTCCCCTTTTCTACTTCCTCATTCAGAAATCAGATCCTGTAAGTTATTCAGGCAGCCTTTAAAGTGCAAAGTAACAATGAGAGGGAAAATTCAGCTCTGTGCCAAAGGTAAAGAAATTTTAGTTCAGGTGGATTCTAGCTCATGTTTTATTCAGGATTGGGTAAAAGTGGATTCCCCCTTTTTTCGAGATTACCTAGACAGGGTGACCTAGACCAGGTGATATGGGTATAGATAAGCCTCTTTGACCAAGATTGAATGATCACTCACTTCCCCCAAACCCTTATTAGAAAAAATCCACCTGTCATTATAATGTTCATTATTTCCTTACTTGTCAACCACTCAGCGTTGATTTCCATCTTCAAGTGCACCCCCTTTTCCAGAGCATTTATAACTATTGAAGGTTCCACAGGTTAGGCCTCTTTGGTCATCAAGAGGACCAATGAGCCCTTCTTCTTGACTACATGCTGGCTATAGTTGGTAAAATTGATTATAATTTACCCAGAAACACTGCCTCTGAGAAATTTTTACTCACCACAATGACTCAAATGAGATATTGTATTTAAAGTGCTTCACAAGCTATATCAATTTTAGTTGTTACAACTTAAAAGAAAACCAACAAATATGACAACAATCACTAAAGTGACTGCATATAAGGCCAGTAGCCACTCTCTGTGTCTAGTTAACAGGAAAAACCCATGTTCTTCATACCAGTTGTTAAGTCAGAATTTTCTGAATAATGTCAAGATTTAGTAGAAGACACACGGACTAGGAGGAGTTGATAACCAAGGAGAATTCTCCTTTTTCATAGATGTTGCTCAGGTACTTGTTCTGGTGACCTACCCCTGCTTGAGCATCCTGAGTCCCCTCCCTCTGTTTCTAGACACACAAGGTTAGCTGCCTGATGTCCTGCACATGTTCTAGGTGGACATTGCCCACCCCTGTGGACAGTGATAACCTATCTGAACTCATTTTTCATTGATGAACATAATTCTACCCTATCACATTCACCTGATCCAGTGATTCTGAACCCTGAGTTGCCATTATTCAAACTCCATATTCTATTCCCCATTGACCACCCCTTTATTCTTATCCCCCTTAAAACACACACACACACACACACACACCCCTGACTTCCTACTCTAATACTACCAAATTTTTCTACTATGCTCTCTGAAATGCCTGCTCCACAGGTAATGAATTAGCTTTCATCTTAAATCTTCTTCCTTTCTTGCTCCTCCTGTCTTCTTGCACTCACTGATACAGGGGCTGCTTTCTGGTGACACACCTTCCCTAGCTACCCTTTTCAGCACTGGTTGCACTTTCATTCACACCCCTGACTCAACATGGTCAACACGACAGAGTTGGAAAACTCCTGTCAAATCTTCATCTTGATGCTAATGATTCTCAAATCTATTTATCCAGCCCTAACCTCTCTCCTGACTTCCATTCCATCAAATGGAATGTTTCACAGAAATGTTAAGTTCAACATGTCTAAAACTGAACTCAACATCCCTTTCCCCAAACCCTTTCCTCTTCATAAGTTCTCTATAACTGTTGAGGGCACTACCGTCTTCCCAATCACTCAATCTCTCAAGCTAATTATCACCCTCAACATCTCCCTCTCTCTCATTTCCCCCATCATTTACCAAGTCCTATTATTCAAACCTTCATCACATCTCTTCTATCACCTTCTCTCCTCTGACCCTGCCACCACCCTGCCTAGTGCAGGCCCTCATAACCTGCCTCCTGGACTATGCCTACTTGTCTGACTCTCTGCCTCAAACCTTTCCTCTCTCCAATCTATCCTCTATTCAGCTGTTAGATTGATCTTCCTAAAATGCAGGTCTGACCATGTCATCTCCATTTCAATTAATTCCAGTGGCTCCCTCTTACCTCTAGGATCAAATATAAAATTCTACTTTTGGTGGGGCCCAAGATGGTGGCCAGCCATTTCCAGTATTTCCTAAAGCTCTGTGTGGAATGGCCTTTGGACGAGATCAAATGGGACTGAGACTTGGGCGTTTACCTGCGGCAGCGGGTGGCACAGGCCTTTCAGGAGGGAGAGAACACCCAGATTGCTGAGCCTAAGACCTGTGACCAGATGTATGAGAACTTAACATGACTTCATTCAAACTATTACAAACACAAATACCCACACCCAAGTGATACACTGACGGTGGAAGAATGCAGGATTGTACTAGCTACAGATAGCTTGGAAGAATTTAAGGAACTGAATAAAGGCTTATGGAAAAAAATCTTCAGGATAACTTAGCTACCAAAAAGTCCAGATGAGAAGACTAAGGAATAGCCTATGTCTTTGTCCTCCCCAAGTGGGAAGTCTCATATATTGCCAAGAATAAAACAGTCCTTCCAGCTTAAAAAAAAATTCTACTTTTGGTCTTTATAAAATCCTTCTGTTATGGTCTAAGGGTGGTGGAAATCCCGAAATTCAAGGACAAACAACACAAGTCCTGCCTTGAATGAATTAGACCCAAGCCTTCTTTCAGTCAGAGACAAAGTTTATTAAAACACCAGTTGGGAAGGGCAAGATTTTAAGAATCTATGCTTTGGCCAAATTTTTAAGAATCTGAGCACTTTAATGCAGGTAAGAAGGACCTTTTATACAAAAGAATGTAGAAAGATCTGGATGTGATCTAGGAGTAGCCAAGTAGTGTGGGAAAAGAGAAGGGGGTCTAGATGGAATCAAGGAGTGTCGGTTGGTCAAGGGTGAGGCCAGATGCAGATAATGAGGCCACAATGAAAGGATTATTAACTAGGGAGGGCCAGGTGCCCCAGGTGAATGGCAGGACCATGAGCCACATGGGAAAGCTCAAGGGCTTTTCCTTTTTGGGGTCCAGATCCCCAAGACATGTTTTTTTCCTTTTAGGCATTCAGATCCCATCCCTATTGATAAGGGATAGGTTTTGGGGGATTTCTAATGAGAAATCCTTTCTAGGTTCGTGTCTGAAAAGAATTACAGGCTCAGCTGTCCTTTGGCAGATTTATAAAAGTTTTATTGATTCACAGGGCAAAAAGGGATAGGGTAAGGAAACCTGGCTAGGAAAAGCTCGCAAGGGGCAAGGCAGTCAGAGAGAGTCTGGAAGTGTGACGCTCTGCAGCAGGCAGATGGCCTGCTAGAAAAAGCTAGAAAGGGCCATTTGCAAAGAGCAGGAAGTGAAACACAGTTTTTAAGACCTATGGCTGTCAATCATAAGTTCATTAGGCTAATGAGGTGTACAAAGGTGGAGTTAGGGAGTGACCAGGGAGTGGCCAATACTTAAAGGGACATGCATCCTTGACATCAACTGCGCATGTGTTCTACCCATAATACACTGGGACAAACAGCAAGGCGCCAGGGCTTAGAGGTGTGGTTTTGGCCCTGATACATCATAAGGTGGACCAGCAGTCAGATTTGAGGTCAATTTAAATGAGATGTACCCATCCAGATTTGCAAGTGGAGGGGTTTGGTTTGCTAGGACAAAAAGAGGTAGTACTTTGAATGAAGAGTTAATGGTTTGAGAGGAAACACCTCTAGGTTGGGACAGGGAAAGACACAGTACAGCTGGGGGAAGGGGAGAAACAGTTAATGCTTTACAACTCAGGGAGAAGAAATGTGGCTTTTACAACTTAACACAAAACTGAATTACCACAATGTTATAAAATCATAAAGTTACCCCAAAATATATTACATAGGCCATTCAGCATCTCTTCACTATCACATAATAACTATATCCCTTCCTATCTTTCCAGTTTTCTTGCATTTTTCCTGGCTCTCCCTCACACCTGGGGTGTATATATGTGCATATAGGCATATTCACCTTTATTCCACAGTCTTAACTTTATTTGCACTTCCTCAAGAAATTGATGCTATCATTTCTCACACTCTGGAAGACTCCAGTTACCCTAGTAAGATTCTCTTGAAATCATTATCTCCCTTCAAGACCCAGCTCAAATGCAACCTTCTCCATGAAAACCTCCCTGATTCTCTAGGCCCTTTCCTTGCAACACCCCAATCAGAAAGTGATCTTTCCATCCTTCTATGTTCTAATAGCTCTTTTCTTGATTCTCCTTTGTCCTATAATATTCTCCCTCATCCACATCTTATTCTCTGTAATGGAAGCTACTTGATGCTAAATGAATTAAATTGACAAGTGGGGGGGGGGGGGTAACATTGTGGAAAACTTTTTAAATGACTCTTTTTCTGATGCTTAGTCCCTTAAAAAGCAGTAAAGCCAGAGATGGCCTAGAAATGTGTAATTGAAATGCAAATAAGAGGCCCCTGGCTCATCACATCCAGACTGTGGTTAATCAGAAATAGAAATGAACCATAACAAAAGGAAGTCCTGCTTCTAGCCAAAGAGTTTCTACCAATGCAAATTCTGAACACACAAAATAACCCACCTGCCAATGGCCCTGATACCCAAATGGGCCCTAGTCTAGAAAGAAAAATCCATGTCTGAGATAAAACAAGCCAGAATTGGACCCAGGACAAATTGATTTCGGGTAAGAGGCACAGATGTACAGAAAAGAATTAGGCAGTGAGGTACAGTGGAGACAATGTATTATAGTGGTAAGACTGTATTTGGAATCATAAGACTTAGATTTGAATCTCAGATCTGCCACTTATCACCTTTGTGACCTTGAACAAGTTATCTCTTTGGGACTTAATTTTCTCATATATAAAATGAGGGGATTAGATTAAGTAATCTCTACTCCAAATTCTAAATCTAGGAGCCTAGGGAGGGGCAGGAGGAAATAATTCAGGTGGGCAAGATAAAAAGGGGCCCGTGAATGATGGTAATCATGAGGAAGAAACAACTGCATGCCTGTCCTAGCTTGGCACCTGGGAACAAAGTCCTGTTTGCCCTATGCTAGATGCATTTCTATTGTGTCCTTCACAATCTGGGACAAGAATGATGAATTGCATCCCCACCTGCTTCCTATGGACTGATTTCTTTGAAGGTTTCTGAGTCCTAAAAATATCCTATGCTCCACCACTTCCAAGAATTTCTCAAGCCATTCCTTTTGCCTGAAACGTCTTCTATTTTCCCCTTCACCTGTTGAATTCCTGCCCATTCTTTTAAATTTAACTCAAATGCCACTTCCTCCACATAGTTCTCCTTGATTTCCCCAATCCCACCCCACCCCCATGAGCTCTCTTAATAATACTTTAATTACATCTCTCTGATGCATTTAACAAGTATTAAAGTGATCTGGATGGAGTTAGCAACCTGATAAAAACAAAGATTCTTGAAGCACTGAGTCACAGCTCCCTGTTTCTGTGTCTTTTCCACCTATAAAACTGAAAACTTGAGGAGAGAGAAACATTATAATGTAGTGAAGGGAGAAAATGAGGTCACAGGAACAGGCTCAAAGAGGGGCTGAGAAAGGATATCACGGGTAAAAATAAAATGGAGGTAAAATGACAAATAGCAATTATAACTTTGAATGTGAATGGGGTGTTTAGAGCAGCTCTCTTTGTAGTGGCAAAGAACTGGACATTGCAGGGATCCCCATCACTTGAGGAATGACTGAACAAGTTGTGGTATATGGTTATGATATAATACTACTGTGCTATAAGAAATAAGGAGCTCGGAGGCAGCTAGGTGGCACAGTGAATAGAGCACTGGCCCTGGAGTCAGGAGGACCTGAGTTCAAATCCAGCCTCAGACACTGAACACTTACTAGCCGTGCGACCTTGGGCAAGTCACTTAACCCCAATTGCCCTGCATTCCCCGCTCCAAAAAGAAAAAAAAAAGAAAAGAAATAAGGAGCTCAATGATCTTAGAAGGGCATGGAAAGATTTTCACAAAAGGATGAAGAGTAAAGTGAGCAGAACCAGGAGAACATTGTACACAGTAACAGCAATATTGTTGTAAGAATGACTTTGAGCAGTTGAGTCATTTTGACCATTATAAATACACAAATTATAAACAAAGGACATGTGAAGAAAGATGCTATCTGCAATCCAGAGAAAGAACTGATGAATAGAAGTATATGTAGAATAATTTTATATATAGATATATGTATACATGTATATATATATATGTGCATATACATATATATATATATATAAACATACACACATCTATGTGTGTCTAATGGTAACCTTCTTGGGGGGAAGGGAAGAAAAAAGATATTTACATGATAACTTTGTTGTATATTTGGAAGGAATAGAAAGTCGTACATGGTAGATTTACAATTTTGTGTGCAATCATCATTTTTATTATAGTGTTATGGGAATGCTTGTTTTGTTCCATGAATTGAAAATAAAATAAATTTAAATTTTTTTAAATGAGGTATTGAAAAGGGTATTGACCTTGGAATTAGGAGAGACCTCAGTTTGATTGCTGTCTCCAACACTTACTAGCCTTGTGACCACGGTAAAGTTCTCTTAATCTCTCTCAGATTGAATTTTCTCAGCTATAAAATGGGGATAATAATGTCTGTAGTACTTAACTTAAAGGGCTGTTTTGCACCTTAAAGAATCCACTGAGAAATGTATGTAAATTGCTTTGTGAGCCCTAAAGCTTTTATAAATGTCAATTACGATTACCTAACTGTACCTTCTCCAGCCATCTCTGTTCCCTGTAGCTGCTTGTTGTGTTGGGTGAGTTAAATTCAATTTCCCAGCAAGCTCTCTACCCGGAGAGCTCCGGATGATTCACTCTTGCCCTCCCAAACATTCTGAAAGCACCTGCCAGTGTCAATTGGCAGAAAGCCTCCTTAGAATTCTCCCTTGTCAGCATGGCATCAGGCCACTGAATTCTCCTAGTCTGCTCTCCACACTGCAAGGGCATCCGTAGCAATACAAAGAAGCATCAGGACTTGGACATTTAGAATCAAACATTGGTCTAACGGGAAGCATTGCATCTGGCATCTGAATTGTCACCCTGACTCTACTATCAAATCACTGACCCTCTCTGTGCCTCAGTTTCCCAACTCATAAAATGAGAAGGTTGTAGTTCATTCCTTCTAAGGTCATTTAAAAAATAAATATACAATGACTGTGTATGCCATCTCTTGGGGACAGTCTATCCTGATACCCCTAAGAGAGCTACTCCTCCTACCAGCAAATTGTTTTTTATTTATTTTGTGTGTGCATACATATATCTAATGTTTTAAAGTACTTGGGGAGTATCTATTGTCTCTCCCAACTCAATATAAACTTCCTTGATGGCAGACATTGCTTTATTTTTGCTCTATATTTCAATCATTTAGCCCAGTGCCTGGCACAAAGTAAGTACTTGTAAATACTTGTGACTGATGGCTATACTTCAGAATTCTAAAAACAGTCATCCTGAAAACTGACACTTTTTTTATTACAAAGGACTTTCCTGCACTCTTTTTGTGGTTGTTGTTTTTTGTTTGTTTGTTTTTCATCTACTTTCAAATTTCGCATTCCCCTGTGAAGATCAGAGACACGAGCTGATTTGCCCAGTGTCACATAGCTACTAATAATTACAGCCTAGACAGGACTCTTTCTACAGCACCAGACACACAGACATAGCTGAGTAAGAAAGGATGGCCATCAGTGATGGTGTGCTCAACCCAGCTCTAATCAGAGAGCCTAAATTTTCAGTGTGACCATTTACACTGCAGATACCAGCAAATACTAGAAATCAAGGCTTAATTTATTGTTTTATTGATGGTCTACACTTAAGAAAATAACAAAGAAAAGGTTAATAATGAAAGTTAAACTTAAGTGTTTCATGCATACTTGGCAGCCAGCAGTTAAACATTGATCAACACACCCCTGCAGGGAAGTAGCTTGACATAAACTTTCATCTCACCAGCCCCTGCTGCTCCTTGCTTAATGGGCTTTCCCCAGCCCCTTGTGGACTGGTGTCCCTGACTTTGGTCTGTTCTGGTTCTAAATCCTAGGTTCCTATGAAAAATAATTTCCTAAAAACAAAACAAACAAGAATTAATGGAGCCACAATAGGACTCATGAAGGAATTAGTGTAACAATCTAATTTACCCTCAATTTATGGGAAAGGAACATGATTCCCAGAGAAGGCATGCAGAGTCATACAATAAATAGTCTACTTAGATTTAAGGAGGATAAGATCATTGTCCTCAAGTGGCTCCTTCGAAGGACTGTCATGCAGGAGGAGGATTAACTCCTAGGAGTAGTAGGGAAAAGTAGCAGAAAAGAAAATTTCAAAACTTGATTTAAGGAAAAACTTCTTAACACTCAGAACTGTCCAGAAGCAGAATAGGCTGCCTCAGGACATTGAGAATTACTCATTACTGGAGACTTCCTGATAAAAAGTTGATTATATAGAGGGAATTCCTGGGCTAATCTAGATGTCCTTGGAAACTTACAGTTCTGAGAAACTGGAATTTTTCAAAACCAAGTCCAGTACCTTTGGATCATGCTTCCTTTGGGCTACACCTGTGGTTTTAAAAAATATAGGCAGGGCAGCTAGGTGGCTCATTGGATAGAGCACCAGCCCTGGAATCAGGAGGCCTGGAGTTCACCCCAGTTGCCTCCAAAAATGAAAAATAAAAACAAACAAATAAATGAATGAATGTATGTGAAATTATTTGTATGGAAACTCCCTTCTCAGCTGCAGATTGGCAAGTCTTGGGGTTGCCAGAAGGCACTGAGAAATGGCTTTCCCTTGGCTGTATGTGTCTGAGGGAAGACTAAAATCCAGCTGTTCTTGCCACAGCTTACTAGTAACTGAGGCCAGATTTGAACTGAGGAAGATGAGTCTTCCCAACTCCTGGCCCAGTGATCTATCTACTGCACCACCTAGCTGTCCTAAAATATGTGTGTATGTGTGTGTATGCGTATACATGTGTGTATACACACATATGTATGTATGCATGCATGCATGCATGCATGTATATAAATATGTTCCCTTCCAGCCCTAACATTCTATACCCTAAAGGTCTTCAAAGATCTTCCAGTCCTGACATTCTACACTCTATATTCCTAGAAACCTTCCAGCATGTACTGGATTACTTGATTTCAGATGTCTGTAATTCTTTCTAAGATTCTAGCAGAATAAACTCTGGGCTTGGAGTCAGAAGATATGCACAGATTTGAGTCCCATGCTGTCAAAAACTTGATGTGAGACCTTGGGCAAGTCTCTTTACTTGAGACCTTGATTTGCCCTTCTACATGACAGAGAATGGACTAAATGGTTTTGAAAGACCTCAGGCTGTCAGTCTACAATTCTCTGCCCTCCAGGAGGACAGGCTGCCCTTGTCAGTGAGATGGGGTGTGTGTGAGGGGGAGATTCCTAGGGTAGGACTTTGGCTCCAGAGCCCTAAAATTATCTCTGCACCAGAGTATCTGCATTCAAAATAAACCCCTAGTAAAGTGTCACATTCTGGCCACCCTCCTTAGCACATGATTCTGTAAACAAGCTAGAGACCAGGGCTGGAGGCCAGGGGTGGTGATTGTCCAAGCCTGCCTGTCAGAAATGCTCCCTGGACCATCAACCAGATTGATCTTGCCCCTCTCCAGACATTTCAGACTCATTCTAGATCTTGGATCACATTGCTCCACTCCATCCTCACCCTTTTTTCCACTGGCCCAAACCCCAAGAGGTCACCAGGATGCCCTCCTTGACTTGTCAAGCCCATAGCAATCTCTTCCTTCTTTCAGAAGGTAGAAGAAGTACAGTCAAAAGAGTACTGGACTTGGAATCAGAGGACAAGTGTTGAAAGCCCATTAATAAGCTCTGTGCCCTCAAGTAAAGTCCCATTCCCATGTGACTGCTCAGCCTCAATTTTCTCATATATTTCAATATGGAGATAGGAATAGCACCTATCTCATGGGGTTGTTGTGAGGATCAAATGAGATAACATATGTAAAGCACTTTGAAAATCTTAAAGCTCTATATGAATGCTAATTGGCAGTTAGGTGGTGCAGTGGATAGAGCATTAGGCTTGGAATCAGGAAGACTCGTTCATCTTCATGAGTTCAAATCTGACCTCAGATATTTATTAGCTGTGTGATCCTGAACAAGTCACTTAACCCTGTTTGCCTCAGTTTCCTCATCTGCAAAATGAACTGAAGAAGAAAATGGCAAACACTACAGTATCTCTGCCAAAAAAACCCCAAAGGGGGTCATGAAGAGTCAGATATGACTGAACAACAAAAATAAATGCTAGTTATGTTATTATCATTGTTAATAATTATTCCTTCAGTGAACCCCATTTTCTCCCTTTGCAAAAGAGGATTAATAATACTTGCACTACCTACCTCAAAGGATTCTTGAGAGGGAAACTTTTAGTAAATCTTAAATCTCTATAAAAATGGGAGGTGATATAAATATTTGCATTCCAATTCTGGTTCTCATAATACCTTAATAGGTCCCTCAAGAAGTGGGAACAAAATGCTTTGCAAAGCTCAAGGGAGAAAGTCAATCATGATTATAAGCTGGGAGCATCAGTGAAGGCATTTGAGTTAGACTTTAAGGAATGGGTAGATGTAAAGAATGACAGAGGCAAGAGGTTCCCAATCATTTTGGGGGAACAGAGAGATGTTCTCTCCCCATTGCTGAGGCCAAAGACCTTCCCAATTCCTCCTGCCCTGTGCTGCCCAGAACAGCATCACAATCCTAGGCATAGAAGGGATGCATCAACTTGAAGATGTGTGTATGTGTCTGTGTGTGTGTGTCTGTGTGTGTGTTTGTCTAGGGAAGGAGTTATCTGGCACCACCACCAAGATGATTTCCTTGGGAAAATATTCCAATAAAATAAAGTCTTCAATTACAAATTTTAGTTTCTGTCTCTAACTGGTGAAACTCTGTCTGACAAGCGTATACCTGCTGACCATCAAAGAGCACTTTGTCCACATCTTCCTAGCTCCTATCTCACCTTTCCTCGTATCATATTTATCTGTATGTACCCGTCACAGACCCTTATTAGACTATAAGCTCTTGGAGGTCAGGGACTGTGCCATTTTTTTACTTTTGTTTTCCCAGCACAGAACACAGGGCTTTGTCCATAGTATGCATTTAGCAAATGTTTGTTGAACTCAGTTCTGTAATGTCAGAGCTGGAAGGAGCGTTAGGTCATAGAATGTCAGAGCTAGAAGGAACACTAGAGCATTGAATATAGGATGTCTTACTTGCAAAGAATCTTAGAAGTAAAGCATCAATGACTATCAAGTCTTCATATCCAACCCTAACTTCTCTCCTAAATTCCAGGCCTATGTGACAAGTCAGTCTTCTGCTGGACATCTCCCCCTGGGTACCTCCAAAATAGTACAGTTATCCCTTCCACATTAAGGAGGTTAGGAGTGTGGTGCCATACAATGTGGAAAATTCACATAAAATTTTTTGGCCTTCCCTTCCTACCACAGAAGAAGCTGGAATTATTATGGTATTGAAAGATAAAATATGTTGATATTTTATAATACTATACATACATTTTATGCATTTCTGAGTTTCTAAACTTTTTCTGTGTCATTCAATGGCCTTTGAATATCATCTGCAGCTTCTGCAAAACTACCCAAAAAATTCCCATTTAATGTCTTATGTCAACCCAAGATATATCAAAATCTCTACAGGGAAAGTTGCAATCTGGAAGGGATAACTGTACTTATTTTCCCAAAATTTTCTTCCAAACTTTCCTGTTTCTGTTTAGGGAGCAATTATTCTTTCAGTCACCTGGGTTTGCCTCCTTAGACCATCTCTGACTCCTTCCTCTCCCATTTCCTCCAGATCTAGTCAAGTATGAAGTCTTATCCATTTGACTTCCACAATATCCCTTGCATTGACTCCTTTGTCTCTACTCACTAGGTCTCCATCTTTATTCAGACTCCTCATCTCTGACCTGGACTCAGAGTTCTCCCTGTTTCCAGTTTCTCCCACCTATCATCCATCCCACCCAAATCGATATTCCTCAAACACAGATCTCACCATGTCACTCTCTTGCTCAGAAATCTTCAGTGACTTCCTATTGCTTCTAGGACAAAATATTAAATCATCAGCCAGGCATTTAAAGCTCTCTCTAAAGTGTTGTTCTCTGTGCATGGCATTGCAACTTTGTTCCCTGCTGTACCTTTGCGCAGGTCGACTTCACTTCAATAATACTTCCCCATTTCCTTCTAGCTCTCAGAATGCCTAACTTCTTTAAAAGCATAGATCAGAGGTCACCTCCAAATAAAGTCTTTATTCACTCTTCCCCCAGGTTATTAGTATCATCTCCCTCTTTGAAATGTCCTTATATTTACTTCTCTGTGTACATGTTGTTATATTCTCCGTAATAAGCTCCATCCAGATCCTGGAGATCTGAGAATGTTTCCTGTTTGTTGTATCCCTAGCATCTAGCCCAGAATTTTGCAAAAGGGAGGTGTCCCTTGTTGCATTGAATAGAA
Organism: Pseudochirops corinnae; assembly: GCA_028646515.1. Taxonomy (NCBI): domain Eukaryota; kingdom Metazoa; phylum Chordata; class Mammalia; order Diprotodontia; family Pseudocheiridae; genus Pseudochirops; species Pseudochirops corinnae. Next base: position 312,898,799 of record CM053585.1, on the reverse strand, counting down.
TGGAGGACACTTGTGTGCCCGATGGAGATGCGTATGTCTGGACTGTTAGAGGTAGCACCCAGGCGGAATGGATAAATATCTCTGGAATCTGGCTGACTCCTTACCAAGGGAGTCTTTGATTTCTACCTTGAGGGGAGCAGGAGAAGGGCTCCATATTATTAGTGTAGACATACAAGTTTATTTCAGAACAAACTCTACTTCCTGAGTTGCTCTTAGAGGTAAGGGTGGCCACGAGCTTACACCTGCCAACTTGATTCCTTCCCACCAAACACTGGTTACAGGAAATATCATCAAAAATAGCCAATGGGTAGAAAAAATCCATTTATCCAAACAAACAACAAACAGCAATCAGAGAAGCTGTACAGATTAGAATACATCAGAAAACATGCAATAATGAATGAGCAACAGAGAAGAATAGGATGAGATCTCAGATCAAACCAAGAGAGAGGACTCACACGGGAGAAAATCACTAGCCACAGTCTCTAAGAGGGCAAGCTGGAAATCAGGGACCTGTTGAGGACTCAGTTTCCCCTACACATCTGTAGCTTCCAAAGTCTTTTCCTCTCTACACATCTCTCCTGAATAGTCTCTGGAACCAGCCCTGTTTCTCTGCCAAGCAGCTCTGAAACTAACTCTACCCCTACACAATAAGTCTCTCTACCAGTTAGAAGTCACATCTCATTCCACATACCAGAAACACACAAAATGCACAGGCTTAGTTGGAGTACAGACTACCAGGGAAGCTTAGAGATCATCCAACCTAATCTTATCGTTGTGCAGATTGAAACACTAAGGGGAAGAGGGGGAAAAGACTTGCCCAGGGTCACACCCTGCTCTGTTGGTGGCTGAGCCATTGTTTTTCATCACAAATCCCCAGAGAAGAGTCTTGGACGGTTCGTCTCCCTTGGACAACTCCAGGTCCTGTTGGGATTATGTGAGGCAATGGTGAAAGAAGATGAAACGTATATTGATGAAAGTTTCTATCGAAATCAAGGAAAGGAAGGAAGGAAAGAAGATGCATTAAATGCCCATGATGTGCCAGGCATTGTGCTAATTATTTAACAAATTTTTCCATTTTAGCCCCACAGCCTTAGGTGGTAGGTACTATTATTATCCCCATTTTACAGTTTAAGAAACTGAGGCAGAATTTTAAAAACGTACCCAGGAGGACACAGCTAATAAAAGTCTAAGGTCAGATTTGAACTCAGGTCTTCCTGACTCCAAGCTGAACACTCAGTGGATACACTTCACCACCTCTCTCTGTGGGCCTCTTCTGAGAGGTCTCCAGAACCATCCTTTCTCCTCTTCCAAGAAACTCTGAAACCAATTTACCCTTTGTGCATGCAGGCAGCATTGCTTCAGCATTCTCTCTACCAATTAGGATTCATGTTTCATTCCATATACTAACACACAAAATGTTCTAAGATTAGAAGTTCAGATTACAAGAACAAAATGCCAAAGAAACTTAGAGACCTAGTATACAGATTGAAATACTGAGGGGAAGAGGGGAGTAACGAAGAAAGTAAAATCATCCTCTGTTGTCTCACTATAATGTTTCAGGGACCCTAGGCTCTTAAAGGCTGCAGTAGCTGAAAACAAACTTTATTTGTAAAATGAGGGCATTGGATTGGAACAGGAGTTCATGGACCCTAATATCATGGGACCCTAATGGCAGTCACATGAAGCCTATGAACCCTTCTTAGAGTAATGTTTTAAAATGCATAAAATAAAATGCACATGATTGCATAGGAAATCAATTATATTAAATTATAGTTATCAAAGAAATTTTTTTAAGCTCATGGCCCCTAGGTTAAGAGCTCCTAAACTAAGGAGTAGCTGGGTAGCACAGTGAATACTGCACCAGCCCTGGAGTTATGAGGACCTGAGTTCGAATATGACCTCAGACATTTACTAGCTGTCTGACTCTGGGCAAGTTATTTAAACCCCAGTTGCCTCAGAATAAGAGAGAAAGAACTCCTAGACTAGATGTTTGCTAAGGATCATTCCAGCTGTAATATTCTATGTTTATAAGTCTTTCTCCAGCTCTGGATTTTTCAGTTCTAAGGTTCAGTCCAGTCCTAGGATTCTTTATAATATTATACTCTAAGGATCCTTCTAGCTCTGTCATGCTATGTTCTCTTCTAAGGCCTCATTGTTGACTCCCAGATCTAAATCCTATGATCCCACAAATTAAAGCCTTGTCAGTAAAGATATTCTTTCAAACAACACCATTTGTCAGTGACTGACATCTCCCCACTCCTCCCTCCCCACTTCATATAATCCCTGGCCTCTGGCTTCTGGCATTTCTCACAGAACAGCTTCACAAAACACCAGAGTCAGGGACCTTTAAATGAATTCAGCCAGGCAGAAGTCCACACTTCTCCTTCCTGGTTCACTCTTAAGCTCGGAGGAATTCAGTCTTCAGTTTGATTTTGGATGATTGCTTACTGGAGATATTAGAGAAGGGATTCCTGTTTAGGGATGGGTTAGACTAGGTGGTTTCTGAGATCCTTTCCAACATGGACCTGCTATGATTCTGTGACTGCTGATGCAGGGCCTTGTGACTAACTGTTATGCCACTGAGAATGAGATTAGTCACCTGGGGAATCTTTTCAGAAAGCCATTAGTTAGGCCTTATTAGATGCTTCTCATTTGGGTTTGACTTTTCTAGGTCTCCTTATTGGGTTACTGTGTGCTCCGTAGACGTTCACTGATAAGGTTACTCACTGTTCAAATGTCTCCTGCCAGCTTTCATTTGGGTTACCCTACCCCACCAGGCCCTCCTACTCACCTTGCACTAATATACTTTGAAGAAAAGTACAAATACCTTGCTAATACATTAGAGCTGAGAAGAGCCTTTGAGACAAACTCCCTCATTTTATAGATGAGGAAAGCAAGCTTCTAAGAATGGGAGGGGCTTGCCCATGTCCACAAATTGAGTTGGTGGCAAAACAAGGACAAAAGCTTAGCACTCCTGACTGCAAGTCTAGGGCTTTAAATAGTATAGAGTGAGAAGAACCTGTAAAAGAGTTGGAAGAATCCAGCATTCATAGTCAGAAGACTGTCACTTTCTAGGTTTCCTTGAGCAAGTCATAGAATTTTTGAGCTGCAAAGAACCTCAGAGTCTAGCCCATATGTGAGCAAGGATCCTCTTTCACACCCTTGACAAGCAGTCACTGACCCTCCAATGACAGAGAACTCACTACCACCCAAAGAAGACTCCTCCACTTTAGGATAACCTTCATTGTTAGGAAGTTTTTCCTTACACAGAATCAAAATTAGCTTCTGTTCAACCTCCATCCATGGCTTCTGTCCATCTCATCATTTCCCCATTCCTGGATCTCAGCGACTCATTCTATAAAAGTGGGGAGCTGGAAGGGATGATCTCAAAGGCCCCTATCAGCTCTGATGCTGTGTGATTCTGTTATTGCTTCAGCATGAAAGACTTGAAGAACATGGTAGATTAGAGAATGGAAGACTGGTAAGGCCAGGTAACTGTCAGTGTCCAGTCTAGGCTTGACCTCTTAAAACTAGACCAGACCTTTTCCATAGTATCTTGTGACACCCTCAGACCAAGTGCTAAGGGAACTCTAGATGCTCTAGTGATATTTCCCATTTAGCTTCCCTCACAACTATCCAGAGAATAATGCATAGTATAATGCGTTACTACCCCATTTTACAGATGAGGAAATTGAGTTCCTGAGAAAAGTGACTTGCTCAAATTAACATTTCCAGGAAAAAGATTAAAACCCAGGTCTTCAGGGGTGGTTAGGTGGCACAGTGAATAGAGCACCAGCCCTGGAGTCAGAAGAACCTGAGTTCAAATATGACCACAGACACTTAACACTTACTAGCCATGACCTTGGGCAAATCACTTAAACCCAATTGCCGTCCAAAAAAAATTTTTTTTAAACTTAAAATAAAAAACCCAGATCTTCTGCAAGTCTAGGCCTCCTCTCACTATTCCATTTTGTCATTCCTGGCGACATGTATTTCTTATCAGTGGCCCCAATAGTTTCCTTTCTTTAACATTTCTCTGAAAAGGAAAAGTAAGTCAATCACCAGGTTTTCAAACAACATCTACTATGTGTCCAGGACTGGGGATGAGGGGGAGGAACAGAGGGGAGGGGGAGAAGCTAAAGCTAAAGGTATTAAAAAAAAAACAAAACAGAATGGGACAAATCAAGATATCTGGAACAATGGAAAGAGTCCAGAACTGAGAGAAAGAATGACTGGGTTCTTGGCAATAGTTTTCTGGGCTAAATTTGTTCAAGGTGTAATGATAACTGTCAACTGTTTCAGGGGTTTTCATGTGGATTAGATCTGTTCTGTTTGCCCCCACGGAGCAAAAGTAAGATCTAGGGATGGAAGTTTCAGAGATTTAGGCTGGATACAATGGAAATTTTCTTAAAATGAGTTAACTAAAATCAAACAGGCTGCCCCAGAAGTAGAAAATTTTCCCACATTACAGGTGTTCAGGCTGCCAGTGGAGCCTAGATGATGGCTTATCCTCAAGGAGATTCCATCCCAAGCACATTCTGGACTTCCAGCTCAGGTTCTGTTACGCTTGTCCCAGCTCTGCCACTGATAGACCCATGGGATCACACAAAGGTGAGACCTTTCCCCTTGTTGGTCCTCAGTTCCAGCTTTGGTATATTTAGGGGGTTAGATTAGGTAGTCTGTAGAACCCTTCTGGTTCTGACATTTCCAGGTTTCTGAATCTGATGAACTAATTTCTGGTTAATAGTTTTACCCCCATCAGTTAACCCTGAGGGAACCAAGGAAAGAGTCTGAAGTTGTCTGGTCCATTGGTTCTCTAGGAGATGGTCCCTGAAGGCTTCTAAGAAACACCAAGACCACTGGGTGAACCAGGGAGACTTCCCCCCTCAGAACCCAGCCTGCCCTGTTCCTCTTCTGGGGGATTCAGCACAGTCTGCTGCTGTTTGTGCACAGAGATCCTACGGGGTAGGGAGGATCAGATGGGCCTTTTCCGCCTCCTTCTATCTTCATCCCTCTTCTCTCCCATCCCTACCTGATGCCCCTCCCTCTCTTCTTCCTGGCCTCATATTCTCCCACTTCTCTCGCTTTCCCAGCTCCCTTGGTCTCCCCAGCCTTCCTCCTTCCCTCCCTAATTCCTTAATATTCATCTCAACCGCCCTTCCTCCCCCTTCCCCTGCCCCTCCCAGCTCTGAAATTCCAATCCCGGGAACCTTCTCCGAAGAGATTTGGGATGGCGTGGGGGCGGGGAAGGGGAAGGGGGAGGAGGAGAGGCGGAGAGGGGGGAGAGGGCAGGGACAAGGGGGAGGGGGGGGACCGGGAGAAGGCATGAGTTGTGTTTGCCGTGTACTACCAAACAGGGCTCGAGCTCGGGGGTTCCTCCACCCCCGGGCTGTTTCCTCCCAACCTGCCTGAGTCGGAGAGGAGGGGGCGGCAGAGGGGGGGGAGAAAAGTGGAGGACTGGTCCCCTGCTTGGGAGAGTTGGACCCCCCCACCCCTTCCATCCTCCCCCCACCAAAATAAGCTACAGGATCCGCCAGGGAGGAGACAGGCCTTGGCCTGGGAGAGCCGGACTCGGGGAGGATCTCCGGACCCCGGCGGCAAAGAGGGGGGCCGCAGTACCCCGAGCCGCCGTGCCCCGCCCCTGGAAAGCTTGGGGCTAAGCAGCCATCCACCCCCTCCACCTTGTCGCCATCCCCATCCCCCACGCTGACTTTCCCTTTCTTCGGGCTGCAGTTGCAGCTGGAGAGACTCAGGTAAGAGCTCCAAGAGAACAGGGCGGGCTAGGTCTGCGGCTTCCTTCGGATTTCAGAAAGGCAAGGCACGGTTTCCAAAACATCCATTTTGCAGGGCTTAGGGCTAGAGGCGATCTTAGCGATTCCAGGATTCAGAGCTGGGAGGGACCTGCGGGATGTCGTCCAACCCTCGTGTTTTATAGATGGAAAAACAGATACCTCTCATCCTCGGGTTAAATTAGCCAAGTGATGGTTGTGGAAAGATGACTCGGCCAGGGAATCGTGAGAACTGAATTCTAACCTCAACTTGGCCATGCAGTGTGACCCTGGGCAGTTTGGGGGTTGGGGGGTGGGGAGTCGATCTTAGTTTCTTCCTTTGTTAAATGGGAATAATAAGGCTCAAAAGACAATGCGCTTGAAAAGTTGACCCAAAGTAGCAAGGCTGAAAGAACCCCTAGGGATCATCTAGTCCAGCCCTCTTGTTTTATAAAAGAGAAAATGAAAGCCCAAAGACAAGGCATAATCCTCTGTACAAGTAGGGGAAGCCTAGTCCTGGGATTTCTCTATTTTCTGTGTGGGCCAAGAAGGGACAAGTGGGGGGGGGGAGGGGGGAAGACAGAGACAGAGAGAGAGAGACAGAGACAGAGACAGACAGAGACAGACAGAGACAGAGAGAGAGGAAGAAAGAGAGAGAGACAGAGAGAGAAGGGAGAAAGGGAAGTAGATTTCAACTCAACATAAGGAAAAACTTCCTGACAATCCTAACCATTTAAAAGAGAAAGAGGAATAGCAATCCCTCTGTCCTTTGAGGTCTTTAAGTGAAGGAGAAATACAAATATTTGTCAAGAATGGCATGTTAGAAGTTGGGCCAGATGTCCTTGGATACTTCCAATTTTGCAATTCTGGGAAAGCCTAAATTCCCACTTTCCTGTTATCCTTCCTTGGCATAATTTAGATTAGGCATTTAACCTCAATGTAGAGCTGGTCTGCTTCCTTCTCTCCTTCCTTATCCTTTTAAGTCTCACAGCTGCCTTGTCTATTTGTCTAAGCTGGTAAGGATCTCAGAGAGGGGGTGAAGTGATTTGCTTAATGCCATGCCATAAATTAGGGCCAGAGCTGGAATGAAGACCCAGGTGCCCCATTTCCTTCTTCTTTCCATTGTAAGAGACTGGAATTCTAGCTTAGACAAGGTTTAGGATCCGTTTCCAGATTGCCATGAAGGTGTGAGGAATCTTTCTCCCTGTGACTGTAAAATTTAACTGCATTAATGGTACCTATGAATCATCTTTCTGTTGATAACAGACAGCAGTCAAAGGCAGAAACTGACACTTGAGTTTCCTTCTGGCTTCTCTCATTCACTGGAGTTTCCAATTCCTACACCTAATAAGATAATTACTCTTACTCTAGACTCCCTGAGGGGAGTCAAAGATTAAAGTCATAAAGAAGTTTTCTCTATTCAAAATCAGCTGATAATTAAAGTCTGTATTTTTAGACATCCATTTCATTTTCCAGAAGGCTATGGCTGCCAAAGCAGGCCCCTGGGGCTATTGGATGGTCCAGAAAACTGGGCTGAAACTTAATGACTCATTTAGTGAAATAGAAACTAGACCTGTGTTTTCTAGCTAATCGATATTCTGGAGCAAACTTCTCTTGAAAGACCCACCTCCCCCGAGGGAGCAAAGGTTTCTATTTTAGATGAACCTTAGTGGGGTAAGATAATATAACTTGGGTCACACTTGATGTAGTGTTAGAGGGCCTTGGTTCAGATTCCACTTCTGAGGCCTATGTGATCACAGGCAAGGCATTTAACAGCTGTGACTCTCAATTTTCCCACCTGCAAAAATGAAGGAATAAGACTACATTTTTTAGAGTTAAAAAAAAAAATAACTTAGAAAAGGTTAAATGTGCCTGATTTTAGGTTAAGAACAGAGTTTAGGTCTTAACACTTTAGTTAATAATTTAACACATTTTATTGTTGTTCAGTCACGTGTGACTCTCCATGATCCTATCTGGGGTTTTCTTGGCACAGACACTGGAGTGGTTTGCCATTTCCTTCTCCAACTTTTTTTACAGATGGAGAAAGTGAGGCAAGTAGGGTTAAGTGACTTGCCCACAGTCACACAGCTAGTAAGTGTCTGAGGCCACATTTTAAATCAGTTCTTCCTGACTCCAGGCACCTAGCTTTATCCACTGTGCCACCCCATTGAAGCCATAATCAATTCGAAGCATGGATCCTTTGTTGAAATCAATCACAGTTTTGAATTAGAGAAAGGGAGAAGACAGAATGGTGAAAGCTGAAAAGCAAAGAGAAAGGATGGAGGGAGATATAGGCAGTAGATGCAAGAAAGGGACAAAAGCAGCTTCCAGGAGAAAAAAAAGGAACTGGGAGGTTGAGGAAATTCTGAAGTGTTCGACAGTAAACTTTTTTCCTCACCCTGCTGTTTATGTGAACTATTGACGTTCAAGTCAGCAGCGACTTTAACATGAATTAGCTGATTAATCACAGCAATGACCTTAGGATCACAGATTTAGACCTGGAAAGAGTCTTACGGGTTATCTAGTCCATTCCCCTCATTTTATAGATTTTTATCCTGAAATGCACACACAGTCTGACAGATAATACCACAGAAAGAGCACGGGACTTAGAGTCAGAAGACCAGGGTTCCTGAGGCTTGTCTGCTGTGCAACCATTGTCAAATCACAATCATTCCTCTGAATCTCGGTTTCCTCATCTGTAAAACGGGGGAAATAATATTTACCTTACCTACCATCCAGGAGTCATCGTCAAGACAAACGAAGTACCACAGAAATTTCAGCTACAGTCATAAATATAACTATAATTATTGGTGAAAACATCCAGATTACTCAAGACTCCCCCTCAAAAAAACTCTACTTGTTTCAATTATCTAATTTATGAGGAATACAATTTGTTTTGGCCAGTACTGTGTTTGGGAATCAGTAGATCTGGATTCTAGTACCTTCTAACCCACCTGCTAGTCATGTCATCTTGGGAGCATCCCCTTCTCTGGGCCTCAGTTTCTCCGTTTAAACATGGAATGGTAATCCATGCCCGTCTTCCCTCTCAGTACTGCTGGTAGGGTCCACGTAGGCAATAGATGGGATGATGTTTGGGAAGCCATAACTCCCCATACACACTTAAGGAATTACCATTATTCTCTTTGCATTCATTGATTGCATGTCTGATATATATGTGTGTACATATACATATATACATGTACACACATATATACAAGTATGTATGTATATATTTTGGTTAAAAATCTTGATTAACACCTCCCTGTATGTTAAAGTCTGCTTGAGGCTCAGCAAGTCCGAGACATTTCTCATGCTCTTCTTATTTCCTGACTCCATCACATCTCAGGTGAGTAATAAGACCACAGAATGTCCGAGTTAGAAGGGCCCCTTAGAACATAGAACAAAGAGACCTTTGACCTTCCAGTCATTTTTCAGTTGTGTCCAACTCTCTTTGACCCCATTTGGGGTTTTCTTGGCAAAGATGCTGGAGTAGTCTGCCATTTCTTTCTCTGACTCATTTTACAAATGAGGTTAAGTGATTTGCCCAGGGTCACACAGCTAGTAAGTTTCTGAGGACAGATTTGAATGCAGGAAGATGAGTCTTCCTGATTTCAGGCCTTTCACTGCCCCACAAAAAGACCTTAGAACAAAATAATGATAACTATATATAGCAACTTTAAAATTTGCAAAGCACTATCTCATTTGAAACTGTCAGTGACCCTGTGAAGTAGGTATATTAATTCCATTTTCCAGATAAAGAAACAGGTTTACTGACCTGATAACAAGTTACATAGTCAGTATCTGGGAGCAGGGACTTTGGAACACGGGTAAGGTTGTGGTGGAACCATCTCTTGATCCTATTATTAAATATTAGTGTAAACATTAGAAATCAGCAAACACTACAAATCAGGGCTTGAATTCTTATTTAGTTGATCATGTAGGCTTAAGAAAGTAACATTGAATATAGTAATGATCCAGATTAAGCTGAAAAGTGTCTTGTGGACTTTGATTTCCAGAGACCCAGTTGTTAAATATTTTTCAGCCCACCACTGAAAAGTCTCCTACCTCCAGAATTAGTATGTTATCCACAATACCACAGTGCTTCTCATCGTCATAACTGACAGGACCCTAAGAGCCCATCGAGCTTTCCCAGCCCCCTCATTTTACTGAGGAGAAAAATGGCGTCCAGATCGGAGAAAGTATTCATGACTCATTGCTTAACCGCCATCGAGTGAACCTAGTGAAGCTCCTTCCATCATCAGCATCCATTTTGGGGAAGCAGTGTTTAAACTAGCTTTGCTCCTTCCCCTCAAAGACAATTTACAGTGCACAATTCATTATGTTGCTTTATTTTTCTACAGAATAGAAGCAAACTGAGGCCTCACGTGACTTTTTGTCTTTTTAAAAGAAGAGGCAATGCTAGGAGACATAGGTTCATAAATTTTAAGAACTGAAAGGGAACCCAAGAAGGCACTGAACCTAGTCCAACCCTTACCTGAACAGGAGCCTCTCACCCCAAAGAGCTCCTGGCATGCAGAGTTTCCCTCCCTCTACATCTGCTCCACTTGGGGGCAACTCCATTTGCTAGAAGGTTTTCCCTTTGTCAGACCAAAATCTGACTGTGCATCTCTCTCTACCACTACCATCATCACAGCTCTCAGAGGTCAAGCAAAGTCTTATTGTTCTTCTCTAACCACTCCAGTATCTTGGCCAAGAAAACCCCAAATGGGGTCACAAAGGGTCAGATGTGACTGAAACAGCTGAACGACAACATGCAGTCCCTTCATCCCCACTCAATCAGATCTCATCTCTGAGACTTCCTAGCTTCGTGAACTTCTAAAACAGGTATAAGAGTCCTGAGACCACCCACTTCCCTGGATTTTATGAGAAAAGTGCTTTGTGTAAATTAAACCACGCACCACAGAAATGAGAGTTGAAATCATTGTTGCTCTTTTTTTCCATAGTACATTTTTCATAATTATTATTTTCATAATAACAAGTAGCTTCATATAGCTCTTTAAAGTTTGCGAAGCCCTTTATATATGTTATTTTGTTTGGTTCTCACAACAACTCATTGAAGCATAGACACTATCCCCATTGATTTTACAGATGAGGAAACTGAGGCTCACGGAGGTTAAGTGGTTTACCCAGGGTTACCCAGCTGTAATTGTCTGAAACAGGATTTGAACTCAGGGCTACAGCTAACTCTTAGGTCCAGCATTATATTTACTTACAATAGTACTCACATAACTGAAACACTGCCATGCCTTGAGTTGGGACAAATTAATGAATTGGCAAGCATTTATGAAACACCAGGCATTGTGCTTGGTGCTAGAGGTAAAAAAGTCTTTGCTCTCGAGGAACTGACATTCTATCCAGGGAAACAATGTATGTATACAGAGAAGAATACAAAGTGGACCATTGTCGACATTATTACTTTATATGCTTTTATATTTGATCCAGCAATAAAACGTATCCCTGTAGGGTAGACTTTAGACTAAAGCTTGTATCTTGTTCCTGGAGTCACTGTATAAACAGCCCCTTGCTGAGCTCCTAATAGGGCTTCTGGCCTCCTTCCAGGGTGTGTTGGCTGCCAGGCTGCCCCTCAAGCTGGCAGGACTCCCCAGGGGACGCTCCAGTGAGTTAGCAGCCCTGTGTTTCTGATGACTCCATCTTCTTTTCTAGCAGTTGCTGTTGCCTTTTCACCTCTTGGATGGAAACTTTAGAATTGGTTTTGAACTTGGCCAGCATAGCCAGATGCTCTCTCTTGAGATCCAGTTCCCTACGCACCCTTGGGGGATCTGGTTCTGATGACCTGGTCTGATTGCCACAGCCACAGCAGCAGCAGTCCAGGAGAGGGCTTGGCCAGGCTCAACAGGTGATTGCGTTGCTGACAGTGCTCTTGCTGGGAGAAGCTGGCAGGTCCTCCAGCCCAGCAAGGAGATGTTCCTGGGACATCTCATCCAAAGTCACAGGTAGGTCAGAAACATGGCACAGTGGCATGAAGGGGGAAGGATCTGGTAAGGAGTTCTCATTTTACAGGATATATAAGGGGGGGGGGAGGGAGATTGAGAGAGAGAGAGAGAGAGGGAGGGAGGGAGAGACAGAGAGAGAATAAAATAGTATAGGATACCATATTATACATCAAAAGGCCTGGGTCCAAATTCCAGTTCTACTTCTTTGTAAGCTTGGACAAATCTTTGCACACATCCCTGGAGCCTCAAAGGTTTTTCTTTGGAAAATGAAAAGTTTAGACCACATGTCTAAGTGTGCTATCATATGACTTTGGTTTATTATCACTAAGCAAATCACCTAACTTCCGTAGACCTCAGTTTCCTCATCTGTAAAATGAGAGAGCTGGACAAGATGGCTCCTGAGGTCCCCCCCAGCAGTCAGTCTATGCTACTGTAATCTTGTGCCCTGGTTTGAATCCTGTCTCTGCCCCTTACTACCCATGGAAAACCAGGCTTGTCCCTTCATCTCACTATGGCTTAGTTTTCTGCTCTGTAGAATGAAAAGGCTCCTCTCTCTGAACAAAATGACCCTGAGTTGTTAACAGCATCAGCTTCTTCCCCATTTGGTCTGAGATATGTGCAGGGGTGTGTAAAAGAGTATGTCTCCATCCCCAAGGAAGGTGGAGGGGAGAGGAAATTAGCTGACCTTGGCAGGTAGAAACTTAGATTTAAAGAAATGGAGACTGTGAACTCCTTGAGAGCGGGGACGTGTGTGTATGTGCATGCACACTGAGCATCATTTCTGGCACATAGTAGGCAGTTAGTAAATGCTAGCTGACTTACTGAGTAACTGAACCCTGGGAATCTCAGGGCATTTTGTCTGGATGCCTCAGCCCACACCACCCCATCACTATGACCCCCATCTCCCAGATGAGTTTGATATATCTACCTTTCCATTGTCTCATTTGTTATTTGTGTGCACTTCTTTATCTTTTTAATTAACTTCTTGAGGGCAGATAACTGTATTATTTTTCATCTCTATATCCCTACCACCAAGCATGGTGCATAGTAGGTGCCTCATACTTCTGGTCATTTGAAATGAATCAGAGAGACTTCAGAGGTCACATAGCCCAGAAGTATCAAACATGCAGCCTGTGGAGCACCTGACTGGCAACACTCCCTAAGGTTCCTGAACCAGACTAAACTGGAATTGGGAAATATTTAACAAAATGAATAAACTACAATATACCATAGATAGCTTTATATTTGAAAACTAAGTCAATATGTGACCCACAGGAATCTTTATGTATACTTTAGTGTTCCCATTTCTATATGAGTTTGACAGCACTGATGTAACCCAACCTTCTGTTCACTGCTAATTAAACAGGGATGACCTTGTCCATGGTGAGTAATTGTGGAGGTTGCAGATGATAGGAGACGTCCAGCTACATCAGACTGGAAAGCATATTTGCCACACAAACGTTAAAACATGGTGGTGCCCTTTGACAACTGAATGTTAATTTAAGAAACTCTGTGAAACTCCAAGCCCTGTTTAATCTCAGGACTGAACCCTATGATCTGGCACTGGAGGTGGTGAGGTGTGTTAGAGAGCATGCTGGCCTTAGAGGCAGAAGGCTCAGGTTCAAATCCCAGCTCTGAAGCTTACTACCTCTGTCAGCAAGTCATTTCCCTTTCTCGGGCCTCATGTGCAAAATAAAAGGGTTTAGCTAAGAGATCTCGAGGGTCCATTCTAGCTCTAACTCTTGCAGTCTCGTATCTCTTCATTCAATCCCCTCTGCCTCTGCTTTTGAACCTGATACTGACCCTTCTGATTTAGATACCACTTTCCACCTCTGGGCCCTCAGTTCAGCCATGTGGCCCTAGTTTCCAAATCTGGCTTATTGTATAAAGTTGTAGGTCCAAACCTCCTGAACACTGCCTTTCCTCATTTCAAAGAGGGGGAGATGTCAGCCTCCGCCCTACATCATTCTGAGCCTAAACACATGGCAAGTAATGTCCCTATCCCTGGCCCTCTATAGGATGCTTCTCAGCTAATGCCAAGAATCCCTTCTGCCCTCCCTATAGCATCTCTAGCAAGGGCTCATCAACAAGCCTCCCCTTGGACACTCCTGTGGATACGGAGCTCACTACCAAATGAGGAAGCTGATAAATCTTTTTATTCATGAGTTTAGTTACATCACTATTCTGCTCAGAAATATTCAGTGACTCCCTATTTCCTGCTAGGTAAACTTCAAACCCCTAATCACAATATTCGTTGCATTCGACTATCTGGCACAACAATGAACCTGGTCACAGAACCTGAGTTCCATTCCCAGCTCTACTAGAAGGTCTTTGTGACTTTGAACGTGTTATCTGGGCTTATCTCTGGGCTTCAATTTCCTCACCTTTGAAATGAGGGAGGTAGTACCAGTACTAGTAATAGCAGCATTTGTATGGCAACTGCCACAAGCTGGGCACATTGCTAACCACTTTACAAATTAATCTCATTTGATCCTCATAACAATCTTTCGAGGTAGGTGCCATTACTATACCCATTTTACAGTTGAAGAAACTGAGGCCAACAGAAGTTAAGTGACTTGCCCAGGATCACATGACTAGTAATTGTCTGAGGCTGGATTTGAACTCAGATCTTCCTGATTCCAAGCCTAGTGCTCTATCCACTAAGCCACTTTGCTTATTTCAAAGGCTCTTCTAGGTCTAGTTCCATTATCCTGTGATCTTTTCTAACTGTATCTCATATTATGCACCTTCACAAACTCTATAGTCCAGCTGGAGTGCATTTTTCCCTGTCCCAAATGTACCCTTTGCTCTCACTCCTTTCTGTCTTTCTCATATCTGAAATGCCATCCCCATCTTAACCTGCTGCATTTTCACCCATCCTCATAAAGTCACAAACGGGTCACCTCTTCCTTCTGGGACCCCTCTCTTCATAATGACCTACTTCCATAGGACCTCGTGTAAAGTTGTGTCTCTCTCTCACGTGCTTTTGGAGTGTTGTTGTTGAGTTGTTTTTCAGTTGTTCTGACTCTTTGTGATCCCATTTACAGTTTTCTTGGCAAAGATACTGGAGTAGTTTTCCATTTCCTTCTCTAACTCATTTTACAGATGAGGAAACTGAGGCAATCAGGGTGGGTTAAGTGACTTACCCAGGGTCACACAGTAAGTTTCGGAGGCCAGATTTGAGCTCAGGAAGATGAGTGCTCCTGATGTCAGGTTCAGTGCTTTATCCACTGGGCCACCTAGCTACTTATCACTATTAATCTGTGTTGGGGCCTTAAATACAGATTTATATTCCAGAAGCAGTTTGCCCCTATTCTAAAATCTTCATATCTCCCTCTCCTAACACTTAGTATATTCTGCCTTGTCATTTAGCTGTTTATGTAAATGCCATAGACTCACAGATTTACAAGATGTCAGTGCTGAGAGGAACCATAGGAATTCTGCAAGGGGGCAGCTGTAATGCAGTAGATAAAAGGATTGAGCTGGGAGTCAGAAAAACTGATTTCCAATTTTGGCCTCAATGCTAATCCATTGTATAATTGACAGGCACTGTGAAAGTCTAGGGTGGTAGTGGGAAATACTTTGGGGAAAAGCAATATACATTGAGTTGCTCCTCCTTCGTTTTCAGAGGACCAACAACATCACAGGTGATGTCTTGACTTGGGCATGAATTGAATTTATGGCAATGCATTGCACAACTTCATCAGCCTCACTTTCTCTTCCTGAGTCATCAGAGGCTAGTGGCAGGACAAAAGTCAAGACAACTGGCAGTGGCCCAGGATGTACTGGATGACCTTGGGATCCATAGCCCCTGCTTCAGCCACCTTTGTGACCATTAGAACAAATTGTTCTCATCCACACATTCCAGTGGGGGTCTTCACATGCTTGGAGTAGACACTCCCCTAACTCACTGAAGGGTTTGAGGCCTGTTTACCCTTAACCTGGTTTAGTCAATCTGCTGAGAAGGTTTACGCCAGGTGTGGCTGCTGTGGATGCTACAGCTTCTTGAAGCCACAGGTGAGAGTTTTGTGAAGGTGGACACCAAAGGTGGATAAGCAACCCTGAAAAGGGTACTAGTCCCTCCTTATCACCCCATTCACATATTGAGTGCCTATTCCAGAGGCTGCATGCTAGGATGGGGGTCCTACTACCTTCATTTACATCACCCCATCATAGTCAGCCTTCTACTTTGCCTGTGGGCTAAAACTGGCTCATTTCTTCAGATCCTGAACCTTAGCAGATGAGATTTGTTCTGTGTCCCCAGAAGACAAAAGTGTGACCAAGAGGGAAAAGGAGGCAAATTATCACTCACTGTAATAAAGAACGTAGAATAGGTTGCCTTGGGATATAATGAGTACCACAGAAGGTATCCAAGCAGAGGCTGGACCAGTCCCTTCCAGGGGAGACTACAGAGCAGAAGTTCTTCACTGTTTTTGTTTCATGGGTCCCTTAGGCAGTCTGGTGAAGCCTATGGAGCCCTCCTCAGCATCATGAAATAATTGAAGGAAATGCTAAATTCTTTTTTTGTAAGTCTATCTTTTTTTTTAATTATTTTTTAATTTACTCATTTACTTTTAATTTACAAGATTCAGTTCCACAATCACTTGAGTTTCAGATTTTCTCCCCTCTCCCCCGCCCCCCCGGAAATGCTAAATTTAATGAGCAGTCAATGAAAGTTAAAATGTAATTTTTCCCATCCAAATTCATGGCCTGCTTGTCTGGGAATCCCTGCCATAAAGGCATGAGGAGGAAGGTTGAACCAGATGACCTCTAAAGGTCCTTCTCCTTCAGGGATTCAGCTAGTTCCATTCCATCCTCAAGCCCTTACAACACTCCTGTTATATACAGAGCAGTATATTGGGCCTCAGGGGGAAAAAACAAAATTTAGTTGAGCCGCAGCTTCTACCCTCCTAGAACTCAGCCTCTATGGAATGATGCAGGACTGTATCTACCTTGGGACATTTCTGACCATATATCACACAGTATTGGAGTTGGAAGGGACCTTAGAAGTTATATAATCCACCCACCTCTGCTTTGCAGATGGAGAAACTAAGATGCATAAAGGAGAAAGCACTTACTTAAAGTCACACAGTCATTGACAGAGCTTGGATTTCAACCCAGTTCTCCTGATTCCAAGGCCAAGTCTCTTTGTTCACAAAAAATCCCATTTGATAAATATAAAACACCTATGTTGTGTCAGACATGACATATGACTAGAAGAGGAGGTGAGCTGGTCACCTAGAGAGATAAGGACAGATGGATGAGCTGAGTATTGTGTTATTTTTCAAGAAATTTTTAAAGTTTCAGAAGAAGGTCTGTAGTAAATGGGTAGGACCCCCATAAAGGAGTTACTCAAGGATAGGGACAAGAATTGCATGGAAATCACAGAGAGGTTTCCACACGTCCTGTGCTACTTACACAAAAGAAATCTCATGGATCCCTTGAAGTGCATACCAAACACTGTCACTGACAAAAGTAGAACATGACACAGTCCCTGCCTGCAGGGAGCTTACAATCTACCAGGGGAAATACAGCATATATACAAATAAGCATGATACAGGACAGGGTGTGTTGAGGCTGATGAGGAATCCAGACCAACACAGGAAATTATGAAGGGGCATAGTTCCTTTTTCATGTGGGAGGCACAAGGAAGGTTTCCTGAGGACATAACCCTTGAGCTGGAACTTGTATAAAGGAAAGGATTTCTGTAGCTAGAAATAAGGAGGTATTCCGAGGGTGGGATTGAGAGGAGAAGACACCAGATCAAATGAGAACTGAATTGACATAAATGTATGGAATCAAGAGAAAGCAGAATGAGCTATTGGCAATTGGGAGCTGTCCAGCATGAAATGAACTTCCTTGAGAAGTAGTATGCTCCTTACTGGGAGCAGCCAGGTGGCATGATGGATAGATTGCTGGGTCTGGAGTCAGGAACACTTCATCTTCCTGAGTTCAAATCCAGCTTCAGACCCTTACTAGCTATGTGACCTTGGGCAAGTCACTTAACCCTATTTGCCTCAGTTTCTCATCTACAAAATGAACCTGAGAAGGAAATGGCAGTATCTGCCAAGAAAATGCCAAATGGGGATATGAATGAAAAATAACTGAGCGACTAAAGCTCCCTATCACTTGACAACATGTTAGGGATCTCTTAAGAGAGATTCCTGCTCAGATATGGGTTCGTATGTAGTTGTGGCCGGGATTTCTTCCTGCTCTGAAATCCTGAGAGACATAACTGCCTCTCACACCTATTTGAAATGTAGCTGGAATCCTCCCAACTCATTTTTATGGGTTTAATGGCTGCCCTTTGGTACAAGATTCCAGCACAAAGTCTTGATTCTAGGATCCCTGTCACAAATTAACTCTAGAAAGAAAGAA
Organism: Pseudochirops corinnae; assembly: GCA_028646515.1. Classification (NCBI taxonomy): domain Eukaryota; kingdom Metazoa; phylum Chordata; class Mammalia; order Diprotodontia; family Pseudocheiridae; genus Pseudochirops; species Pseudochirops corinnae. Next base: position 312,880,678 of record CM053585.1, on the reverse strand, counting down.
AAGTCTGCACTCGCGGCCTTCACTTCCTCTGCTCTCACTTCTCAAGCCCTTGTAGTCTATGCTGCCTCATCACTCAACTGTCACTACTCTCTCTACATTTACCTCTTAATTGACAAATCTGAAGGCCTCTTTTCACTCATCCTTCTTTACCTCTCTACAGCTTTTGACATTAATGGCCATATTATCCTTCCAGACATTCCTTCCTGTATTCCACACCTTACTTAATGCCTCACTGGTCCTTTTCAGTCCCCTCTGCTACGTCCTTCTCATATGTAGGTATACTGAAGGTTCTTGTCTCCCACGACCCCTCTTTCTCTTACTGTATCCTCTTTCAGCAATTTCATCATCTCCCATGAGTTTGATCATCATTGCCTACTGTGTTATCATGGGCACATTATCTAACTGCCTTGGGCCTCATTTTCTTCATCTGTAGCGTGAAGGGAGCTGGAGGAAATGGACACTGAGGTCCTTTTCAGCTCTAGAACAGGAATTCTGTGAGATCTACACAGATGACTCCTAGGTTTAGATATCCTGACCTAGTCTTTCCCCTGGGCTCCAGTCAGGTTGCACCAACTACCTAGTGGATATTTCAGAATGGATGTGTCACAGGCATCCTAATACTCCAACATAGTCCAAAACAGAACTGACTGTCTTCCCCACTAAATCCTCACCACTTCTTCTTATCTTTTCTCTTTCTGTGGAGGAATCCACCTTCCTTCTAGTCACTGACATTAGGGCCCTCAGAGTCCTCTTCCCCTCCTCACTCTCCCTCACTGTATCTCATCATCATCCAATCAGTTATCAGGTCCTGTCAGTTCTGTCACTGCCCCTAATCTGTACTCTTCTCTTGATTCACACAGCCAACTCCTTAATTCAAATTGTTGTCACCTCTCAACCAGACTTTTGAAATAGTCTCCTGATTATTCTCCATGCCTCCAGTCTATCTTTTCCAATCTGCCCTTCTCACAGCTGCCAATTTGATGTTCATAAAGCCCAGGTTTGACCATGTCATTCCCCTGCTCAAGGAGCTCCAGTTCAAGACTTTTTACCCTGGGCTTCATGAACTTGTTTTATTTGTTTGTCTTAACATTTCAGTGCTATCATTATCCCCATTTTACAGATAAAGAAACTGAAGTAGACAGAGGTTAAGTGTCTTACCCAGATTCACACAGCTAAGAAGTGTCAGAAGCTGGATTTGAATTCAGGTCTTCATGACTCCAGGACCAGTGCTTTAATTACTGTGCTGTCTAGCTGCCTTAGTGGCACAGTGGAAAGAGTGCTAAACTCGAAGTCAAGACTCCCACTTATGCCACTTATAACCTATGCACGTGCCCATGGACAAGCCGCTTAAGCTACCTGAGCCCCAGTTTTCTTTTATCAAATAAAGGGCTTAAACTAGGGAACTTCTGAGTTTAATTAAAATTAAAATTTATTTTTAATT
>CM053585.1:312825221-312878737 GCA_028646515.1 Pseudochirops corinnae | reverse complement strand
TCTTTCTATATCTTTCTCTGAGTTTAGGTATCTCCTTCCATCTTGGGGCTTGTAGAGTTGTCTTTAGCTGTGCATTGTTGAGGACAGTCCAGTTTATCAAGGTTGGTCATCATATGTACGATGTGTCTGTGATTGTGTACAGGTTTTGCCTGAACCAGATTAAAATGTAATTGGGAAACATTTAACCAGCTAAATAAAAATTTAATAAAACATAAATAACATTACATGGGAAAACTAAGTCAATGTGTGATCCATCAGGATCCTTAAGTACAGATTAATGACCCCTATTTCTATGAGTTTTACACTGTTACCCCAAGCTCTCTATGAGAGCTCACTTCAGGTATTTGAAGGACTGTTAGGTGGAAGGCAGAATAAATTTGCTTTGTTTGGATCCACAGGACAGAACAAAAAGAGAACAATGGGAAGAAGACAATGTGAGACACTGGAAAGTCAGTCAGTCCACAAGATTTTTTTATTAAGTGGGAGAGAGAACAGAATGGGGTCAGGACCTGAGTTCCAATACTCCCTCTGCTCCTTATGAGCCTATGTGACCTGCAACCAATCACTTAAGCTTGCCATGCCTTAATTTCATCTCTATAAAATGAAAGCTTTTGGACTATCAGAGGTTCCCAAATTTATTTGGCCCACTACCCCCTTTTCCAAGAAAAAAATTTGAGCATCCTTTCCCCCAGAAACCTATTTTCTTTAATCTCTTAATGGATTTTTTTTTGAAATTTGCATAATTTCAAAAATATAAAATATTTTTAAATTACGCATCTTAAATTTAATAGTTTATTGTAAATTTGTATTTTTTTCTGCACTGAAATTTTGATAATGCAGTATTGCATCATGTAACCATATAGTATCATATTATAAACAAGTCATTACACATACATATACCTGCTGATACATGCAGGACTTCCCCACAGTGCACAACAAGCTTGCCACCAACACTTGCTTGTTAAGACCTGTCAGCAGACTTGACTGCTGATTAGTTATAATTTGCATTTTGTGTGTTAATTTGGAAAGCAATATAATCACTAGAACCTTAACTCTGTTACACAACAAATGAGACATAAATGGACGGTTTTCAAGATTTTCTTCTCTTCTTTCCTTATGTTTCCACTGCCCCCTTTTTTTTTATTCAATGCCCCCCAATTACACCCAAGGCTACTGCAGCCTCCCTGGATCATTCCAGTGCCCCCCAAGGGGGGATATTGCCCACTTGAAGACCTTGTGTATTAGATGGTCTCTAAAGACCGTTCTAACTCTAAATCTATGATTCTAAATTCTAGGGAGATAGATTTTGGTTCAATATTTTAAAAAAGAAATGAAAAGAAAACCTTTCCACCAGTTAGATGGCATGTTATAGTGGAAAGAGCCTTTTGGCTGGACTCAGGAAACCTCCATTAAAATTCTTGCCCTGACTCTTACTAGCTGGTTTGACCTGCTGGAGGGTATCTAGTGTCTAGAGAGCATCCTCTCTTCTCTTGATCTGAGTTTCCTTGTATGTAAAAATAAGGATAATCATTCTTGCCTGTTCCTGATTGATGGGAATGTTGTGAGCAATGCCCTTTTAAGCCTTGGGGGGTTGCATAGCAAGGTAGAAAAAGTTCTGGGTTTAGAGTCAGAGGTCATGGGCTCAAAATTCAGATCGGCCACTTATGGGTTCTGTAACAGTGGATAAGCCATTTGAACCACCAGAGCTCCAGTTTCCTCATTTGTGAAATGGAAGGTTGGACTAGATCTTTAGGGTCCTTTTCGTTGCTCAGTCATTTCAGTCTTGTCTTTGTGACCCCATTTGGGATTTTCAGGGCAGAGATAATGGAGAGGTTTACCATCCCTTCTTCCTTCCAGCTCTAAATTTAATTGAACAAGAATTTATTAAAAATTATTATTCTGTACCTGGCACTATGCTAAGTCATGGGCACACAGAGACAAAAATAAAACCACCTCTTCCTTCAAGGAGCTTACATTCTGCCAACTGACCATCGGATTCACCCTTCTATAAAATGACCACATTAAACAAAATGTCCTACGACAGTGGTTCTCAACCTTCCTAATGCTGCGACCCTTTAATACTCGTATGTGGATGTATCTGCATGTGGGTGGACCTGCCTGGAAATGGATAGAGAAGCAGTGTCTCGGTTCCTAAGACCATTGGAAATATATGTTTTCCAATGGTCTTAGGTGACCCCTGTAAAAGGATCATTCAATCCCCAAAGGGATCGCGACCCACAGGTTGAGAACTGCTGTCCTATGAACTCACATTTCTGTTAAAATTTACAAAGTATGAGTGTATGTATGTCTCTCTGCAAGTGTAAGCATCTGTGTGATGATGAGAATGTATATGAGTGTGTGTGTGTGAGATTATACTAAGAGTGTATGAGATTGTGCCTGCATTGCTCTATAAGTTTGTATACCCACACTCAGTTACCTCCCCGACCACTGTGAGCACCAAGCTCAGGCAAAACTCAAAGGCAACAAAGTTTGACTTTGGAGTCCTGTTTTTTCACCGTCAGCACAATGAAGGTGGCAGCTTCTTCATCACTTATGCATCAGCCACCTGCCGTTCTTAGGTTCACCACCGCCACCTCCAGTTACACAGGCCCCCACTGACTTGATTTGGATTGTCCAAGAAAGACCCAGATCTCATGTTATGAATCTGCCTGCAGGAGGGAGAGCGGTGGGTGGGGGAGCTCAGGCACACATGGTGGGCAAGCCCGTCTGAAGTGTGGAGAGCTGAGATAAACCACATTCCCCATCAGTCCTGATGGCTGGCTCCAGCTATAACCCTATTTGCAATAAAACCAGATTCAGTGATATGAGAAAATTGCTTGGTTTCGGGATAATTGAACCAGCCAGGACAGATCTGCACAGAGGCATCATTAACCGAATACTTTGCTCATCTGCAATATTTATTCCTGCGGCAACGTGAACAGTCACCCACCCTGTTATCTTCCAGGCATAAAATTGTTTTATGGCCCCGCACACCACTATCTAGCTCTCCACCGGGGAGCATCCTGCCCCCCACTTTCACCCTCTCCCTTCTCAGAGGCATCAGTTCCCTCCTAGAGGAGGCCAGGGGTGAGGATAATAATAGAATTCATGGGATGTAGAGCTGGGAGGGATGATCTAGTCTAACTGCCTCATTTTACAGATGAGGAAATTGAGGCTCAGAGGAGCTGTGCCTTGATAGAGGTCCACAGTTAGGAGCAGAGTTGGCGTCAAGCCCAGGGCTTCCTACTCTGCAGGCAGTGCTCTTGCTGCAGAGCAGCACCACAGTGTTGTACAGAGAGCCCAGCAGCTCACATTTCAGAAATCATGAAGCAAAAGCGTGAAGGGGCCTTAAGGCCCTCTGGTTCAACCTTCTTCTTTTAAACTGAGGGCACTGGGGTCCAGCAAAGTTCAGTGAATTGCCCGAAGTCACACAGGGAGTAACTGACTGAGACAGGATTCAAACCCAGGTCCTTGACTCCAGAGTCAGGGCTCTTTCTGATGTACTGTGAGCACATGGGTCTGGAAGTCAATTCCCATCTTCAAATCCAGCCTTTATCCCATTTACTAGCAACGTGGCACTTCCCTCTCAGCATCTCACTTTCCTTTTTTTTTTTGGAGGGGGGAGGGTAGGGCAATTGGGGTTAAGTAACTTGCCCAAGGTCTCCCAGCTAGTAAGTGTTAAGTATCTGAGACTGGATTTGAACTCAGGTCCTCCTCACTCCAGGGCCAGTGATCTATTCATGGCACCACCTAGTTGCCCCTCAGTTTCCTTTTAATAGAGGGAGATAATAAACCCTAGCATGGTTGAAAGACCTGTAAACTACTAGAGAGTAAACTCCAAAGGGGTAAAAACCCTTGGCTCTCCCCCAGGACCTTGCACAGTGCTTTCTGGCTCTTTCACAGAGGCTTGTTCATTTGACCCTTAAAGTTCTATAGGCATATTGCTTTGGGCAGCAAGGTGGCTCACTGGATAGAGCACTGGGCCTAGAGTCAGTAAGATCTGAATTCAAATCCAACCACAGACTCTTACTAGCTGTGTGACCCTGGGCAAGTCATTTTACCTCTGTTTGCCTCAGTTTCCTCAACTGTAAAATGGGAACAACAGCAGCACCTACTTCTCAGGGTTGCTGTGAGGATCAAAGGAGCTGAGTGTGGTGCCAGGCACATAGTAGGTGCCATGTAAATGTTTAATGCCTCCCCTCACCCCCCACTGTTACTTTTACTGACTCCTAAACCACTACCCACCTCCACCAGCACATTATTCCTGCCTTCCCATCACCTTCTCTTAGGCAGAATGTTATTGTGCTGGATTTAGAATTAGGACAGCTGGAAGTGAACCTCAACTATGAGGCTTCCTACTTGGTGCTCTTGGACAAGCCATTGAATCTCTAGGTTTTTTTAAAACCCAAAAGCTCCCATCCTGATCCTAAGGTCTTTTTCTTCAGCCTCTGTTTCTTCATCTGTGAAATGGGGCTAATAATCCTAAAGGTGGGGAGATAAACCCTTTACAAATAAACCTTGAATCTTAATAGAAATGAGATTTTTAAGATTAAAAAAAAGTTTTAAAATTGTTTTAACATAATTGGGGGGAATAAAATATTATATTTTTTAAAAAAAATATTCTTATAGAAGCTGCCTCTTTTTCTCCACTAGCCAATTAAAGGTCATCAGTCACTAGGAGAGTGCATCTAGGTCCTGGGGCTAATTTTGGTTTTTCTACTTCCTCCAACCCGATATTTTTATCCAGGCCTAGTCAAGTCTAAGGAGTAGTGGAGAGCTCTTGATTCTGTTTTCAATGCTTGTCTGGGTAGCCTTGGGCAAGTCAGGATCTCAGAGTTTAGAGTGACACTGGGGACCTTCTGGTCTCAAGCCAAACCTGAACGAACCTGCCCTCCACCATACCCCCCCACAAATAGTCATCCAGCCTTTGTTTGAAGACTTCCCATGAAAGGAACCTAAGATTTATGGTTTACTTGCAAAAAGTTTACCTCCACACCATTAGGATTATTAGCCCCATTTCACAGATGAAGAAACAGAGACTCTGACTGAGGGAAGAGGCCTTAGGATTGGGGTGGGAGCTTTGGGGGTGATAAAAGGAACTTCCAAAGCATCTCTCCTATTTTTGGACTGTAACAATTGGTAAGAAGTCTTTTCTCTCCTGAAGTTTAAATTTACCCATTTAAGTCTTCCCTGTGCTAAATTAAGCCACATTAAACCAATTTGCATGTGTCATGTACTTGAGATCCACCATCATCCCAGATATCCTCCTGTCAATGTTCTCTGCCTTATAATTATCCTCTTAAAATTAATGCCCCAAATTGAACATAATACTGCAGATGGAAGTCTAAGCAGAGCAGAGTGTAGGGGGGCCATCAACTCCCTCATTCTGTATGCCATGTCCCTCAATATAGACCTAGATCATAGTAGAGTTTTTTTGGTTAATATATTATTGACTTATATCAAACTTGCATTTCACTAAGATCCCCAGATCATTTTCAGATTAACTGCTATCTAGCTGGGCCTTATACTTGTGAAGATGTTTCGTTTTGTTTTTTTAACCTAAGACTAAGACAAATCTTGTTAATTAGATTTAACCCTACATCTTAGCCCATGAACTGTTTTTGAATCCCAGCTCTGTAAGTCAGTGGGTTAGCTATCCCTCCCAGTTTTATTTCATCTGAAAATATGACAATTAAGGTCATCTAGGTGACACAGTGGATAGAGCAGTGGGCCTAGAGTCAAGGAGGCTCAAGTTCAAATTCAGCCTCAGACACTTATTAGCTGTATGACCCTGTCCAAGTCACTTAACCTCCGTTTGCTTCAGTTTCCTCATCTGTAAAGTGGAAATAATAAACAGCACCTACCTCCCAGGGTGATTGGGGGATCAGGTGAGGAAATCATTTTAAATTGTTTAGCGCAGCATCTGGCATAGCCTGTATGGATGTTGCCTACTAGTGTTATTGTTATCTCTATCCAAGTAATTAGTAGAAATCTTAACTTTCCAGATATGACTGAAAGTGACTGAACAACAAAAACTAGGACTTGTCCCTAACCTCTCTTGGCCTTAGTGTCCCCATCCCTCATCTGAAATGAGGATAATGACACTGGCACAGCCTTCGGTGCACAAACACGACGGATTCTTATTATTCCTAATGATCAAAGCTGCTGGACAGTTGAATGCTCCGTCTTTCACTTTAGGTACCTGAGAAGAGCTGGACAGGCTCCTGTTATGAAGACTGCAGTGGACATTTTTCCACTGAGTGGTCAGTCAGTAGGCTAGCATTTATTAATTGCCTACTGTATGCTAAGTGCCAGAGTTACAAAGAGAGGAGAAACACAACTCCCGTTCTCAAGGAGCTCACACAGTCAAATGGGGGGGGACAACATGCAGACAGTTATGTATAGACCAGGTAGATACAGGATATGTTGTAGAGTATCTCGAAGGGAAGGCATTATCATTAAGGAGGATGAGGAAAGGATTCTTGTAGAAGGTGGCACTCTTTAGCTGAGAACTGAAGGAAGACAGAAAGTTGCTGTAAGAAATGAAAGCATTTCAGACATAGAGAAAGCCAGTGAAAATAATCAGGAGTCCAGAGGGTGAAGAAATGGAAGGAGAATGGGGACTCCCCTTCTTGTCCTCCTACTCTGTCTTGGGCAGATGGAAACCACACCTGCTTTTCAGAAAACTAGAAGACGGAATGGGGGAAAGGGTGTCTTCTATAGCTCTTGCACTCCCCAAGTTCCCTTCTGTGTCTAGATTGCTCTCCTATTGTGGCATCAGCCACTTTCATCCCACCCCTAGGGAGCCTGTGGAACTCATGACATCCTGCGACCAAGGACTGTTCCTCAGGTTTGGGTCTAAGAGAGGTATTTGAAGTAGAGAAACACTGATGTGAAAGGGAGTTAAAAATACAGCCTTCTCCTTTTCTCCTTTTCCATGTTGTAAGATCTCACAAGCTGGAGCTTTCAGGAGCAGGCCCAGCAAAGATCCAGGCTCGAGGCACGGCATCAACTTGGGACAACATGAGAACACACAATATTCAGTTACACCAATGCATGAAAACAGCCAGGTAAGGAGGCAAGATCAGTGTCATGGAAAGGGTTATAGAATCTCCAGTCTGGAAGGGACCTCAGAAGGAGGCTAGTCCAGCCTGTACCTAAGCAGGCATTCTCTCTGCAATGCCAACAAGTGGTCACCCAGCCTCCAGCTGGATAGGGTGGGTACAATTTCAAAAAGTAGAACGTGAGAATAGGGAATCCCAAACAAAGAGACCAGCATAAACAAAGACTTGGAGACCAGAAATCAAGCTCCCCAGCCCCTAAAAAAGGAAGACGGCTGAGACCGAGAAGGGTCAGGGCTTAATGAGGATACCACGATGGGTTTCAAGTATCTAAATATGGAAGCTATTTAAGGCTGCTTGGTCTCTCTCAGAAGAAAAATGGGAGAAAGTCAGCATGGTAAAGTAGAAAGAGTAGTTCAGGAAACAGAGAGGACCCAGGTTCAAATCTCAATTCAGCTGTTTGTTAACCTGTGCCAACTGGAGCAGGTCACACAACCTGGTGGCACCTGAGTTTCTAATCTGTAAAATTCTTTGATTGTTAAAGTGTTATGAGAGTAGGTGTTATTACTTTATAATTAGGGCTTTCAAAAAATGAAAAAGGGTGCCCTGTATCACTCAAGGTGTTAAAACAGAAGATGCTAGTCCCATGATGTTCCCATCAGTGCTGTCCTGTAATGGAGCGGGTGGCTTCTGGAGACCATGAGTTCTGTGTCACCAGAAGTGTTCGGACACAAGGTGGCTGACCTCTTGTCAGAAATATTGGAATTCAGACTGGGTGCCCAATGAAGTCCTTTCCAGCTCTGGGGTCCTGTGATTTTATAATTCTGTGAATCACCTCCAACAGCTAGGTCCTGCATTGGGGCAGGGCAGTTAGCTTTAATGTACATGAAGAGAATTGGGCTGAAGTAACAGCCTGGGAGCTTTTAAACTCTGGTACCATAAATCAGGTGGGGTCTGTGCTCCCAGCACCAAGGGTGACACCTCTACAGAGATTTAAGCCAAACCTTCCCTTAATTGCTGAAATAATGGACCCAGTGTTGGAAGCTGCTGTGAACATCAAGGGGTAGAGATGGGCGGGAGAAGGGTGAGAGAGAAGAGTTGAAATACAAAGTCTGGCAGGGAGATCTGTCATCCTTCTATGAGCTCCATATATTCAGTCATTCTGACATTTAAGATCAGTCATGTTGGAAATGAGAATGGAGAGGTAGGAGAAGGGAGAGGGAACAGAGGTGAATACCATGGCATCCCGATTTCAAAGGCATGTGATTTATACTTGAATTATAGAGGCAAGGGGGACACCTCCAGCCTCATACAAGCCAGGCAGTAGGATGCACTGAATTTGACTAGAATTGTCAGAGTGGGTAGGCAATGGGGAGAAGGGAGAAAAGGGAACAAAAGAAAACTCACGGGGTGGCTAGGGGTGCAGTGAATAGAGCACTGGCCCTGGAATCAGGAAAACCTGAGTTCAAAGCTAGCTTCAGATGCTTAATACCTACTAGCCATGTGACCTTGGACAAGTCACTTAACCCCAATTGCCCTGTCCCCCCCCCCTCCAAAAAGCAAAAAAAACAAAAGAACAAAAAAACTCACAAGGAAGCAAAGATGGACAGCTCTCAACACAATGCATAGGATTTATTAAATAGGCTTTCTTAAAATGGAAATTTATTTGTATATTTTGAATCCACTCTTACATGGCAATGGCAATTTTTTTTTCTTTTCTTATTTTGCATTTAAGTTTATAATATGTTTCTTTTTATTTTCTTATCATGTATTTAAGTTTTAGTATTTGTCTAAAAAAATTAAGAAAATAAAAACCTCATAACAAACATAAACAAACTATACATACAAGTCCACCAAACTAAATGCCCACATTGACCATGTCCAGAAATGCACATCTCCTTCGTGTTAAGTCCATCACCTCTGTATTTCACCTTTGGACCTGGGAGAGGGAGTTTTCTCTTTCAGAGTTCCTCATAGGAGTGCAGTTGTCTGGACTGTTGCTGTAGACTGCTGATGGGTAGCTTGTTTGCATGTGGCCGTTCTCATGTCATCTTCCCGCCCCCCCCCCCGGACCCCCGCAGGCTGTAATGTCCTCAAGGTGACCACCTCTTGCATTTCTTTGTATTTCCAGAGCTCAGCACATTGCCCGGCATATTTTTGTTGTTGTTGGGTTGTTTCAGTCACGTCAAATCTTCATGACCCCTTTTATGGGTTTTCTTGGCAGAGATAATGGAGTGGTTTGTCATTTCCTTCTCTAGCTCATTTCAGAGGTGAGGAAACTGAGGCAAAGAGTTAAGTGAGTTGCCCAGGGTCTCACAGTTAAGTGAGATTTGAACTCAGGTCTTCATGGCTCCAGCCCTGGCTCTATCCACTGAGCCATCTAGCTGCCCCCCGGGCTCTGGCACGTCATAGGCGCTTATTAACTAACTGAAGTCTCAGTATTAGCCCAGAAATATGTAATAAATAATCTAGATGTGGGATTCAAACCTTGGTCCCTTGAATCCAAGCCCAAGGTTTTTTCTATCGTCCATCAAGCTCTTTGCCTCCTTGCTGCCCTGACAGCAGATCACGGTCCTGGGCAGGCGAGGCTCAACCTTCCTTACCTTCAGGATGTCATCATTCAGCCTGACTGGTCTTCTTCCTGTCCTCACATAATAACCTCTCTCCTCTCCCTGCACCTTTGCAGGAGTGTACACCTTGTTCATTTTCTCTGTCTCTTAAAATCCCTAATTTCCTTCACAACTCAGTTCATGCCCCTTTGACAGGAAGCCTTTCCCGATCCCCCCTGGATGTTAGGGTCTTCTCCCCTCCCTTCAAAAAATTAAGTTAAATTTATTTTGTACATACACACACACACGCACACACACACACACACACACACACATATGCCCCCTCCCCCACCAGTAGAATATAAACAACATAAAGATAAGGAATATTTTTCACTTTTGTATCTCAAATGCCAAACAGTTCCTGGCACACAGCTGGTGATTAATAAGTGCTTACACATTCATTAATTGATTAAATCTGATCCCCCTCCCAGACTGGTGGTTATAAATGCCCACCTTCCATCCTGAGACGGAAAACACTGGAGTGCCCTGTGACGGGTGGCAGGAGAAGGGCTGAAAGGCGGGTACGCTTCCAAGAGCCCGAGGAGACAACTGTACATGGTATGTATGCAGAAGGGGATGGAGGCTCTGGGTTGAGTGCATGGGAGGCAGTGGATGAAGCTCTTGGACTCCAGATCCTTGGTCTTCAGATCTAATGTTCTTTCTGCCACCTTCCTCTACCCCCTTCCTTTCTCATAGACGGGGCCATGGAGTCCCTTTGCATAGCCCCAGTTTTGTTATCAGCTCTCACTTTGATAATTTATTAATTTGTTATTGGTAAGAATTAAACCCTCTTGAACCTCTAAAAGGAAGAGGAATCCTGTTTATTCCAGATTCAATAATACTCCCATCTTCCATGTGCACAGCCCTATACAGCTTAAAGTACTTTCAAGTACATTCCCTTTTGGTCTCTACAGCAACACTGATAGAAAGAAAATCAAAGTAGACATTGTTGGCACCATTTTATAGATGGGGGAACTGAGGGCCAGCTCACCAGTGTTGGAGCAAGAACTGGAAGACAATTATTCCAACTCCTAAGTCACTATTCCATTCGTTACACTGAGCTTGTTGTTGTTCAATCCTGTCTGACTCTTCATGACCCCATTTAGGGTTTTCTTGGCAGAGATACTGGAGTGGTCTGCCATTTTTTTTCTCTGGCTCATTTTACAGATGAGGAAACTGAGGCACACAGAGGCTAAGTGACTTGCTCAGGGTCACACAGCTGTAGCACCAACACAGTATTCACAGAGCCGACAACGACTGTAAATATGCCGGCATAGTTCTCAATTACAAAATATAACAGACTCTCCATATAGAAGACGGAAGCAAAACATTTATTCAGACACCAGAAAAACCAAATCCCAACACTAAAAAGTCAAATCTATCATAGTAGCAAAGAAGTTAATACACCATAGCATAGCATGAAGCCACATCGTCCTTTAGCCTTCTCACAAACAAACACTTAAAAGGCTAGCTGTCTCCTTGGGTGTGTCCTCTCCTCCCTCCAGCTCTAATGGCACTGACTCCCAGCTTCCTACGGGCTCTGCTCCACCCTTCAGCAAGCTCCTCTCACCACAGGTTCCATGTGATTGCATTCGACCCATTATAGGGCAGGGAAGATCTTCAAATTCCCATTACAACAGCTAACATGTGTCTGAGGCCAGATTTGAATTTGGTTCTTCCTGATTTCAGGTCTGGCTTTCTATCCACTTAGCTGCCTATACTTTTATTTTTATTGCACTGAGCTCAACAAAATCAGAAAGTTCTCAAAATGATATTTGCTTCTTGTATAATGGCAAATGGAAGTCGTAATAGTGACTCTGTGTCATGGTAAAAAAAAAATGTAAACCAGTCTGAATCATTAAGGGAAAATTGCTATAACCCTGTAAGTAAAACACAATGCCTGCCCTCAGAGAGGCAGGGAGGTGAAGCAGTAAGTAGAGCATTGCCAATTTAGCACTGAGAACAAGCTTAGACAATTCCTTATTCAACCCCCTTATTTTGTAGGTGAGGAAAGTGGAACCCAGGGAGGCTAAATGATTGGTTCCCCAACATCGAATGGGTCAGATTTGATCTCAGGTCTTCCCAGTTCCAAGCCCAGCTCTCAGCCCACTTCTGTACCTTTGGGTCACCATGATGAGCACATGTCATGCATTAGTCCATAGGCTTGGAGCCAAAGGGGATCTCAGAGATCATCTTGTACTGAAGTTCTTCACCTTTTTTATCTCATGGGTCCCTTTGGCAGTCTGGTGAAGTATAGCTGTGGATCCCCTTTCAGAATCACATTTTTTAAATGCAAAGAATAAAATGCATAGGATTACAAAGGAAACCAATTATATTGAAATGCAGCTATCAAAATGTTATAAAAGCAAGTTGATAGACCCCAGACTGGGAGCCCTTGATTTAGTCTCATATCTTATAGGAAGTAACTAAAGGCCATTGAGGTTTAAAGGACTTGTCCATGGTCACACAAATAGCAAATCACAGAATCCAGATTCGAGCCTAGAGCTTGCTAGATTTGTATACTGCACCATACTGCCTTTCCTAAAGAGAAGTCACCAGACAGAGAGGAAAAAAAAATAACAGATTAGCTTCAATAGCCACCCAAGAAATGAAGCTTGAGCTAATACCAAACATAAAGTAAACAAACCAGTACTGGAAAATAATCACTTTAAAAGAAATTAACAAGTGTCTTGACATCTATAAAGAAATATCTATTATCTTCAGGTAGTTCTATCATCAATAAAAATGAAGCAAACTGATAGCAAAAGTCAGCTACGTGGGAAAAGCAGTGGAAGTTTTAAATAAAGAAATAGGACCAATGGAAAATGAAATTCTCTTGCTGGAAGGCAAATTAGAAGCAACCAAGCATAAAGCAAAACAAGGTCAAAGGATAACTCAACTAGAAGAAGGTTTGATAACTTTAGAAGCAAAAATGGAACTAGGAGACAGCTTAGAGAGAGAATTTGTTATTAGACTGCCTGAAAATGGAAAGAAATAAAGTCTAACCACTGTTTTTCATAAAACAATTTAAGAAAAGTTCCCAGAAATAACAAGGTTTCAAGGCAACTTTAGATAGATAGAATTGACCAGACTTCTCAGAGAAGAATGTCAGATTCTACTCACCCAAACCCATATTGTCCTCAAACATCAAAGATGCCCCAATTTGAATTTCACAGGATTATTCACCCATCATGAGAAAACAGAGAAAAAGCTGGAACATGATGTATAGAAAGTAAAGAAAAATGGACTTCATCTGTGAATCTTCTACTGAGTTAAACTAAGGAAATATTCAAAGATAAACAACATATGTTTGATTCCCCACAACATTTCCAAGTTTCTATAGTAAAAAGACTGACTGATGTCTTTCATATGCAAATCAACCCAGGAACAAGCCTCCAGGTACTATAATTCCTGGAGAGACCATATTTGAAATGCAAATTGCTGGTAACCATGAAGTAAAATTCTGAATCTGTAAATCACTAGAAGGAAACTCTGTGTAAATGTTATATGGGGTTAGCAAAATAACAATAGTCATGTTATGACCTGAAATTATCTCATGGGGTATAGGAACAGAAGTGGATGGGAATGAATTATCATTCATGCTCAAAGGGAACAAAAATTCAGAAGGGTTGTTATAGTCTGCTATATTCTCATGGGATGGGAGCAGAGACTCAGGAAGGGGAACACATAAATGCTGAACAGAAATAGCAACACTTATGCAGTTCGAGAGGCCTGCAGTTGTATTGTTGGAAGATGAGGTATCAGAAAATACGTCAGAATGACCAGAATGTTGGCATGGTTCCTACCCTGGAACCATCACATGGGATCATCCAGGCAACAAGGATTTTTCACAATTACCAAATGCCAGTAGCAAGGTCTTTTTGATTGACTGTTAAAGGTCACAAATGGGCTCCTGGTATGCAGGGGGATGGGAGGGGGGGAATGTTGGTGATCAGTTAACTAACAAATCATATCTATAAGCCTAAACCAGCAAATAACAAGAGCAAATGAAGGGTCATGAAGAGGAAGTTTTTGATTCTGAAGGTCACAAATACTAAACAAAAAAGACTGGGAGAAGAAAGGGGAGGGTCAGTAATCTTCAAAACAGCACTCCTGGTGGGAAAGATGAGAAAGAGAGGTCGCTCAGAAAGGATTTATTAAGTACCTACTATGCGAGAGGCGCTGTGTCAGGTATGATAAAAAATAAATAAACAGAACATAGTCAGTCAAACCAGTCCAGAAATTGGAGTTAATGCTTTGTGATTGTGCGGAGATATCTGTGTTTGTGGGACTGCATGGGCAGGGGTACAACTACAAAAAAAAATTCTTATTGTGTCAGGCTTTGTTCCCAGTCCCAGGGATGCTGGGAGAGTGGGGAGGAGAAGCCCTGCCCTCAAGGAGCGTACTGACGGAGATGAATGAACCAATGCAGAAACCGAGGCTGGTACTTACAGTCAGATTTGGTCCAAGGTTTTGGTTGTCACAGGAAGTGTCTCTATGCTAGGTGGAACAGTAGGTGGAGGGCCGGCTTGGAATAAGGAAGACCTTAGCTCAAATCTAATCTCAGATGCTTACTAGCTGTGTGACCCTGGGCAAGTCACTTACCTTCTGTTTGCCTTAGGTTCCTCATCTGTAAAATAAGGATAATCATAGTCCCTACCTCCCAGGGTTGTTGTGAGGATCAAGTGAGATAATAATTATGAAGTGTTTAGCACACAGAGTAAGTGTTATATATAAATGTGAGCTATTATTAGTTTACACAGAACATGTGATGAAAAGAGATAGGTCCAAGTAGAGATTAAAAGGTAAAAAGGGCTTGCTTATGAGTAGGCCAAAGACCTAATTATAGAAAAACGTACATATACATGTGTAATAATGCAATGTGCCAAAATCTGTGGAATGCATCCAAAGTGGTTCTGAGGCAATTTATTTACCTATTAAATAAAAGAGAAAAGAGATGAATGCGCTCTTTTTAGTTTTTAAAAAATTAGACTATCAGTAAATTAATACACCTAGATGAGCACTAAAAATATATTTAAGGTCAGATGAGGATTAACAACATTTAAATAAGAAAGCCAATTTAATTAATAAAGCAAATTTTAAAGGCATTTCAATTAATAAACTATTACCTATAGTAACAAAAAAGACAAAAGGAAACAAGTTGGCCAGAATAAAAGCAATAAGTGAGAAATCATAAAAAGTCATAAAGAAATAAAGGAAATTTTTGGGGAATACCATGCAATATTATATGGCAAAAAAATGAGAATGTAAAAGAAACAAATCAGTATCTACAAAAATATAAAGTACTCAAATATACAAAATACAAAACAAATTATATTGGTAAATAAATATTGGAAAAAAACAATCAAATGAACTCTCCTTTAGGGAAAAAAAAAAAGACCAGAACCAGATGTATTCATGAATGAATTCTAGCAAACATTTCAAAAAACAAATGATCACAAGTTTTAAGAAAAGATGGCAGTCTACACAATTCCTTCTGTGAGACAAATGTGGCTTTAATATGCAGAACACAGAATGAAAGGGCAGAGAAAAAAACTATAGACCAGATACATGAATATAGATATAAAAATATTAAGTAAATTACCAGCAAATACAATATGTCCACAGTTTGCTCATTGTTATCAAGTAGGACTTATGGGAAGATTACAAGGACAGGTAAATATTAGGAAGTTAATTAGCATGGTACAGGCTCACTATTATTAATCAATATAACCCTAGAAATATTGGTGATAGCAATGAGAAAAATGAAGGAACAGGCATTGGCAAGGAGAAAGCAAAAATCTCTGCTTGCAAATGATTTGATTGTTTATTTAGATAACCAATAAAATGACAGCATTAATCAAAATAACAGGTAATATAAGCAAAGTAACAGGCTATAAGACAAACCCATAAAAATCACTAGCATTTCAATATATCACTGATAAACATCAGGAAAAATATGATAAAAGAAAATATCATTTAAAATCACAATGAAGTATATTAAACATTACGGAATAAACATATATGCCTATGTCTTATTTAAACTCACTTATGAAGCAAACTTTTTATAGAAGTTGAAGGAAGAATTATATAATTAGAGAGGTAATTAATGTTCATAGGCTGACTTAAATAGCATTGGCAATACTTCCAAATTAATATGTTTAATCAATTAAATCAAGATATTTAAAACAATGCTATTCCAAATAGTGACAACATGCCTTTAATTAAGAATTAAACATAATAATAATAAAATTACTGTGAGAGAAGAAGAGTTCAAGTATATCAAAGGAAATTTAGCAAAAGGAAGAAGGGGCCCTTAATTCAGAATAGTGGTAATAGCTCACATTTCTACAGTTTCCTATGTGCCAGACCCTGTGCTAAGTGCTTCACAATTATCATTTCACTGACCCACCTTGCTGCTGCCTCAATCCCAAGACTTCAGCATAGAATAAGATGTCAGAGGCCAGCTAGTCCAAACTCTACCTGAACAAGAATTTTCCCTAACACGTGATCGTTTATTATCACTAACTTGTAATCAGTCTTTACTCATGGTCAGTTCATGAGAAGGAACCCACTAGTCTTTCTCCCATCAAACACCTTCTACCCATCCTTCCTAGGTCTGCCCTCTGAAGCTAAGCAGAGGTCTTCTAATCCCTTTTCTGCCCTTTAAATATTGAACATTGCTTCCCCGTGATTTTCTATTATCCAGGCTTAGTTTAAATAATGCAGCCAGGTGACACAGTTGAGAGTGCATTGGACTTGGGGTCAGGAAGACCTAAGATTGAATTGTGCTTCAGACATTTCCTAGTCATGAGACCCTGGGCAAGTCACTTAACCTTTCTGAGCCTCAGTTTCCAGATCTGTAAAATGGGGATAATAATAACACCTACTTCACTGGGTTTGTTGTGAGGATCAACTGAGTTAACATATATAAATTGCTTTGCAAAGTTTAAAGTGCCTATATAAATGCTAGCTGTAAATTATTCAATTAAATATATTGAGGAAATGGGTTAGTAACCTGATTTAAAAAAATGGGACCACACCAACATCTCATACCATAAAACAGAATAAATTCCAAATGGATCAGTGAATTAAATATCAAACACAGAATTGTGCAGACATCACTTTTTTTGCTTTTTTTTTTTTTTTGGAGGGGGGAAGGCAGGGCAATTGGGATTAAGCGACTTGCCCAAAGTCACACAACTAGTAAGTACTAAGTGTCTGAGGTCAGGTTTGAACTCAGGTCCCTCTGACACCAGGGCCCATACTGTATTCCCTGTACCGCCTAGCCACCTCAGACATCACTTTTTTTAAAAAGCTGTAGAATAAGGCTAGGTGGTGTAGTAAATAGAGCACTGGCCCTGGAGTCAGGAGGACTGAGTTCAAATAAGCCTCAGACACTTGACACTTGACTAGCTATGTGGCCTCGGGCAAGTCATTTAACCCCAACTGCCTTGCCTTCCCCCTCCAAAGAAAAAAAAAGCTGTAGAATAAGGGAATGTTATATATTTTCACAACCATAAAATAATTAAGTTCTTAAATTATGACTTGGAGGAAATTTTAAGAGCTAAAATAAATTAATTTTATCATGTAAAAATAAAATTCCTTTGCACAATGAAAAGTAGCGTATCCAGAATCAGGAAGAAACACAGATGAAGGAAAGTAATTTTGCATCAGTCTTTTTAAAAGGACAATATTCAAAAATTGTAAGGAGCTCATAAAAATGTTTTAGAGTAAGAGCTATTTTTCAATAGATAAATGCTCATTCTATCCAAAAGACACTTCCTCAAAGGGTGAAACAAAAATTTACAGCATGAAAAAGCGTCCAGAATCTCCAGTTCTCAGTGAAATGAAAATGTAAACAACTCTGAACTCCTACTGAAGTTTATCAGATTGACAAAGATAATAAAAGACCCAAAAATCCGTGGCTAGCATTTTGCTAAGATAAAAACAGACACACTCTCACTGCTGCTGGAATCACAGGTTCACAGTACGTTTTTGGAAAGAATATGAAATCAGACAGTAAAACAATGAAACACAAGTATGTGTCCCTTTTTGACCCATTGATTTCCTTCCTGGAACCAGGGTGATTATTGACAGGGGCGGGAAGGGAGGGAGGGGAGGAGTTATCAGTACATAAATGCTCCTAGCAGCACTATTCGTAATAGCTAAAAAATACTGGAAACAAGCTAGGTATCCATCCATTGTGGAACTGCTGAGTAAATTATAGCCTATGAATGCAAATGGAAAAGTAGTGTGTCATAAGGGATGATTAATGCGAACAATTTAAAGAAATAGAAGATTTTTATGGAGTTAAACACAAAAAGTTAGAACCAGAAGAATAATATACACATTGACAACTATGTAGTTAAAGTCGACAATGAGAACAACAGATTCATCTTATACACCCAGTAAAAAAGTTTTTAAAAGATTGGGAAAACAGGGAAGAAATGAATTAAAGACAACATACATCTTTAATTCATTTCTTCCCTGTTTTCTCAATCTTTTAAATTTATTCAATTTTAAATTTAATTTTAAAATTTAAATTTTAAATTTATTAAATTAATAAGGTCAGTGACTAGTAAGCTTCAGGAGGTTATAAATCCATCCAGTTATTTTCAATGTTTGTTTCAGCTTTCATGCTATTTTTTCCTTATTTGCCTCTTCTTAGTCCTTTGTTTGTATATTTTGATGCCTCTCGGTGGAAATCAAAATAAAATTTATATTTTAAAAAAAGAAAGATAATTTGCAGTTCTCCAGCCCTAGTGAAGTATGAACTGTTTCAATTAACTGGACAGTCAGGGAAATTGAGCTCATATTACATTCAAACCCATCACCATGCCCCACCCCCAGCTTCCTTATTCTTTTCTAATATTTTGCTCTCTGAATATTTTGCTCCACCACCTGCCACATCAATCAGTGTCTAAGACATTCATTCCCCTCCTTTCCATTCTCATTTCTACAACCTTAGTTCAGGACCTCATCAGCTCTTGCCCAGATTTTTATAAAAACCTCTCCCTTCCTCCTATCTCTTTAATTTTTCTAAGCTTTTTAATTAATTACTGAACAAACATACATTAGGCATTGCAGAATCCTATGCTTGACTTCACTGTGGGAGAGTCATAGATGAATATGAACCTCCTGTTATCAACATGCATTATATCTGAGCCCTGGAGTGTTGCTGTTGAACTCATTGCTACTATTAGCCAATGCAGTTAAATTACAATGGTCCTAAAGGATGCTATCGGGTACAAAGCAAACCAATAAAATATCACTTACAAAAGACTATGTTTTATCCTTGGAAAGACCTAAACTGAAGGTGTCAAACTCATTGGCCCACCAGCTAATATAGCCAACTTGTGAGTGGGGCCCAAACCAAATTAATATGTAATTTGGAAGTATTTAACAAAAATAAGAAAAAAAGACAATAAAGCATTTAAAAAGAAAAGGCAACAACAACGTCACATAGCTTTTGCTAAGGAACCAATGAGAGCAACACCTGGAGTTTGGAGATCAGCATGGGCCAAAGCAGTCAGAAAATATGTCCATGAGGTTGCTAGAGGGCACTGGGTCTGTAGTCAGGAAGACCTGAGTTCAAATTCAGCCTTGGACACTTAACACTTACTAGCTATGTGACCTTGGGCAAGTCACTTAACTCAATTGCCCTGCCTTCCTCCCTCCAAAAAGGCAAAAAAAAAAAAAAAATGTTATATGTGAGTTCTCATCATCATTATTTTTGATAGTGTCATATCTCCTTGCTAGACTCTAAGCTATGAAGGCAGAAACTGTGTGTGACTTAAACTTTACATCTCCCCAGCCTTGACTGCAGTCTTATGTATAAAGTAGGTGCTTAACAGATGCTTATTGTATTGCATTATTAATGTTGCCATTCTAATTCTCTCTTGTATGGTGGAATAACCTCTAGTCTTAGAGTCAATTGGGATTTGAGTCCCAACCAACTCTGATACTTGTCACCTGTGTGACCTTGGGGTAGTCACATCACATCTATGACCCTTAGTTTTCTCACCTATAAAAGAGGACTAACATTTGCAATCTCTACCTCACAGGGTCATTGTAAGAAAAATGTGGTGGTTGTTGTTTTTTTAAGCACCAAAATACTCTAACAAAAATCATTATTATTAGGATGATAGGACTTAGGAATAAAGAGATATAAGAAATCATCTAGCCCAGCTCCCTCATTTTTCATATAAAGAAAGGGGTGATCAGAGTGGGGACCCTCCTCAAGGTCATGTAGAAAGTCACAGAGTTGGGATTCCAGTTCTGTTTCTGTTCAAGTGTTTGTTTTGCCTCCATTTTACCACTCCCCATCCCACCTTTCCCAAGTTCTAGGACACATGTTGACACTCCTGTTTTCTGTTTGAATTCCTAGACATACCCTATGTGGACACCATCACAGGTAAGTGCTGAGTACCTACCTAGTGCTATTCCCTGTCTCACTGGCTTTGTCCTGGAGCCAGCTCTGAAGAGAAACTCACGGTTCCACAGAGACAATGAACCCAGACTGGGTTTGGAGAAGCTCAGAGGAAACCTTGCCTCCCTCTACTCTGCCCCTTTCAGTGTGAGAACACTGCTCAGAAAACCAAGAGTCAAGGAGAGGGCTTCTCCCACCTTCAGTCCCTACCAGGTCATCCTCACTCAGATCTGTACTAGGTACTATGGGAGACAGGGAGAGAAAGAGGAGAGAATTTTAGGGATTCTAGAAGAAGGAAGCTCAGAGATCATCTCATCCGATCCTCGTCCTTTCTGAATGAGGTCTAGAGTAGAAAAGTCAAGGTCACACTCAAGGTTACGCAAGAAGTAGCAGGGACAGTATTTGATTTTTTTTTTCCTACTCATCAAGAAACAGGCTATGCCCACACATTTCTAGTGAATGGGAAGGTGAACCTTACCCACAATAATCCTCAGGACGAGACAAATTGTAGTTCAGGGAGCATATCACAGAATAGCCTCTCAGCTCAGCGGCAGAAGGGTAGGAGATAAGCATTTATATCACACCTGCTCTGTGCCAGGCAGTTTACAGATAGCATCTCATTTTATCCTTGCAGCAACCTTGTCAGGTAGGTGCTGTTATTATCTTCATTTTACAGTTGAGGAAACTGAGGCAAACAGAGGTTCAGTGACTTGCCCAGTACCACACAGCTAGTAAGTATTTGAGGTCCGACTTAAACTTGGGTCTTCCTGATTCTAAGACCCAACATTCTATCTGATGTACCACCTAGCAGCCCTTGCCTTCTTAATCCAGCCTAAACCCATGCAGACAACTCCTCTGCAATATCCCTTATAAGTGGTTGTCCAGGCTCTGCAGGAAGCCCAACTCACTTTCAGATGGGTCTCATTTTGAGGAAATTTTCCTGACATCAAACCAAAATCCACATTTTCATTCATTACTGCAAACATTTATTAAGCACCTGTGAATTGCTAAACCCTTTATTAGGTGTTAGGGATACGAGATCAAGTTCAAGCTTGGAAGGAGTTCCAAAAAGATCCATTTCTATTTGGTCATGTCCAACTTTTCTTGACCCCCTGGACCACAGCACACCAATGCTGTCCATTGGATTTTCTTGGCAAAGATTGTTTTGCCATTTCCTTCTCCAGAGGATAAAGGTAATAAACAGAGGTTAAGTGACTTGTCTAGGATCACATAGCTAGAAAGTGTCTGAGACTAGATTTGAACTAACTTCTTAATTCTAGGCCCAGTGTTCTAACCACTAAGCCACCTAGCAATTCCCTGGAGAAAGGCTCAAAATACAGCTCTGTGTCTAGGTCTCCAAAGATGTGAATTAAAGGACACCTAGTACTATGCAAGCAAGCACTCAAGATAATACTCATAGTGGTTTAAAAAAAGCACATAATTCACAGTAACCCATAACGGTAAGTACAATTCCCCTTTCTTTCTGGTGAATCCCAACCTTCACCAAGGCCTCTGCAGTCATCTCACCCTCACAGGTATTCCTAGTACTGCCCTGTGGTTTGGCCGTCACAGGGTGAAGGAACTTAATTCACCAGTCACTCACTGAGCACACAGTGGGTGCCCGTCACTGTCTATTAGAGATAACTTGAGCTTGCTAGGAAACAGCCCAGAGCATTCTGTGGAATCTTACTTTTGCCACAAAGACTTACGAAAATGTCCAACCTACAGGCATGGACTCCCCAGAAGAGAAGCATACTTGGGGTTTCTAGAGACTTACAGCATCTAAAAAGTTTACAGAACCAGGGTGCCTTGCCCTCTACTGTTACAAACCGTGTATTTCCCTTGCCACTCTTCAAGCTGTGAGCACCACATGTTCAATCCTGTACTCTCCCCAAGAGGCTGGTATTGGCCAGGGACTCCCCTTCTCCTTTATTCTAAGTCCAAGAACTCCAACTACTTGGCCATGAAATTTCCCTCTCCTGGATGTGTTTGCCACGTGTTTACCCCTGCCTCTCCAGGATTGAGTTCAGAACTCCCAAATCAGATGCCCTTCCTCTAAAAAGCTCACCAACCCTATCCCATCCCAAACACAAAACCTATGTCAGGATACAGTTTTCTCACTCTACTTTGTCTGGCTCTCCTTTGCTTTTTGAAGCACATACTCAAGAGATTTTTCCAATCCCAGCTCAGACTGTCAACTCAGCAAAGCTGCTCCTAATCCCCTCCCAATCTGTGACACTCTCCCACAGATGCACAGAGAATCCAGGGAAAAGTGGGTACATGCTTAGAATGCATAGGTAGCAAAGTTTCTGAAAGTCTTTTTCTCCCTTTCATGAAGTTTCCTTTTAGCATGGCATATAGCTTTTCTGTTGGGCTCCTTATTAGAGTCTTAATGTTTCATTTCCGTGGTGTGTCTTGTTTGTTTTTGGCTGCCAACACAGACCCAGCAGCTAGTGGCTGCTATTCAGAAACATGGCCAGGATGCAAGGTGAAAGGCAGTCAGGGTATAGTGGAGAGAGAGATAGGCTTGCAGTCATGCAGTCTCTAAGTTCTGCCTATAATGCATGTTAGCTATATGCCCATAAGCAAGGAACTTAATTGGCCACTTCCTCCAAAGTTCAAAAGACCAAACATGGTGGCTCTTCTCCCCTCCAAGCACTTTCTTCTCTGGGGCTTGGCTGGAGGTGCCCCCTTGTGGAGTCTGCCAGAGTTTTGTGTCCCCATTTCTGAACTGGCTCCATATTTTATAAACAGCCTCCAGGGCATGACCACATCTTCTTAGCCAATATACTTCTTGTTGCAACTCACTCCCTTTCATCTAATGGCTTTCAAGGTCTTCTAAACTGATGAAGGACTTCTCACACTTTGATTTATTGACTTAATAGAGATGTCTACGCCTTGTTCATGCCTATGATTTATCGATGGATTGCTCTCACCTGACAAAGTTATCAGGGCATAGCATTTTATTGGTTACTCTAAGAGGCAGTGATGTGATAGATTGACTCAGTCGACCACGCCTTTACACATTCTTCCTCATATCATGGTTATTTCTGTCCATGTCCTATGTCCTCTAATTAGACTATAAGTTGCTTTTAGGGTGAGTCAGGGTCATAGATCTCAGCACCACAGAATTTCCAGTTAGGAGGGGCTTCAGGGACCATCAAATCTAACCAATGCCAGAAAAAGAATCTTCACTATAATACATCTGACAAGTAGACACAAGCCTATGCTTGGAGACTTCTAATAAGGTCAAGGACTTTTGAGTAAGGTTTTATTAAAAAAAAATTTCTATGAGTGTATGCAGGATTTGGGGTGAGAAGAAAGATAGGACTATACCTAGATAAGACTTTGGCCTCAGTTTCCAGGTTCTGTTTTCATCCTGCTTGACCCCAAGCATGGTGAGGGAATGCAGTCAATAAACCAACACTAAACCTGTTCTGTTGCTGTTTCCTTCTGCTGTACCTGCAGCCCCGGACAGATGGTCACCTGGATGCCGTCTGGTCCTGTGCCTCTGCCTTTGTATCCTGCTTGCCCTGGTCCTGAGCCTCTGTTGTGGTCAGGCCAGGCTGGGCTCCAAAGCCCTGGAGGAATTCCGAGCCTGGCTCCTCCTTTTTCTCCTCCGGGTAAGACACATGGCTGTGACCTTCTGGAAGTGGTTTGGGAGACAGTGACAGAAGCCTCCACATTTGCACAGATGCGGTTCTTCTGCCTTTCTCAGTGTGAGGAACTTCTTCAGTTGCCATTTGGGAAAGTGACTTCTACAGCCCTACACCCTCCAAGGCAACAAATGGTGTCTGAGCCAAGAATATTGGGCGTTGTGACACAAAGTCCCAGGAGGCTGAGGGTTTTCTGAGCTGCATATTCAGGTTCAAGGAGAAACAAACAGTGGGTCTGCTGAGAAACTTCCAACCATCAAGACCTTCATTCTAATGGGTCCTCCAGGGCCCCTAGTAAGTCAGTTATGAGAACTTCCTACTATCACTACTAAAATATGCATACATGCACACACACAAGTTCAGAGCCGGAAATCATCTCAGAGAACATCAGGTTCAATTTGTCACCTGGAGGAATCCCTTCTACAACAGGTCCCACGAGATCATCTAGCCTCCACCTGAATGCTTCTACTCATGAGAATCTCATTACTTTCAGAGGCAAACCACATCACTTTTGGTCAATTCTAATCATTAGAGATTTTTTCCTTATATTGTGCTTAAAAAAAAAAAATCTGCCTCTCCATTGACTTTCACCCATTACTCCTGATTCTGGGTCAAACAGAATAAGTATCTCCCATGATACCCCTTCAGGTCACTGAATGTAGCAGCCTGAGTATTTGCTGAATTTTCCCTTCTCTAAGCTAAATATCCCCAGGTCTGTCAACACATCCCCATATAGGATGGTCTTCAATCCCTATCATTTGGGTCATTCTCCTCTCAACATTATCCAGCTTTTCAGTGTCTTTCCTAACGTGTGGCACACAGAAGTTAACACCAGCCATGTGCTTATCATGCAGAGGTCACACAGACCATCACCTTCTTCATTCTGCATTTGCTATTTTAGTTACCATGTCATTCTGTTGACTCAGATTGAGCTTTGGGTCGGTCCATTAAGAATCCAAGTATCTCTTTTTTATGTACATGTATAGTTATACCCATTCACACATATACACGTATTTGTATGTGCATTCATGCACATGCACACACACACACACACACACACACACACACACACAAAATCCTAGAATTCTTGGAAGCCCAGACACTGCCAGGTTAAACTGCTGTTCCACTAATCACAAATTGGACTTGTTACTATTTTATCAGAGAACATTGGATCTTGGGTACATCACTTTCTCAATCATTAAAGAAAGTTTCACTTGTTTATGCACAAATAGATTCCACTCTATTTTCCAAATTTGTCATCTTTCTCCAGTTTAACTTAATCCCATGTAATAAACATGAAGGGATTATACTGGCAAGATGAAAGGCAGCCAGGGTATGGTGGCTAGAGCGATGACTTTGGAGTCAGGAAGGCCTGACTTTAGTTCCTGTCTCTAATACATATTAGCTAGGTGATCATAGGCAAGTAACATAATCTTCCATGCCCTAAGATTTTTCAAGACTGTAAGTTACAGATGCATTGCTGGTCAGCATTGGTGAAAGGACTTTCCACAGTGAAATTTCACCTATAAAATCACATCTGGACAAAATAAAATGTATGGCACTGTGCTAAGTACTGGTGGACATTCAAGGTTACATTCTAATGGGGTGGGGAGGGGGCCAAAGAAAGGAGTAGATACAAATTTTAAGTTGATAGATACACAAAAAAAGAGTTATAGTAGCAAGGATAAGACAGACAAAGTGCTCTAGGAAGATTTGAAGACAGGAGAAGTTTCAGCTAAGGGAATTAGGAAGAAGAAGCACCTGAGCTGGGCTTCAAAAAAAAAAAAAAGATTACTATCTAGATAGGAAGAGATAAAGAAGGCTGGAGTTTTGGTTGTGGGAGGGTAGCCTTTGGGGTCCCACTAAAGTATAAGCCAGCCAGACAAGGTTTGCTAACATTCCATAGAACGATGTAGTCCATTTTGTCTAAAATATTGTAGTGGCAATCACACTGGCATACCCAGGATGGCTACTAGCACAGGTTCTTAGATCTGCTTTACTAGGAAAGATAGCTGTTTGACAGGTCACCAGTTTTTCTAATTACATTCATTAGTTCAGGAGAAAAGTCAACACCCTGAACTTCAGAGAAAATATAAGCAGAAAAATAAAGACCAACAGTTAGGGCTTCTGTCTGAGAAATTAGCATAGACCAACAGACAGATCCAACTGTCTGACCAATGCATTTATAGTTACCAGAGAGCAAAGCATCAACATCTAGGTTTTTCAAAGCTGGGGGGCTCCTTAATGGCTACCCAAGAGTCTCATCTGGTCAAATCACAAGAACATTCTTCCAATATATATATATATACACCATTCTTCAGGGTCAGAGGGCATTACAGCCTTCCTGACCCACTACCTAATTACAAAGTAACAAAAGGTGTGGGCCTTCCTGAAAAACAAACCTCTCTTAATCAAGCTTGCCTCAATGGGATCCATATGAGGCCTATTAATGGACCTACTTACTACAGGCAAGGTGAAAGGCAGCCAGGGGTATGGTGGATAGAAAGATGACCTTGGAGTCAGGAAGGCTTGGCTTTAGTACCTACCTCTATTACATACTAGCTGTGTGACCACAGTAAGATCTTATATCCTATTAACTTTACAAATATACAATGTGTGAAGGTGGAGGTGGGTGAGTCGTTAGGAAATACAGGTTAGAATGAGATTAGAGAGAGCTTCAAATGCTGATCTAACAGGTGTTTGTTTTATCCTGTCGTTAATTAAGAGGTACCAAAGGCTTTTGGACAAAGGAGAACTATAGTCAGAGTATGTTTTTAGGAAGATTATTTAAGCAGTTATACTATACTACTCTGTGAAAATGTGAGATTCTTGAGAAGGGAGACTGTGATTTTACCTTCTTTGTATCCTCAGTGCTCAGCACAGAGCCTGGCATATAATAAGCACTTAATAAATGATTGTTAATAGACATGACTTAGTTCTCTAAGGTAATGTCAGCTTTGAAAGCTCTCATAGCTTCTACCAAGCTGGGAAAGCTTCCAGTGTAGTCAAGGCAACAGACACTCCGGCTGGTGACCTACCTCGCTAAGTGGAAAGGCACAGCGGGTTGGCCATAAGATAATGAATTCTTGGACCGAGGAAACCCATGAAAAACATTTCTAAATGAAATAGTCCTTAGCCTTGTGTGGCTCCCTTCTGCGTTCTACAGAATGGCAGAGAATGGGGGAGAGGGCACTGAGAATCACAGTTTTACAGAATCCACAAACGTTAATTTAACTGTTGTTTTTTTAAAATATCAGATTTCTGTCCACTGACAAAAAGGTTGGTGTGCTACCAGACGAAGTGGAATGCACCACATGGTTGTTTTCGCTGATAATGGAGTCAGAAGTCACAAAAAACCTTACGTGTAAATGTAAACATCAGTTATCAGTCACTTGTTCGATGCTAGGCACTGTCCTAAGCACCAGAAATTCAAAGATGAAAGAGAGAAAGTTCTGAGGGAGACAGCATGTAGGCAGGTAGATATAAATGTATACAAAACAGAAGATAATTTGTGGGGGAAGATGACACCTCCTGAGCTATTTCCTATTTCTCTCAGGGTGCCTGGATCAGCAATCATGTGTCACATCTCTTCCACTTACCACCTGTGTGAGCTAAGTCTTTTAAACTCCTTGAGCTTTTATGACTCCTTTACAAAGAAGGGGAGAATGATAATGGGCTATATAATCTCATAGGTTTGCATCAGTGATCATATAAGATAACATATGTAAAACACTATGGTACCACAGTCCTGAAGGTAAGTAAATTAAACCGTGGGGCAAAGGAAATGAAATATCCTTAGACCATCTAACATTTAACAAAATGAGTGTTACTTAACAATAGCACAGAAAGGGTATTCAACAAGAATACAGCATTGATTCCATTTGTACTGCCCCTGATTGCCTTCCCATCTGCCATGGTTGCAGCCCAGGTCAAGAAACATGGTCAGACCTGAGGAGTCTCAGCCTCTTCATGCACTAGGTTAGGCCACCAAGAAACCATGCCAGCTTCAAGCCTTGAGGGGAGTTAAAGAAGGGCAATTGCTCCCTAAGGAGGAATCTGTCTCCTTCTTCTCATGTTGTCCACACACACACACACACACACACACACATACACACACACACACACACACACACACAGAGTCCATAGCCCTAATATTAAAAAAAGAGCCTAGACCTTTGGCTATTTTTTAGATATTTGGCCGTTATTTTTTAAGATTTTTCAGAGCACCTTCCCCATGCTCACTCCTTAGCCCAACTCCATTTTACAGAGGAGGAAAGTGAGATTGAATGAGATTAAGTGACTTGCCCTGGGTTCCACTGCTAGTGTTTGAGGCAGAATTAAAACCAGGTCTTCCCAACTCCAAATCCAGCATTCTATTCACAACACTCTCTTTCCTGTCTAAGCACTACCCACTCATGACCTTGCCAACAGGGCAGACTGAGAAGCAAACTCAAAATCCTGTATTTTTGGTATGGCTTGGTAGAAAGATGCCTGCTCAGGAGTTTGACGGCCCTGGGTTCAAATTCCACCTTTGCCCCAGACTTAACTTTGTCCCCTTGAGTGAGGGGCTAAATCATTCTAGATATCAATTTCTTTATGTACAAAATGTCAAGGAAAGGTCAGAAAACCTGGATCTGAGTTCCAGTTCTGCCATAGCTTGTGTAATTTGGAGCATGTGAATTACCAGCTATGGGCCTCAGTGTCCCTGTTTGTAAGATGAGAATTGGCCCAGATAATCTCTAATGTGGTCCCTTCAAACTTTTATTCTCTGAGGTTCTCAAATGCTTAGTGTCTAAGTTATTCTCTGCTCTACCTCATGTGGCTGTTGTGAGAATCGGAGAAGACAGATGGAAAAGCACTTTGGGAAGCCTGAACCTTGCATGGATACCAAAAATGGCCCATATTTTCATATAATTTTATGTGTTACAAAGTTATTTATGTCCCTCCTATCATTTGATCTTCAAAATAGCCCTGGGGGGGTCTTATTGCAGGTATGATTATACCCATTTTTTATTTTTTTTTTTTGCTTTTTGGAAGGAGGAAGGCAAGGCAATGGGGGCTAAGTGACTTGCCCAAGGTCACATGGCTAGTTTTGGATTATACCCATTTTAAACAAGAATAAACAGGTTTGGAAAAGGGAAGGTCTGACAAAAAGTCAGTGGCAGAGCTGAGATCGGCTCTCAGGTCTCCTGGCTTAGAATTCTAAGATTCCTTCCAATGCACCTTGATCCCTGTTGTTTAAGAATCTGGAATATAAAGATGCTATAGGAAGAGGAGCTGTGTTTACAGAGAGGAATAATTTTGTTTTTCTAAAGGAAATAAAGAGAAAAGAAGATTCTTCTGTTCTTCTCCTATCATGCGGAAGGTAAACACATCTTCTATGAAACCAGGTCAGCCAGATGACTCCCAGCTGTCCCCATCTCCCCTGGGGACCCAGAGCTTTACAAAACTCTCGACCTCTAGCAAAAGCAGCCCTCGATGGGCACTGAGCCCAAGCAAGAGCTCTGAGTGACTGACAGATGCCTTAGGGGTGGAAGGAGATAGGGCAGGCTGAAGTCAGCAGGAGGGAAAACAAGTCAGGGCCCAGACAAGAAACAACTGAGAACCTAGAGACAAATGAGCCAGAAGATTATTCTTACACCCAGCTGGCCATCATAAGCTGTCATCGGTAATTAGGGTTAGACGGGGGCTATCCAGGCTAGTCACAGGCTGTCTTGGGTACTCACAAGTGGTCAAGGGCAGCTGGGTAGTCAGAGGCAGTTAGAGGAGGTCAAAGGCAATTTCAGGCAATGATAGTCAAGGGATAGATTCAGGCAGTCACAGACTGTCAGTGTAGGGAGTCATGAGGAGTTAGAGGCAGTCACAAGAAATGAGGGTTAATAACTGGCAGTCATATGTCATCATGGGAAATCATTCACAATCATGGTTAGTTGCAACTAGTTGTAGATGATCGTGGACCATCCTGTGCAGTCCCAGGCAGTCCTGGGCAATCCCCAGGCTTCCATATCTCAATTTAGCTTCCCCTGTAAGACCCCTACCTTGTTGTGGCAGAGAGGCTTTCATAGCTCAATGAAACTGTGAGCTATGCTGTGCAGGATATCCAAGACAGAGAGGTCATAGTGGAGAGTTCTGACCAAAGGTGATCCACTGTAGAAAGAAATGGCAAACCACTCCAGTATCTTTACCCAGAAAACCCCATGGACAGTCATGCTATGATTCATGGGGTCAAGAAGAGTCAAACACATCTGAACAACAACTCAGCTTCTCAAGTGGAGAACAGAGGAAGCAAAAGAATGGCATGAACTCAGCAAGCAGTCAGGTTTGGATGTTATTCCCAGGGGACTTTACTTCTTAGCTAATGAATCACATCTCTAGACCAGGTCGGCTTCTTCAGGTCAAAAGCAGCCACCAACATCATCCAGTCACCACCATTCGAATGCCCAAATAAGGTTTGAGGTCCTTTATGACACATTGGGGGAGGTAAGGTTCAGACCTTGGGGATGGGTCTACTAATCAGAAAGGAACTTTGCAGCCATGGCCTTAAGCACAAAATACACAGTAACCTGGGCATCAGTTTCCAGTCAGCATGCCTGTGTCCAATGCCCAGGCAAGGTGAGCTGACCAGGCCCAATTAAAGATCACTCCCTCTATTGCAAATGACAGAACTACCTCTAGTTGGGGCATAATAGCATCCTAGTGACCATGAGGAGTCTCATCTGAAGCAAGGGGATGTCTGAGTGTATCCTGAACTACCCATGTGTGCCTGTAGGGCCCCTCCCCTTGGCTCAACTCTTCTCTTCCATGACAAATGTTTAGGATTTGTCATCCTTGTCAAAGCATTATCGTGTTCCTCCTACATGAGTGAGTGCTCTTCTTCAGGAACCAGTTAACCTACACCTTCCAGGCCAACAAGGATAAACTTGATAAACATCTTTAGGGATGAAAGAGCGCAAGAAGAACCCTACTACCCACATCCTTTCCTACCCAGGACACTTGTGAACTTGAATGATGACCTTCCAGCAAGAATGTTCCTGACTCTGTTGTCATTTGTATTATCACAGAATGATAGAGATAAAAGGAGCCTTAGAGATCATCTAGTCTGACCTTCTCATTTTATAAATGGAGAAACTGAGACCTACAAAGAGGAAAGACTTGCCCAGACTCAAGTAGAGAATCAGTGAGAAGGCCAGAACTCTAACTCAGCTCCAACATCCTGCCCATTCCTCCATGCTTGCAACCATTGTCTAAACAACAAACTCCTTGGAGCTAATGGTGGGTTTTTCAGACCATGTTAAAGGAGACATTAGGGTCATGGCTCATAGGTGAAAAAAATATTAGGTCAGCTGGAACCATTCAGTGCTCTTCTAACACTTTGTGAAAATGGCTCTTCTCTACCAACTTAGGCTATAAGATCTGCCTGGGGAGAAACCCAAACCCTAACTGTCTTCCAATTTTGACTCCAATAGCTCTATGAATTGGCCCCCTTGCTCACTGATGCATTTCTTGTACTTTCATTCATACCCTTGGTCAACATAGATCTTAATTTCCAACCAAAAATTTTGTAGAGATGAAAAAGTAGCCACATAGGGCAGTAACTACTACTCTCTGATTACCTCATTTTTTGGTAATATCCATTGTTTTTCTTCACCATTTGAAATCTTCCATTCTTTCCAGATGTCTTGAAAAATCAACACCTCTATGACAGTCTAAAGGAAGTGAATCAGGGGAGTATCTAAACTAAATTGACATATTCTCCAATTAACTACTTAATGTGTGGTCTGAACTATGGCATCTCCCCACCTAAGATCAAGAATATTATTATTAAGATAACTAAGATAATAGAGTGTGGGTCATGGGAGATCACCTCAGTTTGATCAAGACTTCTCTTTTCAATATCCTCTTCATTTTATTTCTTCAGGACTTCTTCCAAAGTACAACTGACTTGGGGAAGGGGAGCAATGTGGTACAAAGGAAAGCATTGCAGCTAGAATAAAAGAACCTGGGTTCAAATCCTGGCTCTGGAGGCGGCTAAGTGGTGCAGTGAATAGACCACTGGCCCTAGACTCAGAAGGAGCTGAGTTTAAATCCAGCCTCAGACACTTGACACTTACTAGCTATGTGACCTTGGGCAAGTCACTTAACCCCAATTGCCTTGCCTTCCCCCCTCAAAAAAAAAAATCCTGGTTCTGCCACTTGTTATATTTGTGACCATGGGCAAGTCATCTTACTCATTTCCTCATCTGTAAAATGGGGGGGGGGGGCTCTAGATTATTAAATGGTCTCTGCAGCCCCTTTTGCCACTATAACTATGATCGTTGTGAGTGATTCTCCTATTTAGTTATGACTTCCTTGGGGCTTCTGATTTCCCTTGTTGAAGGAATGGGGATATTGATTATGCTTCAGTTCTTCCAGCATTATGTCAATTCACTGGTTGCTGGATGAAGATCTTACACATGAAGAACAATCAGCAAATTAATGTTTATATGATCTTGGACAGGGAGAGATGGAGAGGGCTTCTTACAAGTATAGAACATTCTATACACAGTCAGATGCAGTCACTTTGTTGGTTTTGCTTAAAGGTTTTTCTCTAATACCAAGGTGGATGGGGAGAAAGTAAGAAGATAGATAATAAGGGATATAAAAATAAAGGACACTTTTTAAGGAAATGTTTACAGAAAGTCTAAGAACTCTATGATTAATGGAATCATCTGCCACTGCAGCTAGGTGGTGCAGTAGATAGAGCATTGCCCCTCCCCCCAGTCAGGAGGACCTGAATTCAAATCAAACCTCTGACACTAGCTGTGTGACCCTGTGCAAGTCACTTAACCCTGGTTGCCTCGAAGAAAAAAATAGAATCATCTGACCGTTAAAAAATCTTTATAGAAAGTCTAAAACCTTGATGATTAATAGAATCATCTGCCCTTTTCTCCATCACTTATTGAAGAAATAAGGGAATCTCACTGAACTGAGTAATTTTGCATTTTTCTTTGTTTCATGGGTTGCCACAGATGAAGAGTTCATCATCTCCTGCAGATGTGAACAAATTGGCAGTAGGTAGGGGCCAGAATTTAAATGGGCTAACTTTCTTCAGGCCTAATATAGGTTTTCAGCAGCTCACTTTCCAAGTAAAGGTATAATTAAAGACAAACTAGTTTGCAAATAAATCATATTTTTAAAAAGGGAAATTTCTTTTTTTTAAGGGAAATTTCAATTAATATCAATTAATTACACTTATTACTTAAGATTTTTATTTATCATGAAATCACATTAATGTTAAAAAAATTAATTCGCTAAGTGGTACAAGTTTTAATACATTTTTCAGGTTTTCTTACTAGTTGCCTTCAGTTAATGGGACATATTATACTTCTTGTCAGTTCGTTGGTTGGTTGTTGTCCTTCCTTCTTGAAGAGTACCAAAATGACATCACCATGCTTGAGTCAAGTGTCAACGTGTCCAACTGTGGCCGATCAGACCAATACAATCTGAGCAATACAAGCTCAGAATGCTCTACCACAGGTCAGGCACAAATAGTCCACATGAACATCTGGAGTGGATACTCTAAATTTGTGCATCATGTGTTTCCTTTGAGCTGTTTCAATTCTGCTTTGCTCATAGAGCACAGCACCTTCTCTGATGATGATGGCACACCATGCTGAGCAGTCCTGTGCCAGGATCTCTCATGTCACATAATTAGCTCCAAAATTCTTAAGAGAGACCTTGACAGTGTCCTTGTATCGCTTCTTCTGATCACCACGTGAACACTTGCCCTGTGTGAGTTCTCCATAAAACAGTCTTTTTGGCAAACATATGTTTTACATTCAAACAACGTAGCCAGCCCATTGGAGTTACTGTTTACATTTAGTTAATGGGACTTTTATTACCCTTGTTGTTAGTAATAAGTTTATCATACTCAGGAATCATGTTTGAAATCAATTTCTTTAGAAATCTGAAAACTCACCTTAGTAGCCACCTCATTTTCTGAGTTTATTTTCGTGAAAAACCGTTGTTCCCCACTGAGATTTTTCAATAGTTTGGACGCTTTAATTTGTTTTTCATTGGTGTCCAACTTGCTTAAGTCGGGATGTTTTGATTCAAAATGGCTTTGAAGACTAGTATTCCTTCAGAACAGCTATTACTTGTCGGCAAGCAAAGCACAATATTTTGCCTCTCATGTCAACAAACAAGTATCTATTTGTCCACTCCGGATGAAATACTCCACGTTCTAATTCAATCTTCCCTTTCTTTTTATCACCCATTTTACAAAGTCACCCCAAAAACTTTAATGTCAGAACCAAAAAATCTCCACAGAAGCCACTCACATACAAAGAAATACTGAACTGAGTGTCTGAACCTGGAGAGAGTGCCAGACACTCCCTTGGAAGGCAGCCTCAAAGCAAGGAAGGGGAAGAAGCCCTCTCCTTGTTGCCGCTCATCCCATAGCAGGCAGTGACTGCACTCACTTTGTCCCTGTTCAGTGCCAGTAATGACTGAAAACACAACAAGAAGATACAACTCTTGCTCCTCTCAGACTAGAGACAGACTGATGATGGTTGGTTGCCACAGGTCACATGACAAACATGAGAGAGTGTGCAGTGGCAACCCACCCACCAAGTGACATGGCTGGCACAATAGTGACTGGTAAAAAGCAAGTTAGAGGGGCACAGACAAAGCTCTTGTTTCATCTTTACTTTTTTTTACACCCTCTACATTTTTCATGGACTGCCCAACATCTTTTGGTGGGCTGCAAATGGCCCGCAGGCCGTATGTCAGTGGTTCTCAAGCTTGCTGATGCCGCGACCCTTTAATACAGTTCCTCATGTTGCGGTGACTCCAACCATAACGTTATTTTCATTGCTAGTTTGTAACTGTAATTTTTCTACTGTTACAAATCATGTCAATATCTGATATGCAAGATACATTGTTACAAACTGAACATAACCCACAGGTTGAGACTCGCTGCCATATGTTGTGCACACCTGATTTAGTGTAACTGAACTTGACATTGGGCAATCTGGGTTTAATTCACAATTCTTCCATTTATTTACTACCCATGTGACTTTGCATGAGTCATTTAACTTCTCCGAGGCTCAGTACCATCATCTGCAAAAATGGGGTGATGAGGTTGTATACTTCATAGATGTATTATAAATGACGTTATGGGGTAATGTATGTGAAACTTATTATGGGACCCCAATCCCAAACTAAGTTGTGAGACAACAGGAAGTGAAACACTCATAAACCATCTAACATTAATTTTTTAGTTCTACTTTATTTTATTTTCAATTTCAGATTCTCTCCTCACCCTACCTCTTCTCTCACCCATTGAAAAGGCAAGACATACAACACCCATTGCAAATACGAAGTCATGCAAGTCAAACTTTCCCATTAGCCATGTGGAGAGGGGGAGGGGGAAGGCTGAGGAAAAAAAGAGAGAAATATACTTCCATCTGCCCTCTGAGTCTATTTGTTCTCTGTCTGGGGGTGGATAGCATTTTTTTTATCATGGGCCACTTGGAATTGTGCTACATCAAAGTTACTAATTCTTTCACAGTTGATTGTCTTTGCAATATTAAGATTACTGTGTAAATTATTCCCCTTGCTTTGCATCAGTCCACGTAAGTCTTCCCAGTTCTTTCTGAAACCCTCTCCATTATTTCTTACAGTGCAATAGTATCCCATCACATTTATATACCATAAATTGTTCAGCCATGGTTCCAGTTGATAGGTGTCTCTTCAATTTCCAATTCTTGCTACCAGAAAAAGAGCTACTATGAATATTTTTCTACATATAGGTCCTTTTCCTCTTTCTCTCATCTCTTTGGTGTAAAGATTTAGTGGCAGTATTTCTGGGTCAAAGAGGATGCACAGTTTAATAGCATTTGGGGCATAGTTCCAAATTGTTTTCCAGAATGGTTGGATTAGTTCAAAGTTCTGTCTATAGTGCATTAGTAGACCTATTTTCCCACATTTCCTCCAACATTTGTCATTTTCTTGTTCTGTCATTTTCAGTCCAATGGGTATGAAGTGGTACCTCACAGTTGTTTTAATTTGCATTTATTGATGATTTAGTTAATTTTTTTCATATGACTATTGATAGCTTTGATTTCTTCCCCTGAAAATTATCTGTTCATATCCCTTGGCCATTTATCAATTGAGGAATTACTCTCATCCTTATAATTTGTCTAATTTCCTTATATTTAATAAATAAAACTCTTATCAGAGAAATTTGCTATAAAACCTTTTTTTTTTTAATAATACCCTGCTTGTCTTCTAACTTTACATGCTTTGGTTTTGTTTGTGCAAAAACTTGTAAACTTTATGTAGTCAAAATTATTAATTTTACCTCCCATCAACCTTTCTATCTCTTGTTTAATCATGAACTCTTCCTCTGTCTATAGATTTCACAGGCAATTTCTTTCATGCTCAATTAATTTGCCAATAATATAACCTATTATGTCTAAATCATGTATGCATTTGGAGGTTTTCTTTGTATATAGTGTGTTATACATCTGTATGTCTATGCCCAGTTTCTACAAGACTACTTTCCAGTTTTTCCAACAGTTTTAGTCAGTGAAAGAGTTATTGTTCCAATAGCTATGATCTTTGGATTTATCAAACATTATGTTACTATGTTCATTTGCTCCTATTTGTTATGAATCTAATCTGTTCATTGATCAAACACTCCATTTCTCATCCAGCACCAAATTGTTTTGATGATTTTAGATTTGTACTATATTTTGAGATCTGGTTCCAGGAAGCCCCTTTCCTTTCCATTTTTTTTTCATTGATTCCATTGAAATTCTTGACCTTTTGTTCCTCCAAATGAATTGCTTTTATTATTTTTTCTAATTCAATAAAGCAGTTCTTTGGTAGTTTGATCGGTATGGCACTGACTAAGTAAATGAATTTAGGTAGTATTATCATTGTTATTATATCAGTCAATCCACTCACCGGCAATTAATATTTCCTCAGTTATTTAGATCTGTCATTATTTGTGAAAAGAATGCTTTGTAATTGTTTTCATATAGTTCCTGTGTGTGTGTGTGTGTGTGTGTGTGTGTGTGTTGACTGGCAGACTCCCAAGTACTTTACAGTGTCTATAGTTATTTTCAATATAATTTCATCCTTAGATTAACATTTAATGAAAGGAGTCTTACTTAGCAATAACATGGAAAGGGTATTCAGCAAAGATACAGCATTGATTTGGTTGAGTGTAGCTTCTGACTGCCTTCCCATTTGCCATGGCGTCACACAAGATCAGAAACGTGAGCAATATCTGAAGAGCCTTGGATACCTCATGCACTAGGCTTTTCAACTCAGGCAAGCAAGAAACTATGCCAACAGTTCAAGCCTTAGAGGGGACTAAAAGTCAGCAACTACTGTCTAACAAGACATTAGTCCCTCTTCCCTCAACATTGCCTATAAGCAAAATATAAAAGAAGAATCCAGACTTCAGGCCATGTGTAGCACCAAGACAATATTTGCAGCACTGATGGCAACTATGAATATGCTGGCACAGTGCAAAATATAACAGACTCTCCATATAGAAGACAGAAGCAAAACATTTATTCACACACCAGAAAGCCAAATCTCAATACCAGGAACTCAAATCCATCATAGCAACAAAGAAGTTAATACTCCATAAAACAGAAGGAAGCCTTCCCACAAACCAACACTCACAAGCCTAGCTGTCTGCTTGCCTGGCATCTTCTCTCTCCCACCATCTTTGACTAGTACTACTTTGACTCCCAGTTTTCTGTGGGCTGTGCTCCACCAGTTCAGTAAACTCCTCCCACCACAGGCTCCATGTGATTACATTCAGCCTATTAATGGGCAGGGAAGATCTTCAAATTCCCATTACCCTTACAATGTGCTTTTCTAAGATAACCATTATATCATGGCTATACAACTGAGTGCAATGGAAGGAAAGAGAGTAAGAGAGCCCAGTAAGCCATAATTAGAGCAAACCAGCACAGTGATGTGGAATCTGGTTCCCTGGGTGATGTAGGTGCTCCCCTTGGCTGCATATCCCATGAAAATCTGGTACATTATAGACTTGGAAAAGATCTCAGACCAACCCATACCTGAAATTCCCTCTTAAATATCCCCAACTCATTGTTATCCAGCCTTTGTTTAGGCATTATTATCACAATCCTCATTATTATTAGTGATCCCCAGGGATGGGGAACTCAGTGCTCTCCAAGGTGCTTCCATTTCACTTAAGGACAGCTCTACTTATTAAAAAAAAAAAAGTTTGTTACAGCAAACCAAGACAAGTCTTTCAGAAATTTGCACCTGTTACTCTTGGTTTTCCTCTCTAAAGCAAAACAGGGGAAAGGGGAAGGAGAAACAACTAATCCTTCTGCCCCATGATAGCCCATCTGTAATTATCTCTCCAGCCCCCAACTCTCTTTTTCTTCATGCTAAAAATCTTCAGTTCCTTCAACTAATCCTTATCTTTATAATCCTTTCCTGATCCTGGTCACTTTCCCTTAGGTAAATTCCAATTTATTAACATTTTTCTTAAAAAAAAAAAAAAAGATAAGCTAGAACTTAACCAGAGAAGATTCTACCCCAGTTATTCTGGGTCAGGCCTGATAATTTATTTTCTTATCTTCCCAGGTCAGTGAAGGCCCCCTCCCTGTCCCCTTGAGAGGATTCAAGCTATGCAACCAGAAGCATCATCAGGTGGCCAGCAGGCATAAGACTTACTTATCAAGGCATCTGACCATGTACTCGTTGAATGTTGCCATTCCTCTCCTTTAACCATAAAATTAGTGACAATGTCACCCTTATCTGATCCTGCCAACACTTATCAAATGATGTAGGCCAGTCTTACCTTAGTACTGCTCACTGTTTCAGATTCAGAACTGGAATGAAACAAAACACTTGTAGACCTTTTAATAGCAAATTAGAGGAAGTTTACTTATCCATAGCATGGAAGGGACATTCAAAAAAGTTGCAGCACTGATTCAGCTGGGCTCTGCTCCTCTGCCTTGATGTGCCATAGTAGCACACTGGGTCTGAAATGGGTCTCAAGCCTCTGGAGCCTCTGACTCCTCATGCACTGGGCTCTTCTTCTTAGGCAACCATGAAGCTGTGTCAACAGGTCAAATCTCAGTCCCCTGGAACAATACTGTCTGAAAGATGGTTTTATTACCCTTTAGGGAAAAACTAACCTTGCCTATGTGACAAGGACCTTAAGAGATGTAGTTTCTACCATTCTACTCACAATGATTTATCTTTCCTCTGAATCCCTGAGGCACTACACAGTTTAGACCTGGGTCACATATGGTATTATATCATCCTTGATTGTTTCATGTTAGATTTATATCCAGGAAGACTTTCCTCACCTCTGATCATTCCTTCTTTGGTCCCTTCT
Organism: Pseudochirops corinnae; assembly: GCA_028646515.1. Lineage (NCBI taxonomy): Eukaryota > Metazoa > Chordata > Mammalia > Diprotodontia > Pseudocheiridae > Pseudochirops > Pseudochirops corinnae. Next base: position 312,839,597 of record CM053585.1, on the reverse strand, counting down.
TAAGTCATCTCATTCTGCCTTTCATTCTAGTTATTGGTGCCCATGTCTCATCTTGTCAGGGTCCCACAATCACAAACTCCAAGCTAGATATGCACAGGAGACTAGGGAAGGGAATAGAGAACAAGAAAGCATGGTCGAAGATGAAATCTTCATAGACTTTGGGACATAGAGTTACCCTCACTGGTCCCTCTATTGCATCCTGGATTTCAGGTATCTCAAAGCCCAGCCCAATGCGTGAGACTTTTGGAGGAGGAGGAGAAGGAGAAGAAGAGCAACAATAATATATTTATTTATCACTTTATGGTTTATAAAGTACATTTTTCATAATGATCCTGTGAAACATAACTCTGGGTGACACAAACATGAAACACAAAGAAAGTCACCCAGCAGGATCCAGTATCCCCAAAGCAACTCAGCTCTGCTACAGAGGCCAGTTGCTCTCCTTTCAATAGAATTAGCTTTACAACCACAGAATAAAGCCCAATTTAGGAAACACCGACTCAGAGCTTCCAGCTCTCCCTGTTTTTTAGCGGCTACCTTCAAGCAGCCCTAATGGGTGAAAAAATAGCTTTGCTCCTTAGTTATATTAGCACCAGTTGCTGCCTTCCTGCTCATCTTCCTGCTTGTAATATTGCATCATCCCTTTCTAGGATGGGAGCTCCTTGAGTGTAGAGAGCCTATCACTTTTCTGTCTCGCTCAGAATTTGACAAATTTCCCTAGACAAAAGTTGCATGATGAATGGTTTTGAATGAATGAATAAATTAATTAATGAATGAGTGACTGTGGTGTGTGTCTCCTTCCCTGATATTCCCTATAATATATGCCTAAAATATACACCCAGAAAAGACCCCAACAAGTACCAGAAGCAGGACTTTCATGTCTCTGTATGCTCACAAGTTGGATTCTGTCTAGTGCTTGCCACAGACAGAAAGTGTAGATCCCATCTTTCTTGTGATAAGCCCTGACCTTGTAGTCAGAAGGCTCGAATTTAAGTTCTGACTAGCAACTACTAACCACATGACCTTAACCTCTGTGAGCCCCAAGGTCCTCCTCTATAAAATGAGGAGATTGTAAGGACACCCCCCCAGCTTTAATCATTTCTGATTTTTTGAAGCATCCCCCAGACCTTCCAGAAATGACTTGGCTAGGAATGGGTTCTTTTGTCAGCATTTCCACCAAAGTATCTAGTTATGCAGGAAACGTAGGGGAATTGGAGAAAAGGAATGGATGAGGGTGATGCATAACTGACCCACTGGGTAGCACAGCAAATCCACGGTGGTGAGCAGAGAGCAGAGGGGCAGAGAGGTGGGTGGGGGGTGACAAGTGTTGTGGATGCTATTATGTCTCCTCTCCTGTCATCCTTGGACTAAGTGTGGACTAAGCTCCTGGCTATCTATGTGGGTTTGTGGTAATGGTTTAAACTACTCCAGAACCCAGACACCTACTAGCCACGTGGCTCTGGTCGAGTCATTTCCCCCATCTCAGCCTTCATTTCCTCCTCTCTAAAATTAGAATAATAGCGAGCATTTATAGAACACTTTAAACCTTGCAATGACTTACAAATATTATCTCCTTTGATCCTCACAATAACCCTGAGTGGTGAGTGCTTGCCTGTCTCCCAGGGATATTGTGAGAACAGCAATTTACAAACTGCAAAGTGCTAAAAAAAAAAAAAAAAAAAAAAAAAATGTGAGCAAAAAGAAATAGATCCTCCTGGCAGAGAGGAGAAGGACAGCAAGTGCAGAGACCTGGTCACTGTAGAGAACTGTCTCACTTAATTACGCTTATTTGTTATCAAAGTTGGGTTTTTTCCCCGCTCAGTTAATTGAGGATCAGGGCAGGAGTTAGCAATAGCCATGCCCAAAAAAGGAGTGTCATTGGAACTTTTTTTAATGCAAAGAAGAGAAGTTCAGAAGGTGTTCAGATAAGCAGGACAATTTTGAAAGTAATGTATAGAATGGAGGTTCTTGATGTTTTTTGTGTCATGCTAGGGGTAAACTGGCAAAGATTTAACAATCAGCTCTATAAAATATCTATATGGTGCCTATTTTTTTTTAGTTTAATATGCATTTTTGACATTTTCTCAAATGCTTTTTTAAATCTAGACTATAAACAAAGCAATAAATCAAGCCTTGCTTTGTAGCATTTACCAATTTCCAAGGTATAAATGCTCACACTGAAAATGGAACAAATAACTCTCACTGACTCCAGCCTACTCTACATGGACCCCTTCAGCAGTCTGGTGAAGCCTATGGACTCATTAGAATAATGTTTTTAATGGCATAGGAATATAAAGGAAACTAATTATGTTGAAATACACTTTTAAAAAAAACTGTTCATGGATGCCAGATTAAGAATTGATGGTATATTATAGCAAATTGCTTACTATCTTGGTGAGGGGATAGGTAAGGAAGGAGGAGAGAAAATCTGAAACTCAATTTTTTTCAAATAAGTAATTTTTATAAATTAATAATATATTATGAACTTATAAATAAATTTCATATAAATACATTTTTAAATGTCTTTATAGTATATGAATATACTATATTATATTAATAAAATATTATTTTAAATTATTTTATAACCATGAATTGCTATGCAAATTATCTTTAAATTGCTATATAAAGTTATCTTAACATACCAACATTAAAAACAGTATATATGGGAGGGACAAGAATCTATGATATAGATTTTATTTTATACCTTTTAAAAATGCAACTGGTGTTAAATGGAGATACATAGTCTGGTATGGAATCCACGTTGGTTTCTACTATGCATATGGTATATATGGAAATGGTCCCTGAGAAAAAATAGATCCCACAAGTTCAGGAAAAAAACAATTTTAAATATATGCTTATATATACATATATATTTATATGCATACATGTATATACATATACATATACATACATACAAGAGGTGAGCCTACATGACTTCATGTCCTTCTCATTCTCAAGTCCATGTCTCTATGGGATGACCCAATACAGTCTTGTCCTATGGGACCTTTGTCTCCTGGAGAACACCAATACCTCTAGGTCCCTGGTCTCCTGGGAATGGGTCTAAAAAGGGGAGTGGGGAAAAGGAATAGAGTCTCTGCCCTCAAAGAGCCCCCTATCTGGAGGAAAATATGCCCACAAACTCAGTGATCCTTTGTACTGGGAAGAGAGTCAGAAAGAAAAAGAGACAGAAAGATAGTCCTTGATAGTGAGGACCTTAGCTCTCAGATTGATAAGAAAGATGAAAGATTAAACTCTGGACATAAATGTTGTGTGTTACATCAAGTGTTCCCAATCAGGTATGGTAAATCTGGTGAGGCTTCCTAGAGGAGGTGAGTATGCATCAGGTCTTTCAAAAAGGAGAGGGCCCTCAATGACTCAGAGCCTCCATGTATCAACTGAAAGGTATTGACTAGGGACCCTTCCAGCTCTCATGTTCCATGACTCAATTGGAGCTGTGTTCCTAGTCCAGCATAGAGAGGTAGAGATGCCTTTCTGGTTCTCTCAACTGACATCATTTCTACCATGTGTTCTAAGGAAAAGATGGTGGCAGTGAGGGTAGGAAGAGTCACCAAGTACCTCAGCACATAGAGGGAAGTTCCATCAATAGCGTCCATTCAAGGCTGGTAGACACTGGGGCATCATCTTGCAGTTAAAAAGGAAAGCAGGCTCAGTGGTCTTCAATATCAGTGATGAGCTTCCTCCAGGACCTCCCACAGGACTTATCATATATGTATGTACATCTATGTATGTTTTTATCATATATATGTTGTATACATGTAGACCTTAAGACAGTTTCCCTCCTGGCACAAAAGATCTGGGTATCTTTTAAGGGAAATCTCAATCTTCAGACTCATTTCCCCAACACAGATAATCTGGGAGTTTCCTGTATAACAATATGTTGTCATCACCCTCCCTTGTGATGAACCATTTGGTTCACAAGGCCCAAAGAATGGATTAATTTTATTGATGGGTCAATGAGAACAAATAAAGCCCACAAAGATGCTGTATTTCTCTTTGAAGGCTATATTAATTCAGTCACTTATAGCACCCAATGTGCAGAGCTCCCACCAGGACTCTACCCTGTGGACCTCCAGTACATCCTGCAATGGAATCTCACATGGACTTTTTCTACTAGCTTAGTCACACATATCACCAATGCCACTCAGCTCCTCTCAGTTCCAAATAAGTAGTATGAGCTTTCTCTGTGGAAACCTCCTTCTGGTCCAGTTCTGAAAGCATTCAGCTGGTAAATCCAGTGGAAAGAGGTCACTCTTCAGTGGTCAAAAGTTTTCAGAAAGGGATGTAGAATGCTCCCATAACTCCTTTGGGCTCAGTTCATTTTTGATGCACAGTCTGTCAAAGTTACCCATTCTAGGCTTCCTCCTTGTCCTAGAATGTTACCCTCTTACCTTGCAGGGGAGTGTTTAGCTTCCAACAGCTCCCCTTCAGGAGTATCATATTTTTTCCCACACCCACATTAGATCTCAAAGGCCAAGTATACTCCCCAGCTTCTACTTCCTCCAAATTCCCTCTCCTGATGTCTCAGGAGGAAGGAAGTCACACAACCCCAGATATCTTCCTATGAAATGTGGAATAGAGATGATACATGGAAAGAAAAAAATGTGCAGTTCCAGGAACCTATTATCACAATTATTTGATTTTCTCTCTTTTTCCTCTACTAGAATATGAGCTCTAATGATGGTAGGACTGTGTCTTATCTAAACTGTCCAATTTTCTCTTAGGGTGTACAATGGACCGTTAATAAATGTTTGACAAATTTTAATTTGGACTCAGCTCCATATACTCCCTGGCATTATTATATTCCCTTATTAACATTTTCCCTGTGTCATCTATCTACCATATAATTGCCCCATCCAAACACCTATTGGGAACATATTCCATTGCCCTAGAGTTAGAAAAAGTGAAAGAATCTGTGCTGTGCTATAAACTTATCACGAGTGAAAAAGAGATTTTACCTTCAGGTGTAAACTGGAAAAGATGATCAGAGCTTTTAGAACATAAAAGTGTTCATGGAGTGTCAGAGCTAAAAGGGGCATTGGAATAAAGAAAAACAGAGTGGGAAAAACCCTTAAGGATCATTAGAGTCCAACTCTCTCATTTTACAGATGAGGAAACTAAGTCACAGGCAATAATGACTTGTCTGTTGTCCCACAAGTAGTAAGAGTTGGGGGCTATGATTTAAAGTCTGTCTTCTTACTGTCTAAACCTGATACTCACTCTGCTATACCAAACTGCTGTGTGACTTTGGGCAAGACACCTAATCTTTCTGAATCTTAGCTTCTTCATCTATAAAGTAAGGGCTTTGGATTAGATGACTTCTGTAGTTCCTTGTACCTATAAACTATTCCTCATTTCTAACCCTCCCTACTCTAAGATTCTATGATTTCAGGTGAGTGACAGCATCAATCTTGGGACGTGAGACTTGACCCCAGTGCATTCTTTCTCATGTCAAAGCAGTGGTGGGTTGATCTGCATCAGTCTCCATGCTACCCTGAAAGACCCAATTCTTCCTTAGTCTCTCTAACAGCTGTTAGAAAGTCATGGTTTCCTCAGGAGCAGAGGTTTGAGCCCCTTGACCTGAATGAGAGATACCAAGGGGCACAGGATAGAAAGGAACGGGGCTGCATCTAAAGCACAAAAGCACACCAGACACCATGCTGAAGACAACTTTATTGAGAGAGGTTGCAGAAACAAGTCTGAGACACATTGAAGGGAGATAAGCAGAAAGAAGAGGGAGCCATGATGCTGGTCAAGGGTGGGCAAAGGAAGCAGAGTCACCCTTAACTGAGGAAAATTCCACTTCATACAAGCAGCAGGAAGAAAACATCAGGGGATCAGCAACAGATGTAACTGTCCATCTAGGAGGCAGCAAAACAGAGGGTGAACAAAAGACCCACACTCAAAATCTCTCCTTGGGCCTCAGGCTGCTCATGCTTGGGCCCCAAAATCTCATATGAAGAATCTGATGAGAATGGAGAGGATGCCTTGATGTGAAGAGCCTGGCATGAGGACCTTCCTCTACCCAGGCAGCTCAGTACTTGACTTGCAACTAATAGTCTTAGCGAGGAGCCTGGACTTCAAGGGACTTCCCTGGGCTCACACATCAAGCACGGTCCAAGACAGAACCTGAACCCAGATCTCCCTAACTCTTGGGTCAGCTATGTAACCACTACACCATGCTGCCTCACTCCAAGTAAGCACTTAAAGGTAAAAATGTTTTTAACAATGTATATACAAATGATCTTTTTTTAATTGGGTGAAATGCACTTGAAATCAGAAAACTCCTGTTAGAATCAAAACTCTTCAACTTACTAGCTGTGTGGCCTTAAGTTTGTCCTTTCACCTCTCTGGGTCTCAGTTTACCCCTCTTTAAAATGGGAAGGTTGGACTCTATGGTCCCTCCCAGGTCTAAAGCTCTGTGACCATCACTCAATATCATATCGAATGAAGGAGAAAAAAAAAGAAAAGAAATGAACAACAGTCATGTTCTAGACCACAATCCTGTTTGGTCCATTGAGTCAAAGGCTCTTGTCAGTGACACAAAAAGCCCAGGTACATTTGGGGAAATTTCACCTCTGTCCTGGCTTACACACAGCCTTGCAAACACCCAGGTCTTGTCTCGACTCCCTGCTTTGTGGAGGAGCAGGGAGGGTGGGAATTTTTCTATTTCCTCTCTCTTTCATTGACCTGATCTCTGAGAGATCTGGAACTCATTTTCTATCTTGGAACAACAACCCTTCACCTCCAGAAATTGGTTATTCTTCTTTGAAAAGGGATCAGTCTTCCCGGGGAAACTAATTACACTCCACCATTGCTATTTTCTGCCTGCGTGAACCCATATAAGCCACAGCCCCTGTTTCCTCTTTTGGAAAGAGAGTTAGAGAGCATGCTCTCCACGGTCTCTTCAAACTCTAAATCTGGGACTTTCTAGAGAGAGCTTAGGGTCACTGCTAGCAAAAAGTAGCTATGGCGACCTTCCTTCACTGTCATGCGAACTCTCCTTCTGTCTGACACAGTGCAGAGGTAACTTGCTATGATCTTAGTTCTGGAGTTAGATGCCATCTGGTCTACTTCCCTCGTGTGAGATTTTTTACAGACATTTCGCAGGAAAGGGAGGCCTGGAAAGATTAAGAGCCATTTCATTTCACAACTCTGTTAGGCAGGGCAAGTGTCAATGTTCCCATTTAACAAATGGAGACACTGAGGATCGGAGATTTTAAATGAGTTGGCCACAGAGCCTGGTTTTGAACTTGGGCCTCCTTTCTCCAAATCCAAGGTTCCATATGTACCATAGCTACCTTCTGGGGGGACAAGAGCATTTTTGGGTATCAGAAGCCCCTTCAAGGTCTGGCAACAGTATGTCAAGATCACAGGTGTATGCAGTCTAGAGTATTTCCGTACCACAAAATAGCCAAATCAGTGTTAAATGAGGCAAAATGATGTAGTGGAAAGGACATTCGATTTGGAGTTTGGAAGTCCTGCCTTCAAATACTGTGTGACCTTCTGGGCCTCAGTTTCCTCATCTATAAAGAGAGGTTCTTGGGCTCCGTGATTTCTGGACTCCCTTTTGGCTCTCAATCTAAAATCCATATAATATGTATAATAAAGAAATACCAGGGGGTAGGAGAAAGAAAGCTAGACTTGAACTCAGGATACCTGGATTTCAGTCCTGGTTCCTACTCTTCATAGCTGCGAAACCTAGAACAAATCACTTCATCTTTCTGAGTCTTAATCTTCTTATCTATAAAGTGGAGCCAATAACACTTGAGCTACCGACTTCATAGAACCGTCATGGGAAACCAATTTACAACCCTTGAAAGACTATAAGAAGGAGAGCAGTTTTTGTGAATAAGGCACAGTCCTTTCATTGTGAAGTTTCTAGATGGGCTCACAATCTCTCAGATTGAGCTGGAGAAATCCTTAGAAACTATTATGCATGAAAACCTGCTTTCTGCACTAATGGGCCAAAATGGGGCCCAAATATTGCAAAATCACAGAACCTCAGATTTGTTCTCTAAACAAGAGCTCCCTCTTCATCAAACCTGACAAATGGAACATCCAGCTTTGGAGTAACCCAATTATTGAAATTTTATGAGTTGGCAGGGGTTTTAGTTAGATTCAAAGCCATTTCCAATCCACAACCAAAACAGAATTCCTACTAGAACAGAGCCAACAAGTGCTCCTCCAGAACCCTCTACCTTTCAAGGTGTCCTATTCCATTTTGGGACAGTCTTAATTGTTAGGAAGCACTTCTTGACATCAAAGCCCAAACTGACTTTTTCTACCTTCCCCCATTTGTTCCTAGTTCTGCCCTTTGGGGCCAAACACAAGCCTAAAGTCTCTTCCACATGATATTCCTTCAGATATTGTAGACAAATATTGTGTCCCCAGTGAAGGAATTGAGGGGATTAGGACAGCAAGTGGTCAGTTGTGGGAACTGAGGGTACCACACTGACTCCATCTTGTGATTCAGTTCTGGGGCTAACTTAATTCCCTTTCTGCGCAATTATGGGTCTATTCCAATTTCTCTCTTGTGAGAAAACTTTTATTCAATTGTGGGATCTGGGAGAAAACTTTATCACATTGTCTGAACCCAGCTCTACATGGCTAGGAAACTGAACACCTCTACCTGTTGCTTAGAAACCCTTACTTAACCAAGATTAGGCTGTCCAGAAACCCAATCAGATCCAAAGACTGATGCAAGGAGTTTTCTCCCAAAGTACATCTCAAGCAACCTTGAGATTTGAGTCTTATCTGAAAACTGGCCACATATTGATCAATCAATTATTGTTTCCATGTTTCTTTAGGTTGTTTATAGACACTTAGGGGAAATAGAACACCTCTTTTTTCTGAAGTCAGAGAATTTCACCTGTTCACTCTCCCCCTCCCAACTTAGGAAGATCCTAATCTTTCATCCAATTAGAAATCAGATTACTGGGGGTGGCTAGGTGGTGCAGTGAATAGATCACTGACTCTGGAGTCAGGAGGACCTGAGTTCAAATCCACCTCTGACACTTAACACTTATTAGCTATGTGACCTTGGGCAAGTCATTTAACCCCAATTGCCCTCCCCAAAAAAAAAGGAAAAAAAAAAAAGAAATCAGATTACCTAATGTTATAATGTTTCCTTTTAATTAATTGGTCATATTTGATTATACACATAAAAGTCTGTTTCCCCCTATATTCAGCGTCCAGCCCTAAGCTGAGGGGGCCTAGTCCCGGTCTGTTAAGCAATTGGCATACATTGCTTCATAAATCGAAATGCTCAGAAAATTGAACCTTTATTTCCTCAGTCATTTCATCTTGCACATGCCACACCACTGGGTCTTCTCTTCTCCATGCTAAATATCCCTAGTTTCTTCATCTGGCATGGAAAAAAGCCTTCACCAAACTGGCTGCCTTTCTCAGAAGGATAATTAATCAAAATAATAAATCACTAGTGTTCATATAACACTTTAAGGTTTGGGAAATACTTTACAAATACTCTCTCATTTGATCCACACAACAGCCCTGTGAGATAATGCTATTATCACCCCTCTTTTACAGACAGGGAAACTGAGGCAAATAGGGTGAAGTGATTTGCCCCGAGTCACTCAGCTAATATGTGTCTGAGACCAGATCCAAAATGAAGTCTATCCTGAATACAAGTCCACTATCTGCCATGCCACATTATCAATCTCCTTCCTACACTGTGGTATCCAGAACTGAAGACAGTGGGCCAGATGGGGCCTGACCAGGTGCTTAATAATATCTTTTCCTTAATTGGCTGTGTGATTTGGGATGAGGCATTACCCCTCTCTGAGTCTGCTTCCCCATCTTTAAGGTAGAGACAAGGGATTGGAGGCTTTAGGCCTGGAAGGAGCCTAGAGATCTCCCAGACTGCCCTCCTTCATGGGACCCTTGTGGAGAAAGCACTTTGCAAACTTTATAGTGCCAGAGAAGGGGGATTTATTGTTGTTGTTGCTGCTGCTGCTCTAGTAATTTTGACACCCTCCCCCCAACCCAAGAAATGTGGAATCAAAGCTTGCCTGCCTGGCTAACATTTAGAGTTTTCTAGGAGCCTGGAAATTTTTGGAAATGAAAAAGCCTGAAGCCAGCAAAACAATATCCTCCCAGGACCACGGGGCCCTCACCATTCCACTGGCTCTCATGTGGATCAGAGATAATTCTGGGTAACTATTATCTTCTATTATCAGATCCAGGATGAGGCCTGCTCTAAGACAGGCGGCTCCAGGGACTGCTGCTCCAGGGGTTGGGGCTACTCCAAGACCCCAGACCCTACAGCAGTCACAAAGCCAAATCTCTCCAGGATTTACAATGAGAACGGACCGGAGAGATTAGTGAGCACAACTCCTCATTTTATATATGAGAAAAGAAAGGCTCGGAGAGAATAAGATATTTGCCTGGTACTGGAAGATATAATCACTCATCCAGTTGGGAAACATCCTGAGTTTTTAATATAGTCCAGAAAAAAGTAAACTCAACAGCCCTAAGAGAGGGTTACTGTGGTATCCACCGGGAGTCTCCTCCTGGCTAGGAAATACCAAAGCATCTGAATATTAACTGAAAAGCCTTTCATACATCCAGATGTTTGGCCTGCATGGTGCCAAACACAGGGATGCTGGGCCTTCATGATGACATTATCCAGATGTTTCTACTTGGAGAATTGAAGCAGCAATCCTGGGATAAAGGGAGTGACTAAAGGAAAAGAGAACATTGGTGATGATAAGGTTGGGGAGGGGTTGGGGTCTGACTTATCTGGATTCATGCTCAGCCAGCCCCAGCTCCCCACAGACCATGTAAAACACTGAGAGAGAGAAAACACTGATTTCTAGTCAAAGGAGTAAGATTTGAGTCTGGTCTCAGACTTTAAAAAAAGGAATCTTGCTAAGGTAAGAATAGAGGGTAGGATAGACACTTCGAGACTGACCCAGTCAACTAAGAATATAAGTACACAAGTTTTAGTGCTGGCAGAGACCTTAGGGATAATCTAGTCCAGCTTCTTAATTTTATGGAGGAAGAAACTGTGGCTTAGAGGAAGGGATGATTTACCCAAGGTCACAATCAAATAAGGGGCAGATGGGAACCCAGGTCTCCTGATTCCAAGCTGATAGTCTGTTATATTAAATAACCTTAATGATTCCTTTTATCTGAGTCTGAGGCAAGACCTGGATCCATGGACTAGAGAAGATGTCAGCCCCAAAGAGGACTCATTTCCTAAATGGAACTGTTTGTTGGGTCAGTCAAGCAATGCTCACAGAGGGTAGGGAGATAGGAGGTGGTTATTCATAGCTTGAAATATGAGATGCTCCCCATTGTTCAAAGGATCATAAGTTTAGAGCCAAAAGGAATTGCAGGGATCGTCAAGTCCAGACCCCACATTTCACAAATAAGGCAAGTGAGACCCAGAGAGGTTAAGTGACTTTTCCAGTATCACACAGCTATTAAGTGTTTAAAGCCAGGTCTGAACCCACATGGCTGTGATTTCAAGGCTGATGTTCTATCTACCACACCGTGCTGCCTCTAGGTACTGAACAACTTATATTTAATAATGAAAATTGCCCTTGGGGTGTTGGGTGAATAGTTGCAGCAAAAATGACTTAGGTCCACTTGGCATATTATAAAGCAATTTTAAACACCAAATAAGGTAAGCTTGAAGTTAGACGATTGGACTAAATATCGAATCAAAGTGCACTAATTCAGACCTACTCCTTAATAGGTACTCAAGAAATAAATTTCTGAAGGAATGAACTGATGAAAAAAGATTAGAAACTATTAGAAAACAGGGTCTGTGCCCTATCTTTGTATCCCCAGCACCTAGAATCATGTCTTACACATTCCTCAAGGATCTGTGATTTGGGGAGTGAGAACTCACCCCTCCCACCACCACCACCATCACAGAGCACATCCATAACTTGGTAGAGAACTTGTAACCTGTTGCCTAGGATTTATTGACACTAAATGGCTGCCCTGGGTCACACAACTAGTTATTGTCAGAGGCATGATTTAAATTTTGGGCTTCTGATTCAGTACCACCCCATGCTGCCTGTCTTCCACATAGTAGATACTTATTAAATGTCTATGGGATTGAAGTTCAAACTTAAAGTAATTTTAAGAGGTGATTATTATTCTCAAGCACAAAAAGTGATTACAAATTCACTATCAAAAAATTTTCCCACCAAAATTTTCCTTAGCAACATTGCCCGCATTGATCCTGCCGATGTGAAAGGGAGTATGTGAAATGAAACTGATTTGCCTCAGTACTTTGAAAACTGTTCTTGGAAGTAGTTTAAACATGCCTCTAACAATGTTGTTCATCAATTTACTTCACAAACCCTTTCTTGAGAGGCCACTCAAAGTTCAACATTAGTCCAGTAAGTGAGCAAAATTTAGCCACCAGCCCCACTTTAATTTCTGAGTTCACCCTGTAGTTAAAACACTGGTACCAAGATGGGCCAAACTGGCACTGCCAGGACCAGAGAAGATGACAGAGTGGCTGGGGAAGAACAGGGATTAAGAGGGGGAATGCAAAGTACATGGAAGAATCTCCTAAGGCTACCCAGGACAGCCCCACAGACCTCTCGGGTGGGTACAGCACTAGGTGACTTGAAACCAGACCTAATTTCAGTCCAAACTAGCAACAGCTTTGCTTCAGCAAGCACTAGCAAGGAAAGGCCAGGCCAGGGCCCCTGGGGCACAGAGGGGATGGGGGGGAGGGGAATAGTGCAGGGAGAGGGAAGGAAGGAGGGTGGCCCTGGAATTAGATCATGCCGCTCTTGTCATCTTGAAAAAAGGTCCTCGACGAGGCTCGGCCCAGCAGCAGCTCCTTCTCGTGAATGAGGCTCTCCAGCAGGTCCTCCTGCCGGTAGTTGTGGTAAACCTTCAGGAAGGCCAAGATGGTGATGCCCAACCAGGCCAGCCAGGCAGCCCAGAGACCAAACTAGGACAGAAGGATAGAGTGGAAGGGTCTGAGGGGGGTACAAGGGAATGCATCATCCCCTGGGGTTGGGGGTTGGGAATCAATACTTCCAAGTATTGGGAAGAGTGCTCAATAAAGAGGGAGTACAGAGAGAAAGGAGGGTAGGCAGTTGGGAAACTAGTTCATCTGTTGAGTTGATTTGGTGCCTTACAGTGTTCCTGGGTCTCTGGCATGAGCAAGAGAAAAACACAGAGTCCAGGGGAAATCTCCAATCTCATTAGGGCTCTACCAGAGACTGGATGATGGTAGGATGTAAGCTTCCTGAGGGCAGGAGCTGTTTGTTTTTTGTCTGTACACCTGGTGGCTGACAGAGCATCTTGCCCATAATGGGTGGTTATTAAAAGTTTACTGAATTAAATTCAGTAACCATTTGTCAAGGATTATCAAGTATGTGTTGGCCTAGATGCTCTCTGAAATCTGTCCTAAAATTCTCTGATTGACGATCTGAGAGAGCAATAAACAAAAGATAATCAGGCACCAAGTTGCAAGTTTCAGCCAAGTAGGAATTCAGGGAGGGTGATAAGCCCAAAGGTCAGGATAATCAGGGAGGACTTCATGGAGGAGGTGGCCCCAGGTCAGTAACATCTTCTCCATCCTCCAGTCGTTCCATCGAAAAATGTGGCCGATAATCCCTGCCCTGCTTACCTCATGGGGTGTTTATGAGGAATAGGTGAGCAAATGAATGGGAAAGCATTTTGAAAAGTAAAAAAGAATGATTCAAACAACAACAACAATAATGATAATAAATGATAATGAATAACTATTTCTACAGCGCTTTAAGATCGACAAAGTATTGCCTTGTGAGGTAAGTGGTATAAGTATGATTATCCCCATTTTACACATGAGAAAGCAGAGTCTCGGAGAAGTTAAGTCGATTTATCCAACATCACGTGGCTAATATTTGACAGAGCCAGGAAACAACCCGTTTTCTGAACAGGGATTTTTCCATTAAACCACTCCATCCCACGGCAGATTGAATATCGTCTATTATTACCGTTGCTTATTATTATTTTCCAACTTAGCAACCAGCATGAATCAAATCAAACACCCAGCTGCCCCCCACCTGTACCTGCCTGAGACCCAACAAACTAGCCCAGACTGAACTGATGGGTCTGGGAACCCAGAAGGGAAGGATTCCCTCCCAGCTTCAGCGTCCACTGTTCTATCTCACCTTCAGGGGCAAAGGGGTTTTGTCAACAAAATTCTCTCCCCCAACCCAAGCCACTATTCCATTAAATTGTAAATTTTTTGAAAGCAGGAACTGTCTTTTGTCTTTTTTTATCCCCAGCACTTAGCCCAATGCCTGGCACATAATAGGAGTTTAAGAAATGTTTATGCATTGGGTCTCTTACACCCCACCCCCCCACCCCCCCCCC
>CM053585.1:312798488-312825121 GCA_028646515.1 Pseudochirops corinnae | reverse complement strand
CACCTTTATAAGGATACACCAGTGCACATCATGTGATTCCCTTGGAGCAGTGTGGTCTTTGGTACAATACACACACTTTCCCTTCCTGAGGAAGGACAATCAGACAATCCCTTCATTTTACTAAAGAAGAAAAAGACTCAGACAGGGCAATCAACTTGCTCAAAGTATCACAGAAAATGAGCAGCAAAGCCAGAACCAGAATGGAGGTCTGACTTCCAATTCAGAGTTCTTTCTGCTAACACCAGCCTGTCTAAGGAAGGCTTAGCCTCAGCACTAAGAAATGTGGGAAGTTAACCATCCTCCAGTGGCTTGGATGACTTGCACCTCATTTGCTTTTCAGACATTTGGGGAAGCAATCAATCAAGAAGAAGAAACAATTTAAGGAGCTTCAAGATGGAGAAGTCTGACCAAGAACCTGCTGTACTCAGGAGTGGGAGGTATAAAGTAAAGCCAGTACATTTTAGACATGATTTGCATATAATTCATTTAACATTTCTTTTCTTCTTGCTTTATAAAAAGTTTATTTTTACATAAATAAAATCATTGTTTCTTTTAAAAAATTGCTTTTAAAAATATTTCCTCTATCATTGAAATAACAATGTAGGAGAGAAAAGGGCGTGGGATTATGAATCAGAAGACCTGAATTCAAGTCCCAGTTCTGCCACTTGACTGCCGTGTGACTTTAAGCAAGTCTAGCTCCAAGATATCTGGACCTTAATTTCCTGATAGTGAGGTGAAGAGTTTGGATTAGATGATAGGTACCTAAGGTCCCATCCAGCCTCAGGAATCCACTCACTACCTGTGTGATTTTTGGAAGTCATTCAAATTCTCTGGCCATGAGGTTTGCTTTCCTCTTAAAAGTGGATAGAGTTCTGGGTCTAGAGGCAGGAAGATACAAGTTCAAATCCAGCATCACATATTTACTAGCTGTGTGACCCTGGGCAAGTCACTTAACCCTGTTCCTATCAGTTTCTTCATCTGTAAAATGAGCTGGAGAAGGAAATGGCAAATCACTACAGTATTTTTGCCAAGAAAACACCAAATGAGGTCATGAAGAGTCAGACAAGACTGGAAAACAACTTGAGTTTCTCTTAAAAACTCTTCAAAGTATGCAGTAAACATATTGTCATCCATTTCTGATAAAGAAGGATCAAAGGAACTTGTTCAGTAGCGCATATCAAGGCAGCATGACCTTGGTCTCAAGTGCAGGACCTCCTGACTTCAGGGCCTGCTTGCAGTCTGATTAGGATTACAAAATCCAAGTTGGAAAAGACCTCAGAAGCTGTCTGCTCCAGACTTAGCATTTCACAGATGAGAAAGCTGAGGACCAGGGAGGTCATAACTTGCCCGAGATCCCATAGGCTGTAAGCATCAGAGAGGCAGGATATTGAAGCAGGGCCTCTGACTCCTATGTCACTTGTCTCAGCCTGCTGCATCTCATTGCTCCCAACAAACTAAGCCAAGATTTCTCTCCTAATTCTCAATCTGGTTACTAGTCCATAAAGGTTTGAAGGGTTATCTAATGGAGGAAGGTTCTGACTGGCTCTGCTCAGCTCCAAGGATGTTACTGAGAATAATGGAAGAAATTTAGAGAGGAAGATACTGACTCACTTACGAGGAATAATTTGTTTTGCTTTTGTTTTTGTTTTTTTAAACTGTCTGAAAAAATGAATGGGCTAAGTCAGGAAAGAGCGAGTTAATAATGACTTCTCTGGGCTTCCATTTTCTTATGTGCAAAATGGTAGGATTGAACTAAATGACACTAGGATGTCTCCTAGTTCTAGACTCATGATTTATGATCCCAACGAGGTGGTTCAGTGGATAGAGCTCTAAACCTGGACTCAGGTCTCCCTTACGAGATATGTGACACTTACGAGATATGTGACCCTAGGCACATCACTTAACATTCATCTGCCTCAGTTTCCTCAACTAGAAAATTGGGACAAATAGCACCTACTTCCCAGAGTGATTGTGAGGATGAAATGAGATCACAATTATAAAGCATATGGTCGGAGCTTAATAAATGCTTGTCCCCTTCTCTGTTGTCTCCCTACAAGTGGGGAGCAGAGGCTAAACATCCATTTATCAGAGATTGTAGAAAAAGCTCCTTCTCAGGCAAAAATGGACTAAATCTTCTCTAAATTCCCTTCTAGTCTGGAATGAGCCAAAGGGTCAAGTCAGCAGGACGCCCCCCACATCCCTGGAATGGCCTTCCTTAATAGCTAATAACACTTCTCACCCAATCTCGAAGGCCCACCTACCTGGGCAAGAGAAAACTGGTCATAAAAGGCCGAGTTTTCAGGGTTCAAATCCAAGTCCATATTCTGAAGCTCTTCACAGCTAAAATGGCAAAGATATTGGGACAGAAAGTTATTTCCATTTCCTTCAGTGGAGAAAAAACTCTGAGAAGAAAGTAATGTAAATGCAAAGAAGAAAGTAAATCCTGGGTTTTGACCCAGCTTCTTCCAATAAACCTGATGTGGTCTCCTCCCAGCACTTGGAAGAAATCAGATACTGCCAGTTCCAAGGACCACCAAAAGGACACCCACAAATGTTTCGTAATTCAGTTGGAAAGAAGCCAGCAGGTCATACATTTGTCTACCGTGAGAAATCAGCCTAGTCCCACACCCCCTTCCGACTTCATTTTACACATGAGGAAATGGATTGCCCAGGTAAGCCATGTCATTTGCCTGTAGATCTAATGTTCCTACCCAGGAGGATACCTTCCCCTTCCCCTTAAAGTCCCCCCTCATTTCCTTCTTCAGAATCCATCCAGTGACAATAACCACCAACACTGGGATGCCCTGTCCTTTTGCCTTAGCCCAGGTTGCACGACTGCTCACATGCTTGGGATGAAATGGGAGTCAACAACACCATTCCTTCTGATGAAATGGAAGACCACCATCCCTTTACCATCTGCCCTCCCTCTGCCTTGTAAGATCCTACAGGCTTTATCAACTGCCCTGTCTCTATTGCACAGTCTCTCAGTTCTATCATCTGGCCCCTTTATGGAAGCTATGAATGTCTGGACCTTGCCATAGACAATGCCCATCATTGTTTCCTCCTGGACCTTTCCATCCATGCTGCAGCTGAACTTTCTTTTATATGTTATCTCTCTCAATTAGAGTATGAGTTCTTTGAGAGAAGAGTCTGTCTTGCTCTTCCTATTTGTGTCCTCAGAGCTTAGAACGATGCATGGAACAGAGTAAGAAGTTAGTAAGACACTTTTTTTTTTCATTCATTCATTCATCTATCTGAACATAGAGCTGCCTTGATTTCCTTTCATCCTCAAATACACACACACACACACACACACACACACACACATACACACACACACACACACACACACACACACACACACCTTTCCCCTGGGTACAGGAAGCAGAACACAAGCACATACCTGTTGGGCATCCTGCCTTTCTCTGTGATGGCATCACACCACATGTCAAATCCCACACTGATGATAGTACAGGCAATGAAGACCACAAAGAGGATGAAGATATTAAGCATCAAAGCTGCAAATGATTCAAGGCAGGTTCTGTGAAGAGGAGAGCAAAGAGATATAGCTCAGAAACTGCCCCCCCCCCCCCTGCCACGGGACCTGCAAGCCCTCTAGGAATCTAGAACTCACTGCCCTCCATCCTGGCAGCCTCTCCTCAGAACTCCATATAGCTGTTTAATTCAAACCAAGCATTCTAATTCCTTCTTCACTTAGATGCATTTGTACTTTTGCAAATGGCTAGCCAGGACATGAAACCACCAATGGCAGGTAAGCTGGATGGAGAGTCACGCATGACCCTATCCTCATTAACCTCAGGGAACAAAGATCCCTCCAATGATAAAGATAACAAATCATCCATTCTTGTTTATTCTGTGCCATTCTCATCAAAAGTTAGCCACAAGAGTCCACCCAATGAGTTGGAGTCCTTCCTCACTTTCTCCTAACATTTCAAGGACTACTCAGTAGAGAACTCTGGCCAACTTCTTGCAATCCTTCTCTCTCACTTCAAAATCAAGCCAATTATATTATCATATAATTCTTTGATGACATCCTTTACTCCAATTATTGAAATTCCTCATTGGTTATATATTTCCATCAGCTCACAGCTACCTCCATTTCTCTGTGTGATGCTCATTTTAATTTCTTTGGAGGCATCAGTATCCTAAGTCTCACTGACTCACAGCAAAACTAGTAAAATGTTTGTGTTGGAAATATGAGCATTATGGGTAGGGTAGAGGCTGGAGGTAGGGAGAGAATTTGGAGCTCATTTTTTTTTAAAATAAATGTTAGGGGTGACTAGGTGGCGCAGTGAATAGAGCACCTGAGTCAGGAGAACCTGAGTTCAAAAATGTCCTTAGACGTTTACCACAAAACTAGCCGTGTGACCTTGGGCAAGTCACTTAACCCCAAATGCCATGCCTCCCGCCCTCCAAAAGGCAAAAAATAAAAAAATGTTAAAAAATAAATAAAATTTTTTAAAAGACAGAAAAAATGGATCTTTATTGTCACGAGAAATTTGAGATTAGTAAAAGGCAATCCAACTCGCTGTCCTCCTTTTCTACTCTGGGCAAAACTCATTGTAGATCTATGTTTCCTGTCCCAGAAATACATACTATTGGACAAACTCTAAATTATGTTCATTCAGATGCATATAGAAATCTGGCCAATAGTATTCATGCTATTCTTTCCTGTGTAGATGAAAGGGCCAAACTCCTTTGAATGATTATAAATCTCTTCCAGGAGGCTCTGCAGTGTCTTGGGGCTTAATGATATCAACCCAATGCTGTGGAGTCCCTCCTTGACCTGGACTCTACTTTGGATCTTCTCCAACACAATGGTAAATATTTTTGGTAAATACACATCTCACTGTTTTATGGATTGCCTAATGCTTATTATCAGAGGGTCATTTAGCAGGGTTATTTCTCTAACTACTGTCTTCCAAGAAGTCTTAAATGATTTTTTTATTTTTAAAAATGTGTTTTTATTTTTTGTAATCAACAAACAACAAGCATAAAGGAATCTTATGCACTCTGCATCTTATAGTCAACCGTGGGATGGTAAAGGTGTCATCATTTGTTGAATATCTTTTGAATAAAGCTGATTGTTCCCTCCCTACTAATATCCTTATCAAGGATAACTTTAATTCATGTATAGGTGTCCCTCATAAAGAATTCGTATGGATGGGAAGGTAGATGTCTATGTCATCACAATCATCTTTTTGGAAATCGATAAAGTCCAAGATTTTTTACATTCCTTCAGTATCTGTACTTCATTTAGATATGTAGCAATCCTTTTTATTTATAAAGAAAAGGCATGAAAAGACTGGCACAAGGTTTGATAAAAGATAATTAAATTTATTTTTTCAACGAAAATCTACCTTTTCTCCCTTCTGTATCACCCAACACACACATTAAAAGAGAAAGAAAAGTAAAACACTTGCTATAAACACATATTGTCAAGCAAAACAAATCCCTACTTTGGTCATGTTAAAAAAAAGTCCCAGCTATACTCTGAGTTCATCACCTCTCTGTATGGAAATGGGTAGAATGTTTCTTCATGAGTCTTCTGAAATTATAACTGGTCAGTATGTTGGACCAAATTCCTAAGTCTTTCAAAGGTATTTGTCTTTACAATATTGGTGTAACCGTTTAAATTGTTCTCTTGGTTCTGTTCACTTCACTCTGCATCAGTTCATACAAATCTTCCTAGGTTTCTCTGAAACCAGTCCTTTCATTTTTTCCTATAGGCCAATAGTATTCCATCATATTCATATACCATAATGTTTTTGTCCATTCCCCAATGATGGGAACCTCCTCAGTTTCCAATTCTTTGCCACTAAAAAAGGGGATGTTATAATTATTTTTGTACATGTGAGTTCCTTTCAGTCTATACCTCATCTTCTGAGTAAAAGTTTTCTGAGTTTAATCCCTGATTTGTTCTAAATTTGCTTCAAGAATCCTAGTCTAAGAATTCCTTTCTCTGCAGTCTGGCCCCTGCTCTACTTCTTGAACTCCCATAGATCTTACTGTTGGAGCCATACCACTTAACATGAGCTTATGTCTTGAGAACTTTCTTTGTCATTCGCTAACTGGCTAGCTCTGTGAGCTGGACATCTTTTTCTATATCTGTTTCCCCATCTCTCTCTGCCCTACCTCCTTTCACAGGATTATTGCAAAAATAAAAAGTAATGATGTTAATATATTTTATAAGCTACAAAGCATCATATAATATAGTCTATCATAATGATTATATAAATAACAAATACTACCAATATTTGACAGTAGCATAAATAATGAATATCACTGATATCATTGTAACAGTGTTAATATATTAATTAAAATATTAACTACATTGTTTTATTACTATTATTGACAGTGAATATCATAATCAAGAAAGTTATCACTGTAATATTAATCATTAGAATTAGTAATGTGAACATTTTGATTTCCTATTCTATTAATCATAAATAGCATTCTTAATTTCCAGTGAGCATAGAAGAATGGACAATCTTATAGTTGGGGTTATCTGGATTCACATTCTGGCTCTGATAAATATTGGCTGCCTACTAGTTGTGTGATGTCAGTCAAGTGGTATCATCTCTAAGCCTCAGTTTCCACATCTATAAAATTATAATGTTGGACTAGATCAAGGATTCTTAACTCTTTTTTGGTCATAGGCCCCTTTGGCAGTGTAGTAGGTCAGCTTTAAGAAATGAAAGAAGTCAAAGAACTCTCAGAAGCCTCATATCTGCAAAATATCTGCGAAAAGTCCTGGACATGGCTAATACTGTAAAGATGACAAAAAATAAAACAATGTTATCATCAACAAATATCACATGCTCTATGTGCCAAACACTATTGTATATCTCAAGAAAGAGGAAAAAATTAGCTGTCGATCTAGGAATCATTTATGAATTAATTGCCTATGTGAAGTCAGACCAACAGCTAATTAGAGCAATGGTTAAAATAAGTATTGATCTAGAAGAAAAAAAGAAAAAGAAAAAGAAATTATGGACAATTAGAGCAACTCAAACCTGACTTACTCAAAGAAGCTCTTGATGGTGAAAAAAAGATAAGTGAAAACACCATTTCTTACAAAAGTTTAATCAATATGTGGCAATCACTATAACAAAGAGGCCCAAAGAGCCCAGAAAAATTTTTCAGCCAGTCACCACTTGAACTCCTTGCTAAGCAGAAAGACCTGGAAGCCACTGAATTCAGTTTAGAATTTCAATTAATTTGTAAAATGTTACAAAGGAGGGTAGTAAAAGATCACAACCAATGTCACTTCACAAAACAGCAAACAATGGTGGGAACAAGTGGGAGAAGGAACAAGTCCGCAAAAAATAAAAAAAAAAAACTTGGCATTGAGACACAACTAAGCCATACCATTCAGAGAGTTTATAAATGAAACCAGAAGGACAAACAGATAAAAAATTAAGCAAATCTACCAGAGTTTCTAAAGCAGTCTATTTTCATCATCATTGACAATGAGACCACAATATTTGGACTCCCTAATGGGCAGAAGTGAAAATGGCACCTCAGAAAATAAAATCACAAAGAGGATCTGCAGCAGTCTGGTTACTGCCAGAACGAATCCATCCTGAAGGCAACACAATTTTGAAAACGTTAAGACATTGTTTTTAAGTTGTTTGAAAGAGGGGAAATGTTTGTTGACTACATTATTACCGAAATAAAGAAAATGGAAAAATAATAACTATTAAATCATATGACTTAATTGTCCTCTCTATAAACCCTTTATGAGACTGACTTACACATTCATTGAGGGTAACCTTAATGAAACTATGAGAATAGAGCAAGTAGAGTTATCCAAAAAGTTTTCTGTAGCAGACTACATGTTCAATCACATTATTAAAAGAAACAAGGAATATAAGATTTTGCTGTAGTTGTTGGTTCCAAAAAAAGCATTTGACTTTGTAGAGCAACATACAGGCTTTCATACCTTGAAATACCTCTCATATCTTGAAAGATGCAACTACAGAGCTATAACTTCATTCAATAATCATTTGGCTACAAATATGAGTGAAGCATAAAACAGGGAGACAAATGTTTACCAAAACTACTTACTTCTGTCATAAAAGATCCCCTAAGCAAAGTCCCAAAGAAAGAAGGGTTCTTGGTAAATAATATGACCCTCCAGGTGCTTTTATCTGTAGATGATATTTTATTAATTACATCAAAACCTGGAATACTACAGGACCTCTTTAAGCAGCTACTCAAAAATTATTGGCCTAACAATCCATATAGGAAAAACCAAATGGATGAAGAATGCCACACAGTTAGATGAGCAAGCAATTCATGGAGTTAGGCCATCAGTATATGTATCTTGTGCACAAACTTCAGATAAATAATGAGCTTGTCTCAGAAATGAATAAAAGGAAAAAAAT
Organism: Pseudochirops corinnae; assembly: GCA_028646515.1. Taxonomy (NCBI): domain Eukaryota; kingdom Metazoa; phylum Chordata; class Mammalia; order Diprotodontia; family Pseudocheiridae; genus Pseudochirops; species Pseudochirops corinnae. The sequence goes on along the minus strand of CM053585.1, from coordinate 312,816,710 downwards.
AACCTAGATTGTATAAGAAATTGCTCAGACTGCTCCCTCATACAAAAGTAGTGCTTTTTAACACCAACATTCTTCCAGTATGTACATCTGTAAATCATAGAATGCCACAATCTCCAAAGAATAAAAATTACAGGTGACTCAATGGCAATGGAGAGAAGCATAGTGCATGTAAGTAAGCTCAGTTTATTACCAACACTTATTTGGAAGCAAGAAGCAACCAAAAATATTTCATCCATGAAATTATGATCAGAAAAGGAGGTGGGACTATCTTATAGCAATAGGTAGAGATGAAAATTTGATAAACCATGTGCTGCACTGGTAATCACAAAATGTTAAATGCAGTCAAGGAAGACTTCCAGTTCATGGGGTAGATCCTTTATGGAAGACATATCAAAAAGTCTAGGCATAAATGATACAGGATGAGAGGCATGAATGGAATGCAATCTGCTGCATGGGAAGGAGTACTCATATAGATGAGTTAGTGGATACATTAAATTATTGAAATATTATAGTATTAAAGTATAAGCTTCATCTTCATTAAACATTAGGATTTCATAGTCTAGGAACATGATGAATTCCCAGAAATTGACTTATTCAAAATTAATAAACATTTATTAAGCACCTACTATGTTCAAGGTCTTTAATCAAAGTTGGGGATACAAAGATAAAAAATTACCTCATTCCTTTCCCTCAAGGAACTTACTGTATAATTAGGAGAATGCAATAGGTACTTTCCCATTAATATCAATATTAACATACTTCAAAGACCAGTGATATCATTAGGGTTGAGCATTCCTACACCAACACAGGTGTTGACCCCTCCATAACATAGCAGATAGCCTTCTTAAGTTATGTTCATCTTAAGGATAAAGAATTTATCTTGAGAAAGCAACTCTTCTGTGAATAAGCCCCTTGAAAAAGGGGGGAAATTCATAGGGCTTCCCTGATTTCCTGATGTCACTAGAAGTCATCTCTTCAGACCTAAAAACCTTTCTAGATAGTAGAGAGCCTCATCACATCTGGGGAGGAAAGAGAACAGAAAGAAAGAATGCCCTTCCTGAGAGTTAACATAGATCTACAACCCTCCAAAATATGTATGGAAAGTTAAAAAAAAAAATTTTAATGTGACATCCAAATGGTTGAACTACACAGTACCCAAACATCTGGGAGGGTTCCAAATATCAAATATCTGTAATGATGCAGATGGGGTAGCTAAGTGGTGCAGTGGAGAGAGTATTAGGACCTCAAGTCAGGAAGACTTGAGTGCAAATCCTACCTCAGATACTTCTTAGCTGTGTGAACTAAGCAAGTCACTTAACCTCTTATTTTCCTCATGCATACAATGGGAATAATAATAGCACCTACCTCACAGAGTTGTTGTGAAGCCCAAATGAGATAAATGCAAAGTGCTTTTCGCAAGCCTTAAAAGACATAAATTCTAGCTATTATGAGATTTTACTAAGTGTTTCCCTTCCATTATATACATGGTGAGGGGAGGGAGGGTGTAAGCAGTATTATCCCCATTTTGCAGATGGAGACACTGAGGCTCAGAGAGGTTAAGTGACTTGTTGGAGGTTACATGACTAATAGTTGTATTGACTCACACCCCAACTTCCTAGATTAATGACTGGTTTTTCCCATCCAGGATGAAAGAAATTTGTTTGTGGGAGAGTGAGATGAAAGAAAGGCTTTTGTCTCTTCTCTCTCAGGCCTCAATCTGGCCCTTTCCTCCCTCACTTGGCACGTCTCTCCAACAAGCAGTAAGAATATGGGAGAAGTGTCCATGGTACCAAAGGGAATGTACTCCCCTAGGCCAGAGTCAGGCTTGGAGAGAAATGACTAGGTAATTTTTGCACCAGAAAGAAGGAAGTTTGCCTGGAGTAGGAGAAGGGACAGTACAGAGGGGTCAAGATCTTTGTATACTGAATAATGTTTGCACCGGGGGATGTCTATTTGCAGGGACTGGGGAGGAACAGAGTTCAATAATGACGGGGGCAGCTTGTTTGCGTAGTGATGATTTTTGCATGGGAGTAGAGGCAGTTTCTACAGGAAGGGAATGTTTTCCAGAGGAACTGGTGGAAGAACACTGTTTCCAGAGGACTGCATGGAGGAATATGGGAGAGGGTGACTTTCAGGGACTGCTTTCAGGTGAGGGGGATTGTTTGCACGGGAGTAGATGGGGTCCAGAGGAGAGAGCTGTGCCCCAGGGACATAGTTCTTAACTCCAAGCAGGTTAGGCTGGGGCCAGGGGCCGCGTGGGGGCCGCCACTACTTACTCGTCGAATCCCTTGCACAGAAGATAGAGCGACCGCCAGGCTAACCCAATGGCCACAGACAGGGAGAGTAGGGCAGCGAGCAGAGAGTAGTGGCAGGCAGCGGGCGAGCCCCACTCCTGCACCGTGAAGCGCTGATGTTCCTGCACGGTCATATTGGTGTTCAGCCACATGCCCTCAGTGAAGAGCAAGCAGCGGCCGTGGAAGTCATGGCAGTTCTCAGTCAGTGGCACCACCACCATGAAGCTAAACAGGAAGGCAAGGAAGTAGCAGGAACCCTGGGCGAAGACTAATTTGTTTTTCCCCATGGTCAGACCTGGGCACGGAAGCCCCGGAGGGGAGAGGAGGTGGAGGATAGAAGATGAAGAGGAAAGAAAGAAGGGGAAGCGAAGAGAGGAAAAGTAAGAGATAAAGGAAAAGAGAAGAATGTGAGAATTCTGAGCGGCAAGAGAAAAAGACAGGAAGGAAAGGAGAAGAAAGGGGGAAAGAAGGGGATGAAAAAAGAACAAAAACGGGGAGGAAGAGGTGAAAACCGAAAAGGAAAAGCAGGAGGAGCGAGTGGAGGAGGACTGGGAGGAAGAGAGAAGAACGCAGAGGAAGAGGAGGTGGGGCACTGGGCAAGTGAAGACCTGGAAATCCGCAGAGGAGGGAGGTTGGTTCTCAGCGATGGTGCAGGATCTGGGGCTGGGACTGCAGTCTAGGGGTGGGGGAGTCGAGGAGGATGCGCAGTGGGATCTTGTCCAGGCCACGGCCTCCTCCCCCAGGCCACTTCTGGCTGGCTTCCCACCATACACCAGGCGCTTGCGCACTTGGTTCATATTGCGGCGTTTTCAGCACGCTGGACAGCTCCTAGGGGTGTACATCCTTTGACCCCGAAGATGAAGGAATGGGGAAGTGGGAAGTCAGGGATTTAAGGATGAAGAATTGTGGATGGGGGTGCAGTCAGAAGTTCAAATTCTTAGTCCAGTTAGTCACCATTAGATTCTAGTAAATTAGACCTGTGGAAAAGTGATGGAGGTGATGGATGAAAATATGACCCCCAGCCCCACTCTATCTCAGATTCACCAGGTGAACAGATTTCTGACCTCACTCAAAAGTACCTCCAAGATTTCCAATTCTGAATTTTCCCACTCTGACCACAACCTCCTGTCCTTACAATTCTCCATTCCTTATTCTCCTGTCCTTTGCCCTCATCCCATTCAGTTCCATCCCAGTCAGTCAACCATGTTCTAAACTTTTTTTCCTTCTTACCCAGTCTTGACCATGTGTTCAGCCACTTCAATAATCCTAACCTTGAATCTCTTGGACTTTAGTCCTTCCACCACTTAACCCTTCAATAACCTTCAATCCTTAGGACTTTCTGCCATCCAACCCCTCTGACATTCCTCCTCAATCATCTGATGCTATTTGGGGGGGAAGGGGAATGACAGGAACTCATTGACTGGACCCATTATAAGTTCATACCACTTAACCTCATCTAGGACCTCACAGAAACACAGAGATCTTTTTATTCACTTCTGAATGAGTTCCTCTCATACTCAACACACTTGCTATTCTAAATCTTCTCTCATCTGAAACCTCCAACTCAACTCCTATTCTCTTTCTCACAGCAAATGGCCATACCTCTAATTTTAATGAGAAATTAAGACTGTTATAAACTCTCCTGTCCCTCATCCACCATTGCTCTATACCACAATGTCCTCACCCATTCTCTTCTTCCTTCTGGTCTCAAAAATTCTCCTTGCTAAAGCTAACACTTTTTCCTATAGCTTCCATCTTATCCTTTACAGCCTCTTCTATACCACTAATTAATTCTTCTTTCTCACACCTGGAATTTCTTCTTCTTCATAATGACTTTCCCTTCAACTTATAAATCCATGCTCAGACACACAGAAGCCCTAGGAAATCTGGTTAGTGGCTTTTCCTAGTGGGGCTAATGTTTATATTGTCTAATAACATAAACTAATATTTGCATGCATTTGATTAATAAAGTTTAGTTGCTGACACTGCGAAGTTTAAATGTGATTTATGTTTTCATCACACTAGTTAGCATATATAACAGTAAATCATGACTATGAGCAATAACTAAGTCTGAATTACAAAATGTTCAAAAGAATATTCAAGTGTTTGAAGGGGAAAGATGGAAGAGATCATAGAATCATACTGTCAGAATACTCATAAAACTTATTCTCTCTAAGCTGAAAGAGATCTGAGAGAGCATCTAGGAAAAGCCATGCTGGACCAGAAGAGCCCTTTAAAACCTCATTATGTTCCTCTGGTCATTGCCACCATCCAGGACTTCCTATTTCTGTTTTAGACAGCTCAAGGATTAAAGAAACATAGGATACTATGATGTACATATGACAGGAACCTTAGAAATCATTTAATCTGATCAGACCTCTCACTTTTTTATTTAAAATCTTTTAATTTTTTAAATAAAAAAATTTAATTATTTTTACAAGCACTTATTTTTTCTCCCTCCTATCTTCCCCCACTGAACAATTTTTTAAAAAACTTTCATAACAAAGATGCATAATGCAGGAAAGCAAATTCCCACATTGGACATATAAAAAAAAATATGTCTTATTCTGCATTTTAGGTACATTACCTCTTTCTCACAGGAAGTGAACTAATGTGCTTAAACTTCAGTCATCTGAAATCATGGTTTATATTGTACTGCATTGATGAAAGCTCTAAGGTTTTTCCGAATTATTTTTCATTACAATAGTGTTATTGTATAAATTGTTCTCCTAGTTAAGCTCACTTCATTCGCTCTTTATCTATGTGGAGAGAATTCCTTCATTTCCTCTGAAACTGTCCATTTTTTGCATTTCTTACGACATTCACATAATTTGTTTAGTCATTCTGCAAGAGGAGGGCACCCCCTTAGTTTACAGATTTTTACTACCATAAAAAGAGCTGCTGTAACTATTTTTGTATAAAAGTCTCCATTTCCTCTTTCTCTGATCTCTTTAATTGGTCTTTATAATTGTTAAGAAGTGTTTGCTTATATCAAACAGAAACCTGTGTCTCTGTAATTTCCACGCATTGTTCCTAGTTTTACACACTCAGACCAAGGAGAAGAACCAGTTTAATTCTTCCATGAAGCAGCCTTTCTAATACTTAGAGAGATAGTGATCATGTTCTTCCCCACCCTCTATCCCCTACCTGCCAGTCTTCTCTCAAAACCAAAGTACACCTCATTTCCCTTAGATGGCATAGTCTGTAGGCTTAATAGCATTTTGATCTCCATCCTAGATTTAGTCATGGATTTAAAGCTAGCATGAACTTTAGGAATTATCTAGTGCAAGGATGGTGAACCTGCAGCCTCAAGGCCACATGTGGCCTTCTAGGTCCTTGAGTACAGCCTTTTGACTGAGTCTAAGTTTTACAGAACAAATGCTTTTTTTAAGGTGAAGTGGCCTCGAGGTCACAGGTTCCCCACCCCGATCTAGTCCCTTATTTTAGAGTTGAAGAAACTGAGGGCCAGGGAAGTTAAACTGATATGCTCAGGGTCTCATAAGTGACAAGTGGCAGGACTGGAATTTGAAGCAAAGTGCTTTACTCCCAATCCAATGCTCTGCACCACTCTGAATGTGTCCCAGTTTGTCATTTGCCCATTTGTTGAGCTGAATCTGAAAGAATAGGTAGAATTTTGAGTGACAAAGATAGGTTCAAGGACAGTGCTACAGTAAGACTGAAGAGTGTGAGTGAGCAAAGGCTTGTGAAGACTTCAAGAAGGAGGTGGGGTTTATGGTTAAAAAAAAACCAACAGTCACTGTCCTCCAAGAGCATATATTCTAATGAGGGAGACAACATATGGAAAAAATTAACATATAAGCTATATACAATATAAGTGAAAGATAACCTCAGATTAAAGGCACTAGCAGGGCATTGGGGAGAGGAGAAGTATATTAAAAAAGCCTCTTTCAGAAGATGGGGTTTGAATTCATCCAATCAATTCCATGTCACAGTGAGAAATATAGAAGGGAAGTAAAAAGAGCAAGAATCATATCCCCACTTGACAGCTCACTTCAATGAAGAAATTAGCTAAGCACACAAAGGTCAGCCACCAAGCAATGGATTCTCTTGGTGACAGATACACATGAAGACCATTTACCATAGAACATAGGAGTTGGAGTCTGTGTTGTTAGGGGAGAAAAGATTCATTCATTCATAGACTTTTTGAAGTTGAAGAATATGATAACTGAGGAACCTGATGCTCACAGGAAGGAAATATCTTGCAAGTTCTGGACAGAACCAGGCTTGACTTTCAGCTGCACTCATCCCCTAGACTCTCTGGTGTGAGCCAGAACAACACATTTAGGAGGCAGGTATGACCCAGGACCAGGCTATAGGTCAAGACTGGGAATGGATAGCTTTACCTTAGCAGTGATGGTAGCTCTCCTAGCCCTTAAGGAAGGAAGTCCAGATGCTTGCTCTTCAGGCCCCTACCTACCCAGACCAGAGTCCAAACCCAGAGACCTCAGGGGCACTCACAGCAGAAACAAGTATACAAATAGAATCCTACCTGCTATTGAGGAGGGAGCATGAAGATGAGCCCCCAGTTTAGGTGTGAGCTTTCTTTTGGGGGGGGGGATTTCTTTTTTTAAGAGAGAATTTGTACATCTATACACAGCAAGACAGACACTAAAAAGAGATCTATTAGCAGTTCTTTCTTCAGGGGACAATTACAGGGCACCAGATTTGCACATATGGGCAAATACTTGGTTCCCTAAAAAAATACAATTTGCTCCTTCACTGAATGTAAATGAACTACTAATTGCTCTTTGCAAACAATATTTATGTAAATGAGTTCAACATCCTGCACAGCCTGTGGATTCCCATTTGTGTTTGTATCCTTTTATCATCCCTTGCAGCTGTAGTGAACAGGCCTCTCCCCTAGGCCAGCTTCCTTCTCCCATCCCCCTGTGCCTTGTCCCATATGCCTTCTCTCCCTGCAGGTGCATCTCTGCTGCCTGAGCTCAACCTGGATAGAGCAGGCAGGCAAGGAGGCAACATGCGATGTCCCAGATCTCTCATTTCCTCTGTCCTTGAGCCCCCTAACACACCAGCATGCCTTGTCATCTACGATCTCCATGCCCTAGTCATGATATTCCCTGTACCTAAAATATACCCCTTCCCTTTCTTGGGCTTTTGAATACCTACCCCTCTTTTGAAGTCCTACTTAAAATTTCAGGGTCAAAGTATCTTGGGCCAAGTATGCCCTAAGTCTAAATGCAAGTTCAAAATATGAAGAGACAGATTCAATGATACAAACAATAAATAGACAGACAAATAGATAGATGAGTCCATGAATAAATAAATGGATGCATACATATATATGTGTGTGCGTGTATGTATCTGTGTTACTACATACAAAATTCAGCAAGGAGTTACCAAGAAAAAGACATTCGACAAAAAATATTCAAGTATAGCTTGTCAGATCCTGGGAGATGCATCCAGGTTAGTAATAACAAGAGCCCCTATGGGAAGAAAAGTTTATTCAATCTGAAGAGTTGGCCTCCCTTCTGTAAGGGTTTATATAAGTATAATGGAGGTTCGGCACATCCCCAGACCACTTAAAATGAAGACATTCATGTGGAGAGGCCAAGGATCCACTTCTGGAAGACAAAAGATTTGGCACAATGTAAACATTCTACGTTGGCCTACTCTGTAGGATTGGGAGAAATGTTTTTCTATTGGCTGCATCTTTAAACCAACCTGACTAAAATAGTCTCCCTGTCTGTTGATGTCTTGGAGTGAAGGACTCATGCACTTATAGCAGATGATACCACATAGTAAACTGGGGAAGGTCACTTCCCACCCCCAACCCCAGACTATGTGACCAAGAAACAGGCTTGGGGCTAGCTCCATTTGTCTTTTCCAGTTCTAAAAGTAAGAAGCCAATTCTCAGACCTAGGATTTAGATACTGCAGCTAGCCCAGCAAGAAATCCTTGAGAAATCAAGGTCTCAGGAAGTGATGTGCTAATAAATATTTAACAACTAACTCTCTGGGAGAAAATGTATACAGAATATACTTTTAAGGTTAATCTGAATTTTATTAACATTTTCTCCATTACTTTCTGAATTCTATACAATCAACAGAACAGTAAATCTAGTTCTAATTTGTAGGTTTTGCCGATTTCCAAGGTATAAATGCTCAATATGGAAAATTTAACAATTGGCTCCCTAGTATGAACTAGCTCCAATGCATTCATGGCCTACATTGCCAGTCAGATGGGGCTTTAGATTTTAATTTAGGGAAACTAATGCTATATAGGAACTGGGTTTAACTAGATTACTCCTCTTCTCTTCCCCAGAAACTGAGTAGTATGGAGGGAATTTTGTCCCCTAGGTATTAGGGGAATTAATTCTCCCTTTGTTCTTGCTATACCTTTGGAGTAAATATTCTTTTGTAAAACCAGATATAAGTAAATAAATGGAACTGGGATGCTTGTACCTCTAAAATTGAGGGGAAGGAGTCCAGCCAACAGCAGAGAACATAGTTCCCCTAAAATCTTGGGGTACTAGGGAAGAATGAAATATAACAGATCCCACCCTTAAACAGCAGGGCCAGAGCAAACTCACATTAAATGAGATTATTTAAGAAGGCAGTTAGTCTATCCTCTGTTTTGTCTCCATGAGCAAGGGCTCATATGTATTTCAAATCATCAATGGAGGGCCTAAGATCTGGCCAAGACAAAGAATGCCTCCACTTGGCTCCTGAGTGGTGAGACGTGTCCATAACTTTCTCAACACAAACCCACCACACAGCTGCCCTCTGGTTATCTTCATGCTTCCTGTCTCCTATCCAGTTTTCCAGTCCTACCCTGAAACCCTGGCTAAGTCAAAGTTCTCCATAGCTCTACGGACCAGGACCTGCCACTCTCCAGCCATCTCCATGCCATAAATCTCCTTGCCCCCACCCTTTCCATGTTTTGCTCAGGTAATAGTACTACCATTTCTGGAAAGGAGCTGGCATGAGGCCACCAAGTGACATAGCAGGTAATGTGCCAGAATTGGAGTCAGAAAGCTTGAATCCAAACTAAGACCTTTATGAAAAAAATGAAACCTGGGCAAGTCCCTTAACATCTTTCAACCTTAGTTTCCTATCTGTAAAATGGGGATAATAAGAGCACTTACCTACCAAGGTTGTTGTAAGGATAAAGTGAAATAATGGCTGGAAAGCACTTTATTATTATGCAATTGGAATTATTAGTACACCTTAAAGCACTATATAAGTGCAAGATGTTATCTATGCAGATGACTCCTGGATTTATTAATCCAGACCTCTGAGGGGTTTGTCTATGGTACAGGGACCCTCGTGTAGAAAGGAAGACAAAGGTTTGTTTTTCCTTTGTTTGTTTCTTTACCCAGATTCCAGTTAAAGGATCCTATGAATTGAGGAAATCATATACAAGTTTTTCCCATGAGAGTTTGCTTTCTCACCTAAGGGTAAGGGATTGACTGGAAATCCAATCCAATCAATGTTTATTAAGCACCTATGATGTTCCAGGCACTGTGCTTAGTGCTGGGATACAATTAATTAAAAGAGAAAGACAGTCCCTACCTTCAATGAGCTTACAACCTAAAGAGGAAGACAGCACACAAAAGAAGCCAGGAAAGCAGTGGGTCATCTTGTTGAAACGAGGCGGAGAAGCAAATGCAAAGTGGAGAGGCCTGAGAGTCTGATTCTTACCCTCCATAAAGAAAAGCATTGGGAGGACTTTCATACTCCACCTTCAAGCTCTCCAAACAGAGGGAAGAGGAGACTGAGAGAGGTGGAAGTCACCCTAATTCCTCCCTATAAGGAGAGCCTCATATGTTCCAGAATCTTTGTTAGGGTTATTTCTGAGCTATAAAGTTTGATTTTCTTTTCCTTTTTATGTTTATTAATGATTAAATCTGATTAGGGTGAGGGCAAGGGAATAAGAGCAGAGGGGGAGGTAGTCTCCATGGATCCAGTGCAAGTTTGTTGTAGTACTTGGTACCTAAATGAACCCAGAGCAGAGGTATCCTTCAGTGGGAGATGGCAAAGATCAAAACCCTTTCCTCTTCTTCCCCCATGCCCCACCCCATCCTCAGAAAGAATCAGTGTGGCTGCACAAGCACCAAGCCAAATAGTTGAATGGTGAGGAGACTGATTTCCAATGGACTCCAAGTTATCCCTGTGGGGAGAGCCCAACATACTCTGAGGACCTCTGTAGGTATCAGGTTTTCCCTCTGAGAAGTGAGGCTTGGTTTTCTTCTCCTTTTTATGTTTTTTTTAACATGTATATGTTTTATTATTTAGAGACTGGAGAAGGCCTTTTGTGAGCACCAATACAGATAAGGCATTGAAAAATTACATTTATTTGTTAAATTGTATCACCAAGAATTTAAAATACAGAAGAATGTTAAGTTATTAATTTTATTATGACTTTTCCTGAGAGACTTTAGTGCCAGGCATTGGGGAATATATCAAAAAAACATAATGTTGGTGCAGCTAAGTGGAGCAATGAATAGAGCATACGCACTGGAGTCAGGAGGGTCTGAGTTCAAATTCAACCTCAGACACTTGACACTGTGTGACCTTGGATAAGTCACTTAACCCCAATTTCCCTGCTTCCCCTCCTCAAAAAAAAAACATAATGCTGCCCTCCCCAAGTCACTAGAAAGCTGCTCAAGATTTGGGACTACAGACTTTGCCAAAAGCACTTCAGTTGATTGCTGAGGACAGCAAATGCTAAACTGGAAAGAAAATCTAAGGGTAGGGTCCACCCCACTTCAATCAAACACAGGAGGCCTAGACTTCTCACTGAATCAATCAATCAAATGTGTAAAACTAAATATGGACAAGGCCTAGACACCTCTACTGAATCAAGTCAATCAATCAAAGACATAAACTATGTGTGAACAAGCTAGTTAATCAAGTTTGGAAAGAGTAGAGTGCTTCGAGCCATTGAAAATGAAATAATGCTACAGTGGAAGTATATTAAGTTGATAGGAAAGAGCTGGATATGCCCTCTGAAGCTTGAATAAAAACAGCAAGCTAGGTCATAATCTGGCATTCCAGTGGTGAGCCAGCCTGGAGATGGGATAGTCTCAACCAAGCCCCTTCAAGGGAAATCTCTTGGCAGAGAAAAGGAGAAGGTCTCTGCCTCCTGAGCTACTCACATTGCCAGAGGAAGACCTAGCTTCAAAAAGTTACAAGATTTGGTGACTCTCATAATAAATTATACATACTCATCAATAAGCATTTTGGAGGGTAGGGAATTATCATTCAGGGCTGACAGCACCATCAGAGGCTGAGGTATTAATTGACAGCTAAGTAAACACTCTGAAGAAAGGCATCTTTAGGACTTTACAAGGATTCCCAGCAGAGGGCTATACCATACCTAAGGGGGGCTTCAAGAGACTCCATGAAGGGAGCACAAAAGAGAAAATAGATCATTTCAATTATCTGAGTCAGAGTCCACTTTCCTTTGACTCTGCATCTACTTTTGAGAGAATGTGCCTCTGGTTTGAGAGCATGTTCTGTGCCTACTGTTCTACCTTAGTCAATACCTATTTCTGAAATAGGTATCTATTTTTTTTTTTGAGTGGGGAAGGTAAGGCAATTGGGGTTAAGTGACTTGCCCAAGGTCACACAGCTAGTATGTGTGTCAAGTGTCTAAAACTGGATTTGAATTCAGGTCCTCCTGACTCCAGGACCAGTGCTCCATTCACTGCCCTACTTAGGTACCCCCAGGTATCTATTTTAGATACCTATATCTAAACACCTATGTCTAAATATCTCTATCTAAAATAGGTATCAAATTCAGTAAGACTAGCTCATTGATATAGACTAATCATCAATGGGCAGCATACTGGTGGCAGTTTGTGAATAATTGTACTAAAGAAAACACTCCTCAGTCCCTCAGTATTAACCCTAGCAACCTGACAAAGAGAGGAGCCATAGCCAGCAGCCCTCTGGGAACTCAGCCGACTAATATGAGTGTGAGTTGGGGCGTAGTCCCAGAGCCTGTGCTCCACAACCTCGCTCCAATGTATCTTCCCATCCTCCTTATACATTATCACCTTCACACAGTCTACATTGTATATTATTGTACAAATCTACTTCTATACAGTCTTCTTAAGTATTCCCAGTTTCCTCTGCAATTGTCTACTTCATCGTTTTTCCTAGTACAACAACACCCCATTACATTCATATACCACAATTTGTTTAGTCATTTCACAATAGGATACTCCTTTAGCTAAACTGGACTTTGTGCTGCACACTTTCTATCTACTGCTTACATGGCTTTCCACATGCAGCCTCCTCCTCGAATCCTTAGCTTCTTTCAAAGAAAAGACCACAAGTCCTTTCCTGATTGCTCTAGATACTAAAGGCTTCCCCCACCCCCAGAAACTATCTTGTGTTTAGTTTGTATACGCATGTTGTGTTCCAAAAATTGAATATAAGCTTGGAGAGGCAGAACAAGTACTGTGGAAAGAATACTGACTCCAGAGTTATAACGCCAGCATTCAAATCCCCTTCGGTCATTACCTGTGTGACCTTGAGCAAGTTAATTAACTTTTCCTCAGTTTCCTTAACTATAAAATGAGGTCATTGGATGAGATGGTGTTTGAGGCCTGTTCGAGATCTAAATCTAGGCCTTTGAGTGAAGGAACTGTACTATTTTTATATTTGTATAGCCAAAACCTAGCACTGATGTTTAATGAATTCTTTTTGACTGATTGATGAAAGCAGAACCTTCATGTCTTCTCTAAACCATCTCCTTTAACCCAGTTTCATATGCAGATAATTTAATAAATATTTATCGAACTAAACTGAACAGTGCTTAGGACAATTTGGTTCCCTAAGGAGGATGTTTCATGTTTTTAAATGATAGATTTTTTTATGTTTATTTTTTCAAATAACAAGAATTTTTATTAATCTGTCCCTCCTACAAATCCCCCATTGATGAAATTTTTATAAAAAGAGAAAAATAAATCCCTCAATACATATTTACATAATCCAGCAAAACAAATTCTCACATTAAATATATCCAAAAATCTTTGTCTCTCTCCATGTTAAGTCCATTACATCTCCTTCAGGAAATGAGGGGCATGTTTCATCTTCATTCTATTAGGCTTTTGGTTTGTCATTGCATTGATAAACATTCTAAAGTCTTTCAAAATAGTTTTTTCCTCCCTAATGTTGTTGTAATTGTATAAACATTGTATATCACTGTATAAACCTAGTTCTACACACTTCACTCAGTAGTCTCAGGCATTCCCAGTTTCCTCTGAAATTGTCGGCTTCATAATTTCTTCTGGTACAATAATAACCCTTTACATTCATATACCAAAATTTGTTTAGCCATTTCACAAGAGGATAGTCCTTTAGTTTCCAATTTTTGACTACCTTGAAAAGAGTTGCTATAAATATTTTTATACAAGCATAAAATTTTCGTCTTTCTTTGACTTCTTTAGGGTATAAGCATGAGTACATTTCAATCTTTCCCAGTCTTCTAGGAAAAAGTGAAAGAGCAAAATTAATCTTCCTATAGAAATATCTTTATCATCTCACTCTCCTGATTAAAACCCTTTCCAAACTTTCATTACCTACAAAATTTAAAAAAGAAAGGTTTGCCTGTTACTCAAGGCCTTTAGTAGTATGGTCCTAAATGTCCTTTCCAGTCTTTTATCTCATTACTTCCCCATAGGACCCTATACTCCAACCTTCTACACACTCTGGCATTCTAATGTGGGCACTGTAAGTATTGCATTGGCGCTACACCTCTATTATCTTTCCTCCACCCATTTCTACCTGATTCATTTTCCTCCTTCTGAATCCTACCTTTCTTTTGGAACTCAAATTTATTCCAACTCCTTTCTAATACCTCCCCTGACCACTGAAGAGACCGACTTCTTAAATTTCATGATCTCCAGAAATACATCATTCTGCAAGATTAAATCAATTCTATAATTCACACCTCCTCAGATCATTTCCTAACCCAGCTGCAGGACTTCATTGCCCCCATGACCTTCTCCTCTCCCACTTTTCAGCTTCTTTTTATAGTTTGCCTTCCCCCATTAGAATATGAGTTCCTTAAAGGCAGAGACTATCTTATGCCCATGTTTATCACAGTCCCTGGGACATAGTAGGCACTTAATCAATATTTATTGACTCTGACTATGATTCCACTCCAGCATATACTGGACTCCCCATTCCCTGGGCTCCTACAGAACTTAGGGTCATACAGTTTAGTTCTTAAGTAAATGCTCTGCATTTTTCTCTTAACTGATGTGTGTAAGTAGTGTCTCCCCAACTACACAATGAACTACTTTGAGAATATCAGCTGTGCTTTATTCATTTTTTCATTCTTCATGGACTCTAGCATAAGGTCTTACACAGAGGAGGGGCTCAATAAACATTCAACTGAATGAACAAATGCAAAGAATGAAGTAAAAGGTGGATTACGGAAACTACCATCAACTTAATATCTGTCCATCCCTGGCAAAATTCTAGAATAGATTATTAGATGAATTGTTTATGGACTGGTAGAAATCGGACTTAGATGAATATTTGGCACCATATTCCATAATACGTTCTAACTGGACTCATGACCTTAATATTAAAGACAATACTTTTAAGAAATTAAAAGAGAAATAGATCACATACCTCTCACAGCTATAGATAGGAGATGTAATCTTAATTAGACAAGAGATAGAAGCAATTACAAAGGACAAAATAAATAACGTTGACTATGTGAAATTGAAGAGTTTCTGCAAAGGAAAAAAAATAATGCACTAGGATAATAAGCAAAGTTGTCAAATGGAGGTAAAATCTGTATCAATTTTCTCTGATAAGAGTTTGATTCCAAGATGTATAAATAATTTATATAAATATGTGTGTATGTGGCTTTATCTTATATATATGACATGGTCATTCCCTAATAGATAAGTAGTCAAATGATATTAACAAATGGTTCTCAAAAGAACTGAGAAGTATTTATAACCCCCTGATAGAATGTTCCAGATCACTAATAAGAAGAGAAATGCTAATCAAAACACCCCTATCTATGGTTTCACCTCGCACCCCATAAATTGGCAAAAAACCGTCCATAGTCAATGTTAGAGGGGTTGTGGGATGATCAGCACATTAATACATTGCTGGTGGAGCTATGAAATGGTACAACCAATGGTATGACAGAGGAATTTGGAATTATGCAAACAAAGTGACTAAAATGTCCACAATCTTTGAAACAAATATTTTATTCCTGAGTTTATACTCCAAGGAAACCATTGATAAGAAGAAAGTTTCCATGTACATCAAAATATTTATAGCAACACTTTTTGTGATAGCAAAGAATTGAAACAAAGTAGATGTCCATTGAGTGAGGAGCATAGTTAGTTAGCCATATATGAATGTAATGGAGTATTACTGCGCTGTCAGAAATGATGGATACAGAGAATCATGGAAAGATCTACATGAACTGTTGCAGAGTTAAATGAACACATCCAAGAAAACAACATGCACATAACTCCAACAATGTAAATAGAAAGAATAACACACCAGGGTGGCGAGGTGGTGCAGTGAATAGAGCGCCGGCCCTAGAGTCAGGAGGACCTGAGTTCAAATGCAGCCTCAGACACTTAACCCAAAAAAAACCTAACCGTGTGACCTTAGGCAAGTCACTTAACCCCAATTGCCCTGCATTCCCCCCTAAAAAAAAAAGAAAGAATAACACATGAAAATAAAATAAAAAGTAAATGTAATAAAATTATAAAGATCAAGCAGAAGTGAAATGAAGAGATATGAGAAGACAGCCCCAATCCATGCCTTGTGGAGGTGGGAGGGCCGCAGGTGTTACACACTGTATGTGGCTGTTTTGTATTTAAATTAAATTAATTTTTTGAAGGCTAGATTTGATGGTTTCTAAGATTACCTTTTGAGCTTTAAATCTATGGTCCTATCATATTCTATGGAATTAGTCTGGAAAACCCAACATAAAAAGAAATGATGTCAATTTGGTGTGAAAAATGCTTAGTGAAATCATTCTAGCTCTGTTTTTCTAAATGTCTATAAATAATTTTAAATAGTATAGGGACAGGAGGAGGTATAATGTCCTTGAAGTACTGGGGGAAATGTTTACATATTTGTCCTTGATATATCTTTGACATTTTTGTAAAAGTAATCTGTTTTTGAATGGTTAAATGGAACCAGGGGTCCAAGATGGTAGAATGAGTAAGAAACCCTCTGAAGCTCTTCCAAATTCCTCTCCAAACAACTAGAAAATTGCCTCAGAATTGATCTAGAATCTGGGAAGCAGCTTATAAGTCCTGTAGGAAAGGTCTTTCTCACTGGGCTATGAAGGGAATGAAGTCCAAGAGCAGCAGCACCAGCAGCCTCACAGCAAGGGGAATATAAGAAGGCTCCAATCCTGGGGCAATCTACCAGTTAAGCCCTACCCTCCTATAAGCCAGCAGACTTTAAGGAAAGTGAGTAGTCTGTGAAGCACAGTGAGGCACTGACCCCATTGCTAACCAGTAGTGAAGCCCTGCCTTGGGGCTAGTCAACAGCAAGATCAGCCCCTAGCTGATCCTAGCAGCATAGAGACTCTGCCAGACTATACTCCTACATGGTACAACCCCTTCTCCTCCTCCAGGGTCCCATTGCTGTAGTGCCCCCTTTTGCAGGGATGCTCCTCTCCCTCCACAGTCCCTGGTCCTGACAGAACTATATCTGCTCTACCTGCCAATACAAACCCAGGAACTATATTAACACAACTATAAAACACTTTTCACATAAATAAAATCAAATCTAAACAATTGGAAAAATATTAATTGCTCATGGTTAGGCTGAGTCAATATAATAAAATTGACAATTCTACCTAAATTAATCTATTTATTCAGTTGTCAAACCAATCAAACTATCAAAAAATTATTTTTATAGAGATAGAAAAAAATAATAAAATTCATCTGGAAAAACAAAAGCTCAAGGATATCAACAGAATCAATGAAAAAAATGTGAAAAAGGTGGTCTAGCTGTACCATATATAAACATTTCCCCCAGTAGTGATTATTGAAACAATCTGGTAATGGCTAAGAAATGGAGGGGTGGATCAGTGGAATAAATTAGGTACAAATTATATTATAGTAAATGACTAAAGTAATCTAGTATATGATAAAACCAAAGATCCAAGCTTTCAGAACTAAAATTCATTATTTTACAAAAACTGCTGGAAAAACTGGAAAACAGTATGGCAGAAACTTGGCATAGACCAACATCTCACACTGTATACCAAGATAAGGTGAAAATGGGTACATGATTTACACATAAAGGGTGATACCATAAGCAAATTAGGAGAGCATAGAATAGTTTACCTCTGACACTTATGGATAACAGAAGAATTTAAGATGAAAGAAGATACAGAGAGCATTACAAAATGCAAAATAAATAATTTTGACTATAAAAAATTTAAAAATTTTTGCACAAACAAAACCAATGCAATCTAAATTATAAGAAAAGAAGAAAACTGGGGAGGAGGGGATTTGCAACAGGTATCTCTGATAAAGGACTCATTTCTCAAATATATAGAGAATTGAGATGATTTTATAAAAATGGAACTGGGGTGCTAGGCACTGGGTCCTCAAAAATAAGAACATAGTTAGTGGGATCTTGAACCACTGGCAGAGGAAAGAGACTCTCCAACCCTTTCAGGGAACCAGAGAACCTGTAGAAAATAAAACATAACAGGCTTGATGATCCCTGAGAGGGTGGGGCCAGAATCACACACCTTAAACATATAAATGTATCAGTAAAGTTATGCTCAAGGAATACACTGAAAGTTACATGGTCTACCTGACTACATATTTCTCCATTCCAAACCATAACATTGATCTAGTGTTTCTGGCATACACCATAGAAGCATACACAAGCTACCTCCTCTAGATCTTTTATTCCTATTTTAATCA
>CM053585.1:312777299-312797988 GCA_028646515.1 Pseudochirops corinnae | reverse complement strand
CACTTAGCATCAGTCCGTATAAGCCTCTCCAGGTAATTATGAAGTCCATCTCCTTCCCATTTCTTATAGCACAATAGTATTCCATTACATTCATATACCATAGCTTGTTCAGCCATTCCCCAATTGATGGGCATCCCCTATATTTCCAGTTTTTTGCAACCACAAAGAGAGCTGCAATAAATATTTTTGCACATATGGGGCTTTTTCCCACTTCTGTAATCTCTTTAGGATATAATCCCAACACTCCACTTATATTCTTAAACTTTTCACCCCCCCCCTTTTTTTTTTGGCCAATTTAGCTTTCAAATCCTCAGGCCTGAGTAATTCCCATTGTCAGATTTCTCTACTCTTACTTCTGGGCTGCTGAACTTTGTTGGATAAAGTCATGAAATTGAGCTGATCACTTCTACTGCAAAGTAATGGAACATTATCTCACCTGGGCCCTAGCTGCTGCTAGATGCTTTTACTCTATCCTGATTGACCCATCTCATTCACTCACAGGCTAATCCCTCTATCATGGCTCTGATTCCAGACTCTCCATCTTCCCCAGAACCTTGGTCCAGAAGTCACTCCTTCTGTCTCACATGCCCTCAGGTTCTCTCTCTCTCTCTCTCTCTCTCTCTCTCTCTCTCTCTCTCTCTCTTTACTGGCCCTTTTCCTATCTGTAAACAAACACACTAAGACATCCTCAGTACTAAAAATGCTTTCTCTTGAGTTTATCTAGTTACTATCCCATTTCTTAATTGTTAAACTTCTTCAGAACAAATTCAAAACCCAAGGTCTCCTCTACTTTTCTACAACTCACTCTTTCTACAACATCTCCGAATAAGGCTTCTGGGCTCACCAGTCTAAGGAGACTTCTCCAAGGTCACCTATAACTTCTTTATTGCCAAATCCAATGGATTTTTTTTCAGTTATCAACTTCCATTGGCTCTCTGCAGCTCTTGAAGCTGTGAACCATCCCTTCCTATGTGACACCTCCTTTTCCCTTAGTTTATTCCCTCCTACCTTTCTAACTGCTCTTTCTTTGTGTCCTTTTCTGAACCTCATCTTCTTCCTAATCCCATTATATGGATGATCTCCAAGGATCTGTCATTGGCCCTCTTCTCTTCTTTCCATTGACAATCTCATGCATTCAATTCCCACCTTTATGCAGATGTTTCTCCAATCCTGACCTTACCGCTGCACTCTGGAATCATATCTTCGACTCCCCACAGAATATGTCTGTGTGGAAGCATCACCTATACCTCAAACCCAATGTAATAGGAAGAGTTTGATGGAACATAAGCTGTGTGAGAGCAGGGACCATTTCATTTTTTTTTTTTTTGTATCCCAGGGCCTACCACAGGGCCTGACACATGGTAGGAACTGAATAAATGCATGTCAACTTGGAGATTACTTCTGGGCCTTAATTGATGCTTTCCAGTGAAGCTTCAGTTTGCTCACAGTTGCATTCTAGGCTGGGCTGCTGTTCCTTAGGAAAATGTTTCAGGAAGCAAGAATTTCAGGATATGTAAAGAAAGATGTCAGCTACAAGAAGAATCTTTTGACTGGAGTGACTTCTGGCACAGGTGGCAGGTGCCAGACTCACCACCCAGCAGTCAGTCATCCATATCTGTGCATGTATCCATACATGCCAGAGACCCATTTTGCATGACTGCTCCCCTAGCTGCTCCATGAGGCTGCAATATCTCTCTCACAAGTCTGTGACATCCCAACACAATCTCTGCCTGGGTGCACAGGCAACTAAGGATCCTTTAAAGCCAAAGCATTGTCCAATGAGCAACTGTCCCACCTCTGTCACGATTGTGGACAAGCCAAAACTGCCCAGAAACTCAACCATTAAGACAACAATTGCTGATTATTAAAACAATGTCTGCCAGACACATTTCAATGCCCTTCCCTCTAAAACTGTTCTTCCTTCTGGCTTCATTGTTTCTGTCTGGACTACTCAGACTACAAGCTCAGCCTTTGATTTTTCCTTCTCTCTCACTTCTAATATCTAATTGGTCACCATTCATTTCCATCCTGTCTTCACATCTCTTGAATATATCCTTTCCTCTATATTCTGCTGCTATCACTCAATCCACTTGCCTGGATTATTGCAGTAATCTTCCCTCCACATTCTTCCCCTCCTACAAATTATCCTTTGTGACAAATGAAAACCTTGAGAGACAGAGTTTCTGGGTAATTAATAATCAATCTGTTAATTAGGCTAGGCTGTAATCAATTAATTGATGATCAATGACTTCTCTTGGCAAAGACTCCAAGGGAGACCCTGAAATACCTTAAATCCCTTCTGAAAAAGAACTCCCCTAACAAGTGAAATTCAACCCTGATGGGTGGACATTTAATGAGGAGGTAGGCCAAAAGTCTTCAGTCCCTCCTGCTGAAAAGTGGGCTTGATGATGAGATTCAACAATCTGGACGAGGGAATTCATCTCTATCAAGACCACTCTAGTTGGTTTTCTCCTTTATGAGTGGGGTCACCGTTATGGAAGAGTACACAGACAAGGAGTTCCTCCTTTAGGCAAAAGCTTGCCCAGACTGGATTATATCTATACTCTAAACAGAAATGACATCTCCCAGTGGGAAGGAGGTACCAATCACCTAGTTAATGAGCATGTGCCTTGGGGGATAGGAGCTCTTCAATCAGAATCTGACTGACATTTTCAGGAGTTCAACCTTAACAGATATAAAAAGAAAAATGTGGATCACAAATTAATAACTAGTTATCAATATAATAGTATAATATTAATTTCTCTCACCATAATACCAATTACATGTCATTTTTCTTATGCAGAGATCTGGTCATGTCACTCCTCTGCTCAAAAGTCTTTAGTGGCTCTCTATTGAATCAAGTTTAGAGTCCTCTGTCTTTCTATTCTTATCTCAGTCACTAAGGCTACAGTCTCCCATTGCATCCTGGTCCATCTCCAGTCATCTTTCTCTGTATCTGGCCCCTGGACCCAGATGGCTCTGGAGGAGATAGTGAGGCTGGTGACTTTGCACAATCCTGCCTCACTTAAATCCAATTCACTTGCAAGTCATGGCACCACCTTCCTAATGTCAAGGTTTTCTTTGAGAGTGAAGAACAAACAACAACAGTCACTCACCTCTATACACTATACTCTCCAACCAAATTGAAGTGTTCTACTGCCCCTGCCACACCATGCACTCTCATATCTCCATGTCTTTGCTAAGATTATTTCCTATGATGAGAATTGTCTTTCTTCCTCTCTTTGCTTTTTTGGATGCTGTCTTTCTTTTTGAAGTTCAACTAAAATGTCATGTTCTCCAAATGCCTTCCCTCTAATTGAAAATGATCTTCTCATTCAGACTCAAATTATATTCTTCCATAACTCACATGACAAGTAATATTGTGTTTATTATTATAGTGTGGCTTTTCCTTCTCTCTCACTTCTAATATCAAATTGGTTAGCCGTTCATTTCCATCCTGTCTTCACATCTCTTGAATATATCCTTTCCTCCATATTCCTACTGCCCAATCCATTTGTCTGGATTATTACAATAGCCTTCCCTCAACATTCTCCCCCTCCTTCAAATTATCCTTTGTGACAAATGAAAACCTTGAGAGACAGTTACAGTGTGACTTCTCCATAGTGGATAGAGAGCTAGCCTTGGAGTCAGAAAGACCTGGGTTCAAGCCCTGCCTCTAAAACATAACAGCTATGTGATTTCAAGCAAATCAATGGGCAGCAAAGGTCTTGCTAAACGAGTGATTGTGTGATAACTTGACATCCTCATTGAGGGGGCACAAACACAGAAAAATTGCATTCCCAAAACAAATTGATTAAAGGTTAATCTGTCTGACAAACCAATGCCTGGGCAAGGCTGAAGTTTTGAGTACCAATGGGTTGTTGCAGTCAGTCATCCATATCTGTATTCAGATTGGGAATGATGGTACATCAGCTACAAAGACAGTTTCCCAGCTTGCTGTTTTTGTATGGAAAAAGTCTCATTTCCACTGAGTGTTTCCCCATTTTCAGGATTCCAAGGTGGTCACTGGTGGGAAGTAAGGTGTAATCTTTTACCTCCACTTTCAGGTCTACACTTTGGAACTTTTGATGACAATAAGAGGTAGCAGTATAAGAGCATGAAGTTGAAATGTTTCCAGGCTTAGACAAGATTAATAAACCAGGGAGATTTGGAGGGTTTTATCTATGACCCCAGGTGCACCAGGACCATTTGGGTCCCAGGGGATATGTATTTATGGAGTTGTGCTTAGAGAAACAAAAGGAGAGCTTCTCAGCTAATTTCAAAAGTGGAATCAAGAAGTAGCTAAAACTATGTAGGTAAATAGGATACTGATCAATTTCTGGGTCTCCCTAGGGAGTTCCAACTCTAAATTCTGTGACCATTACCAGGATGGCAGACTTCTGGGAGTGGAGAAACTATGACCTCGAGGCCACATGTGACCCTCTAGGTCCTCAAGTGAGGCCATTTGACTGAATCCAAATTTCACTCACAGAACTTTGTTTGGATTCAGAAGTTTGGATTACATACAATGTGTCTGTAATTGTGTACAAAGTTCCCCTGGTTCTGCTCTCCTCACTCAGCATCAGTTTATACAAGTCTCTTCAGGACATTATGAAGTCTCCTCATTACTTATAGCACCATAGTATTCCATTACATTCGTATACCACAACTTGTTTAGCCCTTCCCCAGTTGATGGGCATCCCCCTTGATTTCCAATTCTTTGCCACCACAAAAAGAGCTGCTATAAATATTTTTGTGCAAATGGGTCTTCTTCCCACTTCTATACTCTCTTTAGAATACAGCCATAGAAGTGGTATTGCTGGGTCAATGTTTTATAGCTCTTTGGGCATAGTTCCAAATTGCTCTCCAGAATGGTTGGATCAATTCACAACTCCACCAACAATGCATTAGTGTTCCAATTTTTCCGCATCCTCTCCAACATTTATCATTTTCCTGTTTTGTCATGTTAGCCAATCTGACTGGTGAGGTGTGGTACCTCAGAGTTGTTTTGATTCGCATTTCTCTAATCAATAGTGATTTAGAGCATTTTTTCATCTGTTTATAGATATCTTTAATTTCTTTCTCTGAAAACTGCCTGTTCATATCTTTTGACCATTTATCAATTGGGGATTGTTCTTGTAGATTTGATTCAATTCTCTGTATATTTTAGAAATAAGGCCTTTATCGGAGACACTGGTTGTAAAAATTCTTTCCCAGTTTTCTGCTTCCCTCCTAATCTTGGTTACATTAACTTTATTTGTACAAAAACTTTTCAGTTTAATGTCATCAAAATTATCCATTTTGCATTTTGTAATGCTTTCTTGTTTGGTCATAAATGTTTTCCTTCTCCATAAATCTGCCAGGTAAACTATTCCTTGCTCTCCCAGATTGCTTACAGTCCCAGCCTTTATATCTAGACATTCCATTTAGCCATTTAAACTTTATTTTGGTGTTAGATATTGGCCTATGCCCAGTTTCTGCCATACTATTTTCCAGTTTTCCTAGCAGTTTTTGTCAAATAGTGAATTCTTGTCCCAGAGGCTGGGGTCTCTGTGTTTGTCAAACAGTAGAGTACTATATTGATTGACTGCTGGGCCTCATGTACCTAATTTATTCTGCTGATCTTCTACTCTATCCAGCCAGTACCAAGTAGTTTTGATGACCTTTGTTTTATAATACACTTTAAAATTTAGTATGGCTAGGCGATACCTAGCATTTCTTTTCATTAATTCCCTTGATATTCTGGACCTTTTGTTCTTCCAGATGAATTTTGTTACTGTTTTATCTAGATCGATAAAATAATTTTCTGCTAGATTTATTGGTATGACACTAAATAGATAAATTAATTTAGAATCTTATACTTAACTGATTATGTTATTCCCTCCTTGAACCAAAACCAATGAGAGTAAAGCTCATAAAATGTTCATCGCCCTCTCTTCTTTCCTTCTACTCTAATGTGTTTTTATGCCTCTTTGTGTGACATAATTTACCCTTTTCTACCTTCTCCTTTCCTCTTCTCCCATTATAGTTCCTTTGCTTTCCATAATAGGGTTTTTTAAATCATAACTTTTATATGTTGTGACTATTCTCAATATTGATATGAATTAGCTTCCATATAGGTTTGTAAACAGGTTACTGTTATTGAATAACAGGTTATGGGGTTGGGGGGGGTCCCCTATTTACCTTTTAATGTCTCTCTTGAGTCTTGTATTTGGAGATCAAATTTTCCACTGAGCTCTGGCTTTTTTATCAGGAAGGTCTGGAAGTCCCTTATTTCATTGAATGACCATCTCCTTGCCTGAAAGATTATGCTTAGCTTTGCTGGAGAGTTGAATCTTGGTTGTAGTCCAAGTTTTTTTGCCTTATGAAATATCATATTCCAATTCTTCTGATCTTTTAATGTAGAAGTTCCTAGGTCCTGTGCAATCGTGACTGTAGTCCCATGATATTTGAATTGTTTCTTTATTACCACCTGCAGGATTTTCTCCTTGATCTGATAATTCTGGAATTTGACTACAATAGTTCTTGGAGTTTTCAATTTGGGATCTCTTTCAGAAGGTGTCTGGTGGATTTTTTCTATAACTATTTTACCCTCTGGTTCTAGTACCTCAGGGCAATTTTGCTTGAGGAATTCTTGGAAGATGTTGTCCAGGCTCTTTTTTTCATCATGTCTTTCTGGGAGACTGATAATTCTTAGATTATCTCTCCTGGATCTGTTCTCCAAGTCAGTTGTTCTTACAATCAGGCATTTTACATTTTCTTCTAATTTTTCATTCTTTAGGTTTTCTTTGACTGATTCTTGATGCCTCATTGAGTCATTAGCTTCAAGTTGACTGATTCTAATTTTCAGCAAATTATTTTCCTCGATTATTTTTTTAAGTTCCTTTTCCATATGTTCAGATTTTGTTTTTAGGGATTTCTTTTCTCCAGTTAGATTTTGCACCTCTTTTCCAATTTCACAAATTTCACTTTTTAAGGAACTATTTTCTTCAGTAAATTTTTTTTTTCTATTTTGGCAAGTATAATTTTAAAATAATTAGTCAGTTTATCTTCTACCTTTCTAATTTGGGTTTTAAAATCCTTCTTGAGCTCTTCCAAAATCCTTTTGAGCTCCAATCCTTTTGAGCTCTGCTTTCTGAGCTTGAGATTAGTTCATATTCCCTGTTGAGGTTTCAGAGTTGGGTAGAGAGTCAATGCTCACCTCTTGTGAATTTGGTTCTTCTTGCTCACTATAAAAGGACTCAGTTGTCTTCGTTCTTCCAAATTGCTTCTTTCCCAACGTGATTGCCTATTTCCTGGCCTTTAAAGTGGATTTCTGCTTCTGGGGTATAGAGGGCTCTGACCTATGCTTCTTATGCTGGAAGCTAAGGGTCTTGTTATTGACTTTGTGTTCTGTGTCCTTCCTCTAGACCTCCCCAGCCTGCTGCTGGTGGCACTATTTCAGGATTTTACCCTGAGGCAATATTCTCTGGGTTTTCAGGGTCTTAGGGAAGGATTGGAGCAGTTAGGATTTATTCTGCCATCTTGGCTCCTGGGAGCTCAGGTAATTGATTTTTAAACCTCCGGGTTGGTAGCCCCAGAATTAGCTACTGCTGCTCTGGGCCCTGCACTTTCTCTTACCCACCTCCAACAGATCCCCTGTCCTGTGGTGAAAGGTCTGGGAATTGCCCCTGGGTGAATGAATCAGCTTGCCCAGGCTCGCTCTGGCTCTGCTCTGTGCTGGCACTGGGGCCCAGGTCTGTGCTGGTGCAGCCCCCCCATTCCATGCTTCCCCTGCCTAGACCCATGTGTGCACCTTTCTGGATTGAGAATCCGCCACAATCCATCTCCTAATGGATTCTGCCACTCTAAAATCTGTTCAGATTCATTTTGTAGAGGTTACTGAAGGAATTCATGGAGGAGTTCAGGAGAGTTCCTGCTTTCACCCCGCCATCTTGGCACCACCCCCAGTTCATATTTTTTAAACATATAATAAATTCAACAAGTTAATTTCGAAGTTGTGCTGTTGTCTGTGTCTCACATTGATTTCTGTTATCTTTTGAGTACCATTCCATCCATTACCTCCCCTTTTTCCCCACCCCCCATTAAAAAACACTGCAAATGCTCCCTTGTAACAAATAATCATAGTCAAGCAATACAGATCTACATATTGATCACATCCAAATATGCATGTTAATTCTAAACTTCTTGTTGTTGTTGTTCAAGCATTTCTGTCCTATCCGACTCTTCATGACCCCTTTTGGGGCTTTCTTGGCAGAGATACTGTAGTGGTTTCCATTTCCTTCTCCAGCTCATTTTGCAAATGAGGAAAGTGAGGCAAAGAGGGTTAAGTGACTTGCCCAGGGTCACACAGCTAGTAAGCATTAGAGGCCAGATTTGAACTCAGATCTTCCTGACTGCAGGTTTACTGCTATATCCACTCCCCAAATCTGTCATCTATCACTGATAGTCAGGAGGCAGATTTGATGAAGGACACTTCATCATCAGCCCTCTGAAGTTCCTGAATCTTTCAAAGTCCTGCAAAGTCATTGCATAGTATGGTCATTACACATAAAAATGATCCTTCTGGCTGTGCACACAGGTCTTTCCAAGTTTCTCTGAATCTATTCCTTCTGCCCTTGCTTATGGCATACAGTATTCCATTACATGCATAAACTGTCATTTGTTCAGCCATTCTCCAGTTGATAGGCACCCTTTTAGCTTCAGTTCTTTGCTGCTTTACATATTTTTGTACATAAAGGTCTTTTCCCTCTTTCTTTTGTTTCCTGGAGCTTGGGCCCAGTAGTGGTATCTCTGAGGCAAAGGATACACACTTTGTGGCTTAGAGGTTGTAGTTCCAAAGTGTTTTCCAGATTGGTTGTACTAATCCATAGCTCCACCAAGGAAGGAAGGAAACAAGCATCTAATAAGTCTCTACTATGTGCCAAGCACCATGCTAAGCAATTTCCAAATATTATCTCATATTATCTCCTCACAACAGCTGCCAAGAGGTAGGAGTTATCATTATCGCCGCTTTCATAGTTGCAGAACAGCAACAACAACTAAAGCAAACAGAGGTTAAGTGACTTGTCCAGGGTCACACAGCTAGTAACTGTGGGTTTTCCTGAGTCCAGACCCAGCACTCTATCCACTATGCCATCCCTTCCAACAGTTGTCATTTTCCTTTTCTGTCATCTTTGGGTGGGCGTGAGCTGTAAACTCAAGATTGATTTAATTTGTATTTACCTCATTATTAGTTACTTGGAGCATTTTTTCTTATGTTTGTTGATATCTTGCATCTCTTTGAAAACGGCTGTTCAAATCCCTGAACCATTTATCGTTTGGAGAATGACTCCCATTTTTATATATTTGAATAATACATCTTTTATATATCAGACCTTTATCATGAAAAAATTGCTGCAAAGATTTTTTTCAATTAATACTTACTTTCCTTTCTAATTTTAACTCCAATGATTGTTAATGCAAAAGATTTTTAATTTTGTGTAATCAAAATTTCCCATCTTATCCTGTGATCCTCTCTAACCTTTAGTTGATCAAGAGCTCTTTCCCAGAGGGTGGAGCCAAGATGGCAGAGTAAAAGCAGGACCTCCATGTGGCTCTGGCTCCCACCACCTCCAATACATGTAAAAAAAAATGACTATAAACAAATTTTAAAGCTACAGAACCCACAAAGTGACAGGAAGAAACAAATCTCCTGCTGAAGGCAGACTGGCAAGCAGATAGGAAGGGACTATCACACCAGGCTAGGAGCCAAGCGCAGTCCCAAGTGAGTTGTAAGTTTCTGGCCCCAGGGTGACCCTAATCAGCGGCAGCCAGAGCAGACTTCAGGAAAGTGAATCACCAGCAGCTGTGGTGGTTTCCAGACTTCTCAACCCATAAACCCATTCTACCATGGCAAAGTAAAAGGTCAGTGAGGAACTCTGCTGGAAGGGTGAAGGAAGAGCATGGTCTGGCCCCTGCCTCCTGCTCCCGGGGTGAGAAGTGGCTGAGGTGCTGTGGCTGTAGTTGCTGCCTTGTGGCTGCTTCCAGAGCTCCTGGCCTGAAGATCATAGGGGGACCAAGTGACCATTCAGAGGGTAATTTCTTTTGCTTTAACCTACTTGGATCTGGATCATGGTCCTGGGGTGTGTGACCAATTTGCCAGAGCTTGTGGGGGCTACAGAGAGAGTGCCCTCCTAATAGCTCTGCCAGCTGCAAAAACCCTATTTGGGACATAGCTCTCTGCAATCTGGAAGCAGAGTTCTACCACGGCAAAGAGCTCAAAAGTCAAGTAATTGGGCTGGCAATATGAGCAAGCAGAGGAAGCACAAACAGACCACAAAATCCTTTTTTGGGGACAAAAAGGATTAAAGCAAGGAATGGGAGAAAGACAATGAAGTCAGAACTCCTGCATCAAAAGCTTCCAAGAAAAATATGAACTGGTTACAGGCCATGGAGAAGTTCAAGAAGGATTTTTAAAATCAAGTAAGAGAAGCGGCAGAAAAATTGAGAAGAGAAATGAGAATGATGCAAGAAAATCATGAAAAGTGAGTCAACAGCCTGCTAAAGGAGACCCTCAAAAAAATACTGAAGAAAATAACACCTTAAAAAATAGACTAACCCAAATGGCAAAAGTGGCCCAAAAAGCCAATGAGGAGAAGGAGGCCTTAAAAAGCAGAATTGGCCAGATGGAAAAGAAATTTCAAAAACCCACTGAAGAGAATAACTCCTTGAAAATTAAACTGGAGCAAATAGAAGCTAATGGCTTTATGAGAAATCAAGATACTATAAAAAAGATCCAAACAAATGAAAAAATAGAAGGCAATGTGAAATATCATTAGAAAAACCACTGACCTAGAAAATAGATCCAGGAGAGATAATTTAAAAATCATTGGACTACCTGAAAGTCATAATCAAAAAAAAAAGAGCCGAGACATCATCTTTCAAGAAATTATTGAGCAAAATTGCCCTAGAACCAGAGGGCAAAATAGAAATTGAAGGAATTCACTTTCTTGATCACCTCTTGAAAAAGAACCCAAAAATAAAACTCCTAGGAATATTATAGCCAAATTCCAGAGTTCCCAGGTCAAGGAGAAAATACTGCAAGCAGTCAGGAAGAAACAATTTGAGTATTGTGGAAACACAACCAGGATAACACAAGACCTAGCAGCTTCTACATTAAGGGATCAAAGGGCTTGGAATATGATATTCTGGAGGTTAAAGGAGCTAGGATTAAAGCCAAGAATGACCTACCCAGCAAAACTGAGCCTAACATTTCAGGGGAAAAAAAATGGATATTCAATGAAATAAAGGATTTTCAAGCATTCTTGATGAAAAAAAAAACAGAGCTGAACAGAAAATTTGACTTTTAAATACAAGAAGCAAAAGAAGCATGAGAAAGTAAAAAGGAAAAAGAAGTCATAAGGAATTTGTTAAAGTTGAATTATTTACATTCCTACATGGAAAAACAATCACTGTAACTCATAAGACTTTTCTCAGTATGAGGATAGTTGAAGGGAATATATATGCATGTGTGTGTGTGTGTGTGTGTGTGTGTGTGTGTGTGTGTGTGTGTACACACACACATTTATATGTATGTATAGGAGGGTGTATGTGTGTGTAAATATATATGTGATTGTGTCCATATGTATGTACATATATAAATAGAGGACACAGGATGAGTTGATTATGAAGGGATGATATCTAAAAAATAAAATTAAAGGGTAAGAGAGGAATATATTGGGAGAAGGAGAAAGGGAGAGATAGATTAGGGTAAATTATCTCATATAAAAGAGGCAAGAGAAAACTGTTACAATGGAGAAGAGCAGGAAGGTGAAAGAGAATGAGTCAACCTTACTCTCATTGAATTTGGCTTAAGGAGGAAATAACATACACATTCAATTGGGTATCTTACCCTACAGGAAAATAATGGGGAAGAGGATAAGAAGGAGAATGGCAGAAGGGAGGACAGTTGGGAAGAGGGTAGTTAGAAGCAAACACTTTTGAAAAGTGACAGGATCAAAGGAGAAAACAGAATAAGTGGGGGGGTGGGATAAGATGGAGGGAATTATAGTTAGTCTTTCACAATGTAACTACTATGGAAATGTTTTGTGTAACTACACATGTACAACCTATAGTAAAGTGCTTCTCTTCCCAGTGGGAGTGGGTGAGGAGGGAAGAGGGGAAGAAATCTGGAACTCAAAGTTTTAAAAACAAATGTTTTTTAAAAATTGCTTTTTACATGCAACTGGGAAGTAAGATATACAGGCTACTAGAAAGTTAGGGGGGAGGATGAGTGAGGATATAGGAGAGAACAGATTGGGGGAGGGAATATTCAGTAGGCTCACTATTTGGGGGGAGGTAAGGGAAAGATGGGGAGAAAAATTTATAACTCAAAATCCTGTAGAAATGAATGTTGAAAACTAAAAATAAATAAATAAGTTGGAAAAAATAGAACAAAAAGAAAAGAGCTCTTTCTCTATCCATAGTTATAAAATCTATCACCTTCCTTGTTCCTCTTATTTATTTATGATATGATCTTTTATATCTAGTATCCATTTGGAAAGTTTTTTTTTTTTTGGCATATGGTATGAGATGTTAGGCTAAGCCTAATTACTGCTAGACCAGATTCCAGTTTTTCCAGAAATTTTTATTAAATAGTATAATCCTTACCCTGGTTAGTTGGGAGCTTTGGGTTTATTGAACACTGTGCTACTAGGTTCATTTGCCTCTGAACATAATTGTGGTTTTGTTGTCTGTTTCTCTTTGCAATCTAATAAAGCTTTCCCCTTAACAACTTAGATGTTGTGTTATTTTGTAAATATGTATTAAGTATTCACATTATTTTGTTGTCTGTGGTGCCGTTAAGAATAATGTAGTTTCCCTGTTTATCATTTAACCATGCTTATTTTTACTAATGCCTTGTCTTAGATCATTATTGCTTTCCCTGCTTTTTTGAGCCCTCCTAAAGCATAATAAATTTGACTCTGGTCCCTCATTTAAACTGAGTGAATCTTCATATTAAAAGTCTGTTTCTTATAAATGTGGTAGTGCACTGTGTTGTGGTACCCATGTAGATTATGTGCATCCACACAGGTTTGTCTGGATATAGCTCAAAGGAAGGAAATAACAGATATCTCTAGATTCTCTTCATTCCATCCTTCTCCAACAGAAACTTTGATTCCTGCTACAAGGAAAGGAAGAAGATTGGGGTGAGAAATTAGCCACTCTGCTCTCCTCAAAAGGAGTATCTATTTGCTCCCTTAAATATTGTTAGTCTAAGGGATATAATTGATAGGTTCAAGCTGCATTCCTGATCACTATTCCTTAATGGGGAAGGAATATTCCAAGTTATATAGCCAACGTTTGACTCCCTTTCCACTAAATGTCAATTCCACAATGAACATACATAGGAAATAGTGAATAAACTTTTTTATCCAAGCAGATAGCAAAAATAGAAATCAGAGAAAGTATACATTGAAGACTGTATACCAAACAATACACAGAGAAAATAAGTTTTCTCATTAGGAGTGAGATAACTGGAAAGCAGAAAACTGAGGGAAATTGTTTACTGCAAATTTCTCTGATAAAAGTTTCATTCCTCAAGCATATAGAGAGCTGCATCAAATTTAAAAGAATATGAGTTGTTCTCCAATTGATAAATGGTCAAGGCACAAGAAAAGGCAATTTTCAGAAAAAGAAATCAAAGTAATAAGAAAAAGTAAATTAAAAACAACTCTGAGGTACCACCTCATACCTATCAAATTGGCTAATGTAACAAAAAAAGGAAAATGGTAGATGTTGAAGGAGATCTGGAAAAATAGGGACATTAATGATTTTGGTGGAGTGGTGAACTGATCCAACCATTCTGGAGAGCAATTTGGAACTATGTCCAAAGGATTATCAAACTATACACTTTTATTCTGTAACACCATTACTAGGTCTATATCCCAAAGAGATTAAAAGAAAAAGGAAAGGACATACATGCACAAAATATTATAGCAGCTCTTGTAGTGTCAAAGAATTAGAACTTGAGGGAATGCTTATCAGTTGGGAATGGCTGAACAAGTTGTGGTATATGATTGTGATGGAATACTACTGTACTATAAGAAATGATGAGTAGGATGCTTTAAAAAAAAACAACTGATGTGTGAAGCCATATATTTGTGACACAGCCCCCCGCCGAGCCCACAGGCCAGATTCTTAGTGGCTTCTATGTGCAGAATAAAAGTATTCAGTAAAAAAAAAAAAACAACTGACATCATCATTATTCATAGACAGAGTCCAATTAGATAAAGCATGGGAGTGGTCAGGTTATTTCTGGGTAATCTTTTTAAAAAGTAGAGAGAGGAAGATGAATACATTAGAAGAAGGAGGGCAACACAAAGGAAGGCTAGAGAAAATTATCTTACATTATCAGGGTGCACACATAGACATCTAAACAAATAAATATGGTGGGGGCAAGAGCAACTGACACTTGAACTTCACTCTCATCTGAACTTAAAAAAAGGAAGAATATACACACAGAGTTGAGTTCAGAAATATATTTCACTCAACAAGAAAATAAGTCGGGAAAAGAAAGGGAAGAGGAAGTAGAGGGAAAATAGATTAAGGGTAGGATTAGTTCCAAGCAAGCAAACTTAAAAGCTATGCAAAAGTATATATAGCTTTTTTTGAGGTGGCAAAGAATGGAAATCTGAGGGGATATTTCATTGATTAGGGAGTGAATGAACAAGTTCCATCATAGAAATGTGAAATACTATTGTGCTGAAATTTTATCAATGTAATGACCCACCAGAAGCCAGAGGACTAATGATGAAACATGTCATGCACCTCCTGATAGAGAAGTGAAGAACTCATAATGCAGAATGAAACAAATATTTTTCTGAACACAACCAATGTGACAAGTTGTTTTGATTGATTATAAATGTTTGGGATGGGTTTTGTTTTTCCGAGGAGAGGAGAGGGTCAGAAGGCTGCTCTTGGCTGATTAAAGCAATGTGTGTGTGTGTGTATGTGTGTGTGTGTGTGTGTGTGTGTGTGCAGGCGTGTGTGTGTGTGTGTGTGTGTGTGTGTATTCTTTTTTGGAGGGGGGAAAGTAGGGCAATTGGGGTTAAGTGACTTGCCCCAAGGTCACATGGCTAGTTTTTTGTGTTAAGTGTCTGAGGTCACATTTGAACTCAGGTCCTCTGCACCACCTAGCCACCCCTGCAAAATATATTTTTTTAAATGAAAAAAAAAAACCTGGGAAGATGTGACAAATGAAAAATCCAAGAGACAGAGTTTCTGGGTAATTATAATCAATTTATTAATTAGACTAGCTAATAATCAAGAAATTGTGTTCAGTGGTTTCTCTCAAAGACAAAGACATGAAGAGAGTGGAAGACACAATATGGTGCTTTTGACAGGTGAAAATCAACCCTGATTTGTGAACAATTAATGAGGGCATGAGATAAAAGTCTTCAGCTCCTCCTGTTGAGAACATGGGTTGATCATGAGACTCATCCACCTCCAGGAATCTGGATAAAGGTTAGTTTTCACCTTCATGAGTTAGGTCACTCTAAATTCCAATGGAGAAGTACTCGGGCATGAGTTCATTGTTTTGGGGCAGAAATTCACCCAGATTGGTATTTTTTACACTCTATACAGAAGTAAGGTCTCCTAGGCGGGTGGGGTTCTGCCAAAGATCAAGAAACATGTACCCATGGATTTGGGAGATCTCATCTATCGGCTTTGTCCTTCAGAGACTGGCTGACTGGCCATGGGCCAGTCCTTGAATGAGGAAATGTTTTTTTAAAAGCCTACATCCCAGTCTAATAATTAGCTATTAATATGATAGGAAAATAATTTCCTTCAAAAACTTACATGAACTGATGCAAAGTGAAATGAGCAGAGCCAAGAGAACATTGTACACAAAAAAAGCAGTATCTGTGAATCATTGAGCTATTCGCAGCAATACAATGACCCAAGACATTTTCAAAGGACTCATGATAAATGTTATCCACCTCCAGAGAAAAAACTAATGGAGTCTGAAAGCAGATTGAAGCATACTTTTTTTAAACTTTCTTTATTATCCTTGGTTTGTTTTTGGTTTTTTGATGGGTATTTTCTTTTGTAATATGGTTAATATGGAAATGTTTTGCATTACTGCACATGTATAATGTATATCAAATTGCTTGCCTTCTCAATGACAGGTGGAGAAGAGGGAGTGAGGAAGAGAGTTGGGAATTCAAAATTTTAAAAAACAAACATTAATTTTTTGTTTACATGAAATCGGGAAATAAATAAATAAATAAATCAGTACCCTAAACTGAATCATCAAAAAAAAAATAAAATGAACTGAAATAACTCAGCTCAACCAAAAAGGGAAGTCTCAGATTTCACCTGAGGGAAAATTTTCCAAAGTGTAACAAGCTGGGGACAAGGACTCAATAGATATGCCACCTACTCTACATGTCACCATCTTCTTATGGTCTTTCTCTGCCTTCAGAGTCCTGAAGACAGTCTGGAACCATATATCATCTCTCTTAAAGCCAGAAAACAGAAAAACAGGATCTCTCTTTTCTCAAGCTCTCACCAAATCTGTCCCTTACACAGTCAGGCTCAAAGTTGAGGATAGTTTTATACAAATAGCTTTCCAGGCATAGGTTACATAAACAGCATATTTTGGGATCCTTTCTAATCCATTCTATCTCCTTCTATTTTTTGAGTAAGTTCGTTCCAGGTATAAAAGTCTCAACTTTCACAGGGATAATGTTCCTAGAAAACAGTGTGAAAGTTAAAAATGTGAATGTTGATACGTTAAATCTATGAGAAATATGGGGCTAGGTTTCTTGACCACCAAAAACTTCAATCTTTCGCTAGAGATTGATGAAAATACACTTTTCTGCATGCAATTCTTTATAAGAAAACATTCATTCTGACAATATGTACTTTTTCTAACACAGTAACTATAAAATAACCCCTAACATACAGTAAAAAATAAAATTGGTGATATGCAAAACATTTTTCTCACTAGTAATTCCCTAGAATTCTGTGACCTTTTGTATTAATAACTCAATTTTAAAAAACATTGATTTCAGGCAAAATTCACTTTTCATGAAATCAGTCAAACCTCACATGAAATCAGTAGTACATAAATACTGTACAGCAAATAAAATTCTTAAAACTAAAATATTTTTCAACCTGAATCTTACCTTCTACTGTGTCAGATGGCAGTGTGAGGGCTTTGTACTATATACTGTATTACTGTAAACTTTTCTACCTAGCTTTGTTACTCTCTGAAAACCAAGGAAGAGGTTGCTGGGACTTCGATTACTGCTTTGGGGAGATACCAAGACTGGTGTCACTTTCAGCACTCTGTCCTTCATGGCTGGTGGATGACATTAGAGACCATAACGGATATACCAACTTCAAATATTCCATCAGCAGGGTCTGTTTTGTGCACCATTTGGGATCCTTAAGGGTCTAGTAGTTGCAGACATCCCAACATGAAGTTTATCTAACATCTTTATTTTCTCACTAAGCTGCATCACTGACTTTGCACACTTGGGCTTAGGCCCAAAGGACTTCCACTACACTTTGGCGACATGATTACAACACAAAACTTGAACTTCAAAGGTAAACAATGAAAATATGCAACAAATGCACAGGGAACTTTTCACTCTACAACGGTAGGGTGAATGAGACCAGGGAAGCACCTAGTAGGATATCAACTGCTCCACAAACTTGCATGCATCCCACCTCTCATTTTTTTTCTTACTGTGCATAGCCATGAATGTGCACAGTTGCCAACACAAAGATGAAAATGAGCTTACTAATAAAGTGTGAATGTTTGAAGCCACGAACGTTAAAGCCATGAATCTTGAGGATTGACCATGCATTCACAGATATAAGCATTCATTTTCCTCCATCATATGTTCATACTTCTCCCTCTCTTCTCATCCCCTCTCCTACTCTCTACAAAGAAAGTAGTGGGGAGGAGGGGGGTCAGCTAGGTGGCACAGTGAATAGAGCACCCACCCTGGAGTCAGGAGGACCTGAGTTCAAATCCGACCTCAGATGCTTGACACTTGCTAGCTGTGTGACCTTGGGTAAGTCACTTAACCCCAATTGCCCTACCCTCCCCCCTCCAAAAAAGCAAAAAAAGAAGAAGAAGGTAATGAGGGGGAAAAAGGAGTGTAATCAATAAAAGTGATTTCCACACTTCAGTCCCTTCACTCTAACTCTAGTCTAGGCCCCAGTCATTGGTTTTTACAATCTTTAATTCCTTTTAATCCCCCCTTAATGATCCACCCTCAGAATCTGAGGTTGATTTTACTTGTAAATACTTCCTCCCCAACCTTATCCTCTCTCTTAAAAACTTCTTCCCTCCTTTCTATCTCCCCCTACTTCTTTGTAAAGTTTAATATATTTCTACACAAAATTCTTTGTGTGTACGTGTGTGTATATATTCAATCCTCCTTTTTAAAATTCAGACAACAGTGAGGCTCGCATAATGCCTACTTCCACTATTCCTTCTTCCATGTTTACATATTTTGATTCTTGCAACTTGAATTATGAGAATTACATTTAAGTTCCATCTCCTTCTTCCTCATTCTTTCCTAGTGTGTTCTTTTTTCCCTTCCTTTCTTTACTTTATAAAGCCCATCGAAAAAGCCCCCCCAAAAAAGTAGAGGACATATCCAGGTCCTCTACTTTTTGTTTAATTCCCTTTTGAAGATATTTGGGTTCTGAGGGGACATTTGTTTCTTCCCTTCTATTAGAATGTAAGCATTTTCATCATTTAGAACCTTCCAATTACTAAAATGCATTTACCTTTTCAAGTTTTTCTTGATTCCTGTGATTGAATTTCAAAAAATCTCAACTCTGGTCCTTTCATCAGGAATACTTAAAAAGATCTTCTATTCTGATAAAAATCCATTTTCCCCCATTAGCTTTTGATCAGTCTTTTAAGATAAGTTATTCTTGTTTATAATACTTTATCTTTTGCCTTTCAGAGTATCTTATCCTATGATTTCCTCTCCTTTATAGTAACAGCTACCAAATGTTGTGTGATCCTAACTGGTTGCTTAGTATTTGAACTATTTCATTTTGGTTGCTTTGTAGTGCTTTTGTTCTTTGATCTGGAACTTCTGATCCTAGCTCTAGCTATAACATTTCTGAAAGCTTTCATTTTAGGATTTTTTAAGGAAGTGATCAGAGGATTCTTTTTATTTTTACTTTGTACTCTAGTTCTAATAGATCTGAACATTTTTCATTTATGATTTCTTAAAACTTTATTCAAGTATTTTGTTTGGTTGTGTTTAGCTCTCAGTCTATTTTCTATGTCAGTTGTCTGTGATAAGTAATTTACATTTTCTTCTACTTTTCTTCTTATTTTCTAATATTTTTTTTGACTCATAGTCATTGAGTTCTATCTGCTCCATTCTAGTTTTCAGTAAGTTCATTGCTTCAGTGAAGCTTTAAATTATTTCTTCAGATATCTAATTTCATTTTTTAACTTTAGCTTCATTTTTCCCAAATATTCTTATAGTCCTTGTGATAAGATCATTTTGTTCTCTGAAGTTGTGCTTATAGTTTTGACATTATTACTTTCATCTTCTAGGTGTGCCTCTTGAAAGTGTTTTGGCCAATAGTACTTTTGTCATAATATTCTACATCTTCTTTTCATATCTCTAGTCTCATTTCCTAATTTGAGATTCTGTGCCAGAACCAGGTTTTACCCACCCCTCTATTTTTGAATGGGATAATGGTCCTGACCTCAATTACTTGGATTCCTGTCACTGACTTTTGCCTCTCCTTGTATATCTATTCTCATAGTACTGGCAGGTTTCAGACTCTCTTAGATCATCTGAAGTCAGTCTTATAGTCTTCTGGGGCATGTCAAGCTATAATGCTGTAGACTTCCAGCCCCCTAGAACTCTCTGGGACAGAGTACTAAAGTGATTGGGAGGCCACAGTGTTAAAGGGGACATTTCTATATGCAACTGAGTGAGTATATACTCTTCCCTCTTTGAACCATTGAGGTTCAAACATCACCTGCTGTTAAGGGCCAACGTGAGCCAGTCCAGTCTTGGATAGAGTTTGGGTCAGGATTTCCATAGACCCCCCTCCCCACGTGGGCTAATTATGGCTCAGGGTGTTGGCTCACCATCTTTCCATGACTAGCAAGGAAACAGGGCATGATTACCAAGAAGTGACCCCCAAAGATTGCACAGATGCCAATAATTAAGTACAAGCTGGTTAATCATTTTTTTCCATGAGTAAACCAGATGCAGCCATCTCTGTTATAAAAACCCTTGCCCCAGAATAAATAAAGGGACTATCCTGATAGTTCCCACTTTGCTCGTGTCATCATTTTATTCCCACACTCTCGTGTTTGGGCCTGTGCCCCTTTGGTGCAGGCTTCAGCCTGCCAACTTCCTATCTCCTCCCCCCCTCCCCCATTGTAAAAGCTCTTCTTTGTGTTCTTTTATGTAAGGAAATTTTCCCCACTCTACTTATCCCTTCCCTCTTCTCCCAGTGCATCCCTCTTTCTCAACCCTTCCTTAATAATGATAAAGTTCTCCCCAATTGATAAATGGTCGAAGGATATGAACAGGCAATTTTCAGAGGCAGAAATTAAAGATATCTTTAAGCATATGGAAAAATGCTCTAAATCACTATTGATTCGAGAAATGCAAATCAAAACAACTTTGAGGTACCACAT
>CM053585.1:312767811-312769360 GCA_028646515.1 Pseudochirops corinnae | reverse complement strand
ATATTAATATATTATTATTTTATTTATAATATTATATATAATATAATTATATATAATATATAATATACATAATGTAATATATTAAATATATACTATACATAATTATAATATATAATATAATAATATAAATATTTATACTATTTCTAATATTATATTATATTAATATAATAAAAATATTAATTAATTATTATTTAGATAGTTTATCATCATGACCACTACATTCTGCCTCCAGTAGAAAATTTGGTTGTCCCTTAAAATTAAACTAGTATACCCTCTTCCCCTGAATGTTTTGAAGTGCCTCATGTTAACATATACCAGCAGTCTACCTGCATTGAGTGGCAACCTTGCTCATCACCCCAAGACATGGTCAGTCCAATCACCTGGTTAGATAGCCCAGGCACATCTGTTATGTCTGTAGCAAGATAACTTTGAGAGTTGATGTCTATAGCTTGACTGCTAGATTGAATATGATAACTTTGGGAATCAACACATGAAAATTCTGTGGTTACAAGATAGTCCTGATTTTACAAGAGAATTTCTTCAGAGGTCAGTTTGTTCTTGTGATGGGGAAAGATAGTTTGTTTCACTGGGACCCATTCGTGAGTGATTATGGGGAAAGGTAGTTTGTCTTACTGGGGATCACTCATGAGTTATTACTAAGTATAGTGTCCTTGGACTGGGGACAAAAACTATCGGGGATAATGTTTTGAAGTTAGGGGGAAATATGATCTTGGAATTGGGGTCAAGACACAAGCACCCAACCACCCCATTACATCCACATCCTATAGATCTACCGGGCCTTTGTGGTACCTGATTCCTCGACTCTCCTATGCTCCTGTCCTCCTATTTGCTAGACAATAATGAGCAAAAAGTGACTATGATACATGTTCTTTGTAGGGCCCCAGTCATCTTCTGGGCTTAGTTTGTAGGCTGTCACCCAATGATTTGGGTTCAGGCAGTTCCCTACTATCTTGTGTTTTGGCAGGAGAACAAGATTTTATAACAGCACACATCGCCTGGCTAAAGTTCTCAGTAAAGTAGAGACTGGTATCTTTGTTCCTCTTGACATTCTTCCAAACCATGGCCATTGTTAGGGAATAGACCACCCTCAGTCAAGTGTATACTGAGTATGATTATCTATATATTCTCCATCCTTGCAGATTCAAAAGTACAAGTCAATAGGCAGATGTGAGCAAAATGTGCAATGTCCTTCCTGATGGTAATGTGGCAATGTACTAAAAAGGACACGGGCTAACTCCACTGAATCTTCTGAATGGGTTGATCAGGTTCCCAGTTTCTTCAGTTAGTCACTCAGTCAACAAACATTCATAAAACATTTACCATGTGCCAGGCATTCAGCAGGGTGTGATTAAATCAGTCTGACTGTGATTCCTCCTTGGGGATAGTATAGTACAGTATAGTATAGTATAGTATAGTATAGTATAGTATAGTATAGTATAGTGTAGTGTAGTGTAGTATAGTATAGTACAGTACAGTATAGTACAGTACAGTATAGTACAGTACAGTACAGTATAGTATAGTACAGTAT
>CM053585.1:312757811-312762811 GCA_028646515.1 Pseudochirops corinnae | reverse complement strand
TGTATCTCCACCAATGCCACATAATGCTCTATACATAGGAGGTGGGACAATAACCAACCAAACATAGTGAGTGATTAAGAAAGATTTGGTAGCTTGAAATTTAATTTAATCAGGAGTCTCTACTCATTGATAATCCTTCAGAGAAGAAGATATAAGGCTTCAGAAATGTATGCATTGATAGCACAATCAAAGGAACAAAGTAATTGAACTATTGGGGACAAGAAGGAAGCAGATGTTGCAAATAGCCTGAAAGAGAGAATCTCTTACTCTGAAACTGCCTACAGGCAATAGATAAAACAAGAAGGACTAATTCTCTAAACTAGCTCTTACTGTAAATTTGAATATGCTCAGAAAGTGATAGAGAGGGAGGGAGAGAGAGACAAAGAAAGAAAAAGACTCACAGAGAGACAGAGAAAGAGCACAAAAGCACCCAGGTAGAATATCTTGAGGCAGAAAAGTGCAATTGTGGATGTGTGCTATTCCTAGATGTCTATGTTCTATTATCTGTATGTGTCCTTGAGACACTCTTTTGCATCAGACAATGTCATGAGCTGCTGGAGGCTTTAGGTGTAGAAAATACTTAAGGCTTGGACGATGATGGAGAAGAGGGGTGGGGTGGAGAAGAACAAGAACAAGAGGAGGAGGGGAAAAGAAGAGAAGAATAAAAGAGAAGATGAAG
The DNA here is from genome assembly GCA_028646515.1 of Pseudochirops corinnae. Classification (NCBI taxonomy): domain Eukaryota; kingdom Metazoa; phylum Chordata; class Mammalia; order Diprotodontia; family Pseudocheiridae; genus Pseudochirops; species Pseudochirops corinnae. The sequence goes on along the minus strand of CM053585.1, from coordinate 312,762,132 downwards.
AGAAGTAGAAAAGGAGGAAGAGAGAAGAAGAAGAAGAAGAAGAAGAAGAAGAAGAAGAAGAAGAAGAAGAAGAAGAAGAAGAAGAAGAAGAAGAAGAAGAAAAGTCAGCAATAGTTAAATCTTTGAAAACACCTTCTGAGCTATTCTCTGTTCTCTCAGAGAGTATAACACAGACTGAGACCAAATTTGAGTTGACTTAATACAGAAAGGGCTGCCACAGAGGTTAGTGGATTCCTCCTAACTCTAGGTGTTCAACCCAAGTCAGGATGAACACTTGTTGGGGATATTGTAGAGGGGTCCTTATCCTTGTCCAAGTATGAGTTGGATTAACTACATGGTCCCTGAGGTCTCTTCCAACTCTGAGATTCTATGATTCTTTGGCCCAGACCAATACAATAACATAGTCCTAAATTTTCTGTAATGCAGTGGTTCTGTACATAGATTACAGGGGGTTCTTGAAGTTAGATGAGAAAAAAAAAAAGTACATCTTTATTTTCACTAACCTTTGGCTGAAATTCAGCATTTCTATCCATTATTAATATAGGCAATAAATACATTGTGAGAAAAGGTCAATAGGCTTTATCAGACCACCAAAAAGTAGAAAAAATGAAGAACTCATGTTGTAGGGCAAAGAGCATTGAATTTGAAGTCAAAAGATGTGGGTTTGAAACCCAGCTCTGCTACCTGTGCAATCTTGTGAAATTTAGGCCTTATTTTTCTTATCTGCAAAAAGAGATGATTGGGCTAAAGAATATCTAAGGCCCCCTTTCTGTATGAAATACTCTCAAGTTCCCTTCTCTAAAGTCTCTGAACCAAACCTCCTCAGGGAAGAGGTCAAAAATCCTAACCCAACTAAGTGTGAATGCCCCATCCTGGCTTCATGGGGAGGGACAATACCAGCCCCAAGGGCTGCTCACCACCCACAGTCAAATGCACCAAGTTCCTCATTTCTTCCGCTGACTTAATCCTGGAGCCAAAATTAATCACCCATCCTCACTCAGACGGTCAAGAAAAGCCATAAATTATCCTGCCTCCCTTCGAGCAGCAACATTAAAAGTCCCCAGAAGGCGGGGCCTCCCCTCTGATTAATCACTGTTTAAGTTCCCTCCAGCACCTCTGGAGCCTCCTGCTGACTACAAGCCGTGAGCAGCATTTTATATTAAATGGTACAAAGGAGCGTTTTCAGAGATGATGGACGAGGCAGGTCCGACAGGGAAATTAAGTGCTGTGTGTGCAGGGAGCTGACAAAAAAAGCCCTCCCCCACCCATCCCCTGACCCTCCCCCTCCTGCCACTTCAAAGTCCACACACTTCCTGACCCCAGAAAAATCAGCCCTTCAAGCAGCTAATTCCCCCAGGAAGTCACAAGAGGAAGGTCCTGGCAGTTGAGACACCTTGGTTCAAAGCCCAGCTCTGTGCACTTATTCACTATTTGACTTTGAGTCACAGATTGTTAGAAATAGAAAGGCCCTTTGAGGTTGCCCCATCTACTCCCATCATTTGACTATAAGGAATTGAAGCCAGCCATGGGTCACATCAAACCATAGAATGTGAGGACTGGAAGGGACCTCATCACTTGTTGTACCACCTCACTTTACAGCTGAAGAAACTGAGACAGAAATGAGAAGTGACTTCTTTTGGAAAGGGGAAGGGAGGGCAATTGGGATTAAGTGACTTCCCTAGATCACACAACTAGTTAGGGTTAAGTGTCTGAGGCCGAATTTGAACTCAGGTCCTCCTGACTCCAGCACTGGTGCTCTATTCACTGTGCCACCTAGCTGCCCCTTAGAAGTGACTTCTTTAAGGTAACATAGGTAGTATAAGAAGAAGATTTGAATTCATTCTTCTTCATTTTGAGTCAGAACACACCTCCCCATTCCCTGGACCTGGTGGAGTAGAACAAGGAATTGGACTGGGAGCTGGAAGACCCAGAATTGAGGACTAGCTCTGATACTTACTCACCAGCTGTGTGATATTGGACAAGTGACTTCCTTCTGGGCCTTTGTTTCCCCACCTGTAAAATAAAGGGTTTAGATGTAACGGCCTCTAAAATCCTTCCAATTCCAATGCTCAGTGAGCTCATCTGTGGTCTCCGTTTCCTCATCTGTACAATGAGGGTAATAATCCCTACCCTACTTCACTCATAGCTTTGCCATGAGACTCAAAGAAAGATGTGAGAAGATTTTGGAAACCATGAAGTGCCTTATAAGTGTCAATGTAAGGGTCTGTTATTTTCATTTACTAATAATACTTTGTTATCCTCATCATCAGGTCAAACCTAGTATCTCTTTCACAAAGAGAGGGAGTAAACCTCACAGCAAACCTTTTTTTTTCCATCCAAACTCATTCTTATTTGAACAGTGGCAGCTTTATTATGCCTACATATAGATAACACCTACTGGGGTCCCTAAAGAGGCAGCTAGGTGATGTGATGGATAGAATGCTGAACATGGAGTTAGAAAGACTTGAGTTCAAATCTAGCTTATCATCCTCACTACCTTTGCAACCCAGACAAGTCATTTAACCTCCATCTTCCTAAGTTTATCCATCTATAAAATGGCGGTAACAACAGCTCATACCTCCTAGGGTTGTTGTGAGGGTCAAATAAGATAATACTTGCAAAGTGCTTAACTCAATGCCTGGCACATAAATGCTTATTCCATTCCATTCTATTTCTTCTAGCTCTAAATCTATGATCTTATTTCATAGCACTACTCTTTTCAGATTAAGAACTCATTCAGCCCTCAGAGAAATGTCTTTCCAAAGTCTCATGTGCTTTCCCAATGCTCTGCATGTATTATGACTATAAAAAAGGAATTCTGCTTTTTTGAATGTTGGGGGTGACCTTTGTGTTGGATTAAATTAGTCTGACTTCAGAGGTAATAAGAGTCAGCAGCAAGGTCAGGAGCAGCAGCAAAGCTGGGTCAGCAAGACAACAAGAGACAGTTGCTCACAGACAGCAAAAGAAGAGGGCTTGACTAGAACCTAGGCTCCCAAACTGGAATATGCCAGCCCCCAGGGACATAAAAAGCTTGCCAAGAGGGTATGAGGACTATTTGGTAAATAATTACATAATCCCGTCAAAATATTTCAAAAGGAGACATGTTAGTGGGGTGGGGAGGGAATTATGGGGTAGAAGAATAGTGAGAAAGTGGAAAGTTCAGATATAGTGTCTGAAAAATTTGAAAATGGCAGTGAGGGAATAATTCCTAGTGACAAAAACCAAATAAATGAGGTTTGAAAGCAAAACATTTTTCATATTCTCCTAGGAAAAAATCAGCAACAACAAGCCAGTGAAAGATGAGCTCACTGATCTCTGCAATAAGCAGAAACAACCAAAAATGCTTGCTTGATTCCCCCTTACAGGAATGCTCCCCATTCTTACTAAATGTGTTCCCAAAGCTTTCATTCCATTCTTAACAACCTATCTCTACAAATCAGGATTCTCAGTACTCAGTAATCAAATCCAAAGCAAGAATTAAACATGACACATTAGAATCTCAAAAACTATGCCAAGAATAAATTAAGGGACAAGACATAGAACCAAGGGTCTCACTAATTTATTTTGACTATGTTTTGACAAAAATGTGAATTTTTTATGATACTAAAAATATTATGTGCAGAATTATTTTCTTTGTGAAAAAATTAATCTATTTTATTTCTTATCACATTTGCAAGATATCATTTCCTTTCCTACTGAATAGGGAGTATGGAAGGTTTACTGAAAGTCAGAGGAAACAGGGACCAAAAGTAGTTAGGAACCCTAGATTAGAAGCTTTCTAAAGTTCTTTCCATTATCTATGACATTCTATGTTTAAAAGTATTTTACAATCAATTTTTAAAATAAATTTATTTATTTATTTTCTTGTTTACATCATTCATTTCCCCAAGATTTTGAGTTACAAAATTTCTCCCCATCTTTCCCCTACTCAACACCTCAAAACAACCATTCCACTGTATAACCCCTCCCTCAATCTGCTCTCTCCTATGTCCTCCCCCTCGCCCCTCTGACTTTCTGGTAGGGCAGGATGGATCTCCCTACCACAGTACCTGTATATCTTAATTCCCAGTTGGATGTAGTTAATAATAATTATTTATATTTGTGTATATATATACACACACACACACACATATATACACACATATTACATATATATATACACATACACACACATACACACTGTATATATACATATATATATTTTTTTAACATTTGATTATAGAACTTTAAATTCTAGATTCTTTCCCTTCCTCCCTCATCACCACTGGAAGGACAAGCAATTAAATACAGGTTGCACATGTGTAATTATGCAGAACCTCTC
>CM053585.1:312726810-312757311 GCA_028646515.1 Pseudochirops corinnae | reverse complement strand
GAAGGAGATGTCTACATTCAGAGAAAGATCTAGAAAGAACAGAGTTTAAATGCAGACTGAAGCAAACCACATGCTCTCTTTCTTTTCCATGTTTGGTTTTGTTTTCTCTTTCCCATTGTTCATTCCATTGGTTACAACCCTTCTATACAACCAGACTAATGTCCAATGTGAAAGTATTTGCATATCCTATATTTGAGTGCATGCTGGCATAGGGGGGCGGGGGAGGGAAGGGAGAAAATTTGAAACTCAAGGGATTGTGGAACTGAATCTTGTAAACTAAAAGTAAACAAACCAATAAAAAAAAATTTTTTTAAAGAATTATATTCCTGGCTTTTTCAGTCTCTGGCTTCCAAGATGACCAAGAAGAGGAGGAATAACGGGCACGCCAAGAAGGGCCGCGGCCACGTGCAGCCCATTCGCTGCACCAACTGCGCCCGCTGCGTGCCCAAGGACAAGGCCATCAAGAAGTTCGTCATCCGCAACATCGTTGAGGCGGTGGCCGTCAGGGACATCTCCGAGGCCAGAGTCTTCGACTCTTACGTGCTGCCCAAGCTGTACGTGAAGCTGCATTACTGCGTGAGCTGCGCTATCCACAGCAAGGTGGTGAGGAATTGGTCCCGGGAGGCCCACAAGGACCGTACACCCCCTCCCCACTTCAGACCCGCGGGTGCTGCCCCCAGACCCCCTCCAAAGCCCATGTAAAGAGCTATCTGTCCATCAACATTCCTGAACCTATCAGAGGAAAATAAAATGGTTGGTCTATCTTAAAAAAAAAAAAAAAGAATTATATTCCTGGACCACATGTCATCAGGGATGAGGAATGCCAGAGACCTCTCCCCTTACAGTTTTATCTCCTATCAGAAAATCAGCAGAATAGACCAATATCTTACACTGTATACCAAAATAAAGTCTAAATGGGTGCATGATCTGGGTATAAAGGCTGATGCAATAAGCAATCTGGGAGAACAAGGAATAGTTTAACTGGCAGATTTATGGAGAAGGGAAGAATTTATGACCAAACAAGAGACAGAGAACATTATAAAATACAAAATGGATAACTTTGATTACATTGAACTGAAAAATTTTTTGTACAAAGCCAATGTAACCAAGATTAGGAGGGAAGTGGAAAATTGGGAACAAATTTTTACAACCAGTGTCTCTGATAAAGGCCTCATTTCTAAAATATACAGAGAATTGCATCAAATCTATAACAATACAAGTCATTCCCCAATTGATAAATGGTTAAAGGATATGAACAGGCAGTTTTCAGAGGAAGAAATTAGAGATATCTATAAGCATACAAAAAAATGCTCTAAATCACTATTGATTAGAGAAATGCATATCAAAACAACTCTGAGGTACCACATCTCACTGGTCAGATTGGCTAACATGAAAAATGCTGGAGAAGATGTGGGAAAATTGGAACACTAATGCATTGTTGGTAGAGTTGTGAACTGATCCAACCATTCTGGAGAGCAATTTGGAACTATACCCAAATGTATCAGCAAGCACCCTAGCATACCCAGGGTGGCTGCTAGCACAGGTGCATAGATCTGCTTTTCTAAAGGAAAACAACTCAAAATGGGTTAACAGTCTCACTTTAATCAATCAAATATATGTCATTTACCTAGTTCGGGGGGGGGGAAAAGTCAGCATCCTGAACTTCAGAGAATGCAAATACAAGTTACAAGCAAACAAACAAACAGATTAGCAGACAGAGCTTCCAGCATCTGACCATTACATCCATACCTATTCAGTTACCAGAGAGGGAAGCACCAACATCTGGGTTTTTCAAAGCCGGGGGGCTCAATGGCTTCCCAGAGTCTCGTCTGGCCAAATCACACAATTCTTCTCAAAGTGAGCCCCAAAGCAAAACCTCACAACAGGGCTTATATATAGCCTTCTCCTGGCTCAGAGAATGTCACAGCCCTCTGGACCCACTGCCCAATCACAAAGCAACAAGGCTCGGGCATTCTTGAAAAACAAGCCTCGCACCACAGGCTCCATGTGACCACATTCAGCCTATTGGGGGCAGAGTATACTTTCAAATCTGGGAAGGTTCTCAGAGTCACTTAAGCCACTTTAGCAAAGAACCTAGGGGCAGGGAAGACCTTCAGAATCCCATAACACCAAAGGGCTATAAAAATGTGCATACCCTTTGACTCAGTAATGCCTCTTCTAGGGCTATATCCCAAAGAGATCATACAAGTGGGAAAAGGACTTGTGTGTTCAAAAATATTTATAAAGGCTCTTTTTGTAGTGGCAAAGAATTGGAAATCAAGGAGATGCCCATCAATTGGGGAATGGCTAAGCATGTTGTAGTATATGAATGTAATGGAATACTATTGTGCTATAAGAAATGAGGAGCAGACGGACTCCATAATAACCTGAAGAGACTTAAATAAGCTGATGTTGAGTGAGAAGAGAAGAATCAAGAGAACTTTGTACACAATTAGAGATACGATGTATCTGTAATGATTAGCTTTGATAGACTGGGCTTCTCTCAGCAATGCAACACTAAGACAACTCCAGAAGACTCATAATGGAAAGGGATATCCACAATCAGAGAAAAAACTGTAGAGTCTGAATGCAGATTGAAGCAAATGACTTGCTCTCTCATTTTTGTTTTGTTTTGTTTTGTTTCTTCTTTCTCGTTATTCGTTCCATTGGTTATAATTCTTCTTTACAACTTGACTAATTTTTAACATGAAGATATTTTTAGAACCTATATCAGACTGCATGCTGCCATAGGGGAGGAAGGGGAAGGGGGGAAAGGGGAGAAAATTTGGAGCTCAAGGGATTTAGGAACTGAATGTTATAAACTAAAAGTAAATAAATAAATTTTTTTAAAAGAATATCAGCAGACTGGAAAAAGTCAACTCAAGAAGAGATGTTGACTAGTGTATTTTAAATGTACCCTTGGATTCAAACATGCATTTGCAGCCAATCAAAGAGTTTCCTATTCACCATGTAGTATGAGGACAAGGACCAGGTACAGAATGTCTATGCATGCTCCCTCCAAATGTTTCCAAGGTCCTTCTATTACACATCAACATGACTCTCCTGGAAACAAGGCTTCCAGATTCTTCCACATGGGGAATTACATCAATCGATCAAGTAGATTCATAAGGTCTGGGCTCATTAGTCAATACCCTGTACATCATATCATAGAAGTGTTGTAAGGTGAGATTTCAAAAATATAAACAGTTATTTTTACAGTTGTTTATTATTTTAATAGGTGATAGCTGACTTGAACAGAAACGGCTGGGTTTGAATTCCCCGTAATGGTACTTAACACTTTTGTGTCCCCGAGCCTCTGTTTCCTCATCTGTAAAATAAGGGGCTTACATCGATATGATCTCTAACACTCCTTGAGTTTGAAATTCTATGATTCCGTGATGCTGGTGGGGTAGATGGGAGAGTGGACATAACTAGCACACCTTTGCATAAAAAGAATACTTCCTCTGGCACAGACATTGCATAAGACATACTTTCATTGGTCGTTACCTGATGATTATTCCTTCAAACAGATCCATCTTCCTGGGTCTGATCTTTGTTATCCTCTAGGCTTTAGATCATTCAGAGACCCCTTCATTTCTCCTGCTTAGGTATCCTTTGGATACCTAGAATCCTTTGGATCCATGCCGCCCCATAAACTATGGTTAGAGCCACTACAGCATTCTGCTTGTCTTCTTGGATCCCAGGTTGAAATCCAATTTCTATCCCCTGGAGAATTCTCTCCCTCCACCTATTTGCTCCCATCAATTATTCATTAATAGAACCCCTAAGAGACAGGAATCCAAAGTTAGGAGAATCCAATAGCTAGAGCAAGCTAAAGGTATGACAAAGGAAGAACAATAACAAGAAGGGGATAGAAAACGATATGCATTGAATCAGATACTTGTATATGTGAATGCAAAGAACATGCATAATAAATAATAATAAATAAGTTGAATTAGATATATTAAAGCAGATTGGCAAACGTGATTTCCTGGGTATGCCTGACGTTCAATAGAGACTATCTCCTGATTTCACTGCTACAATGGCAGTAAGGTGTGCCTTATTCAGTAAGAACAGAATTGGTAGGCAGTGGTTCTCAACCTGTGGGTCACGACCCCTTTGGGGATCCAACAACCTTTTGACAGGGGTTGTCTAAGACTATTGGAAAATACATATTTCCGAGGGTCTTAGGAACCGAGACACCACTCCTCTATCCGACTCCAGGCAGGTCCTCCCACATGCAGATACATCCACATTTGAGTATTAAAGGGTCACGGCATTAGGAAGGTTGAGAACCACTGTGGTGGAAGGACAGGGAGAGGGGCAGACCAGCAACAAAATGAGTGTAAATCCACAAACCCAGAAAGAAGGTATGGTGGGCCCAGATAAACGAACAGGAACACAGAGATAATGTAGGAATAGCAATTCATTACAGATCTCATCCCAGCCCCTGTATCAAGCAATTGGAAAGACTCATGGAGGCGTCTCCTGATATCTCAGAAGCTATTCTGATTATGCAGATCCACACCATCCACACCCTTTAAATCAGGAGCTCCCAATATGAGATCCACAGGCCCCTAAATGGGATAGATTTCAGAGGATCCATTATCTCAAATGGGGAAAAAAAGAACTACATCCTAATTTTCACTAACCTTTAACTGAAATTTAGCATTTTCTTTAGTTATAATTGTAAGCACTATTAGCAGAACTTGTGACTTTGTCACCAGTAAAAATCACAGATATTTTCATTATCATTACAGCTGTGCAGATATCTCAAAATGTTATTTATAGTCATCATTTTGAAATTACCGTAGCATTAGATTTGCCATGAGGTCACAGGATCTCAGCCTTCCTTTCTGTAGATGCTCATGTGAAAGAGTTGGCCAACTTCTGGGCAAATTTGTGCCTAGTGGTTATTCAACCACCAGAGTGAAGTTATATAGTTGCATATTGCTGATCCTGGCATCTATGTTGATTTCCAATATTCCTTGTCTACAATTTTTGTTGATCAATAGGTGAAAGAAGATGTGTCATTTTCATTGTTAAAATTTTTCAAAGATGAACAGTTTGAATGAGAATTCTCTAGAAGGTGGTGTGGCCTTTTACGACATGAATAGACTCTGGGACTACATGTATACACCAGGCAAGTTCAAACACATCTGCTGCATGAGATAAGTATTGAAATGTGTCATTTTAAAGTAATTAAGGCCAGAGTATCTTACAGTCTGTAAGGTGAGAACTTCATTCTTTTGTTTTTCTTTTCATACTCCTTTTTTCTACACTATCTCTATTATAAAGTAATGGCATGTAGCCTCAATATGTCATATAAGTGATGTTTGTTATTATTATTATTATTATTATGTGAAAATACCAAATATTTTAAAATGAACTTTTTGAGAAAACTGCAAATGTGTCAGAAATAAGAACCATTATTTCATACACCAAAAGAGTCTTGGAAGTCTGCAATAATTGCCAGATCCCAGCAAAGACATGATTTCTGGGCACTGAAACCTTGAAAACCATTAAAAGTGCTAAAACTTTGGGAAAATTGTAAAACCTGTCTTACTTTACTTACTTGTCATGCAAATTTGTTGTGTCTTCCATTTCACTTATAAAAAATACGAACTACTGGTATCTGTACAGATTTAGAAAAAAAGTCATTTAAAAACTATACAAATGATATTGCATTCTAGTGTTACTTGATAGGTTATCTTCCCCTTGTAATTCAAGGAGTGAAAGCTTTAATTCCATTTGCAACAATATCAGTTTGTGAATATGAATTTTCAATTGTAACCATCAAAACAAATATCAAAATCAACATGGATGATCAAAAATAACATCTCTTGTCTTGTCAAAGACTTTCCAATCATTTAATGTTTCTTATTCAAGCTCAGCAGCAATAACCTTCACACTGCTATATCTTTAAAAAGAAAATTCAAATTTAACTTGCTTATATTTTAAATGTATCATCTTGTTATTTAATGTGTTAAAGAAGTACTATATCACACATCTGATTTTTAATATTTAAATGACTGCATCTTATGAATTTTATTTTAGGGCTTTAAAAATAATTTTTCTAAGAATGGGCCCATAAGCTTCACCAGACTGCCAAAGGGGTTCATGACACAAATAAAATTAAGAATTCTTGCTTTAGACTAGCAATATGAGTGATGCAACTCAGAAAGAAATGGAAATGGGATGAAAGGGTTTGCCAGTTTTCTTGGAACCACAGAGAGCTTGACACTTCCCCAGAGAACCCTCTGGTATTAGAGTACATCTGGACTACCAGAGTAATCTTGATTCTCCCCATGGCCTGGTTTATATTGCAAATAGGATGGGGTTAATGGCAAGCAGCACCCCCTGGTGGTTAAACTGACAGCTGTCATTAGTCACCCGCACGGCCTTATCCCACATCCTCTTGTGTACGTTCCATTCCAATCACCCTATACCACTTTTCAACTTCCCATTCTTGTCCTGCTCTCTTTCATATCCATGTCTTTGCATCCTCCATACTTGAAACAGGCTTCTTTTTTCCCACGCCATCATTACCTATTGAAATTTTACCTTTCCTTCAAGATCCAAGAGTATTGAAACCTACTCTGGAAACCCTTCCCTGAAGTCCACTGTTGAAAATTGTATAACCTTACTCATATTTCTTACAATATTCTGCCTGGATCTCTTCTTTCCCCTTGCCCCATTCTCCCTATATTTTTGCTTATTTGGAAACATGTCATATACTTCTGCTCCCTGATTAGACTGGAAGCTTCTTGAAGGGGAAAAACTGCTCATGTTTTCATCTTTGTTTCCCTAGCCCCAGCATGGGCCCCTGCACATGGCTGGTGCTTACTATGAGATCAAATCATCTCGAATGTGATGCACTTTGCAAACCTAACACCATTGTATAAATGCCAGCTATTGATGGTGTTTTTTTTATTAACAACAACAATCCTAATAAATGTTTGTTGAATTTGAATTTCTAATTATCAGCAGCCTTTCCTGTAACTTCCTCAAATGTCTGTCACTACAGTATGGAGGTAACACCCAGACCAATGAAATCGAAGATCCTTGGAGTCCTAGAGTAAAAGAACATATCTTACTTCCCCTACAAGATTACAAGCTTCTAGAAGCTAGAAGCTGTATTACGCTCATCCCTCTTTTTGGTGGAATGAAGTGTTCTACCAACATTGAACACAAATCCCTCTAAACAGTAGGCATCTAATAAAGGTTTGTCGATTCCCAACAGCTTGGAAGAACTTTAAAATTCTCATCAACTCAGTGATCATATAGCTTCAGAAGACTGGAGATGAAGCAAGCTTCCCATCTCTCAGCAGAGAAGTAACAGACTAGAGATGCAAAATAAAACACACATTTTTAGATTTGACCAATGTGTTGATTTGTTTTGTTACAAGGAAGAACTTCAGCTTTCAAGGAGAAAGGGATGATTTAGTGGGTAATGATAAAGATGCAAAAAGAAAAAGAACATCAATAAAACATTGAAAAATACACAGAAGAAAAATGTTCAGAAAGGTAAAATGGCATTTCATTACTATCTTGTTAAATTTAACATATGCCTTCCTTTTTTTTTTTCACAAACCACATAACAAAAGTTCGTGGCTCCATATACAATCCTCTTTTTCAATCTTTGCATCTTAAAATGTTTGCTTTTGTTTACAATCGTTAAACTCTTAATAAAAAATTAAATGCTATAAATAAATGTTTGTTGAATGAAATGTTGTGGAATGATGATCCCAGAGCTGAATAACTTAGCCTACTGGAATTTACACTCCCAAACGAGAATCTGTCATATTTTCCAAAATCATACAAAAGAGTCTTGGTAGAAAACAGATTCTTCCGAATCCTGCCAGTACTCTATGGAATCCAAATGGGTTCTTTTAGGGAGAAAACAAACACTTCTTCATGTAAATGTTTAATTAGGAATTAATATTTATGAAGCTCTTGAAAGACATGGCTGTGAGTTTAATAAATATTAACACAGAGGAGGGTCCCCTCCCTGCCCACCCTCCCAAATCCTTGCTTGTTAATCCATATATTTGTGGAGCCATCTATTAATTATTCATTTGTTCATTTCCAATCCCAGCATCCCAGCAAGGCCTCTAGGGAGAGGACCATGGCTTCAGAGCCCCTTCCTCCAAGTCGCCTCCCTCCCAATGAGGATTTCTCAGTGCTTTGCTCCTGGGGTAAGGATGTATGGCTAGCAAGCAAGGTAAAGTCAGAGTCACATAAAAAGCAATTTTTCAAAGGGAAGGTCAATAGTAGGTTCTCAAGTAAAACACACAGGCTGAGTCCTCATGATTCAAACCTTTCTAGTTTTGAAAGACCTGCTAGTACATAAGTTCTGTTGCTATAACATATATTCTATGAGCATTATTCAGGAAGCTATAATTGTCTCTATGATAGTTTGGTACATAGAGACAGAGACATTATAATAACTAAAATTATCCTGCCTAGTAAAAGGAGGGAAAGCAAAGAAATAGTATTTAAGTAGGCACCATAGATTGCCTCTTAAACAATTAGAGAAAGGCTGAACAAACTCTGGTAAACTGATATAATGGAATATTATTTTGCCATAAGAAATGATAGAGACAATTTCAGAGAATCCAGTATAGTATGAACTGATGTCCAGTAAAGCAAGCAGAAAGAGGAGGGCAAGTACAATGGTATTGTAAAGAAAAACAGTTTTGAAAGACATAAGAATTCACCAACATAATGATCAGCCACCATTCCAGAGCGCCTGGGATGAAGGATGGTACCCACCTCCTAACAGAGAGCCAATCTAGGGACACAAGGTACAGAAAGTGACATACATTTTTTTTTTAACAGAGTCACTTAACTATGCTCATTTTTTCCCAAATGGTATGTGCTAGGCACTTTATAATTATTATCTCATTTGATCTTTCTAATAACCCTGGGAGGGAAGTGCTCTTGTTGTGAGGAAAAGTGAAGCAAGCAGAGACTTGCTAGTAAGGTCACAGAGCTAGTAAGTGCCTAAGACCAGATCTGAACTCAGGTCTTCTTGATTCTAGACCTGATTCTCTATCTACTGTGGCACCTCACTGCCTTATCCAGGCACTTTTGGTGCCTTCAACTTGGAGACAGAAAACCTAGATTCAACTCTCCATCCAGAGACTAAACAAACTGGGTGACCTTGGCCAAGTCCCCTAACCTCCCTAATCTCAGTTTCTCTGTTTATATCATCTATTTCACTGGGCTATGAAAATGAAAGTAGCTGTCATTATTATTAAATATTTAATCCCACCTGGCCCTGAATCAGTTTTCCAGGTTGAGTAACCCTTATCTTTATTTCACCTTCTCTTTCTTCCTCTTATCCCTCAAAAAGCCATGTCTATACTACCCCAAAGAACAATCTGGTTGAAGCCATGGCATTTGTAGAGGGGCCATTTCCAGATCCAACAGAGCTTGGCAGTACTTGTTGCCATGAGTATTTTGACCAAAGGCCTTTGGAGGCAGAACAAGTGGTAGAAAGAGCTGACCTACAGAGGTTGTGAGCTCCAGAGGATCCCCCTTAGGGCAAGTCTCTTGGCTGTGTTTCCTCATCTGTAAAAATGAGCAGGTTGGGTTATGCTTTGAAGATCTCTTCCAGATCTAAATTCAGTAGGACAAGCATTGATTAAGTACCTAATGAGAGGAAACATGGAGTAATGGATAGAGAACTGACTCCAAAGCCAGGAAGATCTGGGTTTAAGTCACATGGATGACAAATTCTGATTCTACAAGTCACTTAAACTCTCATTGTTCTAAGCAACTAAGATTGTAAATTGCTGAGAAGGTGCCAACTTACATTAGTGGAAGTTTCCTATACCAATAAAGTCACACATCCAGTCCCTATTCTTCCTTAACACTGGAAGGACCAGATGTTATGGATGCAAATTCTGTTTAGAATTTTACTGTAATTTACAATGATTTCTCCTCTCTATGCAAGTAGACTTTAAATACAAGTAATTATTTTTAAAATCATCATTTGTTTTGAAATAAAATGTTTCATTGTACTGTCTCTATTTTTTGTTCCTTGTGGATTAAAAAAATACATTGTGTCAATTGATGAAATTTGGTACTTCCAAGTAAGGGGCTTAAATGTACCTACTGTGTGCCAGTCACTAGAGCTACAAAGATAAAAGCTGAAACCACACATCACATATAAATAAATGTAATAATGTAAATAATATTATATCAATATAATAATATAATATAATAAATGTGACATAACATAATTATAAATATAATAATATGACATAATAAATGTGATGATATAATATTATAATATTAATATAATAATGTAAATAATATTACATAAATATAATAATATAATAAATGTGATGTAACATAATTATAAATATAATATTAATATAACAATGTAAATAAATATTATAATAATAATAATAGGGGTGGGGAGGGTAGCTAGGAGGCACAGCGGATGGCGTGCCAAGCCTGGAGTCAGGAAGACTCCTGCTCATGAGTTCAAATCTGGCCTCAGACATTTACTAGGTGTATGACTCTTGTCAAATCACTTAGCCCCATTTCCCTCAGTTTTAGCTGGAGATGGAAATGACAAGTCCCTCCAGCATCTTTGCCAAGAAAACCCCAAATGGGGTCATGGAAAGGCTGACCTGCCTTAAAAACAATGGAATGGGGGGGAGCACTGGCAGTCGGTAAGATCAGGACAAAAGCACACTTGGGAGGTGGCATGTGAACTGAATTTTGAAGCTGAGGATTCTTTTTTTTAACATGTTATTGATAACATTTGTGTTCACGTCGACTACATTTCCCATCATTTCTCCCTCCTCTCCCCCTCTCAGAATCATTCCCTTGTAACAAAGGATTTTTTTTAAGGGAGAAAAAGGTAGTTCCATATTGGATATGGAGCTCTCCACCCATAGACCCCTGCCTCTGCACAGAGGGGAGGGACACCATCCTCCCTTCTCTTCTTTGAAGCCAAGCTTCATTACTACAATTTCATAGCATTTGGTTTTGTTTCTGTGTTTACAGGCTTACGCTCATTTTGTGTGTTGTTTTCCTGGATCTGAGAGGCCGAGAATAGCAGAAAGGACAATATGGGAGTGGGGGCCAGCCTTCAAAAAGGCAGCTGGGAGGTTCTAAAATATCTGCTTGTAATTATTTCTATTTCCCCCGAGCCTGCATCTAGACCTGGCCTCCATTTCTTCCCCTCTCTCTACTCCTTAGTCCCAGTCCCTGCCCCCAGGGCCTTCTCAGGTCCTCAGGCCTATTAGCTACTGCTGCCTTTGAAGAAGCACCAACCTAGGAGAGAGCATTAAAGATGCAGCTGGAGAAGTCCTCACTCCCCCTCTCCTGCTCCCAGCCTAACAGACCTTTTAGTGAAATAGGTGGAGATGTGTGTGCTCAAGTGTTTTTGTGTGTAAGCCAGACATGTGTCTCTCTGTACACTAGGGGCACCTCCAGGCAGCTTTTCTCTCTGGATCAAGCCAGTGGGGCAGAGATTAGAAGGGGTGGGTGGAGATGGGGGTGACAGCTGTAGCTGCTGCAGCTGGGACTCCCCCTTTAAACAAGTCAGAGTGCCAAGCTCTGCCTAAGCTGATGCCACTGAGAGAAATCCAGGGGCCTCTCAGCTCTTCTGAGGCTATGCTTGTCCTCCACATACCTTCCTAAGGGTAGCCACTGTCTGGCTGCCTAGCACTGGTTGAGAAATTACTATGCTCCTCTCCTAGACTGGCCTGGCCTTCTTTCAGAGCCAGGACCAGTCTCCCAACATGGAGCTTTGGTGCCCCCTTGTGTCCCAGCAAGACACATGCCACTGAATGAGCAGAGATGCTAAAGTTTGGGTAAGGAGACAGGAGAATCTTCAAGCCAGAGACTCCTTATCTCAGGTCCCTTAACCCTGAGATGATTTCTCACATTTCCAAGTCCCTGGACCAAGGGGATTAGGAGAGATTCCTTAATTTAAAAGATCTATAATCTGAGGTCCAGGACCCTTGGGAAGGGCCCTCATACTTTACCACCTTACTCTCAAACTCAGGGGTCCTGAGCAGGACCCTCACACTTGAAACCCTTAATCACAAGCCAAATGGCCCCCATAGATGCCCTAGAAACTTGAAACCCTGATCCCAAACCCAGAGACCCTGAGAAGAATTGTCATACCTCAAGTCCCTAATCTCAAGGAATTCTGAATTATCCAACCTCAGACAAAGGAGCCCTGAAAAGGATAATCACCAATGTCCTAATCTCAGAGACCTGAAAGATACTTTCATATTTGAGAGGCTTCATTCCAGTTCCAAAATCCCTGAGAAGGACATTTATAGCCCAGATCCCTAATCTCAGGGTCCTTGGAAAAATTCTTTCATACCTAGACTCCCTCACTTTGGGCCTGGCAGCATTCATAATTAAATTCCCTAATCTAGGTTTGATATCGCTTGGAGAGGCCCCTTCCACCCATCCCAGGTCCAGGAACCCAAATAAAGCTCTCATATGTGAGCTCCCTATTCGTAGGCCAAGGAACTTTGAAAGAGCCCCTTCATATCCAAATTTACCAATCTTGTTTCATAGGCCTTAAAATTGACCTTCATATTCTAATCTCCTAATTGCAGGCCCACAACCTTTAAAAAGGGATCTTCCCATAAGAAGTTTCCAGTTCCAGGAAATTTAAAGAGTTTTCCTCACACACAATTGCCAGAAGCCTATACGTAGTGGTATGCTAGGAAGTGTTTAACAACAAGCTCTTGAGGGGTTGCTTCTGTTACCGTTGTTTGTCCTTCATTCTCGAAGAGGACCACGGCATCAGGAAGGCGATGTCATGACTTGCAGGTGAATTGGATTTGAGGGAGGCAGAGCTGTGCAAAGTCACTAACCTCACTTTCTCCTCTGCAGCCATCTGGGTCTGGTAGCAAGATATAGGTCAGGATAACTAGAGATGGCCCCAGATGCAGTGGGAGACCTTGGCCTTTTTAAGTCTAGATCTCAGTTTTTTCTGAGGCAATGTCCATTTGGTGATTAAGGCTAGGTAAGAAATGAGGCAAAGAATGACCTCCTTTGCCTATTCAAAAAAGTAAAATAAATCTGGGAGGGGAAGACCTTCAGAAAGTGTGCAAGAAGCACTTTTAAATTTAATCTGCATTATTAACATTTTTTTCCATCATATTCTCAAGTGTAAACAATCAAGAAATCAATAAAACAAGCCCTGATTTATAGCCTTGTCTGATTTGCAAGATGCAAATACTTACACCAGAAATTTAACTATCAGCTCTTGAGTAGCTCCAGCACACCACTGCCTGCCTGCAAGGGTCCCTCATATCCTAAATGCTTAGTCCTAAGGACTTCAGAGAAATTCCTTCACACTTGACCTCACTCATCTTAGGCCATGGAGCTAGAGGGGACCTTATAACTGAAGTCCCTAATCCTAGAACAGGAAGCATGAGTTCTTGACATGTAGTAGGCACTTAATAAATGCTTATTGCAAGTCATTCTTCAATATATAAATGGTTTTTTTTAAAGGATATAAACAAACGGTTTCCAATGGAAGAAATTCTATTAATAACCACGAAAAATGCTCCTAAATCACCAATAATTAGAAAAATGTAAATTAAAATAACTTTAAAGTTCCACCTCCAAATATAACAAAGAAGGAAAAATGACAATTGTAGGTGCTACAAGAAAACAGGCACTTTTTGGTAGAGGTGTGCATTGGCTGATACATTTTGGAAATATGATCAAAAAAGTCACTAAACTGTGCACTCAGCATAACACTAATAGACCTATGCCCCAAAGACAGCAAAGAAAGAGGAAATGAGAAAAAATAAATATCATAGCAGCTCTTTTTGTTATAGAAAAAAAAAAACCTTGGAAATTAAAGGAGCATCCACCAATTGAATAATGGCTGAACAATTTATTCTATGTAGGGGACAGAAGGAGAGGGAATAAGCATTTATATAGCACTTATGATGGAGTACTATATGGAAAACTGTTGTACTGTATGAAATGACTAACTTGGGAAGATTTGTGGAACTGATCAGAGTGAAGCAAGAAGAACCAAGAGAAAAAAAAATGTGTAATTGAAAAAACTTTCTGAAGACCAACAACTTTGAAAGACTTAAGATATGTAAATACAAAGACCTCTCACAACCCAGAGGAATGGTATTGAAGCATGCTATCACCTCCTGATAGAGAAGTGAAAGACACGGGATATAGACTAAGACGTGTAGTTTCAGACATAGTCAATGTGGGGGTTTTGTTTATGAATGTTTTACAAGAGCCTTTTTTATTCTATTTTTTTTTCCAGTTTGGGGGATGGAGCAAGAGAGCTATAAGGTTAAGACTCTACTACAGGTCAGGCATAAATTGTCCATTTGGAGTGGAGATGTTTCTAAATTTGCACATCTCACATTTCTTTTTTTTTACTTTTTTTTTATTAATTTATTTACTTTTAGTTTACAAGATTCAGTTCCATAATCCCTTGAGTTTCAAAATTCCCCCCCCACCTCTCTTTCCCCCCCCCCCCCCGCCATGGCGGCATGCAATCAAATATAGGATCTGCAAATACCTTCATATTAAACATTAGTCAGGTTATAAAGAAGGATTGTAACAGATGGAACGAACAAGGGGAAAGAGGAAACAACATCTCACATTTCTTTTGAACTCAGAGAGCACAGCACCTTCTCTTGATGCTTGCTTGACACCATGCTGGATGGACCTGTGCCAGTGTCTCCCACATCTCATAACTAATTCCAAAATCCTTCAGATAGACCTAGAGAGTGTCTTTGTATTACTTCTTCTGACCTCTGTGTGAGCGTTTGCGTTGGGTGTGTTCTTCACAAGTCTTTTAGGCAAATTTACGTTTGGCATTCAAACAATGTGACCCACTTATTGGACTTGTGCTCTCTGCAGTAGAGTTTGAATGTTGGGCAGTTCAGTTCAAGAAAGAACCTCAGTGTTCTGTACCTGATCTTGCCAGGTGATTTTCATAATCTTTCTAAGGCAATTTAAATGGAAGTCATCTGGTTTCCTGGCATGGCGCTGGTAGATTGTTGAAGTTTCACAGGCGTACAACAATGAGGTCAGCACCATGGCTCTGTAGACCTTCAGTTTGGTAGTCAGTCTAACACCTCTTCTTTCCCACACTTTCCTTTGGAACTTCCCAAACACTGAGTTAGCTCTACATCAACCTCATCATCTATGTGTACATCCCTGGAAAGCGTACTGCCAAGGTAAGTGAATTTATCCACAGAATTCAAAATCTCTCCATTTGCTATGACCAGATGGTTCCACATATGGATGCACAGTGCTGGCTGGTAGAGAACCTCTGCTTTCCTAATGTTAATTGTCAGACCAAAATTAGCACAAGTGGCAGAGAATCAATCCATACTCTTGCTTCTTAGTACTCATTGAGTACACAGTCATCTGAGAACAAAAAGTCACATACCAACTTTCCCTCTGTTTTAGTCTTGGCTTGTAGCCTTTTCAAATTAAATAATTTACAATCAGTTCCATAGCTGAGCTAGATACCATTTTTGTCCTCCTTGAAGGAACCTGACAATGTTGCTGAAAACATCACGCTAAGAAGCAGAGGAGCAGACCCTGGTGACTGGGAAAACATGAGAGCATCATCTATTAGGCAGAACCTGTGCAAGAATGCCATCATGGAACTGGCACACAGTACCGATAAACTTCTTAGGCAATCAAATTTTGCCATAATCTTCCTTAAGGCTTCATGACTGGCAGTTATCAAAGACAGTTGTCAGATTCCACTCAGGGCTACTATTGGGCTGCAATACCTTCTGAGTTTTCTCACAACATGAGTTGTTCATCTTTCAGGTCTACTGTATTTCATGTTGTCCATAAGGGTGCACATATTCCATGTACCAAGGGTGAGTGCAAAAGTTTTTGCACTTGTGTGTGTGTGTTTGTGTGTCACAACCACAGGGTAGGATCCCTGCTTCCTGAAGTAAGCAGATCAGAGTTAGGTTCCATGAATCAGCAGACAATTTTTAGAGCACCTTTTCTAGCCCTCTAGGAAGTAGGCAATGTGACCCTTAAAAAAAAAAAAAAGGCTGCTTAAGGTGAATTTCAAAAAACCCAGGAAAGACTTACATGAACTGATACTGAGTGAAATGAGCAAAACCAAAAGAACATTGTACTCAGTAAGAGCAACATTGCACAATGACCAACTTTAATAGACTTAGCTCTTCTCAGCAATGCAATGATTTAAGACAATTCCGAAAGATTCATGTTGCAACATGCTATCCACAGACCAGAGAAAGAACTATGAAGTCTGAATGCATATCAAAGCATACCATTTTTCTCTTTCTTTCTTTCTCCTAGTTTTTTCCTTTTGTTCTGATCCTTCTTTCACAACAAAACTAATGTGGAAATACGTTTAATATGACTATACATGTATAGCCTATATCAGATTGCATGCCATCTTGGTGAGAGGGGAGACTGGGGAGAGGGATTTTTAGGGTTCAAAATCTTATAAAAATGAATGTTGAAAACCAAAAATTAGTTAATTATTTTTTTTTAATTTCAAGCTGCTTAGACATTTAGGGGGCTGCCAAATCCCACTGCTGCTTCAATCCAGTAAGAAAACTATAACCCAGGATGGCTGCTAGCACAGGTTCTTTGATCTGCTTTTCTCAAAAACTCAAAAAGAGGTTAGCAATCTTACTTTAATCAAACACACATGCATACATACACACACACACACATATTTCACTTATTTAGGGGAGAAAGTCAGTACTCTGCACTTGAGAAAATACAAACAGAAATGTCAAGCAGACAGAGAAAATAACATAATTAGACAAACCAACAGACAGGGCTTCTAGCTGTCTGACCTTTACATACATACAGAATTAGTTACCAGACAAAGAAGCACCAACATCTGGGTTTTCAAAACCAAGGGGCTCAACAGTTGCCCAGAGTCTCATCTGACCAAATCACACAACTCTTCCCATAAGTGAGCCCCAAAGCAAAATCTCACCTCAGGGTATATATATAGCCTTCTCCAGGGTCAGAGAACATCACAATCTTCATGACCCACTACCTAATTACCCAATTAATTAATGATGCATGACCTAATTACAAAATAACAAAAGGTGTGGATCTTCCTGAAAAACAAGCCTCACCTAAGCAAGTTTCTGTTGTTGGGCTCCAAGTAAAGCCCTTTAAGGTCAGGGAAGATCTTCAAATTCCCTTACCACTAGCTGCCTGTGTGCAGGCTTATAACCATAACTCCTAGGATATCCACATTTGCTGCTTAGTCACTTGCCAATCAGCACTGGACTTTGAGATGAGTAAAAATGGTAAAATAGTATGTGTGATTTGACTCACACATAAATTGGGTTTAAATGAGGCAGCTCTGTATGGAGTCAGCCTCACTCTCTTCCAGAGTCATCGAAGTCCAGTGGCAAGACAAAAGTCAAGATTACTGCCTATAGCTGAGGATACAGCAGATGACCTTAGACAATGTCTAAGTTCTAAGCACTCCATAAAGCTGCATTCATGGTCATTAGAATAAATAGTTCTTATCTTCCCATTTCATGGCAGGGGGGAGAGTCTTTACTTGCTTGGGGTAGACACTCCTTTAACTCACTGACAAGTTTAAGGCCCCTCAGTTACCTCTAACCTTATTTAACCCATCTACTGAAACTTTACTAGCATATTGACACTGCATAAGCTACTACTTCTCAGAGCTACAGGTGAGAGGTGGGTGACAGGTGAACACCAAATGGGGAAAGCAGCCCTCACACCAGAGGTACTAGTCTTCTCTGAACACCCATATGTCCCTAAGGGTAGGGGAAGGAAGAAAGGAAGGAAGGAAGGAAGGAAGGAAGGAAGGAAGGAAGGAAGGAAGGAAGGAAAGATGGAAAAATGAAAGAAGGAAGGAAGGAAGGAAGGAAGGAAGGAAGGAAGGAAGGAAGGAAGGAAGAAAGGAAGGAAGGAAGAAAGGAAGGAAGGAAGGAAGGAAGGAAGGAAGGAAGGAAGGAAGGAAGGAAGGAAAGAAGGAAGGAAGGAAAGAAAGAAGGAAGGAAGGAAGGAAAAAATTGGAGACAAGATGGCAGAATAAAGATAAGGACTGGCCTGAGCTCTCCCCCAAACCCTTCCAAATACCTTTAAATAATTGCTCTAAACAAATTCTAGAGTGTCAGAACCCACAAAAAGATGGGGTGAAACAATTTTCCAGGCCAAGACAACTTAGAAGGTCAGTAGGAAAGATCTGTTGCACCAGGGTGAGAGAGGAATGCAGCCCAGTGGAGGTTGTGCCAACACAGATCAGATCCCAGCAAACCAGGAGCAGGCCATGGGGCAAGTGAATCAGAGATAGCAATGAAGGTTTCCAAACATCTAAGCCCACAAACAGTAAGGGGATTGGATAATAAGTCAGAAGGAGATTTATAGGGCTCTCTTTGCTGGCACAAGGGGCAGGACTCTGTTGCCTTGCCTATACTATGATATGGGTCACAGTCCTAGTCTCAGTGTGAGGAGGAATACTAGCACAATAGAGTTTGTGGCCACAGGAAAGCAGGTACTGTGATCACAGTTGCAGGGTTGAAAAGAGCACTTGTGGTCACTCACAAACCAGTACACAGTAGAAAAGAGTAGTAAACACACCTCTCCCTAGATCACACCACCTTGAAAGGGCCAAAAATTTACAGATCCCCAGAATTACTTCTGAAAACAACACAAAAAACCTGAAGCTTCCTCCACTTGGGAAGGAGAGCCCTGCTTTAATATAGAGTTAAAAGTCAAAAAAATAGGCTGAATAATGAGCAAACAACAGGAAAAAAATTCTGACCGTAGAAAGTTACTATGGTGACAAGGAAGATCAAAACACACACTCAGAAGAAAACAAAGTCAAAATTCTTGCATCCAAAGCCTCAAAGGAAAATATGAATTTGTCTCAGACCAAAGTAGAATTCAAAATGTATTCTAAAAATCAAGTAAGAGAGGTCAAGAAAAATTGGAAAGAGAAATTAGAGTGATGCAAGAAAATCATGAAAAAAGAGTCAATAGCTTGATAAAGGAGGCACAAAAAATACTAAAGAAAATAACCTCTTAAAAAATAGACTAGGCCAAATGGTAAAAGAGGCACAAAAATCCAATGAAGAGAAAAATGCCCTGAAAAAGCAGCATTGGCCAAATGGAAAACAATATACAAAAATTCACCAAAGAGAAGAATTCCTTAAAAAGTAGAATGGCCTAATAGAAAAAGGGGTTCAAAAGTACACTGCAGAAAATAAGTCCTTAAAAGTTAGAACTGGGCAAGTGGAAGCTAATCACTCCATAAGACATCAAGAAACAATCAAACAAAATCAAAAGAATGAAAAAGTAGAAGAAAATGTGAAATATCTCACTGGAAAAACAACTGATCTGGAAAATAGATCTAGGGGAGATAATTAAAGAATTATTGGACTACCTGAAAGTCATAATCAAAAAAAAGAACCTAGACATCATCTTTCAAGAAATTTTCAAGGAAAACTGCCCTTATATCCTAGAACCAGAGGTTAAAATAGAAATTGAATGAACCCACCAATCACCTCCTAAAAAAGACCCCAAAAGAAAACCTCCCAGGAATATTATAGCCAAATTCCAGACCTCCCTGATCAAAGAGAAAATACTGCAAGCTGCCAAAAAGAAAAAAATCAAATATCATGGAGCCACAGTCAGGATAACATGAGATTTAGAAGCTCTCACATTAAAGGATTGGAATACTTGGAATTTGTTCCTGAAGGGCAAAAGAGCCAGGACTACAACTGAGAATCACCTAGCCAGCAAAACTGAATCTAATCGTTGGGGGGAAGGAGGAAAGGATATTCAATGAAATATAGGACTTTCAAGCATTCCTGATGAAAAGACTAGAGCTGAATAAAAAAATTTAGCTTTTATATACAAGATGCAAAAGAAGCATAAAAAAAAGTAATCAGGAAAGAGAAATCATAAGGGATTTAATAAGGTTAAACAGTTTATATTCCTACGTGGAAAAATTATATTTATAACTCCTAAAAACTTTCTCATTATTAAAGCAGTTAGGAGGAATAAACAGAGAGAAAACAGAGGTGTAAGTTGTTTTGTTTTTGCTTTTCGGAGGGAGAAGGCAGTTAGGGTTAAGTGACTTGTCCGAGGTCACACAGCTAAGGGTTAAGTATCTGAGGTCAGATTTGAACTCAGGTCCTCCGGACTTCAGGGCCAGTGCTCTATTTACTGCACCACCTAGCCTCCCCATTTTGTTTTGTTTTGTTTTGTTTGAAGAGGTGTGAGTTAAATGTGATGGCATGATTATCTAAAAAAAATAAAACTAAGGGATTAGAAAAAAGAATGCCCTGGAAGAAGGGGAAAGGGAGAAATAGAAAGAGATAAATTATCAGACATAAAAGGGACCTGAAAGAGATGTTCCAATTGAGAGGGAAATGGGGGAAGCAGAGAGGGAAACACACAAATCTTACTCACATCAGAATTGGCTCAAAGATAGAATAATATATACATTCAGCTGGATGTAGAAATCTATTTTGTAGGGCAGCTAGGTGGTGCAGAGAATAGACCACTGACCCTGGAGTCAGGAGGACCTGAGTTCAAATCTGGCCCCAGACACTTAACATTTACTAGCTGTATGACCTTGGGCAAGTCACTTAACCCCAACTGCCCTGCCTTCTCCCCCTCCAAAAAGACCAAAACAAAATCTATTTTATTTGTACATGTATAACCCATATCAGATTGCTTGCTGTTTTAGAGAGGGGGCAGGAAAAGGAGGGAGGGAAAAAATCTGCAACTTAAAGTCTTACAAAAATGAATGTTGAAAACTCTCTTTACATGTAATTGAAAAAAAAATAAAATACTATTAAGGGGGGAGGAAGGAAATCCATCTTACCCTACAGGAAGGTAGGAGGGAAAGGAGATAAAAGAAGGGGGGGAGCTGATAGAAGGGAGAGTAGTTTGGGAGAGGTAAAAGTCAGAAGCAAAATTCTTTTGAGAATGGACAGGGTAAAAGAAGAGAGAGAGTAGGATAAAGAGGGGGAAAATGGATGGAGGGAAATACATAGTTAGTGATCATTACTGTGGAAAAAAAATTTTTACATTGAGTTTCTCTGATAGACTTCATTTCTCAAACATATAAAAAACTGAGTCAAATTTATAGAAATAAGAGCCATTCCTCAATTGATAAATGATCAAAGGCTGTAAACAGGTAGTTTTCAGACAAAGTAATCAAAGCTTTCTGTAGTCACATAAAAAAATTGGTCTAAATCACTATTAATGAGAGAAATGCAAATTAAAACAACTCTGAGCTATTCCCTCATGCCTGTCAGATTGGCTAATACGATAGAAAAGGAAAATGGCAAATGCTGGAGAGAATGTGGGAAAACTAAAACACTGACGTCCTGTTGATGACGCTGCATGCGGATTCAGCCATTCTGAAAGGAAATTTGAAACTATGTCCAAAGGGCTGTAAAAGCCATGCATAGCCATGCAATGCCACCACTAGGTCTGTATCCCAACCAGATTAAAAACAAACAAGAAAAGAACCTGTAGTAGGAAAATATTTATAGCTTCTCTTTTAGTTGTGGCAAAGAATTGGAAACTGAGGAGCTGTCCATCAGTGGAGGAATGGCTAAACATGCATATGATTGTGATGGAATACTATTGTGCTTTACTAAATGATGAGCAGGAGGATTTTAGAAAAATCTGCCAAGACTTACATGAACTGATACTGAGTGAAGTGGAGAACATTGTCCACAGTAACAGCAATATTGTAAGATGATCAAACATGAATGACTTAGCTACTCTCAGCAATACAATGATCCAAGACAACTGTAGGACCTGTGATGAAAGATGCTGTTTTTCTCAAGAGAAAGAAATGGTTGAGCCTGAATACAGATAAAAGATACTTTTTATTTACTTTTTTTTGGTACTTTTTGCCTGTACTTTCTTTCACAGAATGACTTATATGGAATTGTGTTTTGCATGACTACACATGTATAACCTATGTCAAATTGTTTGCCTTCTCAATGGCGGGGGGAGGAATAGGGAAGAAAGGGAGAGAAGTTGGAACTCAAAATTTGAAAAAAGTAGACTGTTTAAAAAAATTTACATGTAATTGGGGAAAATGAAATATTAAATAAGATTTTAAAAAAGGAAAGAAAGAGGAGGAAGGCAGAAAGGGAAGGAGAGACAGAGAAAGTGAGAAGAGGGGAAAAGAAGGGAAAGGAAAGGGAGGGAGTATTTTTAAATGGGCAGAAGAAAGCAAAAGGAAGGCCAAAAAGAATCATAGACTAGCAGACAACTTTGAAATTTATATGTTTCATTTATTACATAATTTATCTTTAACATTCTTTTTTTTTGTTTTGAATTCCAAATTCTGTCTCTCCCTTCAGCCCCTCCCCTACCCATTGAGAAGGCAAGTAATATGATACCCACTATATATGTGGAATCATGCAAAACCTATTTCTATATTAGCCATGTTCCAAAAAAATAATAAATAAATAAAAAGAAAAAAGTGAAAAAACAACATACACTAAACAATATACACTAAGAGTTCATCTGTTCTTTCTCTGAAGGTGAATAACATTTTTTATCATGAGTCCTTTGGAACTGTCTTGGATCATTGTATTGATCAGAGTACCCAAGTCTTTTACAATTCACCATTACAATATTACTGTTACAGTATACAATATTCTCCTGGTTCTGCCTACTTCACTTTATGTCAATGCATATAAGTCTTCCCCAGTTTTTCTGAAACCATTCCCCTTGATATGTCTTTATTACATATTTGGCAGGAGTGAAATGGAGGGAAGAGAAAGGAGGGACTAAACTGGTGGAAGACCTTAGCCCTCTCATTTTATTTTATTTTATTTTATTTTAATCATTAACTATTTTATATGTCATTTTTTCCAATTACACATAAAAATAATATTTTTCATTTTTTAAATTTAAGTCCCAAATTCTCACCATCCTTACCCTTTCCCCTCCCTGAAATGGCAAGCAATTTATTATATATTTTAAAAGAAAAGTAAGTTGAATATAACAGAGATCCACAGTTTCATGTTGAAAGTTCTACTATGAATATAAAAATTAGGAATTTTTAAAAATTGAATAAAAGCTTGTTGCTTGATAAAGAGCTTCCTCATGCTTAAACCCTCCCTGCTTCAATGTCAAATCTGAGAAGAATCTTCACACACAAGGTTAGAAAAGAATGTTCCCACCTGAGTTCCCTAATCCTAATCCTCATAGCCCTTAGAATATCTTCAGAATGAATACCTAAACCCAATCGAGGAGCTATAGGACAGACTCATTAACCCCAGATGCCTAATTCCCAGTCCAGGGGGTTTAGTTTAATCATTTACTTGTTTTGATGGGCACTCAAAGTGAGAACCTGAAAAGGCCTTAGCCCAAAAGGGCCAGGGTCTCCCACTGCATCCTGGGCCATCTCCAGTCCTCTTGATGAATAGCTGGCCACTGGACCCAGTTGGCCTGGAGGAGAAAATGATATTGGTGATGTTACACAGCCCTCCCTCACTCAAATCAAAGTCAACTACAAGCCATGTCATCATCTCCCTGATGTCATAGTCCATGTTTGTCAAGGACAAACACAACAATAACAATAACTTGTTTTGAACACTGATATTAAAAAATTATTGGATAAGATTTAAACACAGTTTAAGCAAATACCATTAAGCATGACTCTTACCCACCTCTGAGCCTCAACTTCCCCTTATGTTAAATGAAGATAATACAATTATCCCTTCCACATCACTGCTTTCTCCATTGTGGTTTTGATATATCATAGGTCGGCTTAAGAAATTGAATGGAAATTTTTAGGGAGTTTTGTGGAAGCCACAGATGACAGGCAAAGGCCAACAGAGGACACAGAGCCTCTATGACCAAACACTCAACCCAAATTTTACATAAGGTACTATAAACACCCTTAAAGGAAAAAAGAAAAATTCGGTCTTCTTTGCTACAAAGGAAGAGCAAGAAATTTTAAGTAGATTTTCCAGATCTCAGGGGCACCACACCCCTAAGCCTCAATATGCGGAAAAGATAACTGCAGTAGAAAAAATAGTTCCTAAGCCCTTGCTACAGAGGCTGATAGCTTTCCTAAGGCCCTACCCCACACAGGCTAGACAATTTTTTTTCATTAAATGGCATCAAAACTGTCCTTAAGACTTAAGTAGTTTAGAAGACTAAGCCAAGATATTAATGCAACTTCCTACTCACCTAAATTGAAAAGTCCTCAGGAATAATTGAAAATACCCTCAGGAAGCAGGAATTGCTTCTTCCTCAAACTTCTAACCAGAAGACCAGCATAGCCAACACAAAGGCAAGGAAGAACCACAAGACTGAGTCAATGCCACATCCTTGCTGAGCATTCCCTATTATAACTAAGTATGCTCCTTTAATGGTTTATGAGTCTCACATTTTATTCCAGTTACCAAACCTGAAGCATCAGACTGGCCTGAATCCTGAATTCCTAGTTTACAGCATGTGCATGGTCAGCAATATCAGGTCAGAATGGACACACTGAAGTCGGGGAAGGGTGATGCAGATGAACACCTTCTGGTAGTCAGATAGCATAATACATCCCTCATTGTCATAGGGGGATTGGAGAATAAATTGTCCATACTTGTTTAACAACTAGAGACAGATCTGAATATGATCTGTATCTTTAAGACCCATCAATGAAGATAGTAAATGCTATAAACTGTCATTTGTGGAATTTGCATAATTTTTGTATTTAGGGATGATAGTGATCTCCAGGCCACCAGATGTGGTAACCCTGAGTCCTCCCTAATGGTTGAAATTTAGGGATCATCTTAGAATGGAGCTAAAGAAAGATTTTTGGAATCTGTGAACTTTTCTGGAATTCTTTGATTCATGGTACTAGGGGAGACACTTAAAAGGATAATGTTTGATCCTCTCAAAGAGCATCCAGGATTTTTTCAGAATTTGGGATATATGGACAATTACACCAAATTCAAAGGTGGCTAGGTGATACAATGGATAGAACACCAGGCCTGGGGCCAGGAAGATTTGAGTTCAAATCCAGCCTCAGACACTTACTACCTATGTGACCCTGGGCAAATCACTTAACTGCTATCTGCCTCAATTTCTCGTCTGTAAAGTGGGGACATACTAAAGAAGGAAATTGCACACCATTCCAGTATCTTTGCCAAGAAAACTCCATTGACAAGGCCATGGGATCATGAAAAGTTGGTACATGACTAAACAAAGGAACAACAAGAAATGTCAAATTCATCCCCGTTTATTTGCTGAAGGTAGAAGGTCAGGTCCTACATTAGTTTAAACATTTTAAAAAGAAGAGGCAGCTTTTCTCCCTCTTCTGTGAACTCTGTTTCTTTCTAGGACTTCCAGATAGGGGTGGTTAAGAGACCCTTGTGCAGCGGGCCCCGGAATAGGACCTGGTATAAGAGGGGCAACAGCAGCACAGGCAGTCCATTCAGTCCAACAGCTTCCTCTGGGAAAGAGCTCAGACCCCATCAGTCTAACTTCCAGCATAAAGGAGCAGGGGCAGTATGTGCAGTATTGCTCTGGCTCCAGGACAAGAGACAGCAGCAGCAGGAAAAAAAGAGAGGAGTAGCAGCGACCCCAGTACAAGGGGCACAAGACTATGCTAACACTACTATAAAAGAGAGGAAGTCTTGTAATACGATATTCCAAAAGGCAAAAGAAAAAGGCTTGCAAGAAAGAATAATTTATCTTACAAAATTCAGTATTATCCTGCAAGGAGAAAAGTGAATCTTTAATGAAAGAGTACTTTTGACATTCCTGTTGAAAAGATTAGAAATAGATGGAACACAAGTGTTGCGGTTTCATGGTGTGTTGTGGGGTTGTCTCAAAGAATTCATAGTCAGACCATCTGTAATCCAAGTAAAAGCATTTATTGAGGATTGATGCCCCTCAGAAGCCCACTAGGTTCCAAGAAGAACCAACACTTTAGTAAGACAACACAAGTAAATTTAGAGTGTGTTGATGCTGATTACACAACAGAAATTATGAATACTAAAAAGTCCAGAGGGATTTGTTAAAGGATTAGGTAATGGGGTGGGGTCCCTTCTATGGTTCAATGATCAAACATCATGATAGTGCTGCTTTCTGACTGGCTGACTATTGTGGTCCTATCTGGCAAAGATGGATAATTAGGTATTATGGTCCTGTCTTGGGCTAAATGGATGATATGATTGTGGCTGAGGGCAAGGACACACCTGTTCAAATATGTGAATTGGATCTGGGAGCAGTGGCTAGCTGGGGGTAGTGGCTGTATTGAGTCTGGTGGCAGTGGCTCACTAGGAGCAATGGCTGTATTGAGTCTGGGAACAGCTTTGTTGGGATTCCATCAAAAGAGACAAGAGAAAGCTAAAATGTAAATAAATTTTTTAAACGGAAGGAGCTAAATGATGATCAAGTCTTTCTATTCTAATGGGAGAGAAAAGACTTGTTCCTTCAGAATCTCACTCTATTCAAATATCAAAGAGGAAGCAAAGAAAATACAGGTTACCAAAGAGGGTTTTGTTGTTGCTGTTGTTGTTGATTTGTTTTGTTTGTTTTAAGAGAGGAAAGAAAAGGAGAGTAAAAAAGGAATACAATAAAGAAAATTAGGAAGAAGGGGAAGAAACCTAGCATTTTCTTTTGATAAAAGTATGCCAGAAAAGGACTGTACATCTCAAGGAGGGGAATGGGCATCTCATGAACCTCGCTCTTATCTGAATTTAGCAAAAAGAGAGTTGACTACACATATACAAAAATCTTGCTAAGGTGATAAAGTAGTACAGCCTAGCTACTCCCACAACTATGACAACAAAGATCTAAGAAGAGCAACAGATAAAGTAGTGATCAGGAAATCTAAGGAGCAACCACAGTGGGTCGCCTTTTCCAACATAAGATCATAAATTGAACCCTTAGATAAGTGACCAGTGCAAGAAATATGGAACAGGGGTGAGCTAGAATCACAGACCCAGATCCCAGGCACAGAAAAGCACTTCAACACTGCCACAATGACCCCACCCATCCACCCAAGATGGGATCCCAATCTCAGTTCCATGGTGCAGACACCAGTGCTATTCCTCTGACTCCAAGTCTAAGGCTCAGCCATAGGCAAAAAGCAAGACTTTAGCATTGTCCCTCCGACCCAAAGAGGGCAGGGCACCTTAGGCTCACCCCCTAGGTGGAGAACAGTCATAGTACAATCCCTCTACCTCAGAAGAAAGAGAGAAGACTCAACCCTCAGGTTCAAAACAGAAGTAAGCAGATATTATGCCTCTGGACCTAAAGAGCCTTCTAGCTAACTGATAAAGGTTGGTGCAGGCACCTATCAACTGGAGATCCACCTGGGACAAATCAGGAAGCCATCTTGTCTAGAACCAATCAAGGATCTGGAGTCTGGAAAGCCCAGCAGGGCAGCAATCAGACTTTACCTTTAATCAGATCACAGGGGGTCTACTGGCAGTTTCTACATCTCTAGTCAGAATAGCTCCTGTGATCCTTGAACACAACACACAATGCTCAGAGGAAAATTAGCAGTAATCCAGATAAAACCAAGTGGAACGTACAAGTCTACAACAATTCCAAAAGAAGCACCTGGAGCCTGGCTCTATAAAAAGTCTCAGTCCTGGAGATAAGACTGGAAAAACACACACACAAAAAAAGATAAGGAACTATGCCAGGGATGCTTTAGACACAAAACCAGAAGAGAAGACACTTAAAAGCAAAGCCTCAACTAAAAACACAAATGGTCCACAAGATCAATTAGAATTTCTAGAATACATCAAGAGGAGTTTATTTGTTTGGTTTTTTAAAGTCAAAATTATATTATAAATGAAATGAGAATGCTAGAGAGAAGAACTGGAAAATAAAGTATCGTTATGGAGAAAGATTGGGAAAGAGAATTATATAGTAGGCACTATATAAATGTTAGTACTGTTATTATTACAATTGTTATTATTACAATCAATTGTGGGGATAAAAATTATCCAACCAATAAGAGAAACTGAGGCAGAGCTCTGAGCCAATGGTATTTTGTTAAGGGGTCCAATGAAGTGGACCTCCACAATCAGAGATGTCTCCTCCTTCCAGGGTCCTATTTTTATACAGTTCAGTATATAAACATTCAAGAACAGCTGTACCAGATACAGAATAATTCCATTGGTTAACGTATGACATATAAGCTAAAATAAGCAAAACAGTTTATAAGCAGGGTCATAAGTTGGGCAAAGAAAGTAATATCTCCACTGACTAGCTGGTCATAAGATGGTCCAAGATGGACACAAAATGGGCACTTGTTCACGTTGGACACGAAAAAATGGTCCAGAGGTACAAAAATAATTTGGGGGGATTTTCCACGTAAAGTCACCTCAACTGTACTGGACTTGGTCATTGTGACAAGGGAAAACAAGGGTGGAGGGCTTCCAGCCAGCTTCCCATGATTACACAATTGATCTTACATCTGCAGATCACAGCTCTGGGGTCAGATATACAGAACTTGTGATCATATCAAATTGAATGATACTGATTGGAATAAAGTAGAAGGTCATTAAGGAATCAAATTCTTCAGTATCCTCTGAGCAATATCATTCTCCATTAATTTCTTTATGCCATCTTTCAGGAGGAGCACTGGCAAGTTGGAGAGTACCCAGAAGAAGATAGCCAGAATGGCTAAAGGCCTAGATACCCTGACATAAAGAGATTATTTTGAAGGGACTGGGAATGTTTCGCCTAGAGAAGAGAAGATTTAAGGAAGACATAACAGCTCTCTTCAAGTATTTGAAGAGCTGTCATATGGAAAAGGAATAAAACTTTTTCTGCTTAGCCCCAGAAGGACAGAACTAGAAACTAGTGAAGGTAAGTTACAGGAAGGCAGGTCATGGACAGCTATAAGCTCACAAAGCTTTGAGTTTTTTAAAACATTTCCCTCACAGCAACCTTGTAAAGTAGGTCACATAATCGTCATTATTCTCATTGTATAGCTGAAGAAACTGAGGATCAAAAATGTTCAAAGATTTGCCCTTGTTCAAACGATTAGTTGGAGACAAGATCATGGGTAAACATACCAATAATTAGAGCCAACAAAAAGTAGAATAAGTAGCTTCAGGAGGAAGTGAGCTCACCATCACTAGAGATGTGCAAGTAGAATCTAGAAAACCCTTGGTCAGAGAAACTTTAGAACAGATTCATGGTCATACTTCATGGACATACACCTAAAACCCTTACTAGTGGGGCAACTGAAGCTGGTGGATTACTTACGCTCAAGAGAGCTGACCTGCAATGACACTAAATCCTATTGGGCACCCCAACTAAGTCCACCTCTGGGAGTGAGGGGCTACTAGGCCCCCTTCCTCAAGAAACAGAAGGCATTTATGCTTCAGAAGGGGTTTGGACTAGATAACCTTTGCATTTCTGTATAATTTTGAGATTCTATGATTCCACTAGCAAAGCATGACCCCAGAAGCCCAGCCACTGAGGAAAACCAGGCCCTCTAGAGCTGATACTGATGCCCTAATGTTCTAAATAGGAAGAAGAGGGAGTCTGGGATCTCTTTCTGGACATATAAGGGACCTATGAGAAAAGGTTCTAGAGCTCTCAAAAGTGAACAGGGAGATGAGGCTACAAAGACAAAATTGTAAAAATCCCTGACCACAAGGAACTTAGTAAATGAGTCTCCCATGACTTGGAGGAGCCAAATATTAAGGATCAAAGTGACATTCAAGACACAACTGTTACAAAAGGATCATGTACTTATTAGGCTAAAAGTGGTAGAAGAGGACCAGATTTAAGGGGAAACTAGAGGATGTAAAGATAGTGACTTGGTTTTCAAATATAAAGGTACTGGAGTTACAGAGCCTGATGGAAAGAAGAAATTAAAACATATCTTAACTACATTCAGCTCCCAAGGTTCAATAGCCTACCTCCTCCTTCTTGAGAGTACCTGCTATTCAAGACTTTAACCACTAGAGGGAGAGGAAGAACTCAAAGTCTTGGTTTGTCTGTTGGGCTCCGGTTTCTGAGAACACCTTAATATTGAAGCTAATGAGGTTTGAAGGGAACAGAAAAGGTCCTGTTTCCTCTCCCCTCTTCTCTCCCCATCTCAGATCAGAGGCTGCCTGAATATAGAAACTTAATATCCACTTTCTTCCAATTTCCCTAAAGAATTTTGTCCAAGGCTGTATACGTATCCCAATCGTGCTAAGCGCTATGATGAAGAGTATTCATAAGATCACGAGGATCGTATGACCATAAATTTAGAGCTAGAAGGGGGATCTGAACCAGACCTTCCATTTTACAGATAAAGAAGCAAAAGCCTAGAGTTTCAATGTTTTGTTCAAGGTCACACAATGAGTGAAACACAGAACCAAGATTCGCCTCAGGTCCTCTGTCTCCAAGTCCAATATTTTATCTACTTTGCCATGCTGGCTCCCCTACAAATGCAATTTATCATCATAATTTTTATTGTTGTTGTTTTTTGATTCAAGAAACCATGCACCCTGCAAACTATTT
>CM053585.1:312706229-312726310 GCA_028646515.1 Pseudochirops corinnae | reverse complement strand
AGCTCTAAAATTGTGTTTCTATAATCCTTAGGCCTGAAGACTGAATGTAAGAATGCCTCTGTCCATAGTTTTCGCTGGCAGCCTTTCACTTTCAGGGAAGCACTTTTCTTTCCTCATCAGAGTGAAGTCTTCTTTCCTTCTTTCCTTCCTTCCTTCCTTCCTTCCTTCTTTCTTTCTTTCTTTCTTTCTTTCTTTCTTTCTTTCTTTCTTTCTTTCTTTTCTTCCTTCCTTTCTTCCTTCTTTCTTTTTCTTCCTTTCTTCCTTCCTTCCTTCCTTTCTTTCTTTCTTTCTTATATTTTTTCCAATTACATGTAAAGGCAATTTTTAGCATTCATTTAAAAAAGTTTTTGAGTTTCAAATTATCTCCCTATCTTCCTAATTACCCCCTTCCTAAGACAGTAAGCAATTTGATATAGGTTATATTTGGGCAATCCTGTAAAACATATTTCCATTTTAGTCATGTTGTGAAAGAAGAAAGAAGCCAAAAGAACTATGAAAAAAAACCAAAGAAAGCCAAAATAGTACTCTTTGACCTGCATTCAGACTCTGTGGTTCTTTCTCTGGGTATGGATAGCATTTTCTATATCATGAGCCTTTTGAATTATCTCAAATCATTGTATTGTTGAGAAGAGCTAAGTCTATCATAGTAAGTTGATCATTGCACTATATTACCATTACTGTGTACAATGTTCTCCTGGTTCTGCTCACTTCACTCAGTGTCAGTTCATGTAAGTCATTCCAGGTTTTTCTGAAATTCACCTGCTCATCATTTCTCATAGCACAGTCGTATTCCATTACATTCACATACCACAACTTGTTTAGCCATTCCCCAATTGATGGCATCCCCTCAATTTCCAATTCTTTGCCTGAGTGGAGGTTTCCTGAAGGCCTGGCATACACTCCTTTCTCATCTCCAACTTTCAGTATCTTTCTTTTCTTCCTACTTTCAGTTCTGGTTATACTTCTTCCCTAAGGCCTCCTAGTGAAATGCAAGA
The DNA here is from genome assembly GCA_028646515.1 of Pseudochirops corinnae. Taxonomy (NCBI): domain Eukaryota; kingdom Metazoa; phylum Chordata; class Mammalia; order Diprotodontia; family Pseudocheiridae; genus Pseudochirops; species Pseudochirops corinnae. The sequence goes on along the minus strand of CM053585.1, from coordinate 312,725,315 downwards.
TTCTTCAAAGCAGGGGATTTTTGTCTTTGTATACCAACACAGAGCATAGCCTATAGAACAAACTTCATAAATGCTTATGGAGTTGAGTTACACTGATTTCTCCAACTGTGTTTTTCCACTCTTCTAATTCCCCTACAGTTGCTTTGTTTGGGTCTATACTTTGCCCTCACTTTATTCTACCTTGTTCTCCCCCCCGCCTCACCATTGACTTGTAAGAGCCTTGAGAGCAGGGACCACGTCCTTTTTCTATATTGTGGTCTTTGCACCTAGTACAGGGCTCCCTGCCCCCCCCCCCCCCAAGTGCTCAGTAAATACTTACTGAAGACAACCAGACTGAATTGAATTGAATTAAGGGCAAGTCCTCAGAGATCAGGGACTTCCTCTTGGGGTACCAGTGTCTGCATATGAACTCTGAGTTGCAAGGACTAGACTGTGAAGCAGGATGCTGACTCACTCTCTGGAAAATTGGAGAACTCAAGTTCCACCATCTGGCTCTGGACTGAGAGTAGTGGGTGGAAGAAGTAAAGGAGGAGAAAGAAGAGGAGGAATAATGAAGGACAAGAAGGTTTTGAGAAAGGAGGAGGAATGAGAGAAGAAGTGGGGAAGGGGCAGAAAGGAAGGAAGTGAGAAGGAAAAGGGAAAGAGAAAGGACAAAAAGGAGCAAGGGGAGGAGAAGAGAAGAGGGAGGGGAGGTGAAGGAATGGAGAGTGGAGGAAAAAGGGTGGAGGAGTAGAAAGGGTTCTACAGAAAGAGGGGAAGAGATAGAGGAAAGAAGAGGAGGAAGAGGGAGGGGAGGAGGAAGTCTCTTCTCCCAAGTTCTGCTGTTCCATTGTCCAGAACAGTATATCCTTGCCAGTCTGCCCCACGTTGGATAGGAAGGATGGCTTTTTACAGGACTTTCTGTTCTCTTTTCCTGCAGTAGGCAGTCTTCTGAAAGGTTGCCTGTCCTTTCAATTTTTGAAAATTAAATCCTACTGGAACAGCAGCTATCCTATCATCCCCTCCCTCTCTCCCCCACTACCAGAAAGCCAAGCATGTTACATTTCACTCCACATAAGGTTCTCTGGTACTCTTAAGGGGGTTTTGGGGTGTCTATCCTTGGGTTCTAACCCCACTGATGGGGTTCTCTTAATTTTAGGGGAACCTGCACCTCAATTCTACTCAACCACTTGTTTTAGCTTTTATAGAGGGCTTTTTACTTCAAAGGTATAGCAAGAATAGACATAAAAATATCCCCCCCCCAACACTTTGGGGGCATAATTCTCCATACCAACTCAGTCTCTGGAGACAGAAGGAAGGTTCTGTATCCAGCTTAGCTCAGATCCTTTCTAGTATAGTCCTACCAAGTTTCTAGCCCAAAGGCCCCTTGGGCCTGCTTTGGCTGATTACTACATATGCAACCTGGAATCCTTCCTCCAAGGCGGTCATAGCTAAATTCCAGGTCCAGGGATCCCACTACCTGTACCTAAAGCTGAAAAAGGACAACAGAAAGAGCTGAAAACAAACTCCCCCAACCAGTCTCTCAGACCATGGGGCCTATGAGAGGAGGGTGGAGGACAAGGTGATTTTTCCCCCTTTACCATTTTAATCACTTATCATTTCAGTTCATGGCACCCATGTGTTGCTAAATAGGAACTTCAGCCTTTCTGAATCCACAGAAAAGAGAAAGTGTCCCAGTCTGACAGATTTTAAAGACCTATCCTGTTTTGGCTATGTAGCCCATTGAAAGCAAAGTAGCTACTCCTCATGCAGTAGGGAAACAATTCAATTCAGTTAAAACTGATAAACATTTACTAAGTACCTACTCTGTGCCAGGAACTATATTAAGCCACTGGGGACACAAATAATGAAAGGAAGACAGTCCTTGACTTCAAAAAGCCGACAATCTGATCAGGAAAGACTCACACAAGAGACAGTAAGGAAGCAGGGAGGCACCCAGAGACGTCCCTAGTTCAGGAGCATAATGTTTCCAGGAGTCAAAACCAAGCGGAGGTGCTGATGGAAAGTGGAGAGGGAACTGGACAGTTCTGGTCCCAGAACTATAAAGGAAGGTTTGGGGAGGAGTTTAGTATTTTACTTTCTAGTCCTAGGGGAGAGAAGGCTTAGGGAATCGAGAAGGTGTTCAGTCTCCAAAGCTGAGTTGCTGAGCATCATAATGAGATTTCAGCTCATCAGCTTATCCTGAGCGGACCACAATGTTCTCTGGGGTCCAGACCACACAGAGCTGCTTATGGGAAATGGAGAGTTAACTAAAAACAGAATATTTTCTCCTAGAAGTGGGTCTCTCCATCTTAGATGACCTAAGCATGCTTCAAAACCCTCTTACACTGTTTTAAATATTCTGATTTTGTGTAGTATTTTATATTATTCTAAGGTTTCCCTTCAAATTCTGTCATTCAATTCAGGAGGCATACTTAGCGCATTTCCTCCTTTCTTTCTTTTTTTTTTTTCTGTTATCTATGCCAATATAACAAGTTTCTATGATTAAATTGCTATCTATGGGGCTTTTCATAAAACAGGCCCCTCTTATACTACTCAATTAATAAATTAATAAACTTTTATTAAGTGCTTACTCTGTGCCAGATGTTATACTAATAGCAATACAAAGAAAGACCAAAACAGTCCCTGCCCTCAGTGAGCTTACATGGGAGAGATGTAAATCAATAGATATAAAAGATCTAGAAAGGGAAGATGAAAGATAATATTAGAGGGAAAGCCTGGGGAGAGGAGGAGAAATGGGGGTGTCCTAGGAAAGGCTTTTTGCTGAAGATGACTTTTAAATTAAGTCTTCAAAGAAGCCAGAGATTCTAAGAAATGAGGGTGAAGACTGAAGAGGGAGAACCTTTCAGTTGTGAGGGACAGCCAGCACAGGTCTCACTACACACTCTGTCCCTGTCATCCTTAAGCTAGAAAGTGGTCTAGTTAGCCAACTTGTGAAGACCTACTAAGGAAGGTGGCAAGGATTGGCATTGATGTTAGAATCCTCCATGAAGAATCTTTTATTGTGCTGCTTGTCATGGAGCAGACAGACCAAGGAAGTCATTGATTCTTGAAGTATTACTAACAATACTGATAAAAGTCGGATGTAGTAGATAGAGAGCTGACCTTGGAGTCCTAAAGCCCTTTCTCTCACCTCTGATGAATAATGAATGTTTGACTCTGGCTAAATTCCCCAGGCTACTAAGTCTCAAAATTTCAGAGCAGGTTCCCATTTGCTGTAGGAGCGGATGTTTCCTCACAGGGAGTTCTTTGTATCAGTGAAATCACAGGCCCCTCCTGTTTCTCCCTCCACCCCCCAAAGCCAGCACCCTCTGTGTGAGGATTGTTGCTTATAGTTTCCAAAGAGCTTTCCCACATGTTCTCTCACTGGAATCTTAACAACTCTGGGGGAGGTAAGGGGTAGGGAAGCTTGGGCTGGACTTGTGATTTACTCTACAACTTAGAGAGTTGACCCTGGTACTGAGAGATTAGGTGACTTGTCCACAAATAGCCAGAATGTGTCAGAGGTGGAACTTGAATGTAGGTGATGTTGTCCTCTCAGAGGCCAGTTTTCTCCACCATGATATGCTCCTTCTTAGGGATTATTATGCCCACTTTAGAAATGGGAAATACTAAAGTCTAGAGAGGTGTAGTGATTTACCCAAGATTGCACAGTGAGTTAGCAGTAGAGGCAAGACGAGACTATAGCGCATGACTCTGGCTCTAGAGCTCTGTCTATTAAACAAGACCAGGGTGGTGAGAATCTTGTGGACATTGTGCCCCTTTATGAATAAATTCAGCAAAGTACTGACCGGTGTAGGTGGCCTGGGGTGGGATCTTCAATGGATGATTTTGGATTCTTCTTTCCTCCCCTTCCCCCAAGGAGGCTCTATAAGAGTGCTCAGGGACATTTTTGCATTCAGTCCGGCACTTCCCCATACATTAGCAGAAAATGGAGCTGATTTAGTTTCCTATATTTTTCTCTCCCCATCATTCTTCTTTTCTCTTCCCTTTATAGCAGCTTCTCATTAATTCACCCAATTTGCATTCTAGAATCCTCTGGGGGTGTCCAGTCTTGGCATTGTCTGGTGCATAGTAAATACTCAATACATTCTTGTAGATTTATTGATTGATTGTAGGACTTCTGCCTTGTGTTAAACTGTGGGGGAAGCACAAAAGGAGTCAGTACAGGCTCCATCCTCTGGGATGTCATAATCTGGAGGAGGTAGAAGGGAAGAAAATTTAGAAAATGTCCATAGGAAGCTAATAGCTTAATAGGGAAGATTACAACCCCAGACCATATTCCAGCCATTGTCCCCTGTGGTCCCCACAGCTCTGCACCCATAAGGAAATGTTGCTGTTGCTACCTGGGCGACACAGTGGGGTTAATGGACCACTGTAAGAGGCACTGATCCAGTATCTGCCTGGGAGGTGGGGGGCATTTGAATCACTGGATAGAGGTGACAAGAAGATTGTTGTTTGTCCTTCATTCTGGGAGAGGACCAATGACACTGGGAGGGTGACATCTGTACTTCTAAGTGAATTGGACTTAAGTGAGGCAGAGCTGTGCAAAGTCACCAGCCTCACTTTCAACTCCAGGGTCATCGGAGTTCAGTGACAGGACATAAGTCAGTCAGGACAGGGAGATAGATTTTAGCTCAAGGAGTTAAAAAAAAAAGCTTTTCAACAATTAGAACTGTTCCAAAGTGTAATAGTTGCTTCTTCTAGTAGGGAGTTGTCCATTATTAGAAGTCTTCAAGTAGAATAGAGAAGCTCTGCTGGGGATATTGTGGGAGGGAGTGACTGTTTATATATAAGGTAGATCAGATGATTATAAAGTCCCCTGCGGCTCTACGTGTTATGATTCCATGATCTTTTGGCCTCTAGGGTTCAGCTCAGAGATTCTATGATTTTGAGTACACTTCTGGCCTGGCAGCCCAAACCAGAGGGCAGGTGCATGTGTTTGAACTTACTCCACTATTCTGATTTCTGAATGTAGATAGTCCTTGTACTAATATACTTCCCGCGTCCTTCATACCTTCATAGGTGGTTTCATGAACTGCTGTGTCAGAAAAAATTAATCTTCTAGTGGCTTATCAACTTCTCTGTACTTGACTCCTCCAAGTAGAAGATAAGCTCGTTGAGGGTAGGAATGATTTTTCATTTTGTCTTTGTATTCCTTGAGCTTAGCAGAGTGCCCAGCACATAGAGTAGTTTCTTAACAAAAGCTTGCAAAATTGAAATAACAAAGCTGGTCCTGGGACGACAAATGCTTTTCCCCTTGCTCCACACTTGGAACTTTTCAGTTGGGTAGGGACCTATTAGAGTTTGCTCTCATAGCTTTTGAGAATCCTCCATGCTACAGGGAGGTTCCAGAAAAGGATTTCATATTTCTTCTGGTGACTGAACTCCATGCCCTAGAATCTGGGGAAGCAAATCAGAAAGTGGATCAGATTGTAGTTGTTTGCAGTTGGGGACCCCCTCCTTCTCTTCTCCCAATAGATTTCTTGACAAGCTACCAGTCCCAAATTCCTGTACTCTATTCACTAGCTCCACTCTGTCTCTTCTCCCCCAAGATTTCTCCCTTTTCCCAGTCCTTCCAAAGCTGAAATGAAAAATGTGAACTGTGAAAAAAAAGTTCTATCCCTAAAAGAGATCAAAGAAGGAGGAAAAGGTCCCTTATATACAAAAATATTTATAGCAGTTCTTTTTGTTGGTGGCAAAAATAAAAAAAAAAAAACAAAGAAAAACTGGAAACTAAGAGGATGCCCAACAATTGAGAAATGGTTGAATGAGTTGTGCTACCTGAATGTGATGGAGTGCAGTTGTGTTATAAGAAATCAGAGAATGGATGATTTCAGAAGGAATGGAAAGACTTATATGAACTGATGCAGAGTGAAGTGAGTAAACAAAAATTTATACTATAACTTCAATATTTTAAAAATGAACAATTTCGAGGACTTTTATAGAACCAAAAGAATAATTTATATAATGACATCACTGTAAAAACAAGCAACTTTGAAAGCTGTAATAATTATGATCAGTACAATGGCCATTCATGATTCTGGAAAACAGATGAAGAAATGCCATCTATTATAGAAAGATGAACTTTAGGGAGCAAAATGAGACACCACACACATACACACACACACACCCTACCTACATACATATGCACACACATGTAATATATATATTACATATTTTTATGCACATTATCTATACTTTGTGTATATTTATGTATACAAAGATATCTATATATCTACATATGTTTGTATATAGCCATTGGGGAAATTTCTTTTGCTTGAATATAGATATTTGAATTTTTTTTCTTTTTTCTTCTTACCCTAATGGGGTAGAGCATGGGAGGGAGAAAAAAAATGAATTTTTGTTTATTTAAAAAAATAGAAGGTTCAGACATGAATGGTTACATGAACTTTCAGATGCGGTCTGTATTATTAATTTTGCTTTATTACTGTTTTACCTTGTTACAAGAAACCTCTCAAGAAGTGGGAGTAATTGCTAAATGTTTTGCAATGTTAAAGTAAAACACATCCATAAAACTGAAACTGTTAATATTTAAAAACAAATGAGTAAAGTTGGACCAGGATTTTCAGCTTGTTATTGGGTTTCTTGTTCATGATAAGAAGACTTGGGGTTTAGCCTGGCTGGCTAACAGAAGGCCTTTGTTTGAGGGGTGGGGGCAGAATAAGTCTTTCTTTGGGGAGGGGATGGAATGATGAGAACAGGAATAATTAGGACAGAAGGTCTTTCTTCTAAAGGGGGCAAAGGGAAGGGTCTGCTAAAGTCAGAGCCAGAGCAATTGATTTAGGACATTACACAAAGGAAATGAAGGATGGAACCACACCCTGGACTGGGACATTAATTCAATGTAGCAAACATTTATTAAGTGACTACTAGGAGTAAGACATTCTATGTCCTAGGTCCTGGGGATGCAAAGACAAAGACCAGAGTATAGACCAGCTTATATTTGAAGTTACAGATGGGGTTGGTTTGGGGGACTCATCTTGTGGGGACATATGAATCCTATAGGGCTCTGCTGCTTACTGATTATATAACCTTTGGGCAAGTTCCTTGATTTTTAATGTGTTAGAATAGATTACAACCAAGGTTCCTATGATCCCGAGGAGTGGATGGAATGGGGTTGGGCTGGTTCCCCCTCCTCCATTTTTCAGTGCCTCTAGGTTCGGGATTTTGAAATCTCCTCCCTTCCTCAGTCACTACCTGGTGTCAGGAAATGATGCACTGAACTGATAAGATTTCCTGTGGTGGTGCCAGGCTGAATTTAAACTTTTGACAAAGGCTTGTTTAGTTTCAGCCCATTAATGAAGCTCTAGTGGTAGAATTGAATCAATTAGGGAAATGTGAGTGTGTGTGTGTCTTTCTACAGCCAAAGAAATCAGGGCATCTGGTTTGTTCTACATTTGGATTCAGCTTTGGATGAAGACAGGAAGGATGAGCCACTTTAAGTGGCTCAATATAAGGAAGAGTTTCCTTAATAATTAGAGCAATTCCAAAGAGGAATGTGTTTCCTTAAGGGGTAATAAGCCCTCCCTCACTGGATCTCTTTAAGTGGAGGATGGATGATGACCAGTTGTCAATGACTTTATAGAGGGGATCCTGGATTAAGTATAGTTAATTGGTTCTGGGATCAGTTAAATTCCTCCTAACCCTGCCTTCCATCCCATATTCAAATATCTATCTAAAAACACCTCCTGAAATAAAATAAAAATGGATTTTTTGAGGTAATATCCACATTACAGCCCATTCTGCCCACCAGACGTGGCATTATGAGGTCAATTTCATGTAGCTCTGGGGTAGGATAGTGAAGGGTATACTGGACTCCTTCCCACATGAAAGAAAACTGTTGTCACATCATCTCAGTTACAAGAAAAAGATTGATAACTATATACCACTCACTCTGGTTTTGGGCTAACTGGTCTACCACATTGATGAGCCGTAACAGCTGCAGCAATGGGTATGACAACTTTGGTTAGTTTCCTGCCATCCACTCCACTGTAAGTTGCCATGTACCATCTACCTGACCATACTGTATTGTTGTAAGGGGAGTCGTGTAGAGAATTACTTGAGTTTTCTTTATATCCATCACTAGAGAAGAAATATTTTTCATCCCACCTCTACCCAAGGACCTGACATTTTATAGATTAACTACATGGGATGGTTTGAGTTACTCTAAGTGTTCCCATTTGGTTCTACCCATAGTAACATACTATAAAGTTGCTGTCAAGATTCTTGAAGGTACTGAGTTCCAAATGCACAACTGTCCCTACATTCTGTTCAAATTTCAATAGTTGATAGGCCCCCAATTGAAGAGTTGTGAGGTGGAGAAGACTCATAGTTCGTCTAAAGCAATTTTAGCTGGGATACACCCTAAAGGTAGAATCTAATAATCCCTGAGGCAGCTGTTCATAGGGTGATGCAGGACAGAGAGAAGCCACATAAATCCAAATTATTAAACTCATTTCCTTTTGGACTTTAACCACCTCCCTTTCAAATCCTCACTGGAGGAGCTGGTTCAGATTAGAATTCATCTTCATGGGACCAATTGCAGATAGCGTCCTGCTCAGCCACCTGAAAAGAAACAGAGAATGTTCCCCATCTGGAGGCTTATAAAAGTAAGTCCACCCTATGGAAGTCAGTTGCAGAGAGCACTTCAGCATTGACTCCATCAGACCACGCCCTTATAATCCATTGCACTAGTAACTCTTTAGGTTTCTATTTGAACTTACCCTGTAACTATCCCAACTCCTTGGTGGAGAGGGCTGCCCACTCCTTGCTCCCTCAAGTCAGGGAATCGTCCTACTCCCAATAGCGTTAATAGGACTGACCTTGGTCTTTCTTACCCTCAGTGTGAGTTCCCAAATCTCCACCTCATTTCCAATATCATTCTCCCATCTCATGGGACACCCAGTCTCCATGGGAATCAGGATCCCTAAATCAGAGACCATACTGTAGATTCTTGGTTATGGCCTATCAGTCCCCACCCTCACCCCCCCCCCCCAAGAGATTCCTTCACTGTATTTTTGTAATATACAACAAAAACCTTTATTAGCATTTGGATCAGCTGTTACTGAACCTGGTAATCTCAAAATTTAATATGAATATTTTAAAGAGCCATAAGTACAAAATGATGCTCCCAATGGCAATTTATGCTCTCATAATTAAGCCAACAATTAACAGCCACCCATAAGATGCAGGACTAGATGGAGAATGGATTCTTTCTGCATGTTGCAGTCAGACAGGGTGTAGCCATCTTCCAGCTGTTTGTCTTCAATGATAATCCTCTGTTGGTCAGGAAGAATGTTCTCTTTTTCTTAGATTTTGGCCTTTATGTTCTCAATAGTGTCACTGGGCTCTACCTCCAGAGTGATGGTCTTGATTGTCAGGGTCTTCACAAAGACCTACATACTATCTCTTAAATTCAGAACCAGATGGAGAATGAATTCTTTCTGGATATTGTAATCAGAAAGGATGCAGCCATCTTCCAGCTGCTTGCCTATAAAAATGAGCCTCTTTTAGTCAGGAGGAATGCCATCTTTGTCTTGGATTGTGGTCTTTATATTCTAATAGTATCACTGGGTTCCACCTCCAAGATGATGGTTTTGCCTGTCAGGGTCTTCACAAATATCTTCAAGGTGACCTCTTTGCAAGGACTTGAGACTTTGGTACCACCAAACTCTTTGAAAAGCAGACTTCCAAGAACATTGTGTTTGATTGTGATTCCTTCATTTTTGAGGCCATCAGTTTACATGAATTGCCTCTGGACTTTCATAGAAAGGTTTCTGAGAACTGAGAGCTCTATCATTGTTGAATATTCTTGATTGCTTCACTTTCAGTCTTTGTGTCACAATATTTATTGATAGAAGTCTGGACTTTGATTTTTAGCAGATCTAAAAATCACATTCCCTTCTATGATTAATATCTTTGCTGTTGATTTATCTGTTTACACTCAAGTTTTTTAACTGAGTTTTATTCTTCATGAGATCTTTGGAAATTTTAGTCTTTTCTGCTTATTTTCCCCTTTTGTTCACTTTCTGATTCTTTCCCCTTTGACTATAGTTTCCCCAGGGACTGGACCTCAAAACCATTTTGGCTTTCTCCCATGCTGAGCAATTCACATTTCACTGGCCTCAGTCTCTGCTCCATGTGACTTCTGGGAGGACATACCTGTCCCCAGCTGGATTCTGTGCTCTTTCTCTCAGGCTTAGTGGAGTGTCACACAATCTGGCACACGTGTCCTGTCCAAGTTCTCTCTATTTCCTCAATTCTAAAGAAAGCTTCTGTCTTTTGTTTTTGACTAACACTGGAGGCAAAACTGGTAGATTTGTGTCCTATTATGAGTCTTTAGATCATCTTGTATAGTCTTGCTTTAGTGAAGGGCTGTAGGAGAGGGGGCACTGAATGAAGAGTTAGGGAATAGCCTGCTCTGCTGTTAATTCATTGAACTATTACCTTGTTAAGATTCTTGGTGTCTTAAGTTGTAGAGACAACTGAAATTGCTTTATTTCTTGCCCAGAAAAAGATAACTTTTTTTTTTCTGGAAAAAGTTTAAAAGGTCATGAAAATCAGGAAAAAAATGTCTATCTATCCATCTTTTTGGTTACATATCCTGGAAATCTCTCTTATTATGCTAATAGTCAGACTTTGATAGGATTGTCAGCACTAATTAGAGAATTCTGGATTCCACTTTAAAATAAAAATCCTTCTAGGGGAGCTTCTGCTAGAACTAACTAAACCATTTGCTCTGACTGAATGGGAGCTTCCAAACTACCCCATAAAGAAGATGCTCCATAAGATAAGAAGGACTGATGACTGGGTATGTGTAGTGTCCTGCTACCTGATTACTTCATCCTTTGTATTTGTAGAGCTCTTCCCCCAACTCAACCACAGTGTAAGCCATGAAGTCATCTCATCTTATCTCAATTGCTAAATATGCCAAATATTAGAGGCAAACCTACTGCCACCAACCTATTAGTTAATGTTTGATTCTGAGATCCAGTGAAGCATTTGAAAGTGATTGAATAATTAATAAAAGAACGTTTCCTTTTCCCTAACACAGCAAGGATATGTGATAAGAATACTGTGACACAGCTTGCCACCTCCACTCCCCTTCTTCCCCACTGCCCCATAATCCATATAGAAATTCATCTGGTCAGATGATCAGGGTATGGTGACTTGAATGATTTCAGAAATCCACCAAATTAAGGGGATCTGACTCCTCGTGGGTGGGACTTTTTATGTCCCTAGATGCCTGGGGAAATGAATTAAGGAGATGGGGGCCAGTCAAATTTTAGGTACAGATTTGTTGTATTTTAGGGAAAATAGATCCCTTATTGAAGGGAAACTGGGAAGCCTGGTCCTATCACACTGAGGCTGTTTCTCTATCTCCTATCTGAGACTATTCCACTCTAGCCTATACTTTTGGTCCCCATTTACAACCAATTTTGTTCCATGGCTGGAAGAAATCCAGTTTGAGTGTTTCCACATTAAGTCAATTTTGTACTGTTCTTGCTCTGATCTAATGCACCTATCACAATAATCAGTCTTGCCTCTTTCTATCCTTCCCTTCAGAGTGTAGTTCAGGTGCCATCTCACTATATGAGGTTTTCCCTGACATCCCTCTATCTCTTACCTCAAACTATATGTGATCTCTCCTTCCCCATTGAATTCCTTCTACTTTGCCTTCTTTGTCCTCATCTCATACTTTCTTGCATCAGAAGAATATGGGACTAAGAGCTAGAAGGGACCTTGGAGATCATCTAGTCTGACTTTCTTGTTTTCATAGTTGGTGAAAGTGAAAAGATTTGCCCAAGTCACAGAGGCACAGAACTGGACCTCTAATGAGGGTGTCTGACTCCAAATCCAGGACTTTCTTTTTTTCACATTTCTTTTCCCATTAGATTATAAGACGTATCTATGACATATCTTTGTAAGTCCAGCACTGGACTAGGAGATTGCACATAATAAACACCTACTAAATATTTGTTTAATTGGACACAATTGACCAGGCTCTATCTGGGTATAGTCCCTCTGGCTAGTTTCCTGTCCAATTCCTTAGGACCTGAATTCTTGCTGTGCTTCCCTATCCGGTAAGCCTATTCCTTCAGGACTGGGGTCTTGAAACTCTCTTTTCTTTATTCTCATGCAAGGTAAGTCCCTCCAGGCACTGACATCTAGCTCCAATCACTAACACGAGGGGGTCTTTAAGTGGAGCTAGGATAACTACTTGTCATGAATATTATGGAAAGGAGTTATGGAAAGGAGGCCAAGTTGTTGAACTATTTGCTGTCTGAAGTCCCTTACAGCTCTAGGATTCAGTGATTATGTATAACTCCTAATACAAAGCTGAATGTGACTCATCTCATAGCTGGTTCTTTTAGCAGATGCTCTGGGAGATTGTTGTGCCCACTCTTCTCTGGTTCCATCATTCTCTTTCCTATCCTCCCAGGTTAGTAACAGTGGAGGCCTGGTAAGAAGTAGAGATAGCGTTTATTGGTGAGAGTCTTGCCCTGCTTTCCTCTGTGAAACATAATAGGAGCTAAATTTTCCTCTTCAAAAATTTTCATCACTATTTATTTATTTTAAGCATTCTTTTAAAAACTATTTTGAGTTATAAATTCTTTCCCTTTCTCCTGCTTCTCCCCCACCAACTGAGAAGGCAAGAAATATGATATCCATTATACATGTGAAATCAGCCAAAATATACTTTCATGTTAGCCATATTGCAAAAAAAAAAGCAAGAAAAATAAAGTATGAAAATTATACATCAATTTTCACTCAGAGGTCATTAATTCTTTCTCTGGAGTTGGATAGTGTTTTTCCTCATAAGTCCTATGGAACTGTCTTGAATCATTGGCTTGATCCACGTACCTAAGTGTTTCACAGTTGATCATCATTACAATATTCCTGTTACAGTGTAAAATGATCTCCTCCTTCTTCTCACTTCCCTTTGCATCAGTTCATATAGGTCTTCTCCTGCTTTTCTGAAACTATCCCCTTTGTCATTTCTTTTTTTTAAAATTTGATTTGTTTATTTACTTTTAGTTTACAAGATTCAGTTCCATAATCTCTTGAGTTTCAAATTTTGTCCATTCCCTCTCCCTCCCCCCCACCAATGGTGGCATGCAGTCAAGTATTGGATCTGCAAATATTTTCGAACTGGACATTAGTCTGGTTGTATAGAAGGTTTGTAGCCAATGGAGTGAACAATGGGAAAAAAGAAAGAGAACCAAACATGAAGAAGAACAATAGCATGTAGATTGCTTCAGTCTCCATTTAAACTCTGTTCTTTCTAGATCTTTCTCTGAATGTAGATATGTCCTTCCATCCTGAGACTTGTAGAGTTGTCTTATAACTATGTGTTGCTGGGAAGAGTCCAGTTTATTAAAGCTGGTCATCACACATATGATGTGTCTGTGATTGTATACGAATTTTTCCTGGTTCTGCTCTTCTCGCTTAGCATCAGTTTGTATAAGGCTCTCCAGGTGAATATGAAGACTATCTCTTCCTCATTTCTTACAGCACAATAGTATTCCATTACATTCATATACCACAACTTGTTTAGCCATTGATAATTTCTTATAGCATAGCAATACTTCATCAAAATCATGTATCACAACTTGTTTAGCCATTCCCCAATTGATGGGCATTTCTTCAATTTCCAATTCTTTGCCACCACAAAAAAGAGTTGTTAAAAATATTTTTGTACATGTAGGTCCTTTTCCTTTTCCTTTGACCTCTTTGGGGTACGGATCTAGTAGTGGTATTATTAGGTCAAGAGGGAAGCAGTTTAGCTCTTGGGGTATAGTTCTGAATTGTTTTCCAGAATGGTTGGACCTGTTTACAACTCCATCAACAATTCATTAGTGTTCCTATATTCCCTCATCCCCTCTAGTGGTTTTCATTGCTGGATAGGTATGAGGTGGTTCCTCAAAGTTGTTTTAATTTGCTTTTCTTTAATAAGTAGTGATTTAGAGGATTTTAAAATATGATTGTAGGTAGATGTGATGTCTTCTTCTGAAAACTACCTGTTCATATCACTTGACAATTTATCAATTGGGGAATGGCTCATATTTTTATAAATTTCACTCAGTTAGCTATATAGTTGAGAAAAGAGGCTTTTATTGGAGAAATTTGCTGTAAACATTTTTGATATTACTTCATTGTCCATGGTAGTTTTATCAAAAATGCAGTTTCCCTTATTATCTCTTTTAATTAGGTCTATTTTTGCTTTGTCTGAGAGCATGATAGATACCCTGCCTTTTTTTTTTTTAACTTCAGCTGAAGCACAATAGATTCTGCTCCATCTCCTTATTTTAACTCTGTGTGTGTCTTTCCATTCCAAGTGCATCTCTTGTAAAAAACGTGCTGTTAGATTCCGGTTTCTAATCTATTCTGCTTTCTACTTCCATTTTATGGGTTAGTTCATCCCATTCACATTCAGTTATGATTACTGCATATTTCCCTTCATCCTATTTTCTTCTGTTTATCCTTCTCTCTCTCTCTCTTTTATCCTGTCTTTCCTCAAAAGTCTGTTTTGCTTTTGAGCTCTGCCACCTTAATCTACTCACCTTTGTGTTACCTCCCCTTGTGTTATCCCTTCCCTTCCTATTTCCCTCTGAGAAAATAAAAATTGATTCTATTTTGTAATTGATTCTATTCTATGTATTTTGATATACATACATACACAATATACACATCTATATAATACATATGCATGTATACATACATACATACATATATATAAATAATTTTTCCTGCCAATTACATATTAAAGTAATTTTTTAACATTTAAAAAAACTTTTGAGTTCCACATTCTGTCTGTCCCTCCATTTCCCTTCCCTTAGATGGTAAGCAATCAGACACAGGTCATACATGTGCAATTATGTAAAACATTTCCATATTAGTAATTTTGTACAAGAAGAGTTGAATAAAAGAAGTGAAAGAAAGTGAAAAATAGCATGCTTCTGTCTGTATCTTCTCTTGAAGTGGATAGTTTGCATCATCATTAGTCCTTTGGAATTGTCTTGGATCATTGTATTGCTGAGAATAGCTAAGTCATTCACAATTCTTAATCGAATAATATTGCTGTTACTGTGTACAATGTTTTCCTGGTTCTGTTCACTTCCCTATGTATTGGTTCATGTAAGTCTTTCCAGGTGTTTTTGAAATCATCCTACTGCTGACGTTTTGTATAGCTTCTTAAGTCACGTTTCTTTGTCTTTGAATTAAGTTCAGAAGTTCAGTCTTCCTCTCTGAGTCAAATTTTCCTTTAAATCACTTTAAGAGGAATCTGTTATTGCTATACCACTCACTAGTTGTCCTTGTACAATCAGAAGAAATCTGTTATCTATATACCATTTGTTATTCTTGTAGGTGGACTAAATAAATAAGAATTTTCTTGCTAGCTCTGCATTCCCAATCTTCAGCCAATCACATTGTTCTCCACACCTATGATATTTCTGACTTTGTAGCTAATCATATTGTCTTTCCCATCTATGATGCTGCCTTCTATTTTTTTTTTTTTGGATGCTTCTTTTGTTTATTAAAAAAATGTTTGGTCAACCTTCATTTGGGGTCTTAGCTTGTTGAGGGGGAAAAGATCCTGTTTATGGGCAAATTTGAACTTTGCTAATAAATTGATCATGCTTGTGCTTCAATTTACTTTAAACCACAACACCTTTTGGGCAAGATAGATTTCTCTACTCAGCTGATTACACACACACACACACACACACACACACACACACACACACACTCTTTCCTTTTTGAACCAATTCCAATGAGAGTGAGGTTTACATATTGCCCAACACCCCTTCCCCATTCCCTCTTCACTCTATAAGCTCTTCTTTACATGTCTCTTTTATGTGAGATAGTTTGACCCATCCACCTCTCCCTTCCCCCTTCTCCCAGTGCATCCTTCTTTCTCATTCCTTCATTTTTTTTTTGATGATCCTGACATAATTGACCACACCTGTGCTCTCTGTATATATGGACTGCTTCTAACTGCTCTAATAATGATAAAGTTCTCAGGAATTACATGTATCATCTTTCTATATAGGAATGTCAATAATTTAACTTTATTGAGTCTCTTACATTTTTTTTCATGTTTATCTTTTTATATTTTTCTTGAACAGATTTTCTATTCAATTCTGGTTGTTTGATCAGGAATGCTTGAAAGTCCTCTATTTCATTAAATATTCATTCCCCCCTCCCCCCAACAGATTATGCTCAGTTTTGTTAGGTAGGTTATTCTTGGTTGTGATTTTAGTTCCTTTGTCTATTGGGATATCATATTCTAAGCCCTTTGATCCTTTGATGTGGAAACTGTTAAATCTTATGTGATCCTGACTATGGCTTCATGATATTTCTGGCTGCTTGCAATGGTTTTTTCCTTGGCCTGGGAGCTCAGGAATTTGGTTATAATATTCCTGGGAGTTTTCATTTTGGGATCTCTTTTAGGAGATGATTGGTAGAATCTTTCAGTTTCCATTTTATCTCTTGATCTAAGATATTAGGGAGTTTTCCTTGATAATTTCTAGAAATATGATGTCTAGACTCTCTTTTTGATCATGGTTTTCAGGTATTCCAACAATTCTTAAATTATCTTTCCTGAATCTATTTTCCTGGTCAGTTATTTTTTTTTTCTGATGAGATATTTAACTTTTCTTCTATTTTCCCTTCTTTTGACTTTGTTTTGTTGTTTCTTAATGTCTCATGGAATCATTAGCTTCTAGTTTGTTGTTGGTTAGTTGTTCATATGGGTTCAACTCTTTATGACACTATGGACCATAGCACTACAGGGTTGTCCCTGGGATTTTCTTGGCAATTATACTGTAGTACTTTTCCACTTCCTTCTCCAGTGTTAAGTCAAACAGAGGTAAAGTGAGTAGCTTAGAGTTACACAGCTAGTCAGTGTCTGAGGCTAGATTTGAATTCAGATTTTCCTGACTCGAGGCCCAGAGGTCTATCCATTAAGCCATCTACCTTCCTCCAAGTTTCTAGTTGCCCAATTTGAATTTTTAAGAAATTATATTCTTGGGGTGGCTAGGTGATGCAGTGAATAGAGCACCGGTCCTGGAGTCAGGAGGACCTGAGTTCAAATCCGACTTCAGACACTTGACACACTTACTAGCCATGTGACTTTGGGCAAGTCACTTACTCCCCAATTGCCCTCCAAAAAGCAAAAAAAAAAAAAGAAAGAAAGAAATTGTATTCTTATTTATATATAAACTTTTGCATGTGCTCCCCCCCCCAATTTGGCCAGTTCTGCTTTTTAAGTAGTTATTTTCTTCTGTGAATTTTTGTGCCTCTTTAACCAATAGGCCAATTCTCTTTTTTAAGGTATCATTTTCTTCAATACTTCTTTTGTGCCTCCTTTATCAAACTGTTAATTCTCTTTTCATAATTTTCTTGCATCTCTGATCCCACCACCTCCTGCCACCATTTTTCTTCTACTGCTCTTATCTCTCTCTCTCTTTCTCTCTCTGTCTTTCTCTCTCTCTTTTAACTCTTCCAGGAATTCTTGTTGGGATTGTGTCTAATTAGCATTTTTTTTGAGACTTTGTAGGTGTTTTCACATTTTTCTCTTCATCTGAGTTAGTGTCTTAGTGTTCTTGCCAAAATCACAGCTTTTTATGGTTAATGTCCTTCTTTCTTTCTTTTTTTTGGTTTGCTCATTTTCTCAGCCTATTTATTGACTTTGAACTATATGTGGTAAACTTGGGTTTGTTCACCTGGGGTTGAGGACGTACTGTCCTAAGCTTCAGACATTTTTTTTTTGTTTTGCTATTTTTAGAGGGCCTGCAAATTTTCAGAGCTTCCAAGGTGATGTGAACCAGGGAGAGGTGTGGTCACCCTTTTCTTGGTCTGCACTCTGGTACTTACTTAGGAAATGCCCCTGCTCCTCGGGAATCAAAAGTACTAGAGTTCCTCTCTGCCTTGAAATTGTAATCAAGGCGCCATTTGCTTTATGACTGACCACAAGTATGCCTCTTTACCCTGAAATTGTATATGGGCAATAGAGATGCCAGTCAGCGCTAGCTTCACCCAGTGCCACCAAAGGATCCCCTGGTCTGACTAGTTGTCTGACCTTTACTATCTCTTGACTGAGAGCCCCCAAAACTGCTGCTACTGCAACTATATTACACATATCTCTAAGACCTTCTACACTCTGGGCCTGCCCCCACCCAGGTATCTTGTCAACTTCCTAAATTGTCTCAGGTTGGAGAAAATGTCTTTTTGTTAGCTTTTCAGCTCCAAAATTTGATTTGAGACATTGTTTTAAAGTTATTTGGAAGGGCATATTGAAAATATTTGGCTAGTTTTCTGTGTCTACCCTACCATTTTGGTTCCACCTCTCTGAGATTTCCCCTTGTGGTATCCTGGTCTGGTCTGTGTTTTAAAAATAAAACTCATTTATTGAGTTTGGATGAAGAGAAGTAGGCTGGAGAGGGAAGAGGGAGGAGGGAGGCTGCTCGAAGAAGCCTTTGCAGCTGCAGTCCTCTGGAGAGAATACCTTCTAATGAGCCCTTTGTTGCCTCTCAGATCCCACACTTTGCATCTGGGAGTCTTGCTACTTTTACCAAATACAGAAATTTCCAGAGTTTTGTAGCAATGGCCTCATCACCTCTAGGATATGTAGGGCTTTCTCATAGTCCAGCCAGCCAGGTCCTGCCCAGAAGGGATTAAACATTTTTATCTGATATTTTTTGTTTTTATACCACTTTCACTTCTGAATATATTCTCTATCCCCCTGTCTTGTCACAAAGAATAGAAAGAAAAGGGGGGGGTGGAAACAGTTCAGCATATGTAAGCGATGTATTAATTGAATTTGACAGTGCATGTGAAATTCAAATAATCAGCAAGCATTTATGAAGAGCCAGTGTATACCAAACATTATGCTAGATGGGGATATAAAGACAAAATTATAAATAGTCCCTACCCTCAAAAAGCTTACATTCTAATGGGGGAGACAACATGCACATAGTTAGGCATATACAAAATCTACCAAGCAGATATAAGGTAAACTTTGTGGGGCAGGAAGACACTAGAAACCTGGGAGGCAGA
>CM053585.1:312646974-312705729 GCA_028646515.1 Pseudochirops corinnae | reverse complement strand
TATTTTGGAGTGATTTTATAATTTTGTAACATTGTTGTAACTTCAGTCTTGTGTTCCAGTACCTATGTATGTAACATCAGTTTGTGACATCAACCTGTGCAATTAAGTTGTAAAAGCCACAAAGCATTAACTCTGTCCCTTCCCTCCCCCCCCCAGTTGTAAAGCATTAACTCTGTCTCTCCCCTGCCCCCAACCTAAAAGCATTTCCTCTGAAACCATTAACTCTATAGCTATGATAACAAGCCATACCTAGGAATTTAAAAGCATTCCTTAGTTAGAGAAATGTATACCTCCTTTGTTTTAGTGGCCAGCTGTAATCTATGAATAAACAAGACTCATCCATCTGCAAACTGGATGGGTACTTCTCACTTAAATTTGACAGCTTGTTGACTTTATGACTTTCAAGGCAAAAACCGCACCTCCCCTCCAAGTCCCTCCCAGGTTTCTCCCAGTGTATTATGGGCAGTGCACATGTGCAGTTGATGTGAAGGGTGCATGTTCCTTTAAACAAAGATCACTCTTTAACCACTCCCAAACTCCTCCCTAACTCCACCCTGGCCCACCTAGTTAGCCTAATGAACCTATGACTGACAGTTTTGTGTCTTTAAAAACTGCATCTCTAGCCCCTGCAGTTTGCAGGCTTTTTTCTATCACACCTCCTGCCCGCTGTAGAGCATCACACTTAATCTCCTAGAACTTTGCAGGTTTTCTCTCTGACTCCCCCTGCCTGCTGAAAAGTGTAACTTTATAACTCTGCCTTAAATCCCTGTCAGCTTGCAGGTCCCCTTACCCCTTTCTCCTGACTGCTTCAAAGTCAGTGTAACAATAAACTTTTATAACTCTGCCAAAAGACAGCTGAATCCAGTAATTCTTTTTGGATGACAAACCTAGAAAGGATTTCAATAGAGATCCCCCCTACTTATACCTCTTCAGTGTCAAAAGCTATAGACAGGGGCGGCTAGGTGGCGCAGTGAATAGAGCACCAGCCCTGGAGTCAGGAGGACCTGAGTTCAAATCTAGCCTCAGACCCTTGACACAAACCTAGCTGTGTGACCTTGGGCAAGTCACTTAACCCCAATTGCCCTGCCTTCCACCCTCCAAAAATAAATAAATAAAGATTTTTAAAAGCTATAGATAGAAGAGAAAAAAATTATAGAAAAATCAAGGAGTATGAGGACTGAAAAGAGGTCAGTGAAATTGGTGACTTTCACAAAATCATTAGTAATCCTGAAGAAAGGTGAGTGGTGGCAGAGCAGAAATCAGATTTATGGAGATGAAGGAGGGATTGGGTGGATATCAATGACATTCTTGAGTCCAACAAGGTAGTGCATACAAAAAGAGCAGAATGTGAGTCACCCTCAGCTATTTGACGATGGGGAGGAGTAGCAATGACCTCTGTCTCCTCATCAAGCCAGCAGGAAGCCCTGAAACACAATTCCACCAGAAGGCAGAGAGACTGAATTATATATATGATTAGAAAGAATTATAATACTAATCAATACAGCGCACTTGAGGGCTACTACTGTGCTGTAAATATATATATATAGTCAAATCACACAGTATAAGCACTCTATTTACCCAAAACTAAATCTTATTCAATAAACTAAAACATAACATTCACAGCAACATAACAGCTTATTACCAGGTGACCACATGGCCTCAAATAAACACAAAATATATAACACAACATAGCATATCCTCCATCTTATACGTTCTTTTGGGGGTCAAAATCTTTGGGGAATGAGCAACCAGCTCCTCCTCACTCAGTTATTCTCCCCAAATTCCCCAGGCCAGGGCCTTCCCTAGCACAACACATCCCCAGGGGTAGTAGAGGACACAACAAACTCCAACCCTAGGTCACAGTAGGTTGTAATTCCCTCAATCCAAACAGAGTGTCCAAGTAAAATCCTCTTGGGGGTGTGTCCTTCTCCCCACACCACTACTGCAGACTCCCACTTGGCACTCTCAGGTGCACACATGTTCTAATGAGCCGAAGAGTCCAAGTTCTAACACTGCTCCAGCCCTTTCTTCCAAATCCTGAGGATGGCTGGGTGACAAAGCCGACAAGGTGGGTCCCAGGGATTATGACACTTCACCCCTCCCACAATAGATGATTCCACTCCCGGGGTCCCAACCCATCCCGGGGGACACAGCAGGAAAGCATTCTCACTGCTCCTGCCCTGCTCCAAAGTCTTCATCTCAACCTTGGGCTAAGTCCCAAGCTCTTCCTCCTCCTGAAGGTCCAGAGGCTGAGTGCTCCCTGCTCCTGCCTTGGTTCACACACAGAGAGCTCTCCAGTCCTACTCCATGTCTCACCTCACGGGGGAAGGGACTGCTCCATTCCAAGCTCTCCCTGCTCCTGCCTAAGTTCAGATATAAAAATAACAGATAACTATCCCATTCTTATTAAACCCCATACTTTCCTTTAGTACTGTATTCTAGTCTAGTGTTCTAGTGTTCTCACAAGAGTTGGTATCAGAGATCTCCTCTCCAAGCCTTGATAAGTGATTCACATTCACAGCCAGAGGGTCCCTTGATAATGGCTACTCAGAGTAAAAGTCCTTCCAAGAGCAAGCCTCCAGACAATATCTCACTTCAGACTAATAGGCCCAGAGCCAGAAAGACACCAAAGCCTACATGCCTGGTAAAGCTATGAATTATCAGGGTTCAAAGGAGATTGATCCTTCAGATGTTTACAATTTAGCATGAGCATGGGAAACTGAACTCTAAGAAAAATGTTTGCACTCACAAGAATGTGCCTAAGGGGTGCTCCAAAACATGGGTACCCTCCGCTATTCCCACCTACCCCATCCCTACCTCAACTCCAATTCCCTACTATGTCCCCCGTCAGCCTATATCTATTTAACTTGGAAACCTATAATATGGGTGCTGCCACTAAAGGGATGCTAGGGGTCATTGGTCAGGCCTGTCCAGCCTCTACCCATCAAAGAAATCACAACCATCTCTCTCTTACTGTCTCATTAGAACAACCCATATAATGAAAAGAGTAGTGAATTTGGAATCAGAAATTGTGAGTCCAAATTCTGGCTTCACCACTTAGCATCTGAGTGGCCTTAGATAAGAAAGTCTTTTCTCATCATCCTCTTCTAAAAAATAAGGAATAGACTAGATTTTTATTTGTCTCTCCCATCTTCCTCCTTCCTACCTTCCCTTACTATAGTAGGAAGAAGGGCAGGGACATGGAAGCTTTCAGGACTGAGTTTTCTAAGTCCCCTTCCTCTGTTTAATCAAATGCAGGTGACAGAAACTGACCTTGTCCCCATTTCAAGACCCGTGAATTGTCTGAGGCTGACCAGACATTATCACTCTGACTATTTTATAAATGTCCTAAACTCTCCCAAGTTTTCTCTTTGGACTTTCAGTTAGTTATGCAAAACAACTCACTTTGTAAACCATAGAATGTCCCAACCCTCTAGTACCTGCCCCCCTCTCCTTCTACTTTATAAAAACCTCATGTCCAGCCCCTTCTTTGGACTCTTGCTGCTGAGTGGAACCCCAGTGGCAACACCTTGCCCTGAGTAAAAATCATAATTTTTGGTATATCAGCTGCCTTCTCATTAACTCGGGTTAACAGCTTGTATGTGTGTTTAGGGGAGTGGGGGCAGGGAGGAGGGTGGGAAAAGTTCTGACTGGCTCCCAGTACAAGGGCCAAGCTATTCTCATGCATCTCAGTGGACCAAGAACTGACCAAGTGCAGAATTCCTCCCCCAGATCTAGGCAGCAGTCTCCCACCTCCCTGGGGAAGAAGTCTGGGCCAGGTTTGCCCTTTATTATTCCTCCTCACCCCCCTCCCTGATGAAAAACAGGTCCCAAGAGGTCCCAGGAGGTCTCAGAAGGCTTCTTCCCACAGTCAAACTGAATAATTCTACTTTACTGAATTGTGAAAAAAATCCTGGCTAGAAAAACCCTGGTGACCCTCCCTCCCCGCCCCCATCACTTGGGTTCTGATGAGTCAACAGGGAACAGTGCTCCCAGGATGAACTGTGCATAGGAGTACCACAGAGTGGGAAGAGCAAAGAAGGTGCTAAACGATCTTCTTGGAAGAGTTAGGACTGAAGCCCAGCCTAGACACTTCACTGCATGGTTCCAGGCAAGTTGCTTCCCAGCTCTGGGCTTCCCTTTCCTCCTTCCCAGGGCTATAGGGAGGTAAATCACTTTATAAACCGTAAAGCACCATAGAAATGAGAGCTGCTATTGCTTGCCAAGGGAACTGGACTCTCCCAAGAGTCATCCACTAGGCCCTGTCCACACTCATTTAAGGGACTGAGCTTCGTCCCCCAAAACCTTCCTTCTTCCATAGCTTGCCCAGTATCATCAAGGGCTTCCGTGAAGATCAGGAGGATTATTTAGAACAGTCTATTGTTCTTCCCACTCAGTTGTAGTCATTTCCACGATTCCTCCTGGGGGCATGGCTCTCTGTTGACTCATCAGAACTGAAGTGATGCAGACACATCACATGTGTCTTGACCAGTCTTGATAAACTGGACTCTTCTCAGCAACACACAGCTATAAGACAACTCTAAGAGTCTCAGGATGGAAGGAGATGTCTACATTCAGAGAAAGTTCTAGAAAGAACAGAGTTTAAATGGAGACTGAAGCAATACATGCTATCATTCTTTTTCATGTTTGGCTCTGTTTCTTTTTTTCCCATTGTTCACTCCATTGGTTACAACCCTTCTATACAACCAGACTATTATACAATGTGAAAGTATTTGCAGATCCTATACATGATTGCACGCCACCATGGAGGGGGGGGAAGGAGGGGAGAAAATCTGAAACTCAAGGGATTCTCTCTCAGTCCCTCCCCCATATCAGACCAGTTGCCACATCCTGCTAATTCTATCTTCACATCTCTCCTGTACAGCAGCTTCTGACACCTCCTTGGTGCAGGTCCTCATCACCTCACACCTGCTCTACTGCAATAGCCTCCCAGTCTCCCTGCCTCCACTCCAGGTGGAGAGCTGTATCTGGCCACTGGACCAAGATGGCTCTGGAGGAGAGAGTGAGGCTGATGACTTTGCACAGCCCTGCCTCACTTAAATCGAATCCACTTGCAAGCATCACTTCCCTGATGTCATGGTCCTCTTCAAGAGAATGAAGGACCAACAACAACTGTCCACTCCAGCCCACCTTCTGCTAAGCTGCCCAAGTGATCTTTCTTTTTTTTTTTTTTTTTTGCTTTTTGGAAGGGGGAAGGCAATTAAGGTTAAGTGACTTGCCCAAGGTCACACAGCTAGTAAGTGTGTCAAGTGTCTGAGGCCAGATTTGAACTCAGGTCCTCCTGACTCCTGGGCCAGTATTCACATAGTTCTATTCACATAGTTCCAATATTCTTTTTAAAAAATATTTTTGGAGTGGGGTAAGGCAAGGCAGTTGGGGATAAGGTTCCATGATTCTTACACCCTACACTGCCCCCACATAGTCTGAGATCCAGTGACAACAACTTATGTGCTGTTCCTCCAACAAGATGCTCCATCTTCCAACTCTGGCCATTTTCTCAGGCTGTCCCCCATTCCGGGAAGGGTCTCCCTCTTTATCTCTGGCCTCTCTGGCTTCCTTCAAGTCTCAGCTAAAATCCCACTTTCTATAGGAAATCTCTCCCAATTACCCTTAATGCTAGTGACTTCATTTTGAGGTTATCTCTCGTTCCCCTTTTTGTATTTTGTTTGTTCACAGTTGTTTTCCTGATGTCTCCCCCATTAGACTCTGGACTCTTTGAGGGAAAGGACTGTCTTTTGCCTTTCCTTGTATCACCAAGGCTTAGCATAGTCCCTGACAGGACTATAATAAATGTTTCTTGACTTGACTTTCCCCAAGCCTGGAATCCCTCATCCTGGACTGATTTTCCCCCAAGAGCTGATTCCTTTACTTTGACTGCTAAACTATCCAGCAAGAGATACTTACTGAGCCTGGAGAGGAGAGAGGGCAAGAATTAGGTCCTGCCCTCAGGGAGCTCACAGTCTGGCAAAGACAGAAGGAACAGAGTCAAACCCCGCCCTGGCCTGTGGAAACTCCTGGCTTTGATGGGAGACAAGACTCATGCAGGAGTGTAAGTCCCTATTATTTAAGATAATAATATTTTTAAAAATAATAGTATGATTATATATTATATAATGTTATAGCATGAGATAAATATTGAATTAATATTTGAGTACAATATATACAAAATAATATATTATATCATTTGATGGCATGATTAAAAATAATATTTTTAAATAATGGTGATTCATGTGTAACCTATATCAAACTGCTTACTGTTTCAGAGAAGAGGGAGAAAGGGAAATAGGGAGAGAATTTGGAACTCACAATTTTTCAAAATAAATGTTAAAAATTGCTTTTATGTGCAATTGGGAAAAATAAAATACTATCTTAAAAAATAAAAATAAACCTCAAATTAAAAATAAAACAAAAAAATAAATAATGGTGATTCAGACAACTCAGTACAGCGGTAAGAAGTACATAGGGCACTAGAGGTCATAGGGCAGCAGTTCTCAACCTGTGGATCGCGACCCCTTTGGGGATGAATGACCCTTTCACAGGGGTCACAGGCGTCTCCTAAGACCATCAGAAAACACATATTTCCGATGGTCTTAGGAACTGAGACACTGCTCCTCTATTTGTCTCCAGGTGGGTCCACCCACATGCAGATACGCCAGTATTAAAGGGTCGTGGCATGAAGAAGGTTGAGAACCACTGTCATAGAGTCATAGATTCAAATCTGGAAGGAAGCTTGAGGTCATCTAACTCAATGCCCTCACTTTATAGAAAATGAAATAGCCTCAGTGAATTTAAATTGCTTGTCCAAGCTCACACAGGCAGAAGTGAAAGAGACAGTATTTGAATCCAGGTCCTCTGAGAGATTAACCACTCCATTTTACCAAAAGGAAAACTGAGACCCAGACTCACAGCTAGTAAGTGACAAGAGATCAGATTTGAACTCTGGTCTTACGGCTCCAAATCCAAACCTCTTTTCACTTGAAAACATCTAAACCTAATGTAGGACAAGGTCATAGACTCTCAGCGGGTATTTTAAAGGGCATGTGCTTTTTTTCTAACGTCTTGCCCCTGAAGATATTATTGCTTCATTAGTCAGGCTTTCCATGAGAGGATGAAGGTCATATTTTTAGAGCTTCCTGTAATGGGAAGGATAATGGTGATTTTCATTTCCCTTCTCTATTTTTAAATATTGTAAATTATATAGGTTTTGTGCTAGCATGCAAACATTCTAGTTGTTGCCTCCTTTTCTTGCAATAGGTGAGAGGGGAGGGGGGAGAAGATGTTTTGTTTTTGTTTTTGGTGCATCTTCAGTTTACTCCCAAGGAGTGGAGCCCTTGACAATTAGTTGCCAAACCTTGTCAATTCCACCTCCCCAACATCTATGCTATACATCCCCATTCTCTCTATTCACACAGCAACAGTCTGGTGTAGACCCTCATCACCTTTCACTTGACTAACTGCAACAGCCTTCTTCCTGGTTGTGATGCATCCTTTCTCCTCTACAGCCCATTCTTCATACAACTCCAAAGTTGATATTGAAAACACAATATCAGATTGTGAGGTAACTCTTCTCTTCAAGAAGCTTCAATGGCTCCCTATTGCCTTTGGGTTAAAAAGCAAACTCCTCTGTTCAATATTTAAAACCCTTCACAGCCTGGATCTAGCTTGTCTTTCCAGTCTAATTACACATTAATCCCCACTCTTTGTTCCAGACAAACTGACCTTTATATGGCATTCCATCTCTAGCCTCTGTACTTTGTACCTTGAATGCTCTCCCTTCTCACTTCTAGGATTGGCCAGGTGGGGTCATCTTCAAAGATCATCTCAAGTGCTACTTCTTTCAAAAGGCTCTTTCCTGTTTCCCCACCCCCCAATTTGTTAATGTCTCACACATTCATCACTCTGTGTGTGTGTGTGTGTATGTAGTTTATATTCTAAATGTATTTCTCTGTGAACAAGTCTTCTAGTAAAATGAACACTCTTTGAGATCAGGGATTGTCTCACTTTTTTGTCTTTATATTCTCAGTACGTGACACAGTTCCTGGCTTGTGCTTAATAATGATAATAGGTCTCCTGATTGACTGCTGGTCAAGGGAACCAGGGAACCATTTAAGAGAATGTGGAGGGGCAGCTAGGTGGCACAGTGAGTAGAGCACCGGCCCTGGAGTCAGGAGGACCTGAGTTCAAATCAGACCTCAGACACTTGACACTTAACTAGCTGTGTGACCTTGGGCAAGTCACTTAACCCCAATTGTCCTGCCTTCCCCCCTCCAAAAAAAAAAAAGTGTGTAGAGTTCCCAGCAACCCTTCACCATGGAGGTGGGGAGGGGAGGAGTGGGGTGGTGAGTATAATTAATTAAAAACTTCTGATCATGGTCAGTCAGTGACATTGTCCCTCTCAAGAACACCCCTTCTACATGAAACCTTCCCTGATCATCCCAACCCTCACTGATCTCTGCTATTTCTACATCCTCCAAGTCTATGAGGTCCTTGAGGGCAGAGAGTTTGCCTTTTCCCTGTCTCCCCCATAGGAGAGCCAAAGCACAGTGCTTGACACACAGGAGCATTTCACAAATTTGGTTCTGATTCACTAATAGAGTGATTTCCATCATATCATAGGAAGGACAAGGACCAAGTCTTTCCTTTGCTGAAAATACCGAATGTTAAGTGGGCTGTTGCACATACAAGGACTTGACCATTGCTGGTTTCCAAAGTCAGACTGATATATGAAGCCTAACCTTCTGAATTTTGAGTCAGACCCTCCCCAGGAGCAGAAAGGAAAGTGGGGGACTGGGGGGAGGAGATAAAGTTTTCTTTGTTCAGTAAAGAAATCCGTCTAGTGAAGAATAATAAGTCAGAGGTGCACAGTCATTAGGATTCATGTTATCTCCCTCCCATTGCTTATTTTCTCAGGTTCCAGGATGATGGCCTCAAATGGCTGCTCCTCATTACAGGATCTATCAGCATTTTCTCAACTTGAGTCAAATCAGTCTTGCATCAGCAGACAGTTCTGGTTAATACCTGTCCTGCTTAGTTCACAGGGTTATTGAGAGGAAGATACCTTGTAAGCTATAAGCTTTTCTAGCAACGTGAGCTATTATTAATAGGTGGCAAGGCAGGGCAGGGGGGAGGGACAAAGGACATGGTCTCTGAGGACCTGAACCACTCACTACAAAAGGACCCTGGATCAGTAGAATAAGGGTTGGATTTGGAGTCAGATTGTCCTGGATTCACTTAGCCTTTCTGGGCTTCATTTTCTCCATCTGTAAAATAAGGAAATGGGATGATCTGACATCTCAGGTCCCTTTCACTTTAAAGCTATGATCTCTTCCCCATAATGTCAGATGCCAGAAATACTTATATAAAACAGAGGGAAAACAGGGCTTCCACAAAATAGGAGCCAGAAGGAAAAGAAAGCTATGCATTCCTAGGGTGGAGGGGCAATGGATAACATGAGCCAGACACAGTGTCTGCTGAAGGACTTTCTGAGTCTGAGAGCCATAAAGTTCTGCGGCCATGCTCTACAGAGTGCCACAAGGAAGCAGGATGGAAAAAAAAAAAAAAGGACAGCTGGACTCCTGGGCAAAGGGGCCAGCTCATAGGCTCAGCAATTTAGAGCAGGTCATTTGGTCCACCTCCCTCATTTTATAGATGAGGACTATGAGGGGATAAGCCATTTATCCAAGGTCACATAGCTAGTATATGACACACCCAGGAATCTAAGCCAGGGCCCTGGACTTTAGAATCTGTCTTCTCTCCACTTTACTAGGTCAAGGAAGAGACATTATTCTGTCATTTTTGGTTTGTTTTTGTTTTTTAACGAGGTTCTCAATTCCACTCATACTACCCTCTAAGATCACATACAACCAACCTGTCATACCTTTTGGTGGGGGAAGGGGGGAAAGGAAATATCATTCACTTAACGATTGGGGATAAATGATGTTTCACTAAATCCTGAGATCATAAGCTTTGAGTTAACCTTGGAAGTCAGCTACTCTTAGAGTTGAGGAAAAAGAGTCCAAGAATGGTTCAGTGGTTTATTTAAGGTTATTATGTGGGTAGTAAGTGCCAGAGAAAGGATTTGAGCCCAGATCCTCTAATTAGAAATTCAATATTCTGTCCACTGCCCACACTTCCTTCAAGGATAGTAGCCTCTTATTTATTCTTTATACACATTTTCATAAACAAACTTGTTTCTACACTCCAGGCTTGGTAAACTCAATGCTCACCTTACCTGCAGGGACTGAACTCTTAGGGGAGGAACCAGTAGGTCTTGGAGAGAGGCCCTGAGGATGGTCTCGAAGAGTATTGGCATTACTCTTGAGAAGCCCTCAGCTCCAGATTGGATCTGAGATGGGCCAGATCAGCTCTTCAGGGAATAATTAATAATAATAACAATTCTTATCACTATAATGATGAAGATATGGTTTTGAGTCCCCTCTGAATTGTTGAATACACAAGATGAACTCCACCCTCCTCCTCCTCCTCAATCTGAAACGTGCCCTTCAGGGAAGAAAAACAAGTCACATTTGTATAGCTTTAGTTCACTCCTATAATATCCGGCAAGAAAGATAGGTAGAAGATTTTTAATCATGCCCATTTAACAGATGAGGGAACTGAGATTCAGAGAGGTTGAGACTTCACCAGGATCATATAACTATGAAATGTCCAGGCAAGGAGTCCAGCTCAGGTCTCCTGATTACAAGTTCTGTTTTCTTTTCCACAAATGCCTGGCTTTCTCTGCCTATGTGAACCTGGGAAGTGGGAAAACTGGCAGCAAAAATATAATTGGAAGTTTAAAGGGTGAGTCTCCATCTGTATCCTACTGATCCCTGGGTTATTCTGCCTAGTCATTGTCAGATGACCAGTAATCATTAGCCTGATGAGTGTTGTAAGTCTTAACCCACAACTAGAAACTGGTTTCTCCAGACGGGCAATTGCTATTCCTGTGACTCAGAGTTCTCTCTGGAACAGGAAAAACAGTTTTACATTTGAAATAATCTGGAGGATTTCTTCTTTGGTCAGGAGGAAAAGAATGCACCTCCTGGTCTTTGCAGAATGGCTGCAAAATGCTATATTAGCTACTGAATTTTGTCAGTGTGTTGAGTTTTATGCTTTTTTCCCCTCTTTTTTATTCTTCGTTATAAGAAAAGGCATCCTGGTTGGGGGAGGGGGAAAAATACAGGAAAATGAAATGATGTGAAAATGGAAGGTATTAGTGAGGTTTGTTATTTTTTCAAAATAAAGAAAAAATAACCTAGTGGTCATAGGCCATAATTCGCAACTGGCCCCAGGAGAATGAATGGCTTAGGATAAACTCATACCAAGAACAAGGGTGAACACAGACTTATGGAAAGAGGTTAGGAGACCTAGATTCTTGTCCTATCCCTGATTCACTAAATGATCTTGTTATGGTGCCCTACTCCAGACTCAAGTTTCCCATATGTAAAATGAATACAATAGTCCCTGACCTCCAGCCTTCACAAGGTTTCTGTTTTACCCCACCTGAAAGAGTACGTGCCATGCATATAACCGAGTAATAGCTTAACAAGTTGTAGCATATGACTGATGGAATACTATTGTACTTTCTATAGGAAATGACGAGCAGGCCAATTTCAGAAAAAACTGAGAAGACTTATATGAACTGGGGCAAAGTGAATTGAGTAGAACCAGGAGAACACTGTATGCAGTAACAGCAATATTGTACAATGATCAACTGCCAATGACTTAGCTATTCTGATCAATATGATGATCCAAGACAATTCCAAAGGACTTGACGAAAAATGCTGACCACTTCCAGAGAGAGAACTGATGAACTCTGAGTACAAATTGAAGCACAATTATTTTCATTTTATTTTTTTTTGCTTCTTTTTTTCAACATAGCTAATATGGAAATGTGTTTTGCAGGATTTCACATGTGTAATTGATATCACATTTCTTGCCTTCACAGTGGGTAAGGGAAGAATGGGAGGGAGAGAATTAAGAACTCAAAAAAATGTTTAAATTACTGTTAAAAATAAATTTTTTTTTTCAAAAGTGTGTACCAAAGTTAATATCCATTGTACCTAAGGAAATAACTCAATGCATACTGCAAATGGATAAATAATATCTTTTTTGCATATCAAACTGGTACAGAGGCCATTAGGAGAAACCAACCTGGACAACTTGCTCTTTGCTAAATTCTTCCTGCCCTCTTCTGCCTCAGGTCCTGCACTCATACAGGCTTCACTCACACCTGTAATTCATTCCTTCATCTTTACCAGCTGAAGTCTTGACCTCTGAGAAATCACCCCTGATCTTTCAAATTCAAAGAGATCTTCCCTTTTCAAAGTATTCATGGCATCTTATTGTGTGCATCATGGTTGATTATTACATAACAGGCTTAAGAAAGATTATATCATCCTTTTTTTCCATTCTTGTATCCTCAGTGCTGAGCACAGGGCCCTTAGACATAGTAAATATTTGATGAATATTTCTTCAGCTGAATGCATTCATTCATCCAGCAATCATTCACACTAGAGTGTGGATTAGGTAGGAGGGGACATACAAAGTTTGGATTAGACATGGTCCTTGCCCTCATAGAGTTCACAGTCTAATGAAACAAACACAGATAGCTGTGTTATATAATAAATGTCTTAGAGGGATGCAAAATTTAGGCAGATCCCTTCCTTCCATGTTCTCCAGTTTCACCAATTGTAAAATTATGGAATTGGGAATAATAAATCCAAAGATCCCTCTACAACAGTATCACAGTTTCAGAGATAGAAAGGACGTCAGAAGCCATCTAGTCTAATCTCCTACAACTGAGGCTACTGAAGCCCAGAGAGGTGGTATAAGAACCCAGATACTCAGATGCCAGAGGGAATGTTCTGTCTACAATACTACCCTTTCCAATAATAAGTGCATGATCCAACAAAAGTCCCTCCCCTCAGGAAGCTTGCTTACTTTTGCTTATAAAGGCCCAGGGACACATTCCTGCTCAGAAGCTGGAAACAGCAAGCCGTCCAATCTGCACTCTCCAGCTCCACCACTTGGCTCCATCCAGAACAATGTGAGTCTATCATGCCTGGCCTAAGCTGGCCCAGCAGATCTGTTGGTGCTGTCTTCAGAAGAGGAAAAGGCTGAAGTTTCCTGTTCCTAAAGCAACTTCACGTCGGTCAAACATGATCTGCTATCCATGTTCTGCAGGGCTCTTTGGACTGGGCGAGGGGGACTCAGGAAGACTGGCAGACTGAAAGAGGAAGAACAGCCCTGGCTCAGTGCCCAATAAGTTGTTGTGGTAGCAAACAGATGACTTCTCCTTCCATATCATCCTGAGGAGCCAAAAGGCTTTCTTGAGTTACCAGATCTAGAGAGAGGAAGGGTCAAATGGGAGTGGATGTTGTGGGCGTGGAGGACAATCATACTGAGAATAAAAGAAAAGAAAAAAAACAAGAAATAGGAATCAAACTCAGACCAAACTCTTCTCCTTCTAGGAACAGGATATTTGATATTAAAGTTACCCTTTTTTTTTACATAATGACCTCTGAAGGAATTTCATCCAAGGATCATAGTGTCACAGCTGCTTAACCCCCTCACTGCACAGATGAGGAGACTGAGGGTCCGAGAGGTTAAATGATTTCTCCAAGACCACACAAGCTGTAAATTGCAGAGCTAGGATTCAAATCTGACTCTTCCAGCCCTCAATCCAATGTTCTGTCCTACATCACGCTCCTCAAAGAAAGCAACCAAGGCCACCACTACTGACTATTTCATCCCTCTGTTCTGGCTTTCTGCGGTTATGTCAGATCACCTAGAAGTGCCATTAGCATCTCTAGACTGAAAAACGCTGGTGTTGATAAGGACATTCATTCATTCAATGAGCATGTAATAGGTATTTACTTTGTCTAAGGTACTAGGCACTGGAGATATAAAAAAAAAATTTAGTTCCTGCCCTTAAGGAGCTGACTTCCCACTGGAAAACTACATTTACATGTTTAAGCAGATAAGTATGTTCAAAATGATTTGAAGAAGGAGAAAGCACTAACAATGAAGGACATCAGGAAAGATTGCCCCCAAATGTAGCACCTGAGTTGAACCTCAAAGAACTCCAAGATTCTATGAGGCAGAGGGAAGGGAGTAGAAGGTTGTAGTGCCAATGCAATATTTACAGTGCCCATGAACACTATAAAAATCGCATGACATTCTTTTTTTTTTTCTTTAGTGTATTTTTGGGTCTCCTTTAGCAGACTGTTGACTTGCTTTTCATTATTTTCTTGCGTCATTCTCATTTCTCTTCCTAATTTTTCCTCCACTTCTCTTACTTGATTTTCAAAATCCTTCTTGAGCTCCTCCATGGCCTGTAACAAGTTCTTATTTTTCTTGGAGGCTTTTTATGCAGGAGTTCTGACTTCGCTGTCTTCCTCCTGCTCTAGGTCTTGATCCTTTTTGTCCCCAAAAAAAGATTCAATGGTCTGTTTGTGCTTCCTGTGCTTGCTCATATTGCCAGCCAATTACTTGACTTTTGAGCTCTTTGCAATGGTAGAATTCTGCTTCCAGAATGGAGAGAGCTTTGTTCCAAATTGCTGAGATTTTCACATCTGCTGGAGCTATTAGGAGGGCACCCTCTCTGCAGCCCCCACAACCTCTGGCACACTGGTCACATACCCCAGGACCACCACCTAAGAACGCAATCCAGACGCAAGGAGGTTAAAGCAAGAGCAATTATTCTCTGAATGGTTGGTTGGTCCCCCTATGATTTGCAGGCCAGGAGTTCCTGAAGCATCCATTTGTGCACCTGCCATGGTCTCCTCTGGGAGCAGAGGCTGGACCACGCTCTTCTGTCCCCCTCTATTCCAACATAGTTCCACACTGACCTTTTACTTTGTCTTTGGTGTTTATGGTTTGAGAAGTTTGGAAACCACCCCAGCTGCTGATGATTCAGTCTCCTGAAGTCTGTTCTGGCCACCACTGGTCAGGGCCACCCTGGAGCCAAAACCACACACCTCATGCTGGCGTGTGCTTGGCTCCCAGCCTGGTGCGTTAGAAACTTCCTATTGGCCTGCTAAGCTGCCTTCAGTGGGAGATTTGGTTCTCTCTGTCACTTTGTGGGTTCTATACCTCTAAAATTTGTTTAAAGTCATTTTTTAAACATGTATTGGAAGTGATTGGAGTGGGAGCTCACTTCAATTTGTGATTTTACTCCACCATCTTGGCTCCGCCCCCCCTAAATGTCACATGACATTCAATTTCAAAATATACCAAACTCTCCATATAGAGGACAGAACTGAAACATTTATTTAGATACCAGAAAACCCAATCCCAAAACCAGTAAGCCAATTCCATCATAGTACCAAAGATATTAAGAAGTCATAATAACACAGAGCCACAGCATTCTTTAGCGTTCCCACAAAGCAATACAAGATGAATATTTATTCACAAACCTCTCTATCTCCTTGCCTCAACCTCCTCTCTCTCCCACCATCTCCCTGGCTCTGATTCCTAGCTTCCTGTGGGCTTTGCTTCCCTTCAGCAAACTCTTCCCACCACAGGCTCCATGTGACTACATTAACCATGTTGGGGGAAAAGTTTATCTTCACAGCAGGGAAGCCTCCTATGGGCTCTGCTGCACGCTCTAGCAAATTTCCTCCATCACAGGCTCCATGTGATCATGTTCAGCCTATCAGGGGGCAGAATTTACTTTCAAAGCAGGGAAGGTCTTCAAATTCCACCCCCACCCCCACCCCACCCCCATCTATTAAGAGGCAGGGAAGATCTTCAAATTCCCATTCCCATTACAAAGGGTCAGCATTCTTAAGGTAGAGGGATGAAGAGGAAGAGGGCAGCCTGAAAGCAGGAAAATTGAAGCCTGGAGCCAGAACGTTGAATTCAGAGAACAGCAAGTTCCCTATTCAGTTTGGCTGGAACCTAGAGTGTGTGAAGAGAATTAAATGTGAAGTAAGTTTGGAAACATAAGCAGGAGTAAGACAAAGAAGGGCTACAGAGAGATGAATAAAGAAGCTAAGTGAGAGGTGTTAACTGCATGAATGAAGGTGATGGCTAGGAGTGGAGAGAGGTAATGGATGTTGAGCTGTAGTGGAATTAGAACTGACAAATTTTAGTAAATGATTTACATCTGGAAAATAGAGGGAAAGGACAATTAAAGCATGACTCCAAAGATTAAAAATATTTGTTGAAGCCTGAGGTTTTGTTTCATACCTTTCAAATTAGCAAAGATAACAAAATGAAGAAAAGCACTAGGGAATTATTGGTGGAAGTTGTGACTAGTAAAAACCATTTTGGAAAGCAATTTGGAATTACCAAATGAAGTAACTAAACTGCATATACTCTTTGAACAGGAAATTCCATAACTAGGCTTATAACCCCAGGAGGCTATTGATAAGAACCAAGTCTCCATATATACCAAAATATTTGTAGCAGCACTTTTTGCAATGGAAATAAGTTAGAAACAAAGTAGATGCCCACCAACTGGGGAAATGGCTGAGCAACTTATGGTACATTAATAGAAGCAAATATTGCTGTGCTATTAAAAATGATGAATATAATAAATATACATAAGCACGAAAAGATCAACATAAACTGATTCAGAGGCAAGAAAACTGTAACAGCTATCAATTTAGCAGATACTTAGCCTTTAGTAATTTAGGGGTAAGTATGGAAGGTGTGAGCTCCGTATGGAAGGTGTGAGCTCGGTATGGAAGGTGTGAACTCTGTCCCCTGTTGACAGGGTGTGAACTCCGCTGTTGACATGGCAGAAGGAGATTGGCTGAGATAGGAGGCCAGTGTGTGTATATAAGAAAAATTGTGGAGACAGAGAGACAGAATTGGGTATCTTCCTCCTGGTGGCTCCCGTTGGAGGAAGCAGGATTGTACCAGCATCTGGGAGCTGGGCTGCTGGCCTGAAGAAGTGAGTTGGAGTTTTCTTGAGAGAGAGAGAGAGAGAGAGTTTCTCTCCCAGCATCTGGAAACTGACTGAGAACTGAAATGGAGTTTTCCTGAGACCAGAATCTGGTGAAGGCTGAGAGGGCTTGCCTGGAAGGCCTCCTGGGAGGCCGAGATTCTCCTGGGTCCTAGGGCCAGCTGAACTGCTGGAGGACTGAAGAAGCATGACTGGGATAAGCCTTTGTTGGTTCATGGCCTGGCTGATCCTTGAGTTCCCAGCAACAGAAGTGATGAAGGGTCTGAGATGTGCCAGACCCTGTGAACTTCAGTGTGTACCAGGCATTGCCTAGAGGACTGGACAAGGACCTGGGAGCTGTCTGTTTCTGAATCCAGGTGACTGTTTGGTGGATTCAGGAGGGAGCTGGGACCATGGAAGGGGATCCAGAGAATCAGAGAGACCACCCCAAGTCAAGATGAAGAAAAGGTCTCCCCTTGGATGAAATTGAGGTTTGCTAGACACCGAGGGGTGCAGGGTTTGTGTGGTTTTTCTAATGGTTGTATTTAATGACTGATCGAGTTGATGTATGATTGTCCCATGAGTGGAAGATTGATTATTATTATATTGTGAATTGATTGAATAAGTATTGATTTCCCCCATGAGTAGAAGACTGATTATTGTATTGTGAATTGATTGAATGATTGAGTATTGATTACTGTATTGTGAATTGATTGAATGCTTTGTAATGGAATAAACAGAGTGTTCACTATACTGCGTAATCTGAATCTTAAAAGCTGTTCGCAGTAGCATTCTTTTGGGAATGTGCTGGTGCATGGCATTACAAAAACTATGCATAATAACTGCAATTGTAAATGGAAAAACCAAACACAAAAAAACAATCAAAACTGAATATTGAACAAACATGACCAGAATCAAATAATAAAAAAAATCCCTTCCTTATCCTTTTGCAGAGGTGGGAGGTCCATTAAGTGTGGTACATTATACATATTTTCAAACTATCCTGATATATTGATCAATTATGTTTATTTTTTTCTTGTTCTTTTTTCCTGCCTTTAAAAAATATTATTTGTTTTACAAGATGCCTCTCTGGAGGAGAAGAATGCTAGAGGATATTATGGTGATGTTCTAGAATCAAATGACATCAATAAAAATTTAGCTTTAAAAATGTTTGCTGAATGTACTTTGATTTATTTTTTATCTATTTGTACAGGGAATCCATCTATTCGCTACAGTTGGATGGCTGTGGTATAGGGAAAAGGGCATCAGATTTGGAGTTAAAAGACTGAAGCTAGTATCCTAGCCCTACATGCTTCTTCAGCATGTGACCTTGGGTAAATTACTTCACTTTTATGAGCCTCAGTGTATCCATCTGTGAAAGAGGGAGCATTATAACTACACTACCAATCTCAAATGACTATTGTGGGGAAATCAAATGAGATAATACAGACATGAAAATGCAGTCTGAAAACTGTAATGGGCTGTACACATTTTAAGCATCATCATTTTATTGTCATTTTTCTATTTTCACTCCCCTCCCTACAATGCTCATTGTGATATGGAAAGGATCGAAGTGAAACCAACAGAGTACGAGCTTTGAGTGGATATTCAGTAACTGTATGTCACTCATAGCAGGGCCAGTGAGGCTCAGCACCTCCAAACTGTCTGCTAAGGAATGGAGGGATTATAATCTTCCCCTCTGGATGCCCCTCAATTGGGGAATTGCTGAACAAATTATGGTATATGAATGCAATCAAATACTATTGTGCTCTAAGAAATGATGAGCAGGTAGACTTCAGAAAAACCTGGAAACACTTAAATGAACTGATGCTGAGTGAAGTAAACAGAACCAGAAGAACATTGTACATAGGAACAATAACACTCAGTAATACAATGATCTAAGACAATTCCAAGACTCATGATGGAAAATACTAACCACATCCAGAGAAAGAACTATGAAGTCTGAATGCAGATCAAAACATACTATTTTCTCTTTTTTTGTTGTTGTTTTTTCTTCTTTTTTGTGTTTTTCCTTTTGTTCTGACTCTTCTTTCACAACATGACTAATGTATAAATATGTTTAATATGATTGTACATGTATAGCCTGTATCAGATTGCTTGTTGTCTTAAGGAGGGGAGAGGAGAGGGAGAAAAAATTTAGAACTCAAAATCTTATGAAAGTGAATGTTGAAAACTATCTTTAGGTGTAATGGAAAAAATAAAATACTATTAAGTGGGGAAAATTCCCCTCTGTAAGGAGCCACCTGCACTAATTAATTCAGGGCTCCCTGAACCATAGAAGTATCATCATCATTATCATCAATAATACAAGATGACTTGTAGTGTTCCTTCCATCTCCTCTGGTTGCGTGAATAGAATGCTGATCTTTCTTCACAGTTGGGATAGAATGAATGCAATGGCACAAAGAGTCCTCATTTATCCTCCTCAGCTGCTCCGAAGCCTCCCTGGAATGTTGCTTCAAAGCATTCCAGTGGGAAGGTGAGAAAGAAGGCAGCTACTTGTTGTTTCAACTTGTTGGCTTTGCTTGTGGTCAGTCCCAGAGATACTGACTGAGAGCTATGGTTGGAGATGAGGCCTCATGATCTCCAGGTCCATCACCGGTAATCATTCTCCCACTATTTATGACTATCCCAGGAAGGGCTTAGGGAGAACAGCAGGCCTAGTCTTCACCTTCAAGACTGGATGAGAGGTTTTCTCCATCAAACTACCTGTCAGCTTTCTTCCAAGTCCTGGCCACTTCCATCTTCATCACCACCACTACTCCGCCCCCACCAAAAAAATAAATTACTGGGAAAGTGACGAATTGTATTCTTCATTGCTCTCTGGACCTCAGTTTCCAGCTTTATGAAATAAAGTTGTACAGGGACTAGAAGTAATCAATTAATCAATAAGCATTTATTAAGTTCTCTGAACATTCAAAAAGAAGTGAAAGACGGTCCCTGTCTTCTAGGAGTTTACAATCTAATCGAGGAGATAAGAAGCAAACAAATATGTACAAACAAGGAATACATAGAAAATAATGAGGAATAATTAGCATTGTTATAATTAGGAGGTAGCTCTGGGGAGGGAAGGAGCCGAGGACATGGTTTAAAATGAAAGTGATGTCACACAAAAGATATTAATAAATAAAAATTCTAAAGGAGGCCTGTGCCCATACAGATGTGGACATGGCCTTTTCAGACAGACACGGTCCTGTATTGCTTCTGCTGTTGATGTTGATGTTGGTGTTGTTACAAGGGAGGGCTCTATTGGGGAGCAGGCTGCCATTATTGAGAAGTACCTATCATATAAAAAAGCATAAATCATTCTGAAAAAAAGAGAGAAATAAAGAGAGAGACAGAGACAGAGACAGAGACTATGTATAGTACCAAGAAACTGCAGACAGAATTTAAAGCAGGTCCAGACATTAGGTATCATTTGTTCTAACATCCTAATTTTATGGAAGAGGAAACTGAAACCCAGAGAGGGGAATTGACTTACAGAGCTAGGATCCAAAGCCAGGTAACTTTGATTATGCATTATTACTCTTTCCACTTAGTCCCATCTTGTCTCTTCACAAATGTAGGTATGATTCAATGAGAAAAGGCAAAAAAGCAAGAAATGTTCAATTCTAAGGCATAGCAGGAAATGAGTGAAAAGACATCTTGGGATCAGAGTGTGGAGAGCCTTGAAGGCCAGGTTAAGGAATTCCTGCTTCACCCTATAGGAGAACAGGAAGTTACTAGAAGCTTTTGAGCAGGGTAGTGTTTGTGGTTGAAACTACCAAGAGAAGCTCAGTAGTAAGAGTTTCATCTGCACTTCAAAACAAGAAAGGTGCCCTTCAGGAAGGTTCATCCTTCAGTCATCACTTCCTGCCCCTCTCCCCCCAACCTCTCCTTCAGCAGAGTGAAAAATGGCTCACCTACTGAGTAGCATTGAAATAGCCTTCCCAGTGAGAGGCCCAGATTGGCTCCCTCTTGGAACCAGATCTTTACCTGTGAGGCCTTGAGCTCCTCAAACCATCCAGGCTTCATCAATCTTCAAACAAACCCTGCTACTGGGTCCTCCAGAAACCCCAAGGAGCATCTGTTTTAGTCATAAACTCAATGCACATTCATTAAGCAGCAGCAGTGTACCAGACACTGTGCTCAGTGCTGGGGAAGAATGTACAACTTTTACATCACAGAGGATGTGTGCCCATGGGACTCAGAGCAGCACAATGAACAGAGCTCAAAACTTAGAGTTAGGAGTCCTGAGCTCAAATCCTGGATCTATTACTGGATTCTACAGCCTCTCTGAGCCTCAGTTCCGCATTTTTAAATTGAAGATGAAGATGCCTGCTCTTACCTAACTCACAGGGTTGCTATGAGGGAAGGTGCTTTGCAAACATTAAAACGTTGTATATACAGTATAAACATAATTATTAGCAAGGGAAAAGCTACAAACGCAAAATGCAGGATCATTAAATTAATGAGATGCAAACAAATGGCTGAGACCAGGGAAAGCTAATTGGAGGAGGTGGTGTCCGACTTGGGTTTTAAATGATAGTTGTTGAGGTTCAGGGGCACCCCAAATTGTTGGGATCAGGCTGTCTCCAAATCAAGTAAAGTCATTTAAGGATGATTGAATGATTGTTACTAAATGATTGTTACTACATGACTGTGCTTTGTTGAAAACTATGTGACCACTTTGGTGAAAATTATGTGGCCATTTTAGTGATAAGTTGTTGAGTTGTGACATGGTGAATGCTGTACTTTGATTTTCTGTGATAAGTTGTAACATGGTGAATTATGTATTTTGACTTTCTGTGAATGGTTTGCTGTGATTTGTTATTGAAAAAATAGAGAGTTGCTATACTATGTAATCAGAATCTTGAAAGCTATTCACAGCAGCAGTTTTCTGGAAAGCTGCTTGTGCTTGGCTTTACAGGGAGACGCCATCTTAAAATGGGGGGGGGGGGGCGGTTCCTTAATGGAAATAGCAGCTCCTTAAGAGAGATAGCCTCCCCCAGGGAGAGGAGGAAGCCCCCCCAAAGGAGAAGGGGTAGCTCTTCCAAGGGAGATGCATTCTGCTAAAGGGAGATGCCCCCCTTTAAGGGAGATGCCCTCTTAAGGTTGACACCTAATAAAGGGAGATACCCCAGGGGGATGCTGCATTAAGGGGGATGCTCACTAGCCAGGAGAGGCTAGGAATTCTTATAAAGGAAAACCTGCCATAGTTGGGGGGATGAGATAACTAGTCACATTGTTCAGTCTAGGGTGGACAGGCAGAGAGGCCCCATTAGTTTTAGTGTTTCTTTGACCAACCTACTTGAATCTCATTGTCTCCTAAAGTGACTTAAAGTTGTTCTTGAGACAATGAGTTTCTCCTTCACTAGACTTTCAGTCTCACCTTCTCCCTCCTCAAGAAGTAGGTGCTGGAATTCATTTGGGAAAAAAGGTCAAGGGTCTTGCATTCCTCTTCAATAGTTAGGTGGATAAAAGGTGGATGAGGGAAAAGGGTGAAGGGCATTCCGAGAATAAGGAGGAATAGAAACAATCACTGTAATAACTCTCATTCCTGCAGCATTTTAACACTTACAAACATTTTCATCCTGACAACCTGCAATAGAGAAAATGCAAGTATTATCATCCCCATCATGCAAATGAAGAAATAGTTTCAAAAAAACTAAAGGCACTTGCCCTGGGTTACCCAGCTTTTAAAGCCTTTTGCAACTTGAATTCTTTCTTACCTTTCTAATTTTCTTACTATTTACTCCTCTTAACATTGTCAACTTGGATTAATAAGAAGGCAACCAACAAAAATTATTATCTTTAGTCAGGGCAAGAAGTTACAACCGGGGTTCCTCTCTGCAACAAGTGCTGGGGAGCCTGAAGAGGCAATTGGACACAGGATTCCTATAAAGTATTTGGGCCTAGGAAGAGTGACTGCAGGTATAAGGGGGTATGGATGTTCTTTCGTGTCCCAAGGTAGATTGTTTTGCATAACTACTGAAAATCCAAAGGGAAAGCTTGGGAATCCCAGAGAGGAAGAGTTTAGGATCTTTACAAAATTGAGACTGGGAGTGATACTGTCTGGTCAGCTTCAGGCAGTTCTGGGAATGGTGACAAGGTCAGCTTCAGTCAGCTGAGTTTGACAACATTCTCTATGGTACTCTATGATCTAGTGACACTGGCCTCCTGTTATTCCAGGAAAAGGACATTCCATCTCCTGACTGGTCATTTTCATTAACTGGATGTCCCCCATGCCTGGAATGCTCTCATTCCTCATCTCTTCCTGGCTTCCCTGGATTCAAGTCTCAGCAGAAGTTCCATTTTCTACAAGAAACTTTCCCAGATCTCTTGCAGACACTCCCAATTTTTATACTCTATTGTATCTACTTCTCTGCATTTTGTCAGCCCCATTAGACTGTAAGCTTTTGGGGGGCTGGGAGTATGTTTGCATTCCTTTGTATCTTCGGCACTTGGCACTGATGTGGTTTTAACTATCTAAGTAGGGACCCTAAAACTATCTAAGAGTCATCTAGAACTCAAGCAGTCTTCCAGTCAAGTGGCAAAAGTTTATTATAATGCTAATAAAGTAGGCAGAGCTCCTTAGGGAGCTTGCAACATAAGGGGGACGAGGGAGGGACAAATTAAAGCTTATATTAAAAAGTACAGTGAACAGCGTGTCAAGTATGCTAATTAGGCAGTATGTGGCAATATCAGCAAACAGTTAAGGACGGGTAGTCAATGTTCTGTTTGTACAAGGTAGGCTGGGGAAATGACGTTTATAGCTTGACCTCTGGATTGTATACTATGAGAATTAGTACATGATAGTTCTATTCAAACAAGGGAAATTCTACAGAGGTCAACTTGTTCTTATTTGCATCAAAGGGGCCCACTCGTGAGTTATTGCCACAGATAGAGTCTTTAGTCTGGAGAAAAATATGGTCCTAGGGCTGGGGTTCAAGCACCCCATTAGCACCTAGATGCTCGTTGGTGTGACTTGACACAGTTCATAAGGTTAAAATCGGAAGAACTAGAGAGCATCCATTATAAAAACCTAGGATGAGCCTACTGAAGACACTAAAGAGGAAACCAGGCAAAGGTTAACAGAAAAGAAAAAAGGAGAATACTCAGATGATCAAAGTGAAGCTTACAGTGAGTAGACTCTCCTTTTAGAAAGTGTTTCCTAGGTCTCAATATCTGGGAAGAAAGTTCTGATCTTAGGGTCAGGAAGACCCAGATTTCAAGTCTGGCTTCTGAACATATACTAACCCTGTGACCCAGGACAAGTCACTTAACATCTCAGTGCCCTTGGGTTACTCTCTAAGACCAGAAGTTACTGCATGAGTGGGGATTTCCAAGTGGGGATTTCCCCCACACTAATAAAATCACACAATGACTTTTCAGTTTATTCATAGTTGGAATTTTTTTTAAAAGAAATAACTGAGTCTTTGGATAAGGAAGTATGAATGGAGTGATAAGAAAGGGCACATCCTTAGAAGAAAACCCTAGACTGTGGCCTATCCAGATCTCTCTTTAATTACTTCCTTAAAAGAGGGCAAAGAAAGCAAGCTTCATTCAGGAGGCAGACAGCTAAGTTCAGTCACTTGTGAGGGCTTTGGTCAAGGGGGAAAACATGGGGAGATGGGCTCATCTCTCGACAAGCAGGAATCTGACCTGGGAACATGTACTATATATCTGACTAAGTGCTTGCAATACTGCTAAGCAAAAGAAAGAGGGTCCCTGCCCTCAAGGTGTTTACAACGATGAAGATGTTTACTAATGATGAAGAAATGTTTTGTTAACACAAGACCAGCACCTTTTCTGGAGGGATATTGATGGACAAGAAAGAACACTGGTCTCTGAGGCAAAGAGCCTAGGATTGAGCCTCAGTACAACACTTGTCACTTGGTAGAC
Organism: Pseudochirops corinnae; assembly: GCA_028646515.1. Taxonomy (NCBI): domain Eukaryota; kingdom Metazoa; phylum Chordata; class Mammalia; order Diprotodontia; family Pseudocheiridae; genus Pseudochirops; species Pseudochirops corinnae. The sequence goes on along the minus strand of CM053585.1, from coordinate 312,680,910 downwards.
AAATCATTTCACCTCTCAAGGGCTTCCATTTCCTCATTTGTGAAAAGGAGACAATAATTCTTGTCCTGTCTAATTCACAAGAGGTAGATTCAAGACTATGATAGCTGTGTAGTGAATGGAGGTAAGGGAAGTTAGGTAGTACAGGGGATAACACACAGGTCCTGGAGTCAGGAAGACTCATCTTCCTGAGTTGAAATCCAGCCTCCCTAAGTGCTAAGTGGCAGAGAAAGGGAAGGTTTTGATGATGGTGGTGATAATAATGACGTCCCAGGTAGTCTCTGCCTACTTTGATATATCAGTGATCCTGGCTGAGGAAAAGGTATCTCCAGTGCTGTCTCTGGGGGAAGTGCTTAATGGCCTCCCCCTCCCCCTCCTCTGCCCAACTATGCAGAATTAGGAGTTTTTTATATTTGGGAGGTAAGTTTGGGGGCTTTGGGGGATGGGGAATATGCATTTTCCATGGATTGCTAGAGCAATCTTTGTCCGCCTACCCTGGCTACATTCTCCTGTTTCCCCATCTTGACTCCTAAGTAAACCAGTTAAACTTTACATTACCTTCTACTCTCAGTTCCTTTGCCAGCGTTTCCTATCCACTCTTGGCCTAACAAGCCCCAGCCTTGGATTACACTCACCATCCATGTCTGCTTCAATATGTGGCATTGAAGGAAGCTGGCTGTAGAAGACCATGAAATCATGCTGACTAGAAACACAATAAATTTACATTACATACTTTCAATAGTGCCCTCCTTATGGCAAAATAATCCTTTCCCACCTCCCTAACTGTTTCACTATCCCATTCACAAGAGAACCTTTTTCTAGACCTTTTTGTCCCTCCTCAAATCTCCTAGAGCTGCCTCTCCCCCCACTCTCTCAGCTGATAATATTGCCTCATAGTCCACTGAAAAACCTAGGCCATTCACTTCTCCCTCCTCCTCATCCCAAATCATTCAGAGGCCTTCCCCCACAATCTCTTCCTTCATATCATCTCACATAAAAAGATGGCCTCTCTCTTTGCTAAGGTAAACGCCTCTACAAGTGATCCCATTCCATCTCATCTACTCCAGTAGATTACCTCCTCTGTCATTCCTCCCTTCCCGCTAATCTTCCATCTCCCTTCCCTGAAGCCTATAAACACACCCAAGTCAAGTCAAGTCTAGTCAAGAAGTATTTATTAAGTGCTTGGTGTGGCCTGAAGGGGCTGATGTTGAGTTGCAATGGTAAAATCTAGAGACTGAAAAATGTTTTCCATCCAGATGATCTCCATGTTTCCCCCTTCCTGAAAACACCTTTACGTGATCTATCTGTCCCCAGTAGCTGTCTTCTTATATTTCTCCTCTAAATTCTCCAAAAACCATCTACAATCTGTATCTCTAAATGCTCTAGAATTCAGCAACACTGACCTCGTTCCTTGTTGCTCCTCACACCATTTCCTGACTGCATTTTCACTGGTTTACCTCAATGCCTAGAATTCCTACTCTGCCTCCTGGCTTCTCTGGTTTCTATCCACACTCTGCTAAAATCCTACATTATACAAGAAGTCTTTCCTGGTTCCCCTTAATGCTGGTGCCTCCCTCTGAGATTACCTCCAATTTACTCTGCGAATATCTTTTTTATACAATCATTTGCATGTAGTTCCCCTTTATTCGTGTGAGCTTCTTGAGGAAGGAATTGTTTTGAATTTTTTTTTTACATTGATCCCTACTCTTACATAATATGTGGAATATAAGTGCCTAATAAATGCTTGTTGACTGACTGACTCCTGGTTATTAAAGAACAGTAAAAGCTACATATTCTGCAAGACATCTAACCTCTCAGAGCACAAGGTCTGGAGTGTCCCAAATCACTGTCTTCCTATTTGCACAAGGGGCTCCCTAGGGTGAAGGCTGAATCTGCGCACTGGGATTTGAAGCTGCCTAGGTTGGGAGATCAAGCTCCTTGGAAACTCAATCTTCACACAACTGCTTAGCCCATGGTTTTGTCTACCTAGCTCCATCTAACCCAACAGTCTTGGCAGGGCTATCACGAAGAGCAGACAAGATAATGAAGGTAAATTTTTAAAAAATAAATTGTAAAGGGCTGTATAAATATCAGAATTGTTATTATTGTTATCATCTTACTCTACTCAATTTTTGATGGGGCTTAGATAGAAACCATCCTGGATCAAGTCATTTTCTAGTTATAATTCTTTTAGGCACCACCATCCTTCCAGTTTCCCGGGTTCATAACCATGGCATTATCCTAGAGGAGTAGACTCCTCTTTCACTATTCTCTCAAAGACCAAAACTTCCCATGTCTGCTTCCACAACATTTATCACCTCAGACCCCTCTCTCCCATCACACAGCTACAACTTGAGTGTGGGCCCTTATCTATTAAATTACTTTTTAATTATTTTTTATTTATTTATTTTATTACTAAGTTACAGTCTTCTAAATTACTGCAGCCACCTCCTAACTGGTTTCCTTGCCTCAAGTCTTTCCCCACTCTACTCTGTCCTGCACACTGCTGCCTGCTGAAGTTGATGAAGTCTAGACTCGTGGGTCCCAGTGTCCTGAAAGAACTCACTTGGACAGTCTCCAAGTTAAAGAAAAGCATTTATTGGGGTAATGCACCCAGGAAGTCTGCTTCCATGGGAGGCAGAACAATTAGCCAGGTTAGGTGTCTGTTCTAAAAACAGTTGGATGGGATAGGGGGAAGGGGAGTAAGAAAAAGGGAGGAGGAGCAAATATGGTTTTGGAATGTCTGGAATATCAAGTAGTCTGAAGGTGTCTTTGTCCTACACACAAGAAAGGAGAACAGGAAAGGGGAGGAGAAGAGTTGGGGGTGCTTTGTGAAAGCACACTGATAAGTCCACAGTAGGGGGATCAATGCATGGCTGGTCACATCCTGCATCTTATCTCATATCTCACATCTCATATCCGGCATCCTGTCTGCCTCATCCACCTCTATCTGCCTCATCGAACTGATTCTCCTTCAGGGGTGTTCTGACCGTGTCATTCCCCTACTTAATCAACTCCCATAGTTGCCTTGCTACCTCTAGGATAATATGTAATCTCCTCTGTAGTTTCTAAAGCCTTTCACAATCTGGCCCCACCCTCCTTCCAGTGTCGTTGGGACTCTCTTCTCTCAGTTCCTCATACATAACACTCCATTTCCAGTCTTCATTTAGGCTGGTTCCCAAGCCTGCCCACTCTCTCCCCCCGTGCCTGCCCCCTCATCTCTACCACATCAAATTCCTCACCACCCTCAGGTCTGAGCTCAAGTACCACCGTCTGCTTGCCAGTCTCCTCTCTCCCAAAATACTGTGTATTTCACTATTCTGTATATTTATTTATGTTTATTCTGTTGTCATTGTTGAATTATGCATGACTCTTTGTGACTCTATTTGGGGTTTTCTTGGCAAAGACATTGGAGTGGTTTATTTCCTCCATTTCATTTTACAAATAAGGAAACTGAGGCAAACAGGGTGAAGTGACTTGCCCAGGATCACACAGCTAGTAACTGTCTGAAGATGAATTTGAACTCTGGTCTTCTTGAATCCAGGTTAGCACTCAATCCACTGAACCACCTGGTTGTTCCTTTGTGGTAATATGATACATAAACATTAATTAAGCATTTAGTATGTGCCAGACACTGAACTAAGCATTAAGGGCACAAATAAAAAAGAAAGTCCCTGCCTTCAAGGAGCTTACAATCTACTGCTAAGGAAGTATTTGTTCATCTTTCTCTGGCTGCCTTAGTGTGACAAGCCCTGAATTCCATTAATATTGTACACTTTTTATTAAAATACTTTCTAGGTCTATCCAAGGTCTTTATCCCAAAGGTATAGATGAAGAGTGGTATTGCATAGTTGTTAATTGCTTTAAACATACCCTTCCCACTCAGCTTTGATTTCATGATGTCAGCAAGTCTCAACACATTTAACCACAGCCTTGTCCTTGATATCACAATGTTTGGTGTGTCTTTCCTGGAGCTCAAGTTTTTTCTAGGTTTTATCTTCATCAGTTGAATTTGATCTCCAAATTCAAGCTTAATGTCTTTAGTTTCTACCTTGGCATACATTAGAAACTGTATACTTATTGAATCCAAATGCCATTCTAATGTCATCTGAGAATAATTTCAGGAAGGAGCTGTTTACTTTGTTTTTCAGCAAAACCATCTAGCTTAATGTCATCTACATATAGGAAATGGTTAATAAACTGTTGGTTCAACTCTCTGTTTAACTTGGAAGCCATATTTAGTTCTACTTAAAAAGATAATAATGCATTTGAGGCCAGGCAAAATCACAATGGACTCAAGCTGTCTCTCAGAAAAAGACAATTTTAGAATTATTACTTCTTGATATTATGTTGATGGCAGCTAGATGGAACAGTAGATATAGACCTGGATTTAGATTAAAGAAGACCTGAGCTCAAATACCAGCATTTGATTCTTCAAAGGTCACTTAACAGCTGTCAGCCTCAGTTTCCTCATCTGTAAAATGAGCTGGAGAAGGATATGGCAAACCACTCCAGCATCTTTGCCAAGAAAACCCCAAATTGGGTCAGGGTCAGGAAGAAATGACAACTGCAATAGTAAGCCATTCCACCTATCTTAGGGTAATTATTTTCAATTCAATTATTTTTGCCTTCCATACCCCTCTTCTATTCTCATGTGGATTGGTGACTTGGGACAAAGGAGTAAATATATCCCCAGTGATAAGTTCATTGTCTTGCAGACTTTTCATATTTTTTAGAAGGTTTTCAAACTTTCTATTCTCTCTAGGATTGGGAATGTCTGCTTTGCATCTGAAGGCTTTTCCCTGTGGGTGTCTAATTTCAACCAACTCAAGTCAATTCTGACCTTCATTTTTGGCTGATATCTCCTTGGGACACCACCTTTTACCTAGGAATCTGGTGATGTAGTTTACTAGTGATTCATTAATCAATCCAAAAATATTCAGTAAAGCACCCAAGTGCCAGACACAAAGCTAAGCACCCAGGAATAAGAAGACAAAAGTAAAACTGTCCCTGCCCTCAAGAAACTTACATTCTAGTGGAGGAGACCCTATGAATGTATATACAAGATACAGGCAAAATAGAAACAAGGTTACTTTATATAGGGAAGACATTGCTGGCTTTGGGGATGAGGAAAATCGTGGTGCTGAATGAAGGTGGCCCTTAAGATAGTCTTGAAGAAAGCAGGAATTCCAAGAAGCAGATGTTAAAGCATGCCAGGCTTGGGGGACAGCCAGTACAAATGAAGGAAGGAAATAAACACATCAAGTGGCTACTATGGGCCAGGCCCAGGGCTAACTAAGCACTTTACAAGTATTATCTCATTTGTTTCTCACAACAACCCTGGAAGGTAAATGTCGTTATTACCCTTTTTTTTTTACAATGGAGAAAATAGGCAGACTTTAAGAGACTTGCCTAGAATTACACAGAACACACAGCTACTAAGTGTCTGAGGCTGGATGTGAAAAGTCTTCCTGACTCCAAGCCCAGAGCTCTATCCACTGAGCCACCTAGTTGTCTCTTAAGGACACAGAGAGGAATTGTCAAGTGAGAGAAAGAGCAGGTAGGCTGGTTTGACTGGACACTGTGGCAATAGGAGGGGAGTAATTTGGAAGAAACCTGGGAAGGTAGAAAGTGGCCACCTTGTGAACAGTTTTAAATGCTAAGTGATCCTAGAGATATTGCGAAGTCATGGGAGTTTATTAAATAGAGAGGTGACATGGTCAGGTCAGCTCTTTAGGAAAATCACTCGGGCATCTGTGCAGAGTATGGATAGGAGAGACCAGTCAGTACTTGACATTAGAAGGCTAGTTCAGGCTAAAGGGGACGAGGGTTTGAAAAAGGGGGGTGGTAGTAGGACTGAATGGGAGTTATCCACTGCTATGGTTGCAATAGAAACAAGGGGACTTGGTAACTGATTGAGTGTTGGAGGTGTTATCAGTCAAAAGTCAGGAAATATTTGTGTATTATGCTTATCTGTATATTTGTATCATACTTTTATCTGTATACTTGTATTCCCCCTCCCCCACTTACTCCCCAACCCCCCCCCCCAAGAATAGAAACTCCTTCCTTATACAAGATTGTAACATGTTCTAAGGGATAGGGAGTTGTCCTCAGAGTCAGTAAGACCTGATTCAGTTCAAGTGCTGCTTGGATACGTACTGGCTGGGAAATTGAGTAAGTCACGTAGTCTAACCCCGGGCAGTTCTTAAAACTGTTTAAGAGCCGGTGCTGATCTGTATTACTAGCGGGAGTTTTCTCACACCGACGAAATCGCACGTCCAGTCCAGAAAACATAGCCTCTGTTGACATTTGGTACTTAATATTTGCAAGACGAATTGAACCCATGAGTCCTGAACCAGAGTTCTTTCCGACCACCCAGGCTGTTTCTTTTTCGCATCCGTAATGTCATTTGATCTCTGAACAGCCTCCTTTGACGGGTGGGGAAACTGAGACAGAGAGAAATGTCTCATTCACTGTCACAGAGGCAGTGAATGGTGGGCATTACTAATGAACCTGGGCTAGCAGAGCCAGAACTGGAACCCAGCTTTCCTAGCTCTCCTTCACCCTGCAGCGGCCTCCCCCCACTTCCTAGCTCCCCTTCACCCCCACGCCCACTCTCTTTCCCTCCTAGGGCTCCACAGAAGCCCGGGGCGTTGGCCGTACCAGCCTCCGCTCTCTCCACGTGGGCCTCTCGGGGCGGGGCCGGTGGGGTTGGTCAGGCTGGGCAGGGCTGGGCGCCGCCTCCGCACCTTCCCCAGCGCTTCCACTTTCCAGCTCTAGAGCCCCGCCTGGAGTGGAGTGCCAAGGAGCTGGGCGCCTGGAGTCGGCGTTCTGTCTGGCAGCAGCATTGAAACAGACAGGCAGACGAGACACTGCTTTGAATCAGATAAGCAAAACAGACCTGCGGAGGATATCTCCAGCGTTGCAATTCCTCCCCTCCTGGTAAGTCAGGGAGAAACTAAGGCTAGGGGGAAACTGTGACCGGAGGGGTGCCTGCGCAGAACTGGCCCCTAGTCCTCTGAGCAGCTTGGGGTGCATAGCGTGCGAGGTAAGACGGGAAGAGGGAAGTAGTGGCCCACTTCTCAGTGTCCCTGCTTATCTGCTGGAGGGGCCAGTGGCCCGATCCCGTCCCTGCTGCCTCCCAAATCCGGTTTCGGGGCCAAAAAGGACTGGGGGCGGGGAGAAGGACCCAGGTTCGGAGCGCCTCCCCTTTCCTCCCCATCCTTCCTCCTCCAACGACACTCTCCCTCCGGGCGCCAGGGCCAGTTGTGGCCGAATCTTCTTCAGATATTTCTTGCATTGAATAGTCGATAACCCCCTCCTCTGAGGCCGACTTTGCCCCCTGGGCAGGGAGAAGCGGGTTTAGCTCTGGATTAAGTTCTCCAACCTCCTTTGCGCCCAGCTTTCAGTTTTGCCCCATCTCTATTCGTTTTCAGAAAGAATCTGAGTAAAAAAAAATGAGGGAGGAAACGTCAACTTTTGCTTCTAGATTCCGCTGTTGGGAAGAATTGGGTGGGTCTGGGTATATCAGTGGAGACTCTCCCTTTGCTTTGTGTTGGGTATACTTTTCCGTAAGGTCATCAGACCCTGAGGCTGGAGGATTTCGAGACTGAAGTAGGTAGGAAAGAGACTGACAACTGGATGGGGGGGGGGGGGGAGAGAGGAAGGAAGGGGGAACAGAGAGTAGTGTGAAGTGGAGAGAGGGTGGAAGCAGGATAGGAGGTTTGGGGTGGGGCGAGTAGGAGGCAGGCAGCTGGGAGAGAACAAGGAGATTCCCATTCTTGTTATCCAAGCAAGTCTTAGTTAGGAAAATCTTAAGGTAGGGGTAAAAATAGTTGGGAGGGGGCACAAAATGGTGATAAAGTGGACGGTCTGACTGTGGTTATAGAGGGGAGCTTTTGTTAAGTATTCCTCATCCCTTAGGAGTTTTTAGGAAACGGGGATAGAAGATGTTGTTTGCCTGGGGGGTGCTACTGTGACGGGACAATGGAGGGAGAGGTAAAGTCCTCCGTCGTGTTGGTGGTCTGGGACTAAGCACTATTTGAACAGAATTATAGCTCTGTTTACAGTCATTTTCCCCTCTGTTGGAGTTCAAGTTCTTCAGCAGCCTGGCCCTTTGGATGAAGGAGGGAGGAAGAGAGGGAATGCCTTCCACCAGCAGGAACTTTGCAGAGTTCCAGGCTGTGGGTAGAGTCAGCTTGTTGAGAAACTGGTGTTCTGAAAGAGGAGCCTCTGTTCCGAGGACTGGAATCTCGGGCCTCTTCCACCCACCCACCAGAGACGCACCAATTCACTTGGCAGAAGGGCAAAAAAAGGCCCCATGGGACCTCATATTTGATGCCTTCTTGTTCTTTTTGGAATGAATATGGGGAGGAGGATCTGGGAAAAGCAACTCTGAGGCCGGCCTGCCAGCTTGAACCGAGAGTCACCGAATTTTATGAGAAATGTTCACAAACAGCAGGCTTTCTGGGCTTAAAAGGGGGGAGGGGGGGAGAAGAAGTCTGTGGCTGTGCATTTAGCACGGGTCATGGATTTTTCTCTTGTAGCTGATTCATGGCCTGGAATAGTTAACTATTACTGAAACCCTTTCCTGAGTTGTCAACCAAAGTTATTTGGCATAATACTGCTGGGGAGATAGGAAGGAAGAGACAGGGCTCCTGACCTCACACTAGTCTACAGACAGAAAAGAGGGAGTTCATGGGTCCTTGATTTTTCTGTTCCCAGTACAAGGGCAGCAGAGAAGGGCAAAGAAACCAAACCCTGCAAACTGTCCACAAGCCATATGTTTGACCTCAGCAGATTGCATCCTGAAGGTTCCTATTGTTGCTCAGGAGCCATGTACCTGCCCAGTGTCAGAGGGAAACACCCAATCCCGATATCTCACCCCCTAGGGGTACCCACGGTTTTCCTGATGACTGAGCAGTGCTTTTCGGCAGAACATCTTCCTGGGACTAAACATAAACTGTGATTAATCCACTGGCAAATATTGGGGCAAATATAAACTGTTGTATCCCAGCAATGAGGTGCATATTATAGGTGAGAGGGCAAAAGCAACAGCTGACTTTTGCTTTAAAGTTTGCAATGCATTTTACCTACTTGTGACCTCCCTTGAACCTAAGAACAGCCCAATGAGAAAAATGCCACACCTATAACAAAAGCTACCATTCTAGCACCTATCCTATGCCAGGCACTTCGTACGTTCTTTACAGGTATTATCTTATTTGATTCTCACAACAACCCTTTGAAATAGGTGCTATTACGTCCATTTTATAGTTGAAGAAACTGGGGCAGAGGGTAAGGTAAGTAACTTGCCCAGGGTTACGCAGCTACTAAGGGTCTTGAGGCCAAATTTGACCTCAGGCTTCCTGACTTCAGTCCAGTTCCTCCATCCTGGCACATAATAAGTACCATCTAAATGATAGCTACCATCATCATCATCTTCTTCTTCTTCATCATCATCATCATTATCATCATCCACTTTGTCACCCAGCAGTTAAGGAAAATGACATTCACCCAGTGACTTTTCCAGGGTTACACAGCTAGTTGGTATCATTTGTGGGAATTTGAACTCAGGTCTTCCTGACCCTAGGTCCAGTACTCTCCTAAGCCATGAAGGCTTCCTTTTGTTCTATTTGACAAGACCATGTTCTGTTCATTGTTGTCTTTATTATCCAAAAGCCTCAGGAAGCTTAGTTGCCAGAGATCTTCTCCTGGGCACTGTTCCAAAAGAACAGTCGAATAAGTAATAATAATTGTTACAAGCTGGGTTTGTTTTTTTAAGGTTTACAAAGCATTTTGTATATAATATCCCTATAAGAGAGAATTTATACAGAATTTATTGTTGTTATTGATATAACAAAGGTTATTTTCCCCCATTTAGAAATATGGAGATTAAAGCTCAGTGCTGCAGAGACTAACACAGATTCACCTGCTAAGACAAAGCTGGACTAGAATTGGTATTATTGGGTGTACATGAATAATAATACCGATTTCTATAAGTTTGCAAAGTGCTTTCTTCCTAACCTTATGGGGTAGTTACTTCTGGTATCATTACCCTCACATTACAAATGGGAGAACGAAGGCTCTGAGAGGTAGGGAGATGTCTATAGCCAGTAAATGATTAAGGTGGGATGTGAAGCCAGACTTGCTGACTTCCAAATCCAGCATTCTCTCTACAAGCTTTCCTCCAAAGAGAAGGGCTCCATTTACAAATGGTATAAGAGGGGAAGAAAAGGTGATCTTCTGGGGGATCAAGCAGATGAGAAATTGCCACTCTCCCAGTGAATCAGGCAGTGACAGGAAGTGACAGGCTAAGGATAACACCGAAAAAAGGTCTTCAAGAGTAACCTCGAGTTAACAAGTGACATGAAGTGTTTCCCAGGTTTTGTGTAGGATGCTGATGTAGATGTCAGCCTTAATTGCCTGTGCTCATACATAAGACCTTTTTAAGTTAATACCTTAAATAGCTTCTTTTCTCCTCTGATCAAAGTGCAATTACTTTTTAGTGGGTTGGAAGAGTTAGCTAATTCTTGAAGGCTGCTAAGGCAATGTCACAGCAACCAGGAAACTTCACTGGCTCCCTGTTCAAACACTTTAGAACTTCAAGCTGTTCATTATAACTCTGATAGACTATGGGAATGTGCAAAGGGAGAGCCATCCCTTCTGCTACCCCCTGGGAAAGGAAACAGCCGTCACTACTCAAAACACTTTCCCTCCTTTCCCAACCAGCCCTGATGGGAAAAGTTGTGCACAATATGGATGATGATGGTGTTGGTGGTAACAATAATGATGATGATGATGATAGTTAAAAACACATATATTACTTTATAGTTTGAAAAATGCTTTAGTAGGTACATTATCTCACTTGAACCTTCCAACAGTCCTTTGTGGTAGGTACTCTCATCTGTATTGTTATCAATCAATAAACATTTATGAAGGACCTACTATGCTCCAGGTACTGTGTTAAGCAATGAGGATGCAAAAAGGAGCAAAAGATAATTCATTCCTGCCCTCAAGGAGCATGCTGTTTAACAGGGGGGACATCATGCAAACAAATATATACAAAGCAAACTATATACAGGATAAATGGAAGTTAATTAACAGGGAAGGCACTGGAATTAAGAAGGGTTGCAGAAGACTTCCTGTGGAAGGTAGGATTTTAGTTGGGACTTGAAGAAAGCCAGGGAGGTCAGTAGTTGGCATGGAAGAGGGAAAATGTTCCAGGCATGGGGGACAGCCAGAGAAAATGCCTGGACTGACAGATGGAGTGTCTTGTTTATGAAAGAGCCAGAAGGCCAGTGTTACTGGATTGAAGAGTATATGAGGGGTGGGGGAGGTATAAAAAAAACTGGAAAGGTAGGAGGAGAGTAGTTTGCCAAAGGCTTTGAATGTCAAGCCAAGCATTTTATATTTGATCCTAGAGGCAATAGGATCAACTGTTGCCTAGAGGCAACTGGAGCTGATTGGGTAGAAGGCTGATGATTGGACCTCCATTTTAGAAAAATCACTGAGAATGGGTTGGAGTGGGAAGAGGCTGAGGTAGGCAGACCCACCAGCAGGCTGTTGCAACTGCCCTGACATGAGGTGATGAGGGTCCTGCAGTGCTAGCAGTGTCAGAGGAGAGAAAGTATAAATGAGAGACGTTGCAAAGTGAAGTAGTAGAGGGCAAAGAGAAGAAGACCCAGGACAGAACCTTGAAGTATACCAATGGTTAGAGGGCATGACCTGGAAGAGGATCCAAGAAAGGAGATAAGAGGAGTGATCTGACTGGTAGGAGGAGAGCCAGGAAGGAGTGGTGTCCCAGAAACCCATTTCACAGGAAACTGAGAGCAACCAGGTACAATAGAAACATGTAAATTTAGAGATGTTCAACTTTTAGAGATCATCTGGGGCAGTAATTCTCAAACCTTTTTGGTATCAAAACCTCTTTACTCTCTTAAAAATTGTTGAGGACCTCAAAGAGCTTTTGTTTATGTGGGTTATATCTTTTAAATGTTAGTGAATTAAAAATTAAAACTGATAAATTTTTAAAACATTTTATTGATTCATTTAAAATGATAAACTCATTCCATGGTAGCATAAATAACATTTTTATGAAAAATAACTATAGTTTCCAAAATAAAATTTAATGAGAAGAATGTCATTGTTCCATATCTCTGCAAATTTCTCTAATGTCTGACTTAATAAAAGACAGCTGGATTCTCTTATCTGCTGATGCATTCAATCTATTGCAGTAGGTTGTTTTGGTTTAAGTATGTGAAGAAAATCCAGACTCATGGTCATGTAGTTAGAAAAGGGAGAAGTATTTTAATAGGCAAATAACAATCTTAATATTTTTATGAAAATCATTTTGGGGGTGGCTAGGTGGTGCAGTGAATAGAGCACCAGCCCTGGAGTCAGGAGGACCTGAGTTCAAATCTGGATTTAGATACTTAACAGGGAAAAAAAAAAACCCTAGCCATGTGACCTTGGGCAAGTCACTTAACCCCAATTACCCTCCAAAATATTTTTTTAAAAAAAAGAAAAGAAAATCATTTTGACCTCAAAGGTCCCCTTAAAAGGTCTCAGGGCAAACTGGTTTAAAACTGATGACAACCCCCTCATTTTTCAGATAAGGAAACTGAGGCCCAGAGAAGGAGGGACTTACCCCAAGTCATAAAGGCCTCACATAGCAGAAAATTCTTTCTGTTACACCACTCTGCTGCTTAAATGTGATTTATTAGTACTACTATCCATTCCTTTAGGTGAAGATATTAAATGCCCCTATTTTTTAAAAACTACAAATGATGTACAGAAAGTAACTATTAATGGTTTTGTTTGTTTTTGGAGGGCTATTGGGGGTTAAGTGACTTGCCAAAGGTCACATGGCTAGTTTTGTGTTAAGTGTCTGAGGCTGGATTTGAACTCAGGTCTTCCTGACTCCAGGGCGGGTGCTCTATTCACCGGGACACCTAGCCACCCCCAACCATTAATAGTTTTTGATGTTTTATGCAAATTGGCTTCTCTGGTCAGCAGAGCCACTTGCTACATTTGGGGACCCATATGTGCTACAGGAGCTATAGGAGAGACAAGAGAAAGGAAAAGACCAATGCCCTCAGGACTCCTCCTGAGAGTTAGAGACTGAAAGCTCACTCCAAGTAAAAGTGGCCTCTGACCTAGAGTGACTGACGTCATGGGCCTGAGCAAATGCCACCTTATTTGTTTTGTTCTGTCTGTCATGTTTTGTCAACCAAACCATGAGCTTCCCAAGAGCAAAGACCAGGTCTTATTTACCTTAGGAATCCCACAACCCAGTGATTCAACCTGGCATCATGATGTCAGTTACACACTTATACTCAGTGAGTGTGTGCCCTTTGGGTGGATGATGAGATTGGAAGCACAGAAATCTCATCTCTAAAGCAGGGAAGGCAATAGTCCCATTTGGGGTACACATATGGGGTATGGTGTACATATCTGGGCTGGATCATGCGTGTAGATGGAACATGGACGATCTGGAGGCCTCCAGAGAAGGAGGGCATCCAGGGTGAGGTGGGGGTTGACAACCCTGCCATACGTGGAGATGACTGAAGGGAGTGGTAGTGTTAGGCTGAAGAGTAGAAGGGTTAAAAGGGACATGCCAACTGTCTCAAGTAGATGGAGGGCTCTAGTGTAAGAGTGGGCTACTGGATCCTACACAGGGCAAACCAAGCAGCATTAGGGGATGGGGGAGGCAGTGGGATTTCTGTTCTCTCTCAGTCCTAACTTCCTAACCTGGGGTGTGTTCAGTAAAGAAATGGGATGCCTTGAAAGAACTGAGATTTCTGTCTGTAGAGCAGTGGTTCTCAACTTTCCTAATGCTTTAATACAGTTCCTCATGTGGTAACCCCCAACCATAAAATTATTTTTGTTGCTACTTCATAACTGTAATTTTGCTACTGTTATGAATCATAATGTAAATATCTGATATGCAGGATGCATTTTCATTGTTACAAATTGAACATAACCCACAAGTTGAGAACCACTGCTTTAGGGGGAAAGGGGGCCTAGATGGCATTGCTCTGATTCTACACACAATTTCTTTTCATTTGCTTACTTTTTAACAAACAAAAATCTCTTCTTTCTCGCTTCACTTTGCTCCTACCCTGCCACCCTGTCTCCCAAACAATTTCTAAACTTTGTGGTTTAGATTTAAGATCACTGTGGGCTAGACTGGTAATGGAAGCTTTCTGGAGGAACTGGAATTTGAATTAAGAACTTACCTTCCTCCAAAAGTTCCAGATTTCATTTTAGTTATGAATTTCTTCACTAGAGAGTCAGCAATAACACCAGTACTGCCCAGGTGAAATTTTAGTACCTTTCCTGCCCTGCCAACCCATTTCCTACTGTTTGGTACAGTCATCTGTTTACTAGAGGGAAGAGGATAAACCACAGATTGAGTCCTCCAGTGCTTAGATAATGCATCAGAATCAGGTTTAAACCCAGAACTCTTAGCATCTTGGAAGAGCTGGAAGGAATTCAAACAACTGGGTTCTAATTAAAATCTTTCACCAACTCCCTTTATGACCCTTTGTTTCTTATTGGGAAGAGTGAGGGGATTTGCCTACATCAGTGATTCTCAACCTTCCTAATGTTGCAACCCTTTAATACTCGTATGTGCGTGGACGGGCCTGGAGACGGATAGAGGAGCAGTGTCTGGGTTCCTAAGGCCATCAGAAATATGTGTTTTCTGATGGTATTATGTGACCCCTGTGAAAGGGTTGTTCGACCCCCAAAGGGGTCACGACCCACAGATTGAGAACCACTGGCTTAGATGGAATATTGGCTCTAGACCTTTTCCAGTATGAGGACTCTTTTTTAACGTTAAAAAAAAAATTCATGTACCATGACGGAGTAGTAGTCACAGTATTAGTATCTGTTGATTAGAGGAGACAGCTAGGTGCTCAGTGGATACAGCATTGTGCCTGGAGTCAGGAAGACCTGAATTCAAATCTGACCCCAGACATTACTAGCTGTGTGACCCTGAGTAAGTCACTTAACCTCTGTTTGTCTTAATCCACTAGAGAAGGAAATGGCAAATCATTTTTGTATCCTTGCCAAGAAAACCCCATATGAGATCGCAAAGAATTGGATATAACTGAATGACTGAACAAGAAGTTCAGACCCAGAGAGAGGTCCTGAGTTCAAATCCAATCTCAGACATTAATTGTGTCACCCAGGGCATGTCATTTAACTTCCGTTTATCTCAGTTTTCTTTTTTTTTCTAAGCTTTTTTTTTTGGAGGGCAATTGGGGTTAAGTGACTTGCCCAAAGTCACATGGCTAGTAAGTGTGTTAAGTGTCTGAGGCTGGATTTGAACTCAGGTCGGTGCCCTATTCACTGCGCCACCTAGCCGCCCCTTATCTCGATTTTCTTATGGCCTGATCTTCAGGTTCTTCATCTTTAAAATGGGGATAATAGCATCTACCTCCCAGGGATGTTGGGAGGAACAAATGGGATAATAATTGTAGAGTGTGTAGCACGGAGCCTGGGATATATATACAGGTACTATGTAAATATTAGCTCTTCAAATAAATACAAGCAGTGATTAATTATTGGTTGAGAAAGCATGACAAAAAGCTATCATGAATTGGATAATGCTTTGAAATGAACTTTTATCAATCATTTGTACACTAGAAAACTCATCATATATATATATATATATATATTCAAGACACACGCTAAAGATATGTTTGCTTATTTGTTACATTGAGTCGTTTAATGAGCTTTGGAGACTCCCTGAAGGAGTCTGGTTCAAGCATCAATGTCAAACAAATCAATATGAAAATGAAAGCACTTGGTGATGTGTAAAATTACGGACTCTTTGAAATATCTACTGTCTGTGTGACCTTGGGCAGGTCCCTTTTCTTCTCTGCTAAGATCTCACTGTCTGTAGGAAGCTGGCAGGGACCCAGGGGCCTTCTCCATGTTACCGGCTTAGTAGTCAGAGGACTATAGAGAAGATTTGCACTCCAGTTCTGCTGCTTACTACCTGGGTGACTCTGGGCAAATCTCTGTTCCTCTTTGGATCTCTGCTTCCCATGGGGAAGCAACATTATAAAATAATTCACATTTCTATGATTTTCAAGGTTATAGAAAATTCTTTCCTTATAATGGCCCTGTAAGGGAACTGCGGGAGAGCTACCATCCTCCTCTTTTTACTTGTGGGGACATCGAGGCACTTTAAGGTCTCTTCCAGCTCCAACAGTCTGATAATTAGCCTGCCCTAGGGAAAGAAGGTCTGCCTCACTGTAGGCATGGGTGGAGTGGCTTGAGGTCTACAGATGGGGGCCGAAGTCTGTGGTGGGCAGTATGAGTCATAAGCCATCTAGAAGACTTGCATTTAGACCATTCCTGAGGGAACCACAGAGAAAGAGAGAGATAACTTAACCACTTAACCACTAGAGAAAGATAAAAATTATTGATATTTCCTAATGTTCAACAGTCAGCCCCAGGCATATGTTTCAATATCTTCCATGATCAGGTTAGATATAAGGAAGATGCTCCAAATATTTCTGCAATTGTCAGTGGAGTTTGGGGGGTGGGGGGAGGTGGGAGAGGGAAGGAAGGAAAAAAGGAGAGAAGGGGAAAGAGAGGAAGAAAGGGAAGGAGGGAAAGGAAAGGCCTTACCACGTGGCTACTATTTGCCAAGTATTGGCTGGATACTTTACAAATACTGTCTCATTTGTTACTGTCACACAAGTAGTACAGGAGAGCTGCTAGCAGGTGTTCCAGCATTAGCAGGTTCACTCTTGATCCAGGCAGACAGGAAGACAGGAACAGAGACATAATGAGGGGTTAAATAAGTTACTTACTTTATTCTAGTCTTTTCAAAGGGGGTGCTGATAATGGGAGCACCAACTCCTACAGCATTCCCTAATTATTCTTCTCACAGGGGTGGGCGAGAATAGGAGCGCAACTCCTAGCATCCCCTGAGCCTCAATGGGGGCCAGTTGAGACAAGAACACAGATTCCCCCCCAAGCCTTGATGGGGGATAATGAAGGCACACATAGCATAACACTGTCATATTCCCTCCTAAGCCTCAGTGGGGACTGGTTGAGACAAACACACATGCAAATTCTGCTTATGCATTCTTATTCCCCACTTACTGACCAGTGCCTACTTGATTTATAGGGTAACAGACAAAAAAGGCAATTTGCCAGCAATAGCCCCACAAGTTTACATTAACTCATTATATATCACTGTGCAGTCACAGTGAGTATTTACCAGCTGAACTCAAATGTTTATATTATTTATCATTATATAATGCTGTACAAGTATGGTGGAGATGTTTACAAGCCATGAGCCTGGGAACTAGATGATTATTATGGCCTTGGAATCTGGGAATTCGTATCTATGATCCTGGAAACTATTATCTAAAAAAAGAATAACAGAAATCCACCTCACGTACAGGCATGTAATAGGCACTTAATAAATGTTTGTTGATTGATTGATCCTCACAACAGCCGTGGAAGGCAGGTGGAGGTGGCATTACTAGGAGGGAAGAAGGGGGCAGCAGAAATGTCCATAATGCACAAATGTGCTGCTGTGTTGAGATTTTGTTATCTCTGCACCCACTTTGATAATTGATTCCCAAACTAGAGATTCTGGTTAAACCTGTTAGGAGATCTTCCATCCTAGCTTGTATTAAATAACATGAGACTGTTTATTCAGTTCCAGCCTTGGTCACTTCTTAGCTGTTTCATGATGAGCAAGTCACTCTCAGCCTCAGTTTCCTTAGCTGTAAATAAAAAGACAAAGCAGCACATTCCTTCACAGGATTTTTCAAGTGCAGGTCAAATTAAATAATGCACTTAACAGAGCTTTACCTACCTTGAAGTTTGCAAAGTATCATGTATGTTGTTATAGTGGGTACTTTGATCTTCAGTTTGGTACTTTGCCTAAAAATGGCCCAGTTTAAGTGATTTTTCTCACCAACCTCCATAAATGAAGAGAAATGAGGGACCAACATTACTTTAGTTACCTGAATTTAATATTTTTTCAATATTAAAAAAGAGCATGTGAATTAGTACCATATTTAATCCATAATAACTTAGGTGGCTGTTGTCTGTTTTATAAATTGCTTTCATTTGTTCATGAAATTGAAATCCAAGTAATAGCTCTGCTGCCAAGCCGTGGTTTGACCCTTGCCTCATCTATGAAATGAAATTAGAATAGATGACCCTGAAGGTCCCGTCTAGCGCTAAATCTATAATCAATTGACCACCAGTTCTTTTTTCCCTTTTTTTTTTTTGGAGGGCAATTGAGGTTAAGTGACTTGCCCAAGGTCACATGGCTAGGTAAGTGTTAAGTGTCTGAGGCTGGATTTGAACTCTGATCCTCCTGCCTCCAGGGACTGTACTCTATTCACTGTGCCACTTAGCCACCCCCACCAGTTCTTTTTCCTAATGGCTCTTCCCTAGTTTTGATTCTTTCCTGCTTCATGTGTTCACTCTTATCCTGACAAAGTTCACTGCTGTTGACTAGGACAGGAAGCAGCTGACTCTTGACTTCTTTCCTTCTGAATCCAAGGCCAGCCCTTGTGCCTCATCATCTTCCATACCTCTCTTCCCACAGCTGAGCAGCCCCTATGAATGTAATCAGCTTGTTTTGTTTCTGACATCTGAGTTATTTACAAAAATGCCAGCTAATTGGAAGTGTTAGTGGAATGCCTGCTGTTTGCTGTGAGACACAGACAGGCTTTTTACAGGGCTCCACTCGTGATATTCCCTGCAATCCAGCAAGCCAATTCACTTGTCAGATCTTGTCGTTTTTACCTTCATCCTCAGACCCCCTCTCTCCACCTACACAACTACCTTCTTGGATCAAGCCCTCATCACCTCTGGTCTAGATTATTGGCACAGCCTCCTAAGTGGCTTCCTTGCCCAGAGACTCAGTTCTGGGCCATTTTACAAACAGCTGTCTAAATAATTCTGTCCTATAGATAAATAACTCTCTCAACACTATCCCCTATATCTTAGAGGGCCACATGTGGCCTCAAGGCCCAGGTTCCCCATCCCTACTCTAGCATAAAACATAAATTCCTTTAACTTTTTTATTTTTTTGCTTTTTGGAGGGCTATTGGGGTTAAGTGACTTGCCCAAAGTCACATGGCACTGTCAAGTATCTGAGGCCGTATTTGAACTCAGGTCCTCCTGACTCCAGGGCCAGTGCTCTATTTACTGTGCCACCTAGCTGCCTTTCCTTTAACTTTTAAAGCCCTTCACCACCTGGCCTTATCCTACCCTTCCAGTCTCATTGAACTTCACTCTATTCTTGATGATCTAGCCAAATTCCTCTTCTCTGCACATGACAGTCTGATCTCTCTTGCATCACCACTCTACGCCTGGAATGCCTTGAAGCATTTCCTGATGCACTTCCCCTCCCCTACCCTCCCCCTCCCCGACTCTCTCCCAGATTGTCCCTCTGTATTTATTTCCTTTGTGCTTAGGCTGCACGTCTTATTTTGTGTTTATTGGTTAATGAGTAGAGATTGTTCCATTCTTTCTATTCATATCGGTAGCATGGGGCTTGACACATGGTAGGAACTTAACAACTTCTCGTGGTTTGATTACAAGGCTTGCTACTGAGGACACAGGATGAAAAATGATGGAGTTTCAGCCCTCTCAGCTTAAAGTCTGCTGAAGTTAAGGCACATATACAGAGGAGTAGAATACAAAACAGAACGTGACTCAGAGCAAAGGAGAACTATGAAAAGTGAGGCAAGGCCTCTGGGATGGAGTGGAGAGAACACTGGCTGGACACAGAGTCCTGTACATGTGCGAACTGCCATTATATCAACCCAGAGAAAGTTATTTGAAGGATCAGTAGTGGGGAGGGAGGGGTTAAGTTTGCAAGGCTTTATTATTTGAAAAGATTGATTTTCATGTTGTTTTATATAACTTATTTTTAAAATAATATTGCATCTTAAGTTTTATTGTGTTTTTTTCGAGGGCGAAGGCAAGGCAATTGGGTTAAGTGACTTGCCCAAGCTAGTTAAGTGTCATGCGTCTGAGAACAGATTTGAACTTAGATCCTCCTGACTCCAGGGCTGGTGCTCTACTCACTGAGCCACCTAGCTGCCCTTATTATGTATTTTTTTAAAAGTGATTTCCACTTATCCTCTCCCTTCCCCTTTGAACTCTGCCTTCTAACAAAAACGTTGAATTAAAGCCAACCTCGTTATATGGAATTAAACATCCTTAGTTTCACCTCTGGCTGGAGGGGAGGGTGAATTTCTTTTTCAGTTCTCAAGAACCTAGATGGCTCATTAAAATTGTTATAATTGATATTATTAGAGTTTTGTGCATATTTCTATTTTGAGTTGAAAGGGACTCTAGAAAATAACTTAGTTTGATCTTTTCATTTTACAAATGAGAACATCAAAGACCAGAGAAATTGGGTACTTGTCCAAGGTCATGTAGATATTAAGTGACAGAACTGGGATTTTAATCCAGGCTTTCTGCCTTCAAATCCATCGTTCTTTCTCTTGCCCCATGATGTCTCCTAGTTATTGGTTCTGTTTTCGTTACTCTGTATTAATTCACACAACTCTTTCTGGATTTCTGTGAATTCTCATTAGTCATCACTTCTTATGGTACAATAGTGTTCCATTACATGTATATACCGTAATATATTTATCCATTCTCCAATTGATGGGGACCCATTATGTAGTCCAGTTTGCTACACTACAAAAAGTGCTGATGTGAATATTACATATGTGTGTGCGCATATTATATATATATATATGTGTGTGTTCTGTGCATATATATAGACATATAGATATATAGATAATCTATATCCATCCATCTATCTATCTGTAACCTTTCTTTCTGTAATCATATATGTAGGAGTGCTCAGGTCAAAGTACTTGAACCAGTTACCGACTTTTCTCACTGAATTCCAGTTTAATTTCTACAATGGGAGGACCAATTCACAGTTCCACCAACAATGGAGAAATATGCCTGCCTGCCTACAGCCCTTCCAATGTTGACTATTTGTCACCATTGACAATATGCTATGATGTGAAACCTCAAGCTATTTTAATTTGCATTTTTTTTATTAGCGATTTGGAATAATCTTCTATATGACTATTATTGCCCATTTGTTTTTCTTCTGAAAATTGCTGGTTCCTATACTTTGACAGCTTACCTATTAGGGAATGGTTCTTGGTTTTTGTGTCAAAACCCTATATGCCTTTGATATAAGACTGATCAGAGATACTTAATACAGATTTTTCCCTCAGTCATCAGTTTCTCATTCCATTATACATACTTTGATTTTGTTCCTGCAAATTTTAATTTTATGCAGTTTGAATTGTCTTTTTTTTCTCTTACGATCACCTCAGATAAGATTCAAATAATTGACTAAGATATTCTCCCCGTATATTTTGAATATAGATGTTCAGTTCTGTGCCTCTGCAATTTTCTGTGATTAGCCTTCCTGTTCTGGGATGTCATTTAAGGTTGAGAAGAATGCCTCCTTTCAGTCTCTCAGCTATAGTTAGGACCAGGGATCCAGCCATGTTCCTCTTCTGTGATGGCACCTATGTTTCTCTGTAACTACACTGGACTGACAGAAGCCTGGCATTCCCAGTTGCAGAGATGGCAGGAAGTCAGAGGCCAGCGTCAGCAGATGTCTGTGACAGGAATGTAAGAGGAAAGGTTTTGCCTGCCAGACCAAGAGTAGCACAAGTTCCTGTATCTCTTTGGAAGGATGATTCCTGGGTACTTAAAATGCTTTCAAAATTAAAAAAAAAAAAAGGAAATCTTCACATTAATCTTATTTTTATGGCCATAAGAGCATCTTAAAACATTCACTGTCTGGAAAGAAAAATGGGGAGAAATGGCAGGAGTTCAAATGAGCTGCTGCTGTTTGAAGAGGCTGTAGTAGGTCAAACTGGGAATTACTTGATGAAGAAGCTGGTAACTGAGGGATACAAATATGAACCAGAATTCTGATTTCTTTCTCCTCTTAACCCACCTGCTGTCACCTCTAGTTATAATTCACAAAAGTTTCACACACAGTATTACAATTGATCCTTATCAGCTTTAAGTAGGAAAAGGAAGTGCAAGAATTATCCTCCCCATTTTGCAAAGAAACTGAGGCGAGAGAAGAAACTAAGGCTAGTAGTAAGTGGCACAACTCTATTGCAAACCCAGTGAGCCTTTCTTTCCATGACATGCTCTCTAGTTTTGAGTTTTGAGGAAGGGGACAACCATTAAGCCCCTTCTGTGTGCCAAGCACTATGCTAAGCGCTTTACAAATGTTAGCTCATTTATTTCTCACCACAGTCTTGTGAGATGGGTGCAGTTATTCTCTCCATTTTAGCAGACAGAGATTAAATGACTTGACCAGGGTCACACAGCTAATATGTGTCAGACCCAGAATCTGGCATCAAACAACCAAAGCAATGTTAATATTTTCACTTTAATTGCATGGAGGTAGGAAGGAAGACCTAGCTTCTTTGCTATAGTCCAGTGTCAAGACTACATTTCCTTCAATGGCCCTGAACTTTGAGAGTAAAGAGGACTGAACTTTGAAGCCAAATTGTAGAACGAGGACTAGGGACTTGGACTTTATGTTGCTAGATCTTTTCTCCCCTTTCAATGAATCATAAATCTGATAGACTGATCCATTAGATTACTGAAATTTAAGGACATACAGATTAAGGCCAACACTTCTACCCCTGAAGATAAATTGAAGGCCGTGACAGACAATCACTTAATTCCCAACTAGGGTCAATTAGGATACCCCATTCTAACAACCCCTTAACTCCATTTAGCACCTCTAGAATCTATGATTCTGTTGTTCTTAGCCATCCCACCAGCAACCCAGGTCAACCCCTCTGTGATTTTAAGAATTGCCATGGCTGAAAAATTCAATCAGTTATGAGCTTCTCTAGACTGAATTTACCTAGGTTCATCATAGGTCACATTTCTAGAGGTGGGAGAGACTTTATTATATGTGTTTGTATGTGTTCATATATATGCATGCATGTATGTCTGTATGTATATATGTATGTGTATATATATAGTATTTTATTTTTCCAGTTCATTTTTATAAGATTTTGAGTTCCAAATTTTTCTCCTTCCTGTGAAAGAAGAAACAGAACAACGGGAAAAAAACATGAAAAAAAAAGTGAAAGTAGTATCTGCTTCAATCTGAATTCATACTCTGTCAGTTCTTTTTCTGGATAAAAATTATTTATTTTAGAATCAGTTACTACAGACAACTCTGATATTGGCTTCATATGCTCCTTCAAAAAGAGCGTCATGCCTCAAGGACAATCCGGAATTTGGATTGGCAGTGGATGTTAAGGTTAACAAAATAGGTGTTTTAGCTATATATTGGGGCCAAGGGGAAGTTCAGAGAGAGAATAAGGCTGAAGCTTGAGTTACAGTATGAAACAGAAAGAAGGCAAAACTACTCAATTTTTTTATTGCTACTATTTTTACTACTTATGTTTCAGACTAGTAAGAATAAATTTAAAAATTGTTTACAGAGATTTAAAACTTTAGATGTCAGGAGGTAGTAGAGGGAAGAAACATTCCTGGATATCAAAAGAACTAGTGACTACTTACTGCTACTTCTACTCTGGTGCTCAAGACTCATCTGTGAGAGTAGGAGTTGGAATAAGGATCCTCAGAGCTAAGAAGGACTTCAAAGCCATAGTGTCAGAAATAAAATCAGTGAGCCCTGAGGAACAGTTTTAACAACCTTATACAGGTTTTACTTATATAGGCAAAATAGGTACAAGAGAATTGTGCAGAAAACAGATGAGGAAGATGGTGTTTTATACATCAAAGAGCAATGACAGAATGACAGAAGGAGAAGATCTGCATAAATGAAGATCTTTATAAAACAGAAAACTAGCCAGTAAACACAGGAACTATATCTGATATCTCAGGTGGAATTTGCAAACAGAGAAGAAGCTAATTAGATAAGACCAAGGTTATAGCTTGATTTTACAGGCTCTGACTAATTATATGATCTGTTTATCTTAACTAAATGGGTAGGATAAAGTTAAGCCAGAACTTCTTTCATCACAACAGCTTCTGAAGTTCCCTCCAAATCTATATATATAATCCTATGATACTATAATAAAGGTGTTCTTAACCTTTTTGGATCTTGGATTTCTGTCAGTCTGGTGAAGACTGTGGAAACTCCTCAGAATAATGTTTTGTTTTGTTTTTAATTTTTTGTTTTGTTTTAGCAAGACAAACAAAACTTCATTTTTTCCTTCTCACTCCCTCCCCTCCACCGTCCCCAAGATGATAAGCATTCTGATACAGGCTATACCATATATGGTCATATTAAATGTATTTCTGCATTAGTCATGTTGTGAAAGAAGATCAAAAGGGGAAAACTATGAGAAAGAGAAAAAGAATAGTCTGCTTCGATCTGTGTTAGACTCTGCAGTTCTTTCTCTGGATGCAGATAGCATTTTTCCATCATGAGTCTTTTGGAATTGTCTTGGGTCATTATATTGCTGAGAAGAGCCAAGTCTAGCATTGTTAATCATCACACAATGTTACTGTTACTGCGTACAACATTCTCTTGATTCTGCTCACTTCACTCAGCATCAATTCATGTAAGTCTTCCCAGGTTTTTCTGAAATCTTCCTGCTCATCATTTCTTATAGAACAATAGTATTCCATTACATTCATATACCACAGCTTATTCAGCCATTCCATGATTGATGAGTATCCCCTCGATTTCCAATTCTTGGCCACCACAAAAAGAGCTGCTATAAATGTTTTTGTACTTGTGGGTCCTTGCCCCGTTTTTATCATCTCTTTGAGACACAGATCTAGTAGTGCTATTGCTGGATCAAAAGGATATGCACAGTTTTATAGGGGCTTAGTTCCAGATTGCTCTCCAGAATGGTTGGATCAGTTCACAACTCCACCAACAATGCATTAGTATTCTGATTTGAGGTGGGAGGGACTTTAGAGGTCACTTTAGTCTATTTCCCTTTTTTTATAGAGAAGGAACTGAGGCCTAAAAAGGTGCTCACTTCCCTAGAGTCACACAGCTGAAAAGTACCTGAGGAGGGATTTGAACACAGGTCTTTCTGACTCCCAAGTCTAGTATCCTATATATTATACCTAGAGTTTTGAACCAGAGGTCTGTGAACTTGAATGGGGAAAAAAATGATATTTTTATTTTCACCAACCTCCAACTAAAATTTAGCATTTCCTTAAATTAAGAATTTTTCCTAAAGACATTATTCTGAACAGGGGTTATTAGGCTTAGATGTAGCTGGTGATGTAGGAAGACCTGAATTCAAATCCAGCCTCAGACACTTACCAACTGTGTGACCCTATACAGGTCAGTTTACTTCTTTTTGCCTCAGTTTCTTCAACTGTAAAATGAAGATAATAATAACATCTACTTACCAGGGTGATTGTGAGGATCAAATGAGATAATTGTATATAGCACAGGGCCTGGTAAGAGCCATATTGTTTTTGTTTAGTCATCTCTGACTCTTTGTGACCCTGTTTGGAGTTTTCTTTGCAAGGATACTGGAGTGACTTGCCATTTATCTTCTCCAGTTCATTTTACAGATGTGGAAACTGAGGCAAACAGGGTTAAGTGACTTACCCAGGGTCAAATAGCTAGTATGTCTAAGAGCAGATTTGAACTCAGGAAGATGAGTCTTCCTTGCTCTAGGCTCAGCATTCCATCCACTGCACCACCTAGCCACCCCAAGAGCTGTCTAAATGGTAGCTATTATTATTACTATTCACCAGACTTTCAAGGGGATCTGTGACCCAAAAAAGGTGAAGAACCCCTGCATTCTACCATGCTAGTACTCATGCTGCAGCCCTTTCCTGGGCCTGTTCTCAAAGTCTTTTTAGCTTCTACGGAACTTGCTCTTTGCTGGTCTGATCTTCAGGAAGCCAGAGTCCTCTTTCCACAAGGACACAGCATTACAGGAGGACTGCAGTGGAAGCCCTTTCCCAACTACAATGCCAGTGATGAAGAGCTCATATTTCTATAGTCTTTGAAGACTGACCAAGTGCTTTCCTCAAAATAGTTCTTGGGAAGAGAGAGCACAAATCTTACCCTCATTTTACAGATAAAGAAGTTGACAGTTAGACTCAGGAGACAATAGTCCTACCATATCCTACCCTGGTCAGACCGTGTATGGAGCAGTATGTTCTGTTTCAGCTGCCAAGGTAGAGAAGGGTCGCCTGGAAGTAAGAACAGGTTAGCCTACAAAACTCCCATGGGACAGCATGTATCTGATCCTCCGCTTGCAGGAAGAGGTGAGCCAGGAGATTTGGCTTGCAATGGAATGATGTCTCCCTGATTCTGAATGAGCAGAAAGAAGTCAACTTAGGAGATCAGGCATGCTGCCAAGGTTCTAAGAAAGACCTGAACAAGCAGAAGCCTATCTGGAAAAGGGTGACCAAGACAGTAAAGAGTCTGGCACCATGTCAACCAAGTACCCATTGAAAGAACTGGGAAGGGCTGGCCTCAAGGAGGAGGAAGCTGTGATGACAGAAGATCTGAATTCACAGGAAGATAACAGATAACAGGAAGCTCTTCACCCAGAAGAGATGTTAGGAATTAGCTTTGTTCTGCTTGGCCCTAGAGGACAGAACTAGGAGCAATAGAGGAGGGGAGTGGGAGTATGGTTGCAGAAAGGTATATCTTGACATAATCATATCTGTCCAGAAGTAGAATGGGCCCCATTGCTGGACGACAGAGAGCATGCCTGATCTCCTAAGTGGGCTTCTTCCTGCTCAGAGGGGATCAGGGAGACACCATTCCATTGCATGCCAGTCTCCTAGGTTCGCCTTTTGCTGGCAGCATGAGAGCTATGCTTTCCCATTGGATTCTTCTAAGCCAGCGGTGCTCAACCTATGGGTCGCAACCCCTTTGGTGGTTGCCTAAGACCATCAGAAAACACATATTTCCGATGGTCTTAGGAACCAGGACACTGCTCCTGTATCTGTCTCCAGGTGGGCCACCCACATGCAGATACACCCACATACAAGTATTAAAGGGTGGCAGCATTAGGAAGGTTGAGAACCACTGTTCTAAGCTGACCTATTCTCACTTCCAGGTGACCTCTCCTGCCCTCAGGGATAGAGGCACCACTCCTTCATGCCTGTTCTATCTATCTTCTAGCCACACCTGCTTACAGGATAGGAAAGAAACACCATCTCCAAATGGTTTGCTGCCTTAGTTGCCTACAACCTGAGAGAACTCCATTCTGAGGCTAAACTCCCAGGAGTATGAATAACCCACCTGAACTCATTCATCAGTGAGTGACAAACTCCAACTTCATCATACTCTCCAGTGACTCTGAACCTCAAACTGCCATTCAAATCCCATTCCCCATCCCCCACTGCCAACTTCCTTATGCCCATTCCCTGTTAGGTATCATTCCATATCACTCTTCCCTTTTGTGGGTAAACTCCTCCAAAAATCTGCCTACCTCTTCCTTTCTTTCTTCTTATATCTTATATCTTCTCTATATATCATTCAATGGAAAACCAAAAGTGCCCTTTCCAAAGTTACCAGTGATCTCTTAAAGCCAAATCTAATGTTCTTCTCTCAGTCTTCTCTGTAGTCTTTGGCACTGTCAGTCACCCTCTTTTCCTTGATAATCTTGTCTCTGTCCTTGTTGTCTGTGAACTGTGGGCTTTGTAATGATGATAGCTGTATTGGAGCAGGAGAGCAGGACACTGGAGTACCACAACCACCAGTCAATCAGAAAGACTTCCACACTGGTCCTTCCATCTCTCAGCTCTGGGCTTCTTCATTTGCTGTCCCCAAAACTGGAACTTTCTCGCCCCTCTGCCTCTTGGCTTCCTTAAGTCATAGCTTCTATAAGAAGCCTTTCCTAATCATCATTAATGCTAGTGCCTTCCTTTGTTGAGTATCTCTGATTTATCCTGTCTACATCTTGTTGTACATAGTTGTTTTATGTTGCTTCCCCATTACACTAATCTACTTGAGAGCAAGGATTGTCTTTTGCTTTCCTTTGTATCCTCAGCTCGTAGCATCAGGTCTAGCACAGAGTAGGAACTTAATAAATGTTTATCTACTAACTTGCTCCATCCGGAAGTGGTGAATTTCTTATCACTGGAGGTCTTCAGGTGGGGTATGAATGACCACTTCTCAGGGATGTTATGCAGAGGATCCCTGCTCATATTTGGATTGGGACTAAATTTCCTCTGAGGTCATTTACAACTTTGAGATTCTGTGAGGTCTTCTGACTTCATTCAGGTCCCTGTCTCTTTTAACTACTCCTGGTTACTTCCCTACTGTGGAGACTAAGGGTGGAGGACCAGTGGGTCCATTAGTCAGGTTCCACCACCCGTCTGCTACCAGGAATGGATTTGGTAGCCTGTGTGGGCCTTGAATATAACTTTAATTATGTGAAAGTACTGGATGGATGCTGAGGAGCCAGAGAAAATTCACACCTACTTGTAAAATTCACACTTTATTACTTACTGAAAGAGCCTACCAATAGGAAAGAACTGAGAGGTAACAGATAATTAGGTATGCTAATAGAAATGTAAACATTACTCTAATTAATAAATTAGCTTATATTTAGTTCTTTCCCACATAGGGCCAGTACAGCTGCAGTTAACTGAGTACTTATCTGTTATTCTGTGACTTAAGTCCTTAAGGTAGGTGAGGGGGAGAAATAGCATGAGTAAATGCTGGCAACCACTGGAGACATGAGAGACTGACTTAGCTTAGCAGAAGACACGTGTATGGAACAATAGAAGATAAAAGTAGGCTGGGACTTTGAATGCCCCCCTCAAGAGTTTAGATCATCTCCCAAAAGTAATGGGGAACCAGGAAAAGTATTTTAAGTAGGGGAGGCAAGTGGTTTGGTCACAGCTGAGCATTAGGGATTTGACTCTGTGCAAGATAGATTAGGGACGTGGGGACAGGGACAACTTTGCTGTTATACTCTGGCTAAGGGTGATAGAGTCACTGGGTAGATAAAATCTACAGGATTTGATAATCACTAATCCAACCTACTAAGTGTCTCCAGTGGGTTGATATTACCTTGACATCTATAGCAGAGTACCCCAAGGATATGACCTTAACTCATATTGGTTTTTCATCAGAGACTCAGATAAAGGCATATATGATGAGGTATATGAGATTTGTAGATTGCAAGGCTAGGTAATCTATTATGTTGCATGATAGAATCAAGACCTACAAATATATTGGCAGTTTGGGATGATGGCCTAATATGAGTAAAGAGAAATGTACTCCTACACTGGGGGAGGGAAAGTGTCAAAAAATCAAATTCTTAAGTGTAAGATGGGAAAGACAAGTTGAAACATGTGGGTATTGGGGGGGAAATGATCAGGGTTTTAATGGCCTTCAAACTCAGATGAATTAACAGTAGAACATGGCAGCCAATGAAGCTAATGTTATCTTAGGCTTCAGAAACAGAGTCATAGTATCTAAGAAAGAGGGAATGTAAAGCTCTGCTCAGGTCACTGTCTTACCAATCATATATTGTGTAGCGTCATTCCCTGATCATGCCATTGTGTGTGATAGTCTTATCTTCCACCTGGGACTGGGAGATCTCCCAGAGCATGTCCTAGATCTGCTCTTCCTCTGTTCCCACTCCAGGTGTGAGCTCCCTAAGGAGAGGGCTGAGGTTTGCTCTTCCTCTGCCTCCCCCACATCATCACACACAGAAAGTACTCAGGAAATTTTCCCAGTTGATGGGTTGGACCAGCACTGTAAAAATTAAAATGCCAGAGCTGGGAGGACCTTAAAGAGCTAGGAGTCCATCTCCCTTATTTTACAGATGAGGAGACAGATCCAGAGATAGGAAAGTGCTTGTTCTAGGTCACTCAAAATCAAGTTGTCCCAGGTCCCTCAAATTCATGTCTTCTGACACCCCAAATTGTGTAGATTTGTCTTCTGGCCTGAGATGTGTTCAGAGAATACACATAGCCCAGATCTGCGTTGCTGGGCCAAGGATATTAGGGGGAGGGCAGCCAGAACAAAAGCCAGAACACTAGGCCAAGTGAAGCCCAGGTATATGAATGCATAAGTGTGGCTAAGAAGTGACCCATTTCTTTGTAAAGCTTTTTGCTCAGTGCCTGCACATAAAAGGCACTTAAAAAAAACCACTTATTTCCTTCTTTCTTTCCTTCCAAGTGAAACCAAACGTGAATGCAAAGTATATACAAGAAGTGGCCCGTTTTCTGGGTTGCTGATAATAAATAGCAATGTTAGCCAGAGGTCTAGACTAGGCAGAGCATCACGTGACCACAAAGATCCCTTAAGACTCTTGATGCTAGGAGAGAAACAGTGGGTACGGGTGGGGCAGGAGCTTCCAAGGAGATGGCGGTAGGAGGAGAAAAGGTGTGGGAACTAATAGATATTGATATCAGGAGAGTAGACCCATGGCAGCCCAGGCCCTGAAAAGCAAGGACATAAGGAAATGAGGCCATGGGAAAAACAACTTAGGGAACATTGAGCTAACAAGTCAAGTCTCATGTCTAAGATGCTCACCTGGATGTATGTGCATGCATGTCCCCAGCTAGCCAAGGGTGTACTGAGAGAGAACACCCAAACAGGCAGTCTGACAAACCATTCCTCCCACGTGTGCCGCCTGCCAGGGATTCGGGAGAGAGAGACAGATGTCAACTTCCCTGACATCGGCAAGCAGTAGTGCTAAAATGTACTTGGAGCTGAACACGGAACACACGGAGGGCAAGGGACACCAGAGAATGGGGGAAGAGAAGGCTGCTTCAGCACAGCTTTAAGGAAAACGCTTGCATGGAAATTTCCGTATAAAATGTTAGACCATCTAGACCAGCTCTTTGCTAGTGAAAAAACAGAGGCCCAGAACAGGGGCTTTAGCTCAAGGTCATACAGTGGCAGAACTGGGCCAAGAACCCAAGTTTCCTGCTCTCATCCCAGGTTCTGCCCTTCAGGGGATGCCAGCTACATTCATTTCAACAAGTACTTACAATACTGCACTTTCTAGGCATGTTCTCACTCACAGGCATTGGGAATACACTGTGCTATCCTCAAAGGACTCACAATCTCATGGGGGAAAGATACGTACATGGGTAAGTGTGATGCAAGGCCGGGTGAATTTATGAGTACAGAAGAGAGGTCCTGGGAGAAATTGCCACTTTTGTGGAAGGCTCTCATATGTGTGACAGCAAGGAGAGAGAGAAAGGGGCAGATAAAATGGGAGACCAGGTACCAGACTGGATAAAGAGCCTAGAATGCCAGGCTAAGAAACTGGTTTTGTCCATAATCTGCCCTTTGCATTGATGTGGGCAAAGAAAGTGTGGGAGTGAGGACAAACTGTACTCTCACAAGGGTAGTGAATATTTTTGAAGTGAGAAATACTGTTTGTGCCTTCTTGTTTTATCTTGGTCTTTTGGGGATGAGGGAAGTAATGATGGTGTTGAAATGTGGGCAGAGCAATCCACCCTCCCAGCCTGCCAGGTAACAATAAGAATGCTTCTGGATTGTCATTGAGCGCCCCTTCTACAATTTCAATTCAACTCATCACAAATTAAGTGTATGCTGTGTAGAGGGCTCTAAAGATAAAAAAAAAAAAATCCCTGCTTTCATTCTAATGGAATGGAGTAACCATATGCACCAGTAACTGTAAGGAGTGTAAGAAGGGTGGAGAGGAGATGGGAACAAAGTGCCTTGGGAACCCTTGAGGAGAGATAGCAGTCCCACTGGGCTTCCATTTCCTGATGATGGGCACTTTCACAATTCTCACAAAATGATGGATTTTTAGAGCTAGAAAAGACTTTACAGATCATCTAACCCAGCCCTCATTTTACAGATGAGAACACCGAGACACATAGAGGGAAAATGACTTGAGCCAAGTCACACTGTAATTAAATAGCAGAGACAAGACTTTTACCTTTACCTCACTAAACTCATCTCCCCATGACATCCCAATGTTTTAGGCAGAGCTAAAGGTTTGATCTCCATTTTATAGGTTGGGACACTGAGGCCCAGAAAAAGAACTAACATATCCAAGGGCTCATAGTGGACTGGAACTCAGGTCTCCTGACTTACAGCCAGGAAGTCCTTGGTTTCCACAAGATGTTCTGGTCCCAGAGACTCTCAGTGGTTGTCAAGGCCCCCAGTCTCTTTTCTAATCACAGCCCCTAGGTTTCCAGGTCAAGGAAGAACAGGGATCTCCTGGGCTTTGCTGCTGCTGACTGTAGGACACACTATTTAACCTCCCACCCCTATTCCTTCCCTCATTCAGTAGTGACCAGGTGCTGTCTGCTCCTCCATTACCACACGAACATAGTATTCCAGATGTGGCCCGACCATTGATTATATCTGTAAAATAGGGATGATTATTCTTGGCCTCTTGATCTGAGCCTAAAATCTCATGTAGGAAGACTATGTCCAGATTACATTTGAAATTGACTTTGAACAAAAGTTCAGTGTAGTTTTGGACATGGTTAATGTGGGGATTGGGTCGGTTGGTCCATGCACATTTGTTATGAAAGGTTTTTATTATTGTTTAGTAGAAGAGGGAGTGTGATGGAAAGATAAGTGTTTGTAAAAAATGAAAGAAAGGTTCAGTACTGTATGAGTGTAAAGGGGATAGATTATTTGTGTGTGTGTGTATTTGTGTACACATATGAATTCTTGCATTATAATGTAAGCCCCTTGCAAGTGGGCACTGCTTTATTCATTATTTTGTAGTTCCAGTGCCTACTATGGTGCCTGGATGTAGTAGGCACTTAAATGTTTTTGATGGAGTTCTGTTATTTAATAGCAGTATTTCTGCCATTAAAATATGAGTTCTTCAGAGGCAAAGACTGTTTTATGGCATTCTTTGTATCCCCAGCACTGTAAGCATTTAATAAATGCTTGGTGACTGACTAACTGGAAAGACTGAGAGAGGAAGGAAAATACATGTGTGGAACTTAGAAGGGAGAAATTTTACAGCTAAAAAGTTAGAAATAATAGTGATGCCGTGTCTTGGGAGCTTCCTCATAGAATTTCACCCAAGATGGTTTTTGTAAAGCCACAGAAATATCAGCTGCACCAAGAGGTCAGCTGATGCTCCATGGAAGGGTTGGAGAAGCCATCTTGGAGCTAGGCAGGCCCGCTGAACCCAGGGTGGCTTCTCTCTTTGGTCAACAACAACAATAACAACAAAAACAACCTCTAATTAAAGATCCGTTAGGCAGACGAATCTACTTATTCTTCCTCTCTTTTCTCTTCCCTACCCTTTTTCCCATCTCAAATACACACATTCTCTCTCTCTCTCTCTCTCTCCCTCCCTCTCTCTCTCTCTCTGTCTTCTCTCTCTCTCTCTCTGTCTTCTCTCTCTCTTCTCTCTCTCTCTGTCTTCTCTCTCTCTCTCTCTTTCTCTCTCTTCTCTCCCTCTCTCTCTCTCTCCTCTCTCTCTTCTCTCTCTCTCTTTGTGCCTCTCTCTCTTTCTCTCTCTCTTCTTTCTCTCTTTTTGTCTCTCTCTCTCTCTTCTCTCTCTCCCTCTCTCTTTCTCTTTCTCTCTCTCTCTTTTTGTCTCTCTCTCTCTCTTTCTCTCTCTCTGTCTTCTCTCTCTCTTTCTCTCTCTCTCTTTCTCTTTCTCTTTCTCTCTTCTCTCTCTCTCTTCTCTCTCTCTCTTCTCTCTCTCTGTCTTCTCTCTCTCTTTCTCTCTCTTTGTCTCTCTCTCTTCTCTCTCTCTTTCTCTCTCTCTCTTTGTCTCTTTCTCTCTCTCTTCTCTCTCTCCCTCTCTCTCTCTTTCTCTCTCCTCTCTCTCTCTTCTCTTTCTCTCTCTTTTTGTCTCTCTCTCTCTCTCTTCTCTCTCTCCCTCTCTCTCTCTTCTCTCTCTCTTTTTCTCTCTCTCTCTTTTTGTCTCTCTCTCTTTCTCTCTCTCTTCTCTCTCTCCCTCTCTCTCTCTCTCTTTCTCTCTCTCT
>CM053585.1:312635982-312646474 GCA_028646515.1 Pseudochirops corinnae | reverse complement strand
CACACACACACACACACACACACACACACACACACACACTCGTAACCTCTGTCTCTCAACCCAAAACATCCTCCCACTCAACCTAAATCTTGGCTGACCATCTTTCTTAATACTTATGCTAGGAGACTGCCAACATTCATATCGATTCTCCTTCAAAATCCCTCACCTTCCACTTCCTTCGCTTCCTTGAATCCCATGACCTACTCCTTCATTCTACCTCAGTTACACACAGGGATGGTCACATACTAGAACTCCTTATTCCCAAGTACTTCACTTCCTTAGAACTCTGACATTACGCTAACATTCCCCCTCCCCCTAATGCCTAACTCCTCCTAAACCTATTTTTTACTCCCTGAAGACTTCCCAAATCGCTGTCTCCCACTACTGCCTCACTGCTGTGGCTTTACTTCTCTTCCTTCACTTCCAGTCTTGACTCAGTATTTAATCATTTTAACTCTCCATTCTCCTCTGCTCTCAAATCTCTCTCCCCCTTTTCATGTCACTGCTCATCTCTTGCCAAACCTCAGTCCTGGGTTACTCCCACCATCCAGCTCATTGACTACTACTCATGGGTAGTTGAACAGAGCTGGAAGAAATCTCACAACCTTATTTACTGGATTCATTATAAATTTGTATTATCCAGTTTCCATTGGGCCCTGACTGCAATAAGGCAGTCCTTTTATTTCTCCTTAAGTGATTCCCAATATCATCCTTCACAGAAGGTATTCAAAACTTTCCCTTCCCTCATCAAGTCTCCCACACCTCTGCCCCTCAATCCGCACCCCCCTTTTCTCAGCTTAGAAAATTGAGCCCATTCTACAGGACCTCCTCTTCTATTCTCTTCTCCTTCACATCCTTCTCCATTTACTTCTCCCCATCCCCACCCCCAGTCTCTAATAAAGAGGTGGCCATTCTCCTCGGAAAGGCCAACCCTTCTACAGGTGCATGTGGTCTCATCCTATCCTACCTTCTCCAGCAGATTATAACCCCATTAATCCCACACATAGCACTTTTCTCTCATCCTCAACCTCTCCGTATCTATTGGTTCCTCCCTCATTAACTCCAGACATGCCAAAGTGTCTCTCATTAGAATTGAAGTTCCATGTGAATAGTGATTGTTTCATTCTTTGTATTTGGATCCCCAGTGTCTAGCACTGTGCCTACCACATGGTAGATACTCAATAAATGCCTGCTGATTAATTGATTGGTTTCTTTCAAAAAAATTCAACCTGATCTGACCTCCTCCCGGAATACTCCCATAACTCCCCTCCCCTTCACAGCAGAACTGCATAGATTACCTCTCCTTTCTTACCTCCCACTCGCTTCTCAGTACCTTGCAGCATGCCTTCCAATCCCACCACTCTACAGAAACTACTGTTGCTAAAGTTATCAATGTTCTTTTTTTAAATTAATTTTTTGAAAATTGACATCTGACTCTTCTCCCCACCTCCCTTCAGTGAGAAAGCAAGAAAAGCAAAATTCCCCCGTTATAAATATATATGGTCAAGCAAAACAAATGGCCCCCACTGGGCACATCCAAAACCAGTGTGTCTCCATTTATACTCTGAGCTCATCGCCTCTCTGTCAGGAAGTGAGGATCCTCTTTCATCATGAGTCCCCTGGAATTGTGGTTGGTCATTGTACTGATTAGAGTTCCTAAGACTTTCAAAGTTGTTTATCTTTACAATATTATTTGTGTAAATTGTTCCCCTGGTTCTGCTTACTTGTTGTGTGAGTTCATGCACATCCTCCCTAGTTTCTCTGAAACCATCCCTTTCATCATTTCTTATAGCACAGTGGTATTCCAACACATTCATATACCATAATTTGTTCAGCCATTCCCTAGTTCTACAGAGTTTCTGCAGATATTTTTGTACATATGGGTCCTTTTCCTCTTTCTTAGCTCTCTTGCTAATGACCTTTTCTCAGCCTTCAGCCTCTTTTTTTTAAAAACTCTTTGTGGCTTTTGGCAGTTTTAACTACCCCCTTCTCCTGGCTATTCTCTCCTGGTTCTCCTGCCTGTGTCTCTGTTGCTGGATGATCATCAAGGTACCATTCCCTACCTGTGGGTTCAGTCCTGTATCCACTGCATATCATAGGCTTAGGGGATTGATGACATCAGAGTAGGGAGAGCTGGTTCAGATTTGAAAGAATTCAATCAGACCTTCTCTTTAGCCAAAGGGAGCTTTATTGACACAAAAGCATATGGGCCTGAGACTTAGCAAAGAGCTAAACAAAGGCCATGATATAGGACAAGGCACAGACTTATATAGCCAAAAAGCTATACAGCCTATAGGATGGTGGTGTAATTTTTTAGGGTTTCTAAAGGGGGTTGGGAATTTGGGGACAAGATAAATCTTGCAAGATAAGGACATGGGATGAGGATGATGAATGACACAAAATATAGGGGAGCAAGGGAATCTTTATGACAGGATGGGAGGAGACAAGGAATTTTAGGATAAGGTGAAGTTTTGTGGTATTTCAAGATAAGGGGAGACTTTAGAATGCCAGGGAATGAGCAACTCCACCTTTAGGGCACCTCTGTATTTTAGGGTGCCTTTAGAGGTTAAACCAGGAAAAGGGCAACTCAACCTTTAGGGCACCTTTGTATCCACATCAGGATCACAGCTCTAAAGTTAGGAAGGGCCTTGAAAGGTATCTATCTGAATCCTCTCATTCTACAGATGAGGAAAATAAGCCCCATACAGGGAGTGATCCATGATCACACAAGTTTTAAATCGCACAACAAAAGTTCAGACTGAAATCCTTTGCCTCCAGATCCAGCATCCTTCCCAACCTTCTTCTTCAAGTTCAATGATCATCTCTATGTAGATGATTTCCAAATTTCTATGTCCAAACCTTATCTCTTGCCTGCCTTCCAGTCTCACTTTACCATCTGCCTAATGGATATCTCCTCCTGGATTGTTCGTGAGCATAATCTTACTCAGTGTATGAAACAGAAGTAATACACATACCTCCCCCCACCTTCTTCCCATCTCCCTATATCTGTTAAGGGCACTCTCCCTTCCCCTCGTCTCCACTTATATACAATTAGTTGCCAAGTCTGGTCAACATTTCACATCCATTCTCTTCTCTTCATTGATGCATCCACCACTCCACCCCCATTTCCACATCTCTTTAAGGTACTGATCACTTCTCACCTGAATTAGAACAGTAGATTCCTAATTAATTTCCTTGCTTTCACTGTATTCCCCCTAACACAGCAGCCAAAAATAATCTTCCTAAAGCACAGGACGGGCCACATCCCTCCCTCAAGAATTCTCCGTGCCTTCCTATTTCCACTAGGATAAGATAGAAGCTCCTCATAGTGCTATACATGATCAGTAGAAGGGAAGTTGTCTTGATTTCTCCCTAGTTTTTAGTGCCTTTCCACCTCACATTATCTTGAGGTTACTTACCTGTTTTCATGTATTCCTCAGAACAATGTAAGCTCTTTGAGGCCAGGGACTATGTTTTGTTTTTGTCTTTCTATCCCCAGCACAATGTCTTGAAATATGGTGAACTCTTAACATTTGTAGAATTAATGGGATTCAGCTTCTCTGGGCCTCATTTACCTCCTCCGTCAAATAAGAGACTTGACCTGGATGACCCCTAAGGTCCATTCCTCTCCCATTTGTACTTTGGACTTTGTGGGCTTTCTGGGCTGTGATACCAGTCCTTCTCACTTCCAGCTCTCTTTTGTGTGTCGTCTTGTCCTGTTAGATTGTAAGCTTCATGGGGGTAGGAACTGTCTTCCTTATTGTTTGTGTGTCCTCACCACTTATCACAATGTAGGGCACGTAGTGAATGCTCAATAAATGCTTGTTTCAGGGCCTTGTTGCCTTTCCAGTTCTAGATCAATGACTCTGTGCATTGCCCAGCTTGGGTCCTGGCTCTGCATCTCCTCTCTCTCCCAGAGCGCTCCAGGTTAGGACTCATGACTGTCCAGCCCTGGGAGCTGAGTAATTAATAAAATCACTAACACAGATACTTGGGGTATAAGGAGCATCTAGCTGGTCAGAGAGAAGGTTGTTGGGGGCTTGGGGTGGAGGGAATGAGGGAGTTTTGTTTCTTTTGTCTCATGTGCCCAGGGTGGGGAGCAGGGCCAGAGTCAGGAAGGGAATTGTCAGTGGAAGCAATGAGGTGTAAAGATAGGTGTTTCAGGGACCCCAGTAAATCCCTGGAGGGCCAGTCTGGAAAGAATTCTCAGGACTCAAGCAATCTTTTAAGTCAGGATTGTAAAAGTTTATTGTTACACTTTGCAGCAGGCCAGAGGTCTTAGGGAACCTGCAAACTTAAAGGAGTCATGGGTATAGATTATAAAGCAATAAAATCATAAATCAGTTATCAATTATGCTAACTAAGTAAGTAAGGTTGGGATTAGGGAGGAATTAAGGAGTGATCAGTGCTTAAAGGGACATGCACTTTTCATATCTACTGTGTAAGCGTATTGCCCATAATTCACTGGGAAATAGCCCGGGGGGGGGCTGCATGCAGGTGTAGTTTTAGGCTTGAAACGTCACTAGCTCAACTAGTGGTCAGGGCTGACTGAGAAGTGCTTAGTCTGCTACCTATCAATGTCCTGTTTGACAAGATGGATGCTGGGAAGCTAGGCTAATTGGGGATCCAGGTTGTGCCTAATTGACCAAGGAGTTAACTTACTGATAGTGCTTTGAAGGATTCATAGGTGCAATTGGCCATTATACTAAGGCAGTGGTTCTCAACCTTCCTAATACCGTGACCCTTTAATACTCATATGTGGGTGTATCTGCATGTGGGTGGACCTGCCTGGAGACGGATGGAGGAGCCGTATCTCAGTTCCTTAGACCATCAGAAATATGTTTTTTCCAATCGTCTTAAGCGACCCCTGTGAAAGGGTTGTTCAACCCCCAAAGGGGTCGTGACCCACAGGTTGAGAACTGATCCACTAAGGGGAGATATACATTTCTCTAAGCTAAAGGAATTTTTTATAGATGGTTTAGTGAAGGATTCATAGGTATAGCTTGTTATTGTACCAAGCAGGGATAATCAGTTCATGAATTGTTGCTAGGCAGAGTGCCAGCCGGGGGAAGAGGTAGAGTTAATGCTTTGAGGCTAGGGGGAAATGTGATTGTACAACTTGAATTCACAAACTGTTATTACAAACATAGGTACCCAAACACAAGTGTGATTTTACAAACTGAAGTTACGGATGTTACAAACATAGACACTCAAGCACCCCATCAGCAGGATGTGAGCAGGAACAAAGGTGGGGGGCTGGAGCCATCAAGTACTGCAAGATTTGGGGAAGGAGAGATCTCTGTGGGGGCCAAGGTGGTCAGGGCAGCTCTCCAGCCAGACTGAACCAGACTTGGTGAGTCCCTGTCCCTCTATGAACTTTACCTTTCTCCCCTGTGAAATGAGGACACTCTCCTGCTCTGCCTCCTTTCTGGTGGTCTTGCGAAGCTGTGATGAGAGAACAGATGCAGAAGCTCTGGGCTGATGTAAGACTTGTTATTAGGGGTCCGCAAGCCAAGAAGACCTGACTCCTCCTCCTTCTCTTTCATAAATTATTATCCTCACTTAAGCCCTCAGCACTCATGCAGATGGGGCTCCTCTCTGCTCCCCATGGGGCAGAATCAGCCCAACCTGACCTAGGAACCAAGCCCAGCTGCATCCCTGGTTGGGGGTGTTGGAGGGGGGAGCCTGTAACAGCTTTCCTAAATGTGCCCATCCCTTCTCTTCTCAGGCCTGAGCAGTTTGGGTAAGCTCCACCTGTATTAATCCCTCTATCCAGTTTGCTTAGCATACTATTGAACTTTGGGACAGACAGAAATGTCAGCAGAGCTGGTCTGTGTCCTTGTGAAAACAGGACCTCGGGGATTGTTTCAGAGGAACAAGCTACTCATAGTTCATCATTGTACTAGCCAGCATTTCTGTCCTACTTCTACATTACAAGGCACTTTTCTTGTGAGGTAGGCAAAGAAAAGATTATCATCCCTAGCCTTAGAAGTGATTTATCTAAGGTCATATAAACAAATTAACTTTTAAAGTCTTAACAATAATAATAATAGTTAGCATTTCTGTAGAGAGCTTTCGGGTTTGCAAAGCACTTTATAAATATTCTTGTTTGGTTGTCACAACAACCCTGGGAGATAGGTGCTGTTATCCCCATGAGGCAGCCCAGAGTTATTAAAGTGGTTTGTCCAGGGTCCCACAGCTAGTGTCTGGGGCTAGATTTGAACTCAGGTCTTCTAAATTCCAGCTCCTACATTTTATCCATTTCACCACCTAGCTGCAGTGACCATTCATTATGCCAGAGGACCAATCATGAATGATGCTGTACACCTCCTGACAAGAGAGGTAGAATGAGGCATAGTTTTTTTATATAACCAGTGAGGGAATTTGTTCTGCTTGATTATGTATATTTGTTACAAAGATTTGGTTTTGGTTTTGTTTTTTTAGTAGGGGGAGGGGTGGTAGAAAGAAAAATAGAATTCTGTTAATCAAAAAATTTTAAGTAAATGGCATAGGTGGAATTTGAACTCACACCTCTAATCTTCTGTTCACTATGCCACTAATTAGGGACCCAGATCTCTTGCTTTCCAGATGAGTGTTTTTCCCCATATCCAGAAACTTTCCAGTGTGTTTGTTGAGGCTTCCTTCTCAGTTTCGCCTTTGTTTGGGGCACACTTGGCTGTCTGGATTGGGCTGACTCCTGCAGGTGGGGTCAGAGTGGGGAGAGGAACTTCCTGGGTGGAGCAGCACCCGTGAGCACAGGATGCGGAGGAGACTGCAGGGTTTACCCAATCTTGGGAGCCTTGTGGTAGTAGTATAAACAGTTAAGGAAAGGCCAGAGCCAGGCTCCGAGCCAGGGCAGCTGTTTCTCTGAAAGCCTTGTCACAGGGCCAAGAATGCTCCCATACTGATGGGCCGTGAATCGGACGTTTGTTCTCATAGCTCATGGTAAGCTTACTGGCCAGAGTGCTTCAGGCTTTCCAGCCAGTGCCTAAAGGGCTGGAGCTGAGCAGAGTTTGTTATGGGGATGAGACCTGGAAATAAATCCTTTGTCACTGCCCCAAAAATCTCCCCATCCCTTCTCCTGACCCCACTCGGAATCATAACAGAGAACATCAGAATTAGCAGGACATCTACTCTGACCGCCTCATTTTTGATTGATTTTGTTGGGGTTTTTTTAGATTGATGAACTGAGGTAGGGTCCTAGCCAGAGCTAGAATCCATCTCATGCCCCAACTCTGAAAGTACAATATCCCCTTAGGAAGCTAGTGATTGTTGAGGGAATTTTCAGAAGAAAGAGGGGATATTGTGCAGATTCATCCCAGAATTCTCCAAAGACCTTCTATTTGCTCATCAAGCAATTACTTCCTCCCTGATTTCCTAATGCTTAGGGGATTCCTAAGAGAACACTCAGAAGAGCTGCTAGGAACTTGGTAAAAAGGGGTCCCTAGGAGGGAGAGAATATCTGCAGAATGAGCCTTGCTTCTCATTTGCTGGTGTGGTCTTTATTGCCTTCAAAGGGATGGCCTCCACCCTCCCTCTTTCCATTTCCCAGTCCTTTGAGGTTATCTAGTTCAAACTGTTTCTGAGAGATTCCCTCTACACAGCTGGAGTAGGACCTGGGTCAAAGGACCTGGGTTCAAATCCTAACCATGCCCCTTGCTAACCTGTGTGATCTTAGGCTAGTCAATTGACTTCTCTGGACCTTCTCTGGGCATCTGCATTTGTAAAATTGCAGGGGTGGGGTGGGGGGTGAGATTAGTTGGTGTCTGATGTCTACATTCCAGGTCTACATTCATATGATCCCTGGCATGTGTTAATCGGATCTCCTCTTGAAGCCTCCAGTAGTGGACAGTGCATTCCCTCCTAAGGAAGGCCATTCCAGGGTTAGACATCTCTGATTATTAGGAAGCTTTTTTTTGTATGAAACTGAGCTGTCTCCTTGTGATGTCTCTGTTGGACCTGGTTCTTCATTACTCAAAGGCAGATATTACAGACCCTCCAAGTGTCCTCCTGACTCGTCTTCGGCTTAGTTCATGCACATGAACAATCTGGTCTCTGGTGCCTTTCTGCCTTCCTAACTTGGTTCCTCCAGCATTGGAGGCCTTCCTGGAGTTCCTCTCCTTCTGGGTCTGCTGCTGCTGCTGCTACTACAGTCCTCACTGTCATCACCACCGCCTTCAAGGTTGGGAAGCCTGTCTTGGAAATCTCCAGTGTACTTTTTGCTCCTTGCTTGTTGCTAGGCAGCCAAAAATTTGGGCCTCATGGAGGAACTAAAAATACCTCCTATCCTACCTTGGAAGTCCTGGAAACTCCTCATCTTCTTGGCTCTGTAGGAGAAGGAGCAGAGGAGATTCTGCTCCTCTCACCCCACCCACCCCCAGTCAGCACAGTTGTCTTAAGGCAAAATGATAGATCCCATCAGAGATACTGGGTAAAAAGCTCCCTGCAGTGGGAAAGAGAGGAGAGAGAAAGCAATTATGAAATGTGCAGGCACTGTGCTAAGTGTTTACAAATATTATCTGGTTTGATCCTCAGGCAGGTGTTACTATTATCCTTACTTTACAGTTGAAGAAGCTGATATAGACCAAGGTTAAATGACTTGCCAAAGGCCACACAGCTAGTAAGTGTCTGAGGCTGCATTTGAACTCAGGTCTTTCTGACCCCAGGCCCAGGGCTCTAGCTTCCTCTATAGAAGGGAGAGTAGTCTAAAGCAGTAGTTCTCCAAGTATGGTCCAGAGAAGGGTCCCCAAGACACTTTTAAGGGATCCACAAGGTCAAACCTATTTATGTTTTGTGTATATATATATGTGTGTGTGTGTATATATATATATATATATATATATATACATAATATGTAAACAACTATTTATATAAGATCATAATAAATATATAATTTATATAATAATGTTTTAATTTCTAATACAGTTAATATCAAGATGACATCGTAAAAGGTCGTAGAGGAGAGCAGCTCCTTGGCTGACCTAGATCAACATCTCTACCACCTTTTGCCTCTTAAAAAGAAGTCCAGGGGTACTTTTCTGCTCTCAATATTTGTCCTGTCTTGTAAAGTGAAAACACTCAGCTTTCCTTTCTTTTAATAAACTTTGTCGAGTTATTTACAATTGCTTTTTTGTGTTGTATTTTGCTTAGCTGTTTTTGTGCAATATACTTTCTTGTTTTTTTGTGTTTCTTTGTTTTGTTAAAACAACAAAAAAGGACCTTTGCTGATGTCACCATTCTTCTTGCAGCAAAACACTGGGCATTGAAGGCAGACTAGACAGGATCTGCCTGAAATAATCAGGGGGATCAGAATGGACTGGGAACAGGACACCAGATTCTAAATAGAAGTCGTGGGAAAAATCCTCTGACCTGAATTGCTTTAAGGAACTTTTAAAAAATACACACAAAAACAAAAAGAGACTTGGGCTTCTCCCTCCTTCCCAAGCCTGTACTGTCTTGGGGCCAA
The DNA here is from genome assembly GCA_028646515.1 of Pseudochirops corinnae. NCBI lineage: Eukaryota > Metazoa > Chordata > Mammalia > Diprotodontia > Pseudocheiridae > Pseudochirops > Pseudochirops corinnae. Next base: position 312,637,008 of record CM053585.1, on the reverse strand, counting down.
TCAGATGCTAGGCAGGAGCCTTAAGCAATATGTGAAGACTCACTGGGGTATCCCTTCCACACCTGCACTGAACCTGTGTCATTACCCTCTCCCACCTTATTTGTCCAGCTGCTCCACTGTGAGGGGTTGGAAGAGGATTCTGGATCCTGCCCTTGGGAGGCTCCGAATCTGGTTAGAGAGGCAAGATACCCACCCAGAACACTAGAATGCCGTAGGAGTTCAGAAAAGGCTTTGATAAGTACTAGTTAGAGACTAGTAAAGTCTCTTGGGATGTCAGAGCAGGAAGGGGCCTTAGAGAATGCCTAGTCCAACCTCTCATTTTGCTGATTCAGGCCTAGGAAGGGGAAGGGACTTGAGTAAGGTCACACAATGACTTTTTGCCAGAATCAGAACCAGTAGATGTTTGTCCTCCAATTACTCCCACAGATGCCTGGGATGGGGAGAGACTTCCTGTGAGTCAGGAATGTTCGTGACCAAAGAAAGCTGGGGCAGATGGAGAAGGCAGCTGAGTACCCATGCTCAGATAGTTTGGGGGCTGATGGAGGAATTGGGGGAGAATATAGGAATTAAAAGTTTCTCAAAAAAAAAAGAGCATTCATGATAGGGGGGATGGGAGGGAAGAGATAACAAGAGGTCTCGGGAATTTGTCATAAGAAGCTATTTGTGGATGACATAAATTCCCTTGAGTGACAATCCTTAACTCCCTGCCCAGGCAGAAGGACCACAATGAACCCTCAGGAGCCAGCAGTCTGAGACGAGACAGAACTTTACTCCCCAGGAGCCCTGGGATCAGAGAAGAAAGAAAACAGCCTTTTCCCTTATATCGCGCCCCCAGCCTCATGGGCTTTGTCCTTGAGGTATCACTGAGGACTCCCTTAGGTACACAGTCCATCCATGCAATTCATAGCCTCTCCAGTCCTCCTCCTCACCCTGTGTGATTCTTACCCAAAGAGGTTCTACTCAGTGTCTCCTAGAGACCTCCCTTTTCTAGCGTCTCGAGGAAACTGCTGTAACTGTCCAGCTGCT
>CM053585.1:312604478-312635882 GCA_028646515.1 Pseudochirops corinnae | reverse complement strand
GGGCCCACCTTTTTCACCTGGTCACATAGGGAGGAAGAATAAATAAATAAGTATTAACTGGCCTGTTACCGTACTTTATTTCTCGTGGTTACACACCTCAGTCCTGGGCTTGAGGAAAGGGATTTTGGTAGTGACTCACGTAGATGGGGTGGATCTGGGAAGCCCTGGGGGGGGGGGGGGGGGGGGGAGGTGATGCTTTCATAGAACCCTAGATTTTAGCAGCAGAAGGAGCTCCAAGGATCGTGCCCAACTCCATTATACGAGAGATGATTTCCAAGGCCTGGAGGGGGAGAAAATTTTCTTCCTCCCCCTAAACTCTGCTAAAAGTTTAGGAAAGGAGACAATGTGTGCTTGCCCAGGCAATGATAAGGAAATTGGCTTTTTTTTCTCCTCCCCACCTTTGGACTTTGACTCATAGGAGCCCGTTTTACATTTTGTCTTGGGCCCTCCCCAGCAGACCCTGGGAGCTCCTCCCTCTGTCCACATTCTGGACAAGTGGCCCAGAGCCTTGGGCTTAAAGGGGTGAGAGATGAAAAGCAGCCTTCGGTTGGAATGGGTGTCTTATTTTGGATGAGGGCAGTGCTCAGATCAATATTGTGTTGTATGATACAGAAATTTTCTCTTAAAATCCTGGCCTCTCCTTCCTTCCAGCAGCAGAACCCCAGGGCAGGGCCAGTTTCAATGGGAACACCTGGGCCTCAGCCTGAGCCAAGCTCCCACCCCACAGGTCAGCCAGGACATTCCTTTTTAGTGACTCAAGCTCATCAGTCATAGAAGCCAAGTGCTCCTGAGGGGCCACTGGGCTAGAGTCTATATCAGCAGTTCTCAACCTGTGGGTCACAACCCCTTTGGGGGTCCAACGACCCTTTCACAGGGATCACAGGAGTCACCTAAGACCATCAGAAAACACATATTTCTGATGGTCGACACTGCTTCTCTCTCTGTCTCCAGGAGGGTCCACCCACATGCAGATATGCCCATATACGAGTATTAAAAGGTCACGGAGTTAGGAAGGTTGAGAACCACTGAAGGTTGAGAACATATAGATTCTATATGGACCTGGGGAGAGAGTCAGCTAATAATAAGAACAATCCTCTGCAATGAAGAAGGGACAAGACTCTGGTCATATAAATCATTAGCATACAATGGGGGGGCCATTGATCTAGATCTAGAAAGTCCTGAGACATTTAGTCTCCCCTCCTTATATTGCTGGTAAAGATACTGAGACCCAGAAAGAAGAAATGGCCTGCCTGAAGGCCAAAGAGTAGTAAATCACAAAACTAGCATTCCAACCCAGTCCTCCTGACTCCGTATTCTAGGTTCTCTACACAAGGCTGTGCTACTGCTTTTTTCAGATATTCCACTCATGAGCCTCCACCCTTGGTTATGAATATCCATTTCCAAAATCCAAAGTGTGAAGGATCCCTAAGGGTGGGGAAAAAAACAGGAAAATGATCCGTGAATCACAGTAGTTCCCTGAGTATATATGGAAGTGTTTAGCTTCCCTTTGTCCCCAGTATTGTACGTGTGTACTTTCAGCAGTGCCTTGTGACCTATAGGAAAAACTCAAGCTTATTAGCCTAGTATTCAAGAAGACCTTCCACATTCTGGCACCAACCTCTCTTTTAGGAATTCCAGATTACTCCTACCCTCATCCTGCCCTCTTCCCATTGCCTAAGCCTGGAACACACTCTGTCCTTGTGTTTACCTATTAAAACATTTTTCTTCCTTCTAGTCTCACTCATGAGTTACCTCCTCCACGAAACCTTCCCTGATCCACTCCCCAGTCACCTTCCCCTCCTATTTCCCTAGAGCACTTTATCAGGATCTCTCCTTTGACCCCATCACATTCTATCTTATAATAAATTTATTTGAACACACTGAATCCCCTCAATTACATTGTGAGTTCATTGAGGATAGTTTTCAGTTGTTGAGTTGTATCTGACTCATGACCCCATGAACCACAGCACACCCAGGCCCTTCTATCTTCCACCATCTCTCAGTCGCCCCAATTTCACGTTCATTGTTTCTATGACACTATCTCATCTTCTTCCAATCCCTTTTCCTTTTGCCTTCAATCTTTCCCAGCTCTTTTCCAATGAGTCTTGTCTTCTCATTATGGCCAAAGTATTTAAGCTTCAGTATTTGACCTTTCAATGAATAATCTGAATTAACTTATTTAAGTATTGACCAATTTGGTCTCCTTGCAGTCCTCTCAAAAGTCTTCTCCAGCACCATGACTTAAAAGAGTTGAATCTGTGCACTCAGCTTTCCTTATAGTCCAACTCTCAGTCATATGAAACTATGGGAAAAGCCATAGCTTTGACTGTGGACCTTCGTTGGCAAGGTGATGTCTCTGCTTTTTAGTATGCTGTCCATGGTTGCCATAATTTTCCTTCTGAGGAGCAAACATCTTTTAATTTCATGGCTGCAGTCACTGTCTGCAGAGGTCTTTGAACCCACCTTAAGGTTAGGGACTGTGTCAATTCCTCTGCCCCACAGTAAACTCTTCATGTTTATTGAATGGGATATACAGAGGAAGGGAATTGGAAAGAAATCATAAAGAAAGCCTTGGAACAATTGGACTTGTCATTGTCTATGTGCCCCCTGCTATGAAAGTGGTGTGCTAGAAAGGAGCAGCTGGAATTACAAGCAGGATCAGGATGTTGGGTATTTAAGTCTACATTGTCTGACTAAAACTATAGTTAGTCAGCAGGCATTTGGTAAGCACCTACTGTGTGCTGAGAACTGTTCTACATTCTGGGGACACAAATAGAAGTCTGTGTTTCCTTCTCTAGAAGACTGATGCTCTTCTGTCTAGGCAGGCAAGTGCATTTCCATGCCCTGGCTTATATTAAACCTTTTCCTACTTTTCTGCCTTCATAGATACATGAAAATTTCCTGTCATGAATTGGGTGCTTTGTTTTGCTTTCAAGGCTTTGGTTCTTAATGCATAATGGCAGCACCATCAATAGTTTCTAAGAGCAGCTCTGGCTCTGTAAGGGCAGGGCCTTTAAGGCCTTTAAGGGAGGACAGTCAGACCCTCTCATGGCTCAATCCTTAGGATTGCTGTTGGCTAGAGAATCATGGAGTTGAGTATTTTGAGAGCTGGATGACATTTTAGAGAGGGGTTAGTCCAGGGCCTTCATTTTGAGAAATAGAGGCCCAGTAAAGGAAAGTGACTTGCCCAACTTATTGGGAGAGAGAGAGCCAGGACCCCTATGCCCACTTCAGGCAGAGGGGATAGTCTATGCCAGGGGTGAGGAACCTGCGGCCTCGAGGCCACATGTGGCCTTCTAGGTCCTTGGGTGCAGCCTTTTGACTGAGTCCAAGTTTGACAGAACAAGTTTTTAATAAGAAAGGGGATTTGTTCTGTGAAGTTTGAACTCAGTCAAAGGGCCACACTTGAGGACCTAGAAGGCCACATGTGACCTCAAGGCTTCAGGTTCCCCATCCCTGACCTATACCAAGGTTCAGAGATAGAAAATGGTACTGCTTTCTATTGATCCAATTTTAACATCAGATGTCACATTCAGGGCTCTTAAATCCTAGACCAGTTCTAAGTGAGGGGTACTGAGCCTAGAGTCAGGAAGACCTGAAGTTAAGACTTCAGACACTTCTTAGCTGTGTGACCCTGGGCAAATCATTTAACCTTTGCCTGCCTCAGTTGGCTCAACTGTAGAATGGGGATGATAATGGCATCTAATTCCTAGGGTTGTTGTGAGTCTTAAATGAGGTATTATAGAGAGTATTATGGAGAGCACTTAGCACAATGCCTGGAATACAAAAGGTGCTTACTAAATGTTTTTGTCCTTCTTTCCTTCCTTCCACATCTGGACCTCCATTTTCTCAGCTCTAAAATCAAGAGTTTGAAGTAGGCGATCTCCAAGGACCATCTTGTGATGAAAATCTGTTATTCACAGATATCAAGTGACTTGCCCACGATGACACTGCAGAGTTAGTGGTAGAAACTCCAATCAGAATCCAGGTCTCTTGGCTCATAGGATGAGGTTGCTTCCTTAGACTGATTCTTTTTTTCCCCACCTCTTGACTTCTGACCCAGAGACTTACACTGTGCTAATGTATCTGGTTTTTTTCTTGTTTCTCTCCCTTATCCAGGTTGGTAAGATGTCAGGGAAGGAGGGAGTGCAGAAGAAATGGGCTGCCCTGAAGGAAAAGCTGGGGCCCCAGGATGGGGACCCCACAGAGGCCAACCTGGAGAACGCCGAGCCTGAGCTATGCATCCGCCTCCTGCAGATGCCCTCCGTGGTCAACTACTCTGGATTGCGCAAGCGGCTGGAAAGCAGCGATGATGGCTGGCTGGTGCAGTTCCTGGAGCAGAGCGGCCTCGACCTGCTACTGGAGGCCCTGGCCCGGCTTTCAGGCCGGGGTGTGGCAAGAATCGCTGATGCCCTGCTGCAGCTCACGTGCATCAGCTGTGTGCGGGCCATCATGAATGCCCACCAGGGAATCGAGTACATCCTGAGCAACCAGGGCTATGTGTGCAAGCTCTCAGAGGGTGAGGGCTGGCTGCCACCACTGAGTGGCTGGCCAGGGAGATGGGGGACAGGGGCATGGGAGGAACTGGGCAGTCAGCTCCAAATGTGGCTAAGCCTGGGAAGGAAGAGTGTGGTGGTAGTGACAAAAAGGACTGCTTTATTACTGACAGCTCCAGTTTCAGGGGTCCTGGGTTCAAATTCTCATTCTGCCATTAACTAAATATATGACCATGGGCAAAATGCATGACCTAGGGAGGGGGGAGGAGAGAAAGAGGGAGAAAATTTGGAACTTAAAAGCTTATGAAACTGAATGTTGTAAACTAAAAATAAATAATTTAATTTATTTTTTTTTAAATGCATGACCTATCTAGTCCTCAGTTTCCTTCCCTGTAACATGGGAATTAAAAGGTTAAATCCCAATTAATTAATTCAAATTAATTAAATTAAATTAAAATCATGAGGGTTACTATACAGAAAGTCCTTTAGAAAACTCAGGACCCTACATAAATGAATTACTTGTGTTTCACATTCTTCTTCAGTGTAGTAAGGATTGAGACTGGACCTTTGAAGTACCTCCTAGATCTAAGTGTTAAGGCTATGCTGCTCTAAGTATCTGGGTTCAGACCCTATTATTGTGCAGTGTCCCTAAAATTCTGGACAGTTCTAAATAGAAGGTAAACCTAAAAGCGACTGCCCAAGGCCTCTTGGGACATGGTGAGTTTCCCATAATTGGAAGAATGCAAGTGAGAGCTGAAGGAGAATCTTACTCAGGTACAAGTGAGAGTAGATAGATGCTCCATTCCCACAATGAGGATCTGTGAATCTAGCGGAGGAAATAGAGGAGCTGGGCCCTGCCCTCACAGACCTGATAGTCTAGTGGGCCAGAATATTAAATATACCTAGTAATTGCAGAAGCACAGACTTTGAGGGCTTGAAGGGAACACAGACAGCACCAAGCTCAGTCCCCTAATTTTACAGAGGAAGAAATAGTCTAAGAGAGGGTATGTGTTTGCCCAGATCTCAGTGAGTGGCAGAGCAGGATAAGAACCTAGATCTCCCGACTCCATCTAGAACTCCTTCCACCATCCTGCACAAGCAATCTAGCTGTAATAGCCATTCTTCATTAAAGTTAGACCCAGGGTTGTGTGGACTTAGGGCAGAAATCATCTCCAGCTGGTGGAGATCAGGGAAGGCTTCCTGGATAAGGCAGCTCTTGAGCTGGGCCAGAAAGAACTGGCAAGATGTTGACAGACGAAGTCAAGTGAAGGGTTGTGGGGAAGGAGCATGGCAGGCAAAGGCAATGGCACCAGTTAAGATGCAGAGTGGGAAAACAGAATGTGTTCAAGGAATGACAAGTCACCCAATTTAACTGGGGGAGAGGATGCACATAGGATATAGTAGGACCATAGGATTTTAGAATTGGAATAGACTCTGGCAATCTACTAGCATAACCCATTTATCTTATAGATAAAGAACCCAGAGGGAGTTAGTGTCTTGTCCAGTGCCACGCAGATAGAAACACTGGAATTCAGATTTGGTTTGGGACCATGTTACAAAGGGCATCAAATGCTAAGCCCAGGAGTTTTGGTTTTGTTCTGTAGGGAGCCAATAATAGGGAGCCAAGTAAAGATTTTGAGCAGTGGAGGAACATGATCAGAACCTGGCTTTTGGCAGTCAGGCAGTCCTTCAATAGACCATGGTTTATCAACATCAGCATCTTTCTAGATGGAGCTATTCTGTACAAGTGCAGAAATCTCTTAGGGATTGAGCAGAGCAGTAATGGATGGTCCCAGGGGCTGCAGAGTCAAGGGCACAGGTTACAAGGTTCTTCTGGTCTTATTTTTCAGTTGCTCTGTGTTTTCTGTGACGTCGAGTCCAGTCATAGCAGACCTGCAAAGAATAATAATAGCCAGCATTTATCGAGGTGCTTTAAGGTTTACAAACTGCCTCATAATTTTATGATTTTTCTTCACAAGATTGTAAATGTCTACAAAGCAAGTCCTGGATTATATAATAATAATAAATAAGACCTTAGGCAAGTCACTTAACCCTAACCGTCCTGCCTTCCCTACTCCCAAAAAAGACAAATAAAATAAAATAAATAATAATAACATTTATACAGCCCTTTCAGTTTTGCAAGATACATTACAAATATAACATCATCTCATCCTCACAACAACCCAGGAGAGTGGTGCTATGATTATCCCCATTTTACAGTTTAGAAAACAGAGAGGCAAAGGGACTTGCCCACGGTCACACAGCTAATAAGTGTCTGAAGCTGTACTTGAACTCAGGTCTTTCTGACTCCAGACCCAGAGCTATATCCACTGTCACCCAGCTGCCTTTGAGGAAAGGAAGAATCTGGGGACATATATTATAGCATATCAGTGAGAAAAAAAACCCAGTAGAATGTAAAATTCCAGACCTTAGGAATCATTCATTCCACTTCCCATGATTTTACAGAGACAGGAAAACCAAGACCCAGGGAGGCTTCTCAGCCCCTGGGCTCGCGTCAGTTTTCACAGCCAGATCAGAGGTGTAAGAGTGTTGTGTAATTTGGGTCCCTAACACAGTTGGGGAGGGCCCTGAGGGAAGGAAGGCCCCACTCTGGATGGCCTCCACCGAGGCCCTGAATGCCCTCCCCTGAGTAGCTGGAAAATATCTGGCAAGTGACAGAGGAAGCACCCCAAGTGCCCGTGGGTGTAGCCTGGCTCAGTGAGTTTCTATTCAGAATTTGTTCTTTCTACCCAAGTGCTTCAGAAAGCAGGTCGGGGGAAAAAAAACCCACATACATTTGAAGTGCCTGAGACTGATGGGGTAGGGGGAAGACAGAGTCGGGTATCTAGCCTGCATCTATCAAAATAACAGTTGGTGCTGAGTTTAAAAAAAAGAAAAAAGAAAAAACAGACACATTTACATGTGCCAGCCGGAAGAGAAAAATTCTCACAAAAAAATCCTTAGACTGGGCTAGGTATTAATAGCCAGGGAACGGGGAGCTAACGGCCTGAGGATGAAGATTCTAGGTCCTAAGGCTTGTAAGGGTCCCCAGAACCCAGCCATGACTTCTGGAGTCAGTGTTGAGCCAAGGCACAGGACAGCTTATTGGATGATTGGGATTTAAAACTCTGGAACAATAAGACTGCTTATTATACCAGGAGAGGGCAAACTGGTTCCTCAAGAAGAAACACAGAATAGACAGACCTGAAGATCCATTCTAAGCCTTGAAGAGGGAACAGCCTTGTGCTGACCCCATTGTGGGAGAGGAGCTAGAGTTCCAAACTTAGAGCCAGCCCTCAAGGAGCTCAGGGTTCAAAAGAGACAGGAAGAACAGACCTCCAATCCTCCAGCCCAGCTCAGCCCTTGTTCAGAGAACTTGGGATCTATGGAGAGAAAACACAGAAGAGAACTAGAAAGCAATATGGAGCTCATGTGGCCTGTATGGTGAACCGAGACAAGGCACTACCATTTTCTCTGCTGATGGTTCCCCTTCTATCAAATGAGGTGTTGGATTCAGTGATCTCTAAGGGTCCTTCCAACCATGGCCTTCTGAGTGGTTTAAACAGTAAATGTTAAAGAAATTGAAGTCACGCAGAGTTCACTGTTGACTAGGGTAGTCAAGGAAGGGTTCCTTGTTTGGAGGGACAGTGAATATGGCATTTTGGAAAGGAAGAATACCTTTCATCTTAACTCGTTTCTCTCCGCAGCTCTGGATACATCTAATGTTATGGTCAAAAAGCAAGTATTTGAGCTGTTAGCTGCCCTCTCTATCTATTCCCCCGAAGGCCACAAGCAAATTCTGGATGCCCTGGACCACTATAAGGTAAAATGGAGACAAAGTGGGGGCCCCCAGCATCCCAGAGAGAGCCTGGAAGTCACATTGATGGACACATAGCAAACTGAGAGGCCAGGGAACCTCCTGTCTGGAATTCTGTGCTAACAAGAGAGCCCTCCAGTCACTCACAAACACACACCACCACTAGGCAACCTTATGTACAGAGTCTGGGACAAGGGGTGGGGAAAAGAGCCAGAGAAAGAGGAAACTACAGCCTTTCCTTTGGAGAATGCCTAATCTTTGGAGGTGAGACTCAGTCCTAGAATGAGAGGGAGACATAATGTTGTCCTCACTGAGCCCCTAGTCTGAAGAGCGAGATGGGAGGGACATAAGTGAAGACTCCCTAACACTGTCCACGGAGACTTCCTGGGCAGACACTCAAGCATGGTGGCTGTCACTTCATCAAGCCATAGACAGCAGGGCTATCTGGGCATGGGAGGGAGTGGGACCCAGCCGAGGGCTCTGATCTCCCTCTCTGATCTCCCTCATGTCCCTTACACTCAGGTGGTCAAGAGTCAGCAGTACCGCTTCAGTGTAATCATGAATGAGCTGTCCAGCACAGACAACGTTCCCTACATCATCACCCTGCTGAGCGTCATCAATGCCATCATCTTGGGCACAGAGGAGCTTAGAACCCGAACTCAGCTCCGGAATGAGTTCATTGGTAACCATTTCTGCCCCTTCCCCTCCCTTCCTGAGGAGAAAGTCAAAGCCAGTAAGGAAGCCTTGGCCTGACCTCAAGGAGAGATCAGGCATTTAACCCAATGATAAAAACAACTTGCCCCATTTCTGTAGCCCCCAAAGTCTACAAAGCACTTGAGCCACAATAACCCAGGAAGGGAGGGAAGAAGGGAGTGCAAATACTGTACAGATGAGGAAATGGAAAAGGACTCACCAAGGCTCACATGGCTAGTAAATGACTGAGCTTGGACTTGCAGTCAGCTCTTTGGACCCTAAAGACCACTGCTTTTAAAAAATATTTTTTTTATTTATGAAATAAAACAAGCATTTCTATAACATAATACAATAAAAAAAGATGCTTGCACGTGAAACTGCAAATCTACCATGCACAACTTCCAAATACACAACAAAATTGTCATGTAAATTTCTTTTTTTCTTCCCTCCCCCATGGCCACCAGTAGACACAAATAGTTACATCCATGTAAAATTATTCTATACATACTCCTATTTATCAGTTCTTTCTCTGGATGCAGATAGCATCTTTATTCCTATGTACCAGAGACAATGAAACAATTTCAATGCTGAACCTTTATGTAGCAAACATTATAGCATCTAAATTTGTGTAAAAAAAAAAAGTTAAATTAATTACAGGTGGAGCTAGATAGCAGTACTACAATGGCAGAAGACCATTACGTTTTAGTAACTGATGTTATTTAAATTCTTTCCCTTGGACTTTCTCTTCCTGGTTGTCTGTATAATTGGTGACCCTCTCGTTGCTTTCTGGGGACCCCCTGCTGACATCCTCACCTGTTCCAGAGTGCTCTCTTTCACCTAATTCTTTTAGGGCATTTTTACAAGTGTTACATATGTTCTTAGGCCAACCTTGAGCACCAGGCCTCTGCCTTCCTACTGTAGGCATGCTTCACCATCTGGAGAAGCCTCGTGCCCTTTCAAAGCAAGTCAAGCATTGACTCCACCTAAGCTTCCCTGGCTCAAACCATGTGAGGCAACTCCACTGTGGAGTTTCTTTAGAACTCTTTAGAATTTCCTTAGAGGCACAAACCTTCCTACTCCCATTGGAGCAGAAGGTAAGAGCATGGTGTTGAACTCGAGCTGTTGAAAACCAGTCTAGGAGCAAAGAGGGACAGCTAATCTGAATTATTTTGTGTCTCCCCCAACCACACCGCAGGCACTCATCAATCAGAGGTACGGGGGAAGATGGCAATGAAAGGGTATGGGCAAAGTATGTGGTCCTTAAGGCAAGGCAGCTCCTGAGAAGGTGGTGGCCCGGGAATTGTGAATTGGAGGGAGCTACCTAAGGTTGTTTTTGGTTTGCAGTTTTAATAGTTACTTGGTTCAGGGCAGCTAGCTGACGCAGTAAACGGAGCACCAGCCCTGGAGTCAGGAGGACCTTAGTTCAAATCCAGCCTCAGACACTTAAGACTTACTAGCCATGTGAGTCACTTGGGCAAGTCACTTAACCCCAATTGCCCTCCAAAAAAAAAAATTAGTTGGCTCAGTGGAAAGACTGGGTGTCCCCCTCCCCACATGCCAAGGGTTAGCAGTCAGGAGACTAGGCTCAGGCCTTGTCTTTGTCCTTAGCTTGCTGCAATTCCTTCTGTTCTTCGGGCAAAATTTTCCTCATCTGTCAAATCCAGAATAACAGCCCTTTGTCCACCTTCCTCCCCATCACTTCTCATAGCAATTAAATAAATATAGAGTGGTGTTCGTCTATTGATGTTGCTCTGCCAAGGCAAGATAATATACTCCTCCTTAACCAATGATAGTCATTGATCTATCTGAGATAACAGGTGCAATAATTGTTTTGGTTTAATTTTCCCAGGCCTCCAATTGCTGGATATTTTAACCAAACTAAGGTAAGGTTCTTGTTTTCCCCATCCCTCACTCCTCTTCCTAACCCCAGCCCAGTTCACTTTCAGATTTAAGAGTGTGTCCTCAAAGCTCCTTTAGGCTTTCTTCCTGTTCCATCCTATTCCCTTCTACCCTCTTCCAAAACAGCTATCAGTGCAAAGCCCCTCTCAGACTGGGTACTGAGCACAATCTTTGGAAAGCTCTTCCTTATCCCTCCAGCAAGGGGCATCGTGGCACTCTCAACCTTATATCCCATCAGGAATCAAGAATAATAGGATCATAGATTTAAAACTGAAATATAATCCTCTCACTTTATAATTGTGGAAACTGAGATCTAGAGAAGGAAGTGACCTGCCTGAGATCCTACACATGCTAATAAGTAGCAGGACTTGGATTTCAACCCAGGTCCTCAGACTATAAGATCCAGTGTTCTTTCTACCCCACTGTATTGCCTCTGATCATCATTCAGAATAATTCATGCTATTAAGGAGTATTTTCTTAATTATAACTAGAATCCCTTACTCAGAGGTTTATTGGTAAATGTTTAACAACTGGCTCTCCAACACACTTTTAATTTTAATCTGCATTGTTTAATCTGCATCACTTTCTTAAACCTAGACAATCAACAAAACAACAACAATCATAATAGCATTTAGTGTGTGTGCCAGACACTCTGCTCAGCACTTTATAAATGTTGTCTTATTTGGTCCTCAGAACAGCCCTGGGAGGTATGTGCTATTACTACCCACATTTTAATGTTCAGAAAATTGACTTTCCCAAAGTCACATGACTAGTAAGATCAGATTCGAACTCAGGTTCTGAGCCCAGAACTTTATGCACTGGCCACCTAACTGACCTGAGAAATCAAATCCTGGTTTGTAACATTTGCTCATCCCCAAGGTGCATTTTCTCATACTTAAAATTTCAGATTTGGCTCTAAGAGATGGTAGTAGCTATCTCCAGTGCCCTCATATTTGTGCTGTAGCTCAAGCCACCCTTTATTTGTTAAACTCACTGGCATGGGGAGTAGAACAGTAAAGTCATCTCTGAGGGATCTGTGATTTCATTCTTGTGAACGTTCCCTCTAGCCATGTAGGTTCACAACCCATCCATGCCTATCCATCCCCTACCATAGCCTTAGTGATGATTCAGTCTCAATATCATGGCAGTGCAGGCTTCCCATCTGAATTGAGCTACTGTTTGGATTAGTCATACAGTTTTATTTCACCTAATTATAAGGTCCCTCTCACTTGGCTTCACTGGAAGGGAGTCAGACTCTCTTGGAAATAGCATCAGAGGTTTCTCTGCTACCTCATGAAATCCCTCTATTGGCCTCTTCAAGTAAGGGCGTGCTGGTAAATATTTAGCAACCCAGCTTGGAGGAGGAAGGGAGGTACTTGTGACACACTTTTAAAGCTTAATCTGTCTTAATAACAATTTATCCATCACTTTCTTACATCTAGACAATCAACAAAACAATCAATCAAACCCTGACTTGTAGCGTTTGCCAGTTTCCAAGGTGGAAATGCTCAAACCGATCATTTAACAGTTGAGCCTCTTGAACCATCTGGAACTGGCTCCAGCATACCCCTGCCTACAGGCAGCCATGTGGGAAAGGAGAGAAAGTTAGTGCTCCTCCTGAGAAGGACAGAAGAGCTTCTAATGAGCTTTACTCATATACAGATATATCAGTGCCACTTATTCAGTGGCATTTAGTTATGTTTTCCTAGGCAGGTAGGTGGCACTGTGGACAGAACCCTGCCCTTGCAGTCATGAAGTCAGCCAACACCTTTTTTAAATTTTTTATTTTCAGTATTCACCATTCACTTCCATAAGATTTTGTGATCCAAATTTTCTCCCCATCCCTCTCCTCTCCCACCTCAAGACAGCATGCAATCTGATACAAGCTCTACATATATTAATATTAAATATTAATAATTAGATATTAATATTTGTCATGTTGTGAAGAAAAATTAGAACCAATGGGAGAAACTGCAAGAAAGAAACCAAAAAGATAAAAAGACAGAGGAAGAGCAAATAGTATCCTTAGATTCCATAGTTCTTTTTCTGGATGTGGATAGCGTTTTCCATCATGAATCATTTGGACCAACAATCTTTTTTTTATTAATTTATTTTTGGTTTTCAACATTTACTTCTACAAGATTTTGTGTTCCAAACTTTCTCCCCATCTCTCCCCTCCCTCCACCCCAAAACAGCATGCATTCTGATTACCTCTTCCCCCAATCTGCCCCCCCTTCTATCACTCCCCTCTCCCTTCTCTTATTCCCTTCCTTTCTATTTTCTTTTAGGGCAAGATAGATTTCTGTACCCCATTGTCTGTATATCTTATTTCACAGTTGCATGTAAAAACTATTTTAAACATTCATTTTAAAAATTTTTGAGTTCCACATTCTCTCCCTTTCTTCCTCCCCACCCACCCTCATTGAGAAGGCAAGCAATTTGATGTAGATTATGTATGTGTAGTCATGCAAAATACCTCCATAATAGTCATGTTGTGAAAGACTAAGTATATTTCCTGCCCCCCCTTTTATTCTGTTCTCTCCTTTGACCTGTCCCACCTTAAAAGTGTTTGCTTTGATTACTCCTCCCCCCATTTGCTCTGTTTTCTATCATCTCCCCCGCCTTGCCCCAATCCCCTTCCCCCCTACTTTCCTGTAGGGTAAGATGGATTTTCATACCCAATTGAGTGTGTATGCTATTCCCTCCTTTGGCCAAATCTGATGAGAGTAAGATTCACTCATTCCCTCTCATCTCCCCTCTTTTCCACTTACTGTAAAAAGCTTTTTCTTGCCTCTTTTATGTATGATAACTTACCTCATTCTACTTTTCCATTTCTCCTTCTCCCAGTACATTCCTTTCTCATCCCTTAATTTTATTTCTTAGATATCATTCCTTCATATTCAACTCACCCTGTGCCCTCTGTTTATATATATATAAAACTATCCTAATACTGAGAACAGTCTCATGAGTTACAAATGTTACCTTTCCATGTAGGAATGCAAACAGTTCAACTTAATAAGTCCCTTATGATTTCTCTTTTCTGTTTACCTTTTCATGCTTCTCTTGAATCTTGTATTTGAAAGTCAGATTTTCTATTAAGCTCTGGTCTTTTCATCAAGAATGCTTGAAAGTCCTCTATTCCATTAAATTTCTATTCTTTCCTCTGAAGTATTATACTCAGTTTTGCTGGGTAGGTATTCTTGGTTTTAATCCTAGCTCCTTTGACCTCTGGCATATCATATTCCAGGCCCCCCAATCCCTCAATGTAGAAGCTGTTAAATCTTGTTGTTATCCTAATTGCGTTTCCACAATATTTGAATTGTTTCTTTCTGACTGCTTGCAATATTTTCTCCTTGACCTAGGAACTTTGGAATTTGATTACAATATTCCTAGGAGTTTTCTGTTTGGGATCTCTTTCAGGAGATGAATGATGGATTCTTTCTATATTTCTTTTCCCCTCTGGTTCTAGAATATCAGGGCAGTTTTCTTTGAAAATTTTTTAAAAGATGATGTCTAGGCTCTCTTTTTGATCATGGCTTTCAGGTAGTTCAATAATTTTTAAATTCTCTCTCCTGGATCTATTTTTCAGGTCAGTGGTTTTTCAATGAGATATTTCACTTTGTCTTTTATTTTTTCATTCTTTTGGTTTTATTTGATAATTTCTTGCTTTCTCATAAAGTCATTAGCTTCCATTTGCTCCATTCTAATTTTTAAGGAATTATTTTCTTCAGTGAGCTTTTGGACTTCCTTTTCCATTTGGTCAGTTCTGCTTTTTAAAACATTCTTCTCTTCATTGACTTTTTAGACCTCTTTTGTCATTTGGGTTAGTCTATTTTTAAGGTGTTATTTTCTTCAGAATTTTTTGGGGTCTCCTTTAGCAAGCTATTGACTCATTTTTCATGCTTTTCTTTCATCATTCTCATTTCTCTACCAAATTTTTCCTCTGCTCCTCTTACTTGATTTTCAAAATCATTTTTGAGCTCTTCTATGCCCTGAGACCAATTCATATTTTTCTTGGAGGCTTTGGGTATAGAAGCTTTGACTTCATTGTCTTCTGCTTGTACATTTTGATCTTCCTTGTCACCAAAGTAAGATTCTATAGTCTGATTTTTTTCCCCTGCTATTTGCTCATTTTTCCAGCCAATTACTTGATTCTTTATTTCTTTGTTAAGGTAGGACTCTGCTTCCAGAGCAGAAAGTGTACTGTCCCAAGCTTCAGGGATTTTGTGCAGCTGTTTTCAGAGATATTTCTAGGGACTTGTAAATTTTTAATTCTTCTAAGGTTGTATGATCAAAGGAGAGGTGTTTACTCCTCTCCTGGTCTGTGCTCTGGTCTGTGAGTGACCACAAGCACTCTTCTGCCTTGGGACTGTGGGGAGGATTCCCTTTTGACCACCACCACAAGCTCTGCCACTCCAGCTCTCCTCCTTGCTCCAGGACTGCCACCTAGGACTGTGACCCAGATCCAAGCAGGGCAAAGCAAGAGAATCCTGCCTCCATGCCAGCAAAGAGAGATCCAGAAGCAATCATTGCTGCCACTGCCACCACCACCCAGGGCTGGGGCTGGTACTGGACCATGCTCCTCTCTCACTCAGGTCCCACAGACCTTTCCTACTGACCTTCTAAATTGATTTTGGTGTTTGTGGGTTGAGAAGTCTGGAAACCATCACAGCAGTTGGTGATTCAGTCCCCTGCAGTCCACTTAGGGTGTTGCTGGAGCCCAGTCTGTACCAGCACAGCACCCAGTAGATTTTGCTCCTCTCCCAACCTGATGCAACAGATCGTTCCTATTGAATTTCCAAGTTGTTTTGGACTGGAAATTGGTTTCACTCTGTCATTTTGTGGGTTCTGCTCCTCTAGAATTTGTTTAGAGTCATTTTTTACAGGTATTTGGGGGAGAATTCTAGGAAGCTTTCACTCTGTCCTCTTGGCTCCACCTCTCTGGACCAACATCTCTTAAATATCTATTTTGTTCCCAAAACTTTGCTATGCTATCCCCAGAGTTCCCAGAACTCTGGGGATACAAAGAAAGGGGGAGAAATCACTCCCTGGCCTCCAGGAGCTCACAGGAGACAATGAGCAAATAAGTATGTAAAAAACAAGCTGCAAACAAGATAAATTGGGGGTGGTCACCAAAGAGAAGTAACTAACAAAGAAGACCTGAGTTTGAATCCTGCTTCAGACAGTTACCAGCTGTGCAGCTCTGGAGAAGTCATTTAACATCTGAGACTTAGTTTCCTCATTTGTAGATTGAAGGAGTGAACTTTGTGGCCTCTAGTGTCCCTCACAGCTCTGAATCTGTAATCCTCTGATCCAGCTGCTCCTTGAGATTTAGGGTTTATAACCTGAGGCTCTCTACTTTTGAATGGTTCTTACTGATAGGACATTTTTCCTCCTATCAAACTGAAACCTGCCTCCTGATGCAGCTTTTGTCTGGGATCCTTAGTTGTGCCCTGTGGAAATGATCAGAAGAAGTTGAATCCCTCGTGCACCAGACAGCCTCCAAACACTTGAAGACAGCTCTCCTATTGCCTCTAAGTCCTCTCTTCTCCAGGCTAAATGTTCTCAGTTCCTTCAACTGAGTCTCATACAGTTTGGTCATCACTTTCTTCCCCATCCTCGTCACCTTCATTCACCTACAAGCCCCCTTTGGTTTGTCTTCATGCTGATTGAGTTTGATAGTGCAGGCATAGTATGATGAGGGTAGGGCACAGCAAAATGATCACCTCTCTTACCTTGGATTCACTGTTCTATTCACACAGACCCAAATGAATGAAACGTCCAACTGTTAGGCATTAAAACTCCCAAATCTTTTTTTCATACAAATAGTTGTCTAGCCAGGCCTCCTCCATCCTGTTATTAGCACTAATTGTTTTTAATCCCGATGTAAGAATTTATTGACATTTTCTCTTGTTAAATGTAGTCTTAAATTGGACTCATCATGATAGCTTTGGGCCTTGATGCTATCACTCAGTGTTAGAAATCTCTCCTTGCTCTGTATAATTGCAAAATGCCATAGATCTGGGATACTGATAACAGCATAGCACAGGGCCAAGGGACTCTTGACTCCCTGAATGGACCTCTTTCCAGTTTGATGTCAGATCATTAATCCTAACGTTTTGATTCTTGTCTATCAACAGGTTCAAATCTATATAACTATATTACAAGATAGCTGATATCTCTTCATTTTGTCCCCTAGGATGAGAGACTTTGGCAATGCTTTGCCAAGATCCAGATATTTTATACCTAGATTGTTCCCTCATCTGTCAGTCTAATAACCAAGTCAAAACAGGCAATAAAGTTGCTCTGATATAGCCTGTGCTTCATAAACCCCTGTAGGGTTTATCACTATTCTAGTGATCCACATTTGAAAGATTGTGTTTGAAAAAGACAGGAATCCAACCCAAAACAGTCCCAGAGACCAGTCAGTGAGTTGACTTTTTTTTTTTTTTGCTTTTTGCAGGAGGGAAGACAGGGCAATTAAGGTTAAGTGACTTGCCCAAGGTCACATGGCTAGTAAGTGTTAAGTATCTGAGGCTGGATTTGAACTCAGGTCCTCCTGAGTTCAGTATCTATTCACTGTGTCACCTAGCTGCCCCTCAGTTGACCTTTCTTGAGCATCTACCATGAAAAAGTCAAGAGGCAAGGGGAAGAAAGTAGGAGAACACAGATTTAGTCCTCAAAGGATATCCTCTGCTTGGAAATAGGACAGGGAGACAATTTGATTCAACAAACATTTATTTAGACTCTCCTCCTCCATGTACAGCCCTGGGGACTCAAAAGATAGGAACATGTAATCTCACGGCATAGAGAGAATGTACACAGATGACCACACAAATGTCCTGTGACCCTGATAGGAGCAAGACATCAAACCTAGATTTTTGTGGGCTTTGGGGCTCAGCCCCTATGTGCCCTTGTTTGCTTCTTTATCTCCCTGGGAGAGGCCCCATCTCCCAACCTCCTATACATGTGAGAATCTTTTGTTCTCACTGGCTACTAAATGCCTAGGCAGCAGTAAATGGGCAGCCAGCAGGCTGTCCTACAATGCTCCCAACCTGGCTCAGCCCAGGAGAGGCCTGGGCTTTTTCTCGCCCCTGTATGATGCATGTGTGAAGAAACTGATACCAGGGACCTTCTTGGTTGCTGGAGAAGAAATGATTGTTCAGAGTAGTGGTAGTACCCCCATCCTGTCCCTGAGTTAGGGGTGGGCAGAAGCAATCTCTTCCTCTCCTCCTCCCTGCTCCCCTCCCATGTAACTGCCCCCCTCTCAGTTCTACTTCCCACTCTTCATCCTGCTGCAGAGACATTGAAGATGTGGACCTCCTGATCCAGTGTGAGACCTTCGAGGAGGCCAAGGCTGAGGATGATGAGGAGCTGCTCAGAATCTTCGATGGGATTGACATGAGCAGTCACCAGGAGGTCTTCTCCACTCTATTTAATAAGGTCAGGGGAAATCCAAGGGAAGGAAGTAGCCTTTTCTCCAGATAAAGAGATACAGCTAAAGATAAAGGGGAATTAGTGTAAGGGAAAGGGAAGAAACACCCCATAAAGAGTTAGAGGTTCAGCCATTTTTAAGTCATGTCCAACTCTTCATGATCCTACTTGGGGTTTTCTTGGCAAAGATACTGGGGTGGTTTGCCATTCCCTTCTCCAGTTCATTTTACAGATGAGGAAACTAAGGCAAACAGTGTTAAGTTACTTGCCCAGGGTCACACAGTTAGTAAGTATCTGGGGCCAGATTTGAACTCAGGAAGATGAGTATTTCTGACTTCAGGCTTGATACTCTACCCACTACACCACCTAGGTACCCCAGAGTTAGAGGACTGGTATTCAGATCCCAACTCTAATATCTGTATGACTTCGGACAAGTCAGCTTCCCTGAGTTTTAATAACCTCATTTATAAAACTGGCAGTGGAGGGAGGGTGAGAGAGGACAGGATGAAATAGTCTAAAAGGTCTCTTCAGCTCTAAATCTTGGGAATGGCCCTTGAGTGAGATGGTGGTAAAATGTGGGAAAAGACTGAATGGTGGGTACAAATGTAGTGTCATGAATAAGGTAGATGATATCTCAATGGGTATTGCTCTGGTCAGACCACAGCTGCAGAATGGGCAAATTGTGTAAATGGTAACCAGTTCTGGTCACTCCATTTTAAGAAGGCTCAGACAAACTGGAGAGGTGTACAACCAACAGAGAGAGAGAAATCCCAGGACGTAAGAGGATCAGCTAGGGACTCTGAGCCTGGAAAAGAAGGCCTTTGGGAGATGAAAGATTCACTGAAGGAGTCTTAACAACATAGGATGGATGTTAGGGTGTTTAGCCCAAAAACCTCATTTCATGCATGAAGAAACCAAGTCTAGAGAGGAGAAGGGACTTGGATAAGGTCACCCAGTTTGTTAGTGACAGGTCTGGGAATCCAGTTCAATTCTCCTGCAGCCCTACTACAGTAAGTGTTCCACTAAACCTCACTGGTAATCACAATTTGTCAGTAAGCATTTAATAAACAGAGGCTATGTCCCAGGCTCTGTGTCAGTGCTGGGGATACAGACAAAGGACTTTAGATCTGAAGGGCTGACATTTATTTGGTAGAAAGGGTAGATTTGTTTTACTTGGTCCCAGAGGGCAGACCTAGGAGTGAGATAGGAAAACTAAAGGGAGACAAATTTAAGCTCAATAGGAGGGGAAAGTTTTTTCTAACATTTATAGACGCCTAACAATAAAATAGATTATTTAGTGAGGTGATGAGTTTCCTGTTCCCGGCCAGTGTTTAAACAGAGGCTAGGTGATCCTGTCAGGAATTGCAGAACAGATTTCTACTCTTAGGGGAAAGGTTGGATAACAGACCTCTGAGGTCCCTTTCAGCTCCCGAGATTCTAGGATTCTATGACCTTGGTCAGGGCTTGAGTTGGAGAGACACTGAGGTAGAACATAATTAATCTGAACCCTTGAACCATTAACCCTTGGGCATGGCCTAAAATTTGTTGTGTAAAATTTGGATTCAGAAGTGAATGTTGAAAACAAAAATAAATAAATTGAAAACTTTTTTTAAAATGTAGATTCAGTCAAAAGATCACACTTAAGGATCTAGAAGGCCACATGTGATCTCAAGGCCACGGATTCCCCACCCCTAGTCTAAGGAACAGGTCTGGTTGACCCAGGCTGGAGCAGAGGTGTCCTTCCTCACTCCATGGGGAGGGGGCAGGAGGAATCATGAGAAAGAGGGCTGGTGCTGATTCTGACCACAGGTCCTTCTCTTGGTTTCCAGGTGAGCTGCTCCCCCATCTCAGTCCAATTACTCTCTGTCCTGCAAGGTCTCCTGCACCTGGAACCCACCCACCACTCAAGCTTGCTGCTGTGGGAAGCCCTGGAAATCCTGGTGAATAGAGCTGTGCTCTTAGCCAGCGATGGTAAGGATTGATCCCAGGTTACCATTTCCATCCTCGTGTTCTATCTCTGACAGCATTGTACAACATGGCCTCCCTCTCACCTTCTCCCCTTCCGAGGGAGGGCCCACAGACAGTCAGGCCTGCTCCACACCTTGCCTAGCCCTCTTCCCACCCAAATTCTTACTGCATTAAACCCTGTTTCAGAAGGGATCCCATCCGTTCAGTTACACTAAGATGTAAGTGACTGGCAATGCAATGTTTATACTAGGAAATTGCCCTCAAGAGAACAAACCGATTGAGAGTGCAATTCTGAACCCATAAGAAAAATGACTTATAAGGCCATTCCCAACACCTGAGCTTCCGCTGTTCTATGAAGGGGGTGCTAATGGCGGGATTTCATTCACCTTCCCAGGTAAGTGGGAAAGAACTCTGGCCAGAGGCCACTCTGCAGACCCTCCCATCACACCAGACAGGCAGCCTAGCCTAGTACTTATAGGGACAGGTCTTTTTTTTTTTCCTTTTTTTAACTTTATTTATTTTAGTTTACATCATTCATTTCCACGAGATTTTGAGTTACAAATTTTCTCCCCATCTTTCCCCTACCGACCACCCCAAAACAGCCATCCCATTGTATAACTCCTCCCCCAATCTATTCTCTCCTATGATGGGACAGGTCTTGAAGAGACCTGAACTCTTGAATCCCCTTCTGGCACTGACTTTCTCCATGACCCAGGGCAAGCCACTGCCCTCCTGGTGTTCACTTACAGCCTTGGTAAAGTGAGAAGGTTGGATCAGATAAAAAAAATAATAGCAATCATAACTCACATATATATAGTTGGAGGCTTAGAAAGTGCTTTCCTCACAACTCTGTGAGGTGCACACAGGACAAATGTTATCTCTATTTTATAATTGAGGAAACTGACGATAATTGTGGGAGTGACTTTCCCAGAATTATAAGGCTGATAAGTGGCAGACTTGGGACACAAACACCAATATTTTCCCAATTCCACATCCTCTCCTGGCGATTATACCTTATTATTCCCTTCCAGCTCTGATGTTCTTTGTCTGCTCTGACCTCCTATAAAACCAGTCATTTCTCCCAGTACTTACTCCTTCTTAGAACCCCACACATAACACTCCACCAAGCCCCAAGGACCCCTTGAGGTTCTAGCCTGTCTCTAGGAGACATCGGGGCACAGAGTGGAATGCTTCTGAGAGGAAAAGGACAGCTCTCAGGAGACTGAGAATGGGGTGAAGTAAACTCATCCTGGTCTCATTCTGGGACTGAGGAAGGAGAGGAGAGATCTCAGCTCTAGACCGTTCTTCCTGCCATCCCCAGCCCCTGCCCTTGGTTTCCAAACTTGCAGGAGTCCCCAAGCGAGCTCAGAGGGCATTTAGTGCAGCCCAGACTTGAGCAGGAATCCCGTCTTCAGCATCCCCCAGGCCGCTCCCTAGCAGTCACACCTTCCTGAGGTCACCCCTTCTACTTCAGGGCAGCCCCCTCTGATGGGGATTTTTGGCTTGGATTGATCTGGCGTCTGTCTTTTAGCAACTTCCAGTCACATTTGCTTTCTTGGGTCAAGCAAAACATGTCTAATCCTCCTGCTAGTGCGTGGAAGCAGCGACTGTGCCCCCATCCCTGATATCTCCAGGCTAAACATCTTCAGTTTCTTCACTTGACCCTCCTGGCACATTCTCCAGTCACCTCATCCTCTCAGCTGCCCTCTTGCGGGCATAGGAGGAACTGATCCGAGGGAGGGGGAGAGACAGAGAGAGCGAGAGAGCGAGAGAGAGACAGAGACAGACAGAGAGAGGGAGAGAGACAGACAGAGAGAGAGGGAGAGAGACAGAGAGAGGGAGAGACAGAGAGAGAGAGGGGACAGAGAGGGAGGGATGGAGGAAGAGAGAGAGAAAGAGATTTTCAGTCATTTTTAGTCCTTTTTGACTCTTCATTTGGGATTTTGTTGGCAAAGATACTACAGTGGTTTTCCATTTTGTTATTCAACTCATTTTACAAATTAAGAAAGTGAAGCGCACAAAGTGAAGTAACTTGCCCAGGGTCACACAGTTAGTAAATATTTGAGGTCAAATTTGAATTCAGGTCTTCCTGACTGCAGGCCAGCCCTCTATTCACTGCATCACCTAGCTGACCACAGTCCTCCCTGACCAGAGCTGGAGGATAGCAGGATGATGACTTGTGTTCAGGACACACTCCCTCATTTAAGACAGCCCAGGCTCCTATCTCCTGTTTGGTAACTGTTGACTCCTAGAGCTTGCAGTTCAGTCAGACCTCCAGCTCTTTTTCACAGGTTTTCTGTGCCTCCTCCACAGTGTACTTGTAGAGTTGACTTTTTGGATTGAGTCAACACACACACACACACACACACGTATATGTATATATGTGTGTGTGTATATGTAGATATGTGTGTATATATGCACATATGTGTACGTATATACACACATATATAAAACCACACATATCCAAACACACACATATATAATCTATTTAAGTGAGGAAAACGTGGTTCCCGCCCTCTGGGAGCCCCGGTCACTGGGGGAGTGGTGAGTCTGTCCCTTGGAATGGGGCATGGTTAGGGATTACTTACAGAGCTCCCTTGCCTTGCCAGCCTCCTCATTGCCATCCTGGACCCTCCCCATAGATTTCCTGGGTCTGGAATGAAGGGGTTGGCAGAGTGCATGTCCATATGTTAGAGCTCAAAAGAGACTTTAGGGTTCAAGCCCTTCGTTTTAAAGATGAGAAAACCAAGGCCTTGAGAAAACAGTTAATTTGTTCAAGGTCATAGCCGGTACATGACAAAGTCCTCGCCTCATCTCCCTCACTCTGTCACTCAGCAGTACCTATAGATCTTAGTCATAGACTTTTTTAGAATTGAAAAGATTCTATTCCAGTTCACATTCCTTATTGTTTAGGAAGGGAAACTGAGGCTCAGAGAGGCAGGCCTTTTCCACAGTTCCCTAGCTAGTAAATCAGAGAGCCAGGATTCCAAGCCAGATCTTGTTCTTAGGTTCAGAACTTTAGCTTATGAGGGTCATAAATCAGCCTGGGTTATGCCAGCTAGAGTCCAGCCCTTTGGAAGAGAATGGGGGTAGAAAACCAGGTGAAGGACATCCCTTCCAGGACCCCCAATCTCCCACCAATGGTCCTGGATGCTTCTGCCATGCACACATTCTGACCCACTTTAATGATTTTAGCTTGGGGGGAATCAGTCCCCCAGATTCAGTGCCTGCTAAGTGAAGCAGGATGTCCCTTTGTTCTGTTCTCCAGGATTTAGTGGATGAGTCTGTCTTAAAATAACAAGATTTAGAGTTAGAAAAGACCAGGACCTTAAAGATGAGGCCCTTAGAAAAATGTCAGGATAAGCGGGCACTGTAGGGGCAGAAATCAGAACCAGTGGATTAGAACATGACATTTTATGGGTTCTTATGTGGTCCAACTGTCTCACTCTACAGAGGAAAATGAGTTTAAGAGAAGGGAAGGGACTCATCCAAGGTCACAGGCCAGCCCTTTGGAGCCAAGTGTCCATCCTAGAACATTCCATTCTGGTGACTCAGGCCCCTGAAATCAAGAGCCTTAAGGAGCTCCCAGCTGGGGAGAGTCATGGGCCAGAGGGCAAGTTAGCCCTCTGCCCTGGAGCTCCCTGCTGACAGAGGCTTGGGAAGCCCTGAGAACTACAAACAGACACACAGCCAGGATTGGAGGATTTTAGAGCTGGAAGGCCCCTTTTTAAAAAACGTTCCGTTTATTTCAATTAACAAGCACTTATTTTCTCCCACCCTTTGGAAAAAGAGAAAAAAAAACCCTCACGTAGTCAAACAAAACAAATTCCTATATTGGCTGCATCTGAAAATATGTGTCTCTTGCTGTGTCTTGGATAGGTCGCCCATCTCTCAGGGGGAGGGCAGCTCCACACTGTCTGCTAGATTGTGCTTGGTTGCTGCAGCTTTCAGAGTCGTTTATCTTGATGGTCTTGTTGTTCCTGGATAAATTGTTCTGCTTCTACTTATTTCATTCTTCTTTAGTTCCTGCAAGTCTCTTCCCGGTTCCTGTGAAACACGGTCCCTTTTGTCATATCAAGTGAGCCGATAGTTGAACAGTATTTAACACAGTGCTTGCATATAGCAGACCCTTAATAAATGCTCATTGTTCTTCTTTTGCCCCCCTCCCCTCCTTAGGGTGCAATAATATTCCATTACATCCATATCTCATCATTTGTTAAGACCTTCCCTAATTGAGGCAGAGCCCCTTAGTTTCTGTTCTTTGCCACCATAGACAGTTACTATAAATGTTTTTGTACATCTGGATCCTTTTCCTATTTCTTTACTCTTTCTTGAGCCATCATTTTACAGAAGAAATTGAGGATAGAGAGGGAGAAGGAACATGCCCAAGGTTAAAAGAGTAGCAAGTGGTCAAGTCAGGATTCATACCTCTTCTGACTAATCCCCATCCTCTTTCTGAGCCACACTGATTCTCCATTAGTGTTCACTTTTATTTCCTCTAATTCCATCCCATATATGGGCTTAGAAACTTTCATCTTAGCCTTGCCTCCGTCTAAGATGGAGGGAGCCTATTTTTTTTCAATGAAATCCCATTTTTCCACTTTGGAGCTGATAACAACTTCCTCTATTCAATCTCTCTGCCCATTTCTGGTCACCCTTCCACTTCATTTAAACGGAATCAGAATTTCAGATGGGGGGGGTGGGGAAACTTCAGAAATTTCTAGTCCTACCTATCCAACCCTACCCACCCAGATCAAGAGCCCCCTCTACAGCCTCCCTGACAGGATCACCCAGATCCTGCTTGTATGCCTCCAATGATAGAGAATTCACTATCTCCCAGGCCACCTCTCCATTCTACCTCTGGATAGCTCTAATCAGTTAAAAAGTGTTTTTAGAAAAATTTATCCAATCCAAGTTCAAACTCACCCCCTAGTTCTGATATCTGGGACAAGCAGAATAAATCTAATCCTACCTATATGACAATCCTTCCATACTTGAAGATAATAATTGGGGGTGAGGGAAGCAAGGGTTTTAAAACCTGGTTTAGTGGAAAGAGTACTGGATTTGAAGTCAAAAGACCTGTGTTCAAATCCCAGCCCTGCCACTTCCAAATGTGTGACCTTGGATAAATCATTTCACCTCTGTACTTCAGGTTTCTTCATTTGTAAAATGAGGGAGTTTGGACTAAATATAATCTTATGATTCCTCCCAGCTCTAAATTTATGATTCTCTATGTCCACACAAGTCTTTTCTTCTTTAGGCTAAGTAGACTTGAGAATTTTATTCCTCTTTCATCTCCTGTTGGCAAAAGGTCACCACTTGCTTTCCCTGCACTCCCAGTCCAGCTCTTATGGGGACTGTCCATCCCTTTCTAGTACTCCTTGCTCCTTTCCCTCTCTTCCATTCCCCCCCTCATCTCCCATCATACTTATCTCCCTAACTTTATTCCATCTTTGTCCCTTCTCCGCAGTCCAAGAGAGCAGCATTGAAGAAATAGTGGAGAGACTTCTGTCCATGAAGATGCGGCCTCAGCAGTGCCCCAAGATCTGTAGCCAGGTCAAGACAGCCCACAAGTGTATCCAGACTAGCCTGGATATAGTGGAACCATCACCAAAGTGGAGCCCAAACAGGAATACCTCTGGGTCATCATCAGACAATGGCACTATAGAGACTGTTAAAACCGTCCATCTGCAGGCAACCTCTGCCACCCCCGAGTCACAGCCCCCCTCTTCAGCCTCAGCTGTAGACCCCCTCCTTGATACAGCCAGCCTCCCCCCACCACCTCCCCCTCCGCCTCTGCCCAACTTTCCATGGGCCCCACCTCCAGCCACTCCTATGTCCGGTAAAACCTGTGTCCCTCCTCCTGCTCCTCCCCCTCCCCATGTTCCATCTCCATTTCTTCTGTCTGACATGACAAGAACTTCCTCTACTATTCCTCCTCCTCCCCCTCTGCCTGACGCAGGTGGCATCCCTCCCCCTCCCCCTCCCCCTTTACCTGGCCTGGGTGACATCCCTCCCCCTCCCCCTCTGCCTGGCCTGGGTGGCATCCCTCCTCCTCCCCCTTTGCCTGGCCTGGGTGACATCCCTCCCGCTCCCCCTCTGCCTGGCATGGGTGGCATCCCTCCCCCTCCCCCTCTGCCTGGCCTGGGTGGCATCCCTCCCCCTCCCCCTCTGCCTGGCATGGCATATGTTCCCCCTCCTCCTCCAATGAATGGAATTGAAGAAATAGTGGTTGCCCAGGTGGACCATGGTCTGGGTTTTGCAAGAGTTCCAAAGCACAGGAAAGTGAACCCTCCTACTCTGAGGATGAAAAAGCTGAATTGGCAGAAACTCCCTTCCAATGTGGTAAGAGGTATGTCCAGTAATAGGGAAGCTTCTTCCTGGGCAGCTGGCAAGTAGTTTGTGGAAGAGCAAATCATGAGAGAAACCAGATATTACAGAAATGCACTTTGGTCTACTGGAAAGAATAATGGTTACATGATTCACTGTAGCCTGGAGTGGTAATGGGGCCCAGTGGATTAGATATTGGATTTGGAATCAAGAAGGTCTGGGTTCAGATCCCCCTCTGTGCAGTTACTAGCTACGTGATTATGGACAAGCCCATATCTAATAAGCAATAGAACAGTTACATTAGGGAAGATGATTATTGATTCTCTGCAAAACTGGAAAGCAAGAGGGTCAGATAAAAGCCATAATTTAAAGCTTCTCAATGGCCCATACATTAAGAGCAAATAACTTTACCAACTTCCACTGAGGAAGTTCATTTTATTGATGGTTTACAAATTACTGCTTTTGTAAGGGTGACTATCAGCTGACATAGCCCCTTAAAGAGTGCATAGATGCAAAAGTTTGCAGAGATGAGAACAATCTCATCAATGCCTCACAGCAACCCTATGGGATAAGTACTCCAGGTCTTATTGTCCTTAGAGATCAAGAAATAAAAACTCAAGAAAGAGAAAGTGATTTGCCCCAGTCACGACTAGTTATTGCAAAGGATGAGATTTTCCAGATTTTCTGACTCCAAATCCTATTCTCAATCCACAGTAAAATTACTCGGAAGAGATTTGGCAAGTATGCTAACCAGAAACCCCACACAAGATTAATGAAATTCAAAGTTCATTGTTCTGAAGAAACTATAGAAAGATTAACACTCCCTCGCCAAAAAGGAGGAATAAGACTGATAGACATTCTTAAAGCACATAACAACCAGGTCAAAAACCTTCAGAAATACTTTTGGGACCCATAGGCATCACTTGACCAAACAAGAGTAAAGGCTGATAAAAGGTACCTACCATTGAATTTGTTGAATGTAACTGAAAGTGGTTTAATTCAAGATGATGCCTGTGATACAGTTAGGATCCAAGAATGGAATCAAAAGACCCCCATGAGTGACCCCTTCATGAACTCAGCCAATGCAATATTGACAAGTGACTTAATGATGTAAATCCATTTGTGGAAATGTAAGGCTTTATGATGGCAGTATGGAAGCAGGTCATTGCAGTCAGAGGTTATAGAAGGATGATATTCATGAGAGTCTGTACTTAGTAATCACTGTAGGTCATGCAAAGAATTGGTAAAAACTGTTACATCACATCTATGATAAGAGCAGTATTTCCTAGATTTGTGCCATGTAGGCCAGCCTGTCTTTTCCTACGACCCTATCCCATGTAGGTTTGATTAGCTGTTTTTTCCTTCAGAGGTTTTGAAACTTACTTTGAGACTGGATTGACTAAGGGAACTTCCTGGGGTAGTTGCCATGGTTTCCTGGCCTCAGTGGCCCATATCAACTTCCTGAGACACCACTTTTTCCTTTGAGCTCATCTGGAGATCCTATGCCTTCCACCCTAGGGTTTTCACCTTTTCTTTTTTTGGTTGTTTTTTTTTAAAAAAGCTTTTTCTGAACATCATTCCAAGGCAGGCCCAAAACTCCCTGACTTTCTTAGCCCCTTAGCCTGCTTGCTTGGCACCCCGAACTTAAAGATATTCAGACCTGTTCCTCAGTAACCTTTTTCCTTCCCCCAACATCTGGCCCCTTCTTCATCTTTCACTTTAAACCTCATTTCTACATAATTATCAAGGCACAATTGTGTATTTTCTGTGATTTATTGACAAGAGAAAAGAGATCTTGCAATAACACACCAGAGGAATGTCATTAGAGGTGGAATTTTTAAAAAAACCACCCAGGTTCAGATGGGTTAGTCCTAAACTTCTCAAGTTAATTTTCTTAAGCTAAAATTGATCAACTTTTCCAGTTCCCCAGGCCAGACCTCTGTCTTTACCACTAACATGGTTGCAAAGGCAGCTTTTCAGGACTAGCAGGCCTCCCATTTGGACCATCAGGTTTGATGTGCCCCGTTCTGTCACACCCCAAATTCACCCAAAAGCCCTGTGTGCC
Source organism: Pseudochirops corinnae (assembly GCA_028646515.1). Classification (NCBI taxonomy): domain Eukaryota; kingdom Metazoa; phylum Chordata; class Mammalia; order Diprotodontia; family Pseudocheiridae; genus Pseudochirops; species Pseudochirops corinnae. The sequence continues at coordinate 312,607,180 of CM053585.1, read as the reverse complement.
TTTGCACTTTCTGTATCAGTGTCACTTCCCTCTCACCCTCTTTAGGAGGTACCCATAGCCACACTTCCCAGGTCAACAACCAGGAATATCCTGAGTTGCATGTGAAGCAGGCCCCTTCCCCATGGCCACCGCCCTTCCCTGATTGGAAAGTAAGGTAGGTAGTGCAAGTCTTTACAGAGGAAGCAAGCTCTGAGCAAAAATGACTTAGCCATAATCACACAGTGATTGAGCGTTAAGAGTTATGCCTACTGGTTCTAAAACCAATGTTGTCTCCATTATTTTGTATTACCTTCATAGACAGAGCATTGCTCTTACCAGCTGTCCTACATGAAGCCTCCGCCATAGGCCCTCCTACCTCTAGATCCACACTACTTACTCCTCTATCCATCCACCCCTATTATATTACCTTTGGAACATGTATATCTCCCCTCCATTGCATAGATGTCAGCTGGTGGCCCCCTTGGTCACAGGTTCCCTAGGAGGTCGGTCCAGAAATTTTAGCTCCATGACTAAGTACCACATGTGAGGACATGAGACCCTAGGCTGAAAGAACAGCTAGTGCTAGTCTTACCTGGGGTTTTCTTATTTTCTGACTCTCTTTGCTAACTCAGCCTTTCCTGACCAGGCCTTCGAGTTTTCTGGGGGCCTTTCTTTCTGCTTCAAGGATAAACAGGCCTCTTATCTGTCCCTAGTTGAGCATCTATATCTGTTTTAGCTTACCTGAGATTTTTACCAGCATTTAGGGAACCAGATTAAACAGAGCAAACTAAGAGCCCAAGATTATGGAGTTACAGAACTCAGGGAACCCAATCCTACAGCCGCCTAACCTAGTTCCAGAGCCAGCTTCCTGGGGGCAACCAACTCATTGTGATAGATTTCCCTGTAAAGCAGAGTTGTCAAATGGGCATAATTGGAAACTATTTAACAAAATAGATAAAAAATAGACTATAACAGATAATATTGCTTTTTAAAATTAAGTCAGTATGCAGACTGCAGGGATCCTTAGACACTGGTTAGTGGCCCACCTTTCTACATCATAGCCGTAAAGGATCCAGCCTGGAGCCTTAGACTTTGCAGGGCTAGATCTTTGTTAGGGCTAATGAAGGGAGGAAGAATTAAGTACCTGTTATGTACCAGACACTGTGCTAAGCATTGAAAATAAAAAGAAGCAAAAAACTGTCCCTGCCCAGAAAGAACTTACAATCTAATGGAGAAGACAACATGCAAACAGACACGTACAAACAAAGCTACATGCAGGATAAATGGCACTAATTAGCAGAGGGAAGGCACTGGAAACCAGCTGCTTTAGGAAAAAGTAGCATTCCCTCCAGGGGTGTGCTGGTAAATGTTTAATTACCAACTCTCCTAGGAGGGATGGAGATGTATGTAGGACACACTATTATGTTTAATCTGCATTATTAACTTTTTCTCCATCATTTTCCTAAGTCTAGACAAGAAATTCCCAAACTTAATTGGCCTACCACTCCCTTTAGAAAAAAAAAAATCTCAGTGCCCCCCCCAACCGGAAATTTACTTTCTTTAATGCTTTGAATGATTTTTTAAAATTAGTATCATTTTAAAAAATATATATAATTTTTAAAAAATAATGCATCCTAAATTCATACTGTAAATTTGTGGGGAGGTTTCTGCATTGAAAATTTGATGACACAATATTGCATCATGTAACCATATAGTATCGTATTGTAAACAAGTCATTACAGGCACGTATTCCTGCTGATACATACTGGACTTTGACAATGCACAGGGCATGCTTGCCTGCCAACGCTTACTTGTTAAGATCTGTCAGAAGATCCCTGATCAGTTATAGCTTGCCATTTATGTGCTTATTTGGATAATAATGTATTACTATGACTTTAACTCTTTTAGACAATAGATGAAACATATACAAATGGTTTTTTGAAATTTTCATATCTTCTTATCCTTCCACTGCCCCCTTATTTTTATTCAACATCCCCCCCAGTTGCACCAGAGGCTGCTATTCCCCCCCATTGTTCCAGCACCCCCAGGTGGCTGGATCGCCCACTTTGGGAACCTCTGGTCTAAACAGACCACAAAACAAGAAATCAAGCCCTAATTTGTAGAGTTTGAAAATTTCCAAGTCATAAATGCTCACTGGAAATTTACCAGCTCCTCTAGCTATTTCAAACTGGCTCCACTGTGCCACTGGTTCCCTTTTACTAGAAGAGGCAAATAGAATCTGAATGTGCACTTAGTAGGTATATGGTTGGGGTCCTTTTAAATTTATGAGTTAGACTAGAGAGCCACTTTTATCTCTGAAATTCCAAGGTCTACATATTATTCCCAATGTTTTATTCAAAATTTAAAGCCTTCCCTAACCTCTCCTATTTCCAGGGCTTGCTCTTTTTTAATTTTTTTTTTCAAATTTTATTATAGTTTACATCATTCATTACCACAAGATTTTGAGTTACATATTTTCTCCCCCTCTTTCCCCCACCCACCACCCCAAACAGCCATCCCAGTGTGTCCCCCTCCCCCAGTCTATTCTCTCTTATGTCACTTTTCGGTAGGGCAGGATGGATCTCCCAACCGCAGTGCCTGTGTATCTCAAGTTCCAGCTGGATGTAGTCAATAATAATAATAATAATTGCATATAGATAGATAGATATATTGATAGATAGATAGATAGATAGATACACATTCTTAACATTTGATTATGGAAC
>CM053585.1:312534348-312603978 GCA_028646515.1 Pseudochirops corinnae | reverse complement strand
TTTAGTGGGAAGTATCCTTGTGTGAATTTTGGAGTTCTAGGATTGGTTTAGAGTCCTATTTTATGGGTATTTGGGGGTGGCTATGTGAGAGCTGTGATATGTTGCTGCTGCTACGCCACCATCTTGGCTCCGCCCCCCCCTCTTTTTTAATTTTCTATTAATCCCGTATGTAGCTTGCTTTGTATAGAATTGTTTGCATGTTGTCTTCTCTGTCAATTAGATTGTCAGCTTTTTGAGGGCAAGGACTGTCTTTTGTTTCTTTTTGGATCTCCAGCACTTAGCCTAGTACCTGTCACATAGCAGGGGCTTAATAAATGTTTCTGGAGTGATTAACTGATTTATTGAATAGTGAGTACCTAGTACAACCACTTGGGTTTTTTAATGATGATTGAGAGTTAAATTACTTTCTATGAAGATAACTTTTTTCTTTTTTCTCATTAACCCATCCTCCCACCCTTCTCGTCCACCACAAGTAGAAATGCTTCCTTATAACAGATAAGTATAGTCAGATGAAAAACACCTTCGCCATGCCTGAGAATGGATTTGTACCTTAATTCCATAAGCTTTCTGCCAAGGGCTGGAAGGTTTGTTTTGTACTCAGTCTCCCCTCCTCACTCTGCTGTTTCCAGCTGACACTCTGCTTCCTCTCGTATCTTCCAGACAGCCACTCCATGTGGGCATCAGTGAGTAGCATGAGCAGTGAGGACATGGAGCCTGATTATACCAGCATCGAACAGCTCTTCTGTTTCCCAACCACAAAGCCCAAGGAGAAGGAGGCAGCCCCAGTCAAGAAGGAGCCCAAAGAGGTAGCCTGGCTGGGGACATTGGCTCGAGACGTACAACCTAGGGAGGGGCGGCTCTCATTTGGGAAACATTTAAGAGTTTACCAAGTGCTTTCTTTTCAGTAGCCCTGCAGGTAGAGCAAGGTTATTCTTCCCATTTTACAGATGAGAAAACTGGAGCTCAGAATAGGGAAGGGGCTTTGCCTGGGATCCTCCCAGGGCTTTTTCTATTTCCTCTCATGTGACCCCTCCTTTGGGGGTGCACTTTGTTTTCTTTTCCCAGATTACGTTTCTAGATGCCAAGAAAAGTCTTAATCTGAACATTTTTCTGAAGCAATTCAAATGGTAAGTGTTGGAGTCAGAACGGCAGAACAAATTTTGTCACCAAAAACACCCATGTCTTCTCATGAAGTGCCACCATTAGCCTGCAACTTCCTTTTCCTTTGAAGAACTTTGTGTCTCCCAGAGATGCCTATTAAAATACAATTCTGGAACATGAGTCACTCCTACAGAATCCCTTATGAATTTTTGGGTTTGTGATAGAAGAGACTCCTTTCCAGGCACAGGCCTATTTGTAGCCAGTGGGGAAGAACCTAGTGGATAAAGTGGTGTGAAGAAGAATAAGATGAAGGAAAGAGAGAGGAACAAGAGAAAATGAATGAGAATTTGAAGGATCCAAAAGACAAACTCCTGGAGGGAGATAGGAGGATAGGTGGGTCAGTGGATAGAACACTAGAGCTGAGTTCAATCCAGCCTCAGATACTTACTAGTTGTGTGATCCTGGACAAGTCACTTAACCTCTAATTGCCTGAGTTTCTTCAACTGAAAAATGAGGAGCATTGGATTGAACCAACTCTTAAGGTCCTTCCCAACTCTGAATCTGTGCTCCTATGAGCCTTTGATTTCATCTTAGAGACTAGATCTAAGGAAAAGAAAATGGAGAATGTCACTGATGAGTTTTAAGGAAAGGAGTAGGGGAGAGGAAAGGGCTCATGGAAGATGGCCTCAGTTTTTTTCAGTCAAATACAAAGAAAGGGCATCTTTTAAGAGGAAAGAGACACAGTTTTGGAGTTTCCTCTGGCAGCATTCAATGTTTTTCAAAATTTAATTTATTTTTTCCTATGAACAAAAACCCTTTTTTCTCCCCATTCCTTCCCCACTTAAAATGAGAAGCAAAATCCTTGTAACAAATATATAGTCAAACAAAACAAATCCCCACTTTGTCCACATCCCCACAAAATATATATCTCAATCTCTCTTTTAGGATATGAGTAGCATGTTTCATCATGGGTCCTCTGGAATCTGATTGGTTATTATAGAGATTAGAGTTCTTAAGACCTTCAAAGTCTCCTTGTTATTCTAGAAATCGTTCTTCTGGTTCTTTTCACTTCATTCTGCATCAGTTCATATAAGGATTCCCAAGTTTCTCTGAAACCATTCCCTTCAGCATTTCTTAAAGTACAGTTATATGTGCCATAATTTATTAAGCCATTCCCCAACTGATAGGAATCCCCTTAATTACCATTTGTTTGCCAACACACACACACACACACACACACACACACACACACACACACACACACACATGATACTATAAAAATCTGTGTACCTGTAGGTCTTTTCCCTCTTTCTTTGATCTCTTCAGGATATAGACCTAATTGTGTTATAGCCACCTCAAAGGGTATGAAAAGTTTAGTAAGTTTGGGAGCACAATTCCAAATTACTTTCCAGAACATTAGCATATAATGATATGACAGTACAAGCAGTGGAAGCAGTAGTGCAGGAACTTATTTGATAGACAGGCTTTGAGGGGAAATAGGGCAAGGGGGGGAAGGGATTCAAGGGGAGAGGACAATCTGTGGTTGAACTAGTCAACTCTAGGCCCAGATGGATTCTGAGATCTCCTCCAACTTTGAGACTATGACTGTCTCTCTGTAACTGTGAGTTATTCTCTGCCTTTAACTAGTAGTAAGGCCTGTAAGGGGCCAGTCCTAGCTTTGTTGAGTGGATTGTTGAGCTCACACCTAACTGCCCTTTCTATAGCTCCAATGAAGAGATCACAGACATGATCCGAAGAGGGGACAGGACCAGGTTTGATGTGGAAGTTCTGAAGCAACTCCTCAAACTGCTCCCCGAGAAGCATGAAGTAAGTTGCGCTGGGGGAAAGAATTCTTGACTTTATCTTTTTAATTAGAAGATGCCCAGTAACATTATCAAACTTTCTATGTACCCAGTTCTATGCTTGTCCATACAATGGGGACAAATGAGAAAGAAGAGATCCTAGCCAAGACCTGAGGCTACATGGTCTGGCAGAGACAAAGAAGAAGGAGCCTGCCCTCAGGGAGCTTAGAATCTAAGAGGAAAATGAGATACATATACACACAGGCATCTGATATTAAATTAAAAGGGGGTAAAATGTGATCCAGAACCAGGATGTGCTATCTAGCCAGAAGAGCTGTAGGAGTCAGAGGAGGGCTGGGGAGAGGTCAGGGGACCCTCCCTGGAACACACAGGTCTTGAAGTACAGGGATGCTGTGGGGAGGCAGAGGAGAGGTTGTGCCAGTAGTTTGGGCTACCAGGACTTGGGTCTTCCTAGGGTGAGAAGCCCTCATCCGTTTGTGGTTTCTGTCCTTACCAGATAGAAAATCTGAAATCATTCCAAGAGGAGAAAGCCAAGTTAGCCAGTGCTGACCAGTTTTATCTCCTCCTCCTCAATGTGCCCAGGTAAGTGCTTCAGGGTGCTAAGCCATGCTGTTTCCTTCTATAGGCTTGTCCCTCTAATAACACAGTAGCACCGAACCTCATGGGTCTTGACTCCTCAGAATGAGGGAGATTTAGAATGGGGATCAACCAGCATTTACTAAGTAACCATTCTGTGTCAGGGGTGCCAGAAAGAGAGAGGTACAGAGAAAAGAATCCTTGTCCTCAGGCAGGCTACATTCCAAAAATACATACACAATATATATGCAGCAGGTCCCAAATAACTTCAGAGATGTTCTGGTGGGTGTGTGGATAAGATCAGCAAAGGCCTTCCCATAGAAGGATGGCATTCACTGGGAGAGCTTAGGAGAGAGCTAGCGATTCTTAGAGTCAGAGTTGAGGAGGGCATGCATTCCAGACATGAAGAACTGACTGCAAAGATGGGATGTTGGATGCTGAGACCTGAAAATAAGAGAATTCCATTTTGATACATAAACAAAGTGTGGAAAGAGAGTAACATGTAATAAGCCTAGAAAAATGGGCTGGAGTCAGATGGTGAAGGGCTTTAAATGCTAAACAGAGGAGTCTGTATTTGATCCTAGGGGTAACTTGACATGGTCAGAGCTATGCTTTAAGAATGTATCACTTTGGCAGCTGCATGAAGGATGGATTGGAAAGAAGAGAGACTTGAGGCAGGAAGAACAATCAGGAGGCTAGCCCTGAACTAGGGTGGTGGCTGGATGAGTGTATCCATGAGAGAAATGTCGGCAAGTTAAAAATAAACAAGGTTCAATAAGCCAAATGAGCTTGGGCTTTGATTGGCCTTAGGACTTGCTGACCCCATGGTCAGCTTCCTGGAGTACCATTTCCTCCCCCCAGAGCTGGTCCAGAGGACCTTAGCTACAGCCTTTCACTACTTTCTCAGGCTTCCTTGATCCCTCATCAAAGGGCCCAACCCATTGATCTTCCTGGCCCCTGAGCCAGCTTGGCCCTATAAGCTCTGAAATTAGTAGCATCCAAGTTCTAATCAGCTTGCCCTTTCACATACTGCTACCACTTTTGGGTGCCTCTTCCTAGCCCCTGCTTCTCCTTCCTCCTCAATTCCACATATTCTAGATATCACAAGCACCTTTCCTAGAGCTTGTTCACCAAGGACAAAATAATATGCAAATTCAGAAATAACACAACAGGGGAAGGTCATTAGATGTGGATATACAAGAAAATTCCCTAGCCTGAGACTAAATGGCATTATGATTTCTAGCCTAATTGTTCAATCAAGTTTTCTAGACCAGTTCAGATTCTTCCTTGACCTGGAACCATCTGTTCCCTTCATGGTCCCAGACTAGAGTGGTCTCTAGCTAAATATGAAATTCATCCAATGCCCTCACTGGTCCATTCTCCTAATCCCAGCCTCACTCTTAGCCAATCTGAATGTCTTCTAATGATACTGGGGGAGCCATGGGAAGGAATAGGTGAGTACTTCAAAATACTTTAGTTCAACTTCCCCATGTGGAAAAATACTGGAAATGTGCTTGATACATAGTAAGTATCAGGACACAGCTTTGGTAGGTGGTAACTATATCTTGAGGAGAAAGGGGAAACAAGAAAAGAAATTATTTGGTCTTGATATTCTCACTATCTTAAAATATTCAAAGCCCTATCATTTGGAAAAGTGGGCTAGATTTGTTTTTCTTGGCCCCAGAGGGCCAAGCCCAAAGCAATAGAAAGGGGAAAAGGGAGGGAAAGAGTTGTAGGAAAGATGATTTTAGCTTAATGTAAAGAAAAACTTTCTAGTGTCACAAAGTGGAACTATCTGTTTTGGAAAATAGCAAGCTCCCTATTATTAGAAGGCTTCAAGAGGAGACCGAATAACCACATATTGGGGAAGTTGTGGTCGTTCTTCAAGTATCGATTGGACTACCTCACTTCTCAGGTCTTTTCCAGCTCTGAGATTCTGGGGCTCCCAGTGGAGCTGAGCCCATTATGGGAAACCAAGTACCTATTTCCATATTTATTCCATATATTCCATGAATATCATATATTCCATATATACTATTAGTTATATCTCCATATAGAACCTATGACCTATTTCCCCACTAATTCTCCATTTTAGCTACCAACTGCGGATTGAGTGCATGCTGCTCTGTGAAGAGACAGTCATCATGCTGGACATGATCCGACCCAAAGCTGAGGTCATCCGTAGGGCCTGTGAGAGTAAGTGGAACCACAGGGGCCTATGAGGGTGGGAGTCATGGGTGGACCCCAAAACCGTATGAATACAGGCTCAAAAGCTAGCACTTCAGTCTGAAAAATGGAAACAGAGAAAGGACACAAGTAAAACCTATAAGGAAATTTAATGTAGTCGTGGTTACTAAAACTCAGAAGCTGAAACTGGAGTCTCTTCCCCATTGTCCTTCTCCAATGTCAAGGGTTTAAAATAAGTATTTTGAGGGCAAATGAGAGAACATGACATCCCATTTCACACACAGGCCCACCCCAGAAGGAGACAGGAACTAGCTCATTAACCTCTCAATGATAGAGTTTGAGTTTTCTTTTCTTTTTCTTTCTTTCTTTTTCTTTTTCCTTTTTTTTTTGATACAGTAGTGAAAAAAACACTGGTTTTGGATTCACAAGACCTCTGTTCAATTCGAAAGAAAGAAAGAAAGAAACAAAGAAAGGAAGGAAGGAAGGGGAAGGAAGGGAGGAAGGAAAGGAGGAAGGAAGGAAGGAAGGAAGGAAGGAAGGAAGGAAGGAAGGAAGGAAAGAAGGAAGGAAGGAAGGAAGGAAGGAAGGAAGGAAAGAAGGAAGGAAGGAAGGAAAGAAGGAAGGAAGGAAGGAAAGAAGAAAGAAAAAAGAAAGGAAGGAAGGAAGGAAGAAAAGGGAAGGATGGAGGGAAGGACAGAAGGAGGGAAAGATCAATTTCATATCTGCTTCCTGTTCTTCAGTTGTTCTGTCATTTCCAACCCCGTGGACTTTTGTCCGTGTTTTCTTGACAAAGATACTGGAGTGGTTTGCCATTTCCTTCTCCAACATATCCCCATTTTATGGATGAGGAACTGAGGCAAAATCTTCAGTGGGCTGAGGCAAACAGAGCTTTAATGACTTCCCCAGGGTCACACAGTAAGGGCTGTTTTTTAACTCAGTTCTTCCTGACTCCAGGTCTGCTACTCCCTACCACAACCCTAGTCATGTCACTCAGACCCCCTGACCCTGAGTTTTTGAGGTCTATAAAATGAATTGATGTGGAAATCCCTCCCAACTCTATGTTTTATGACTCTATGAGCTGTTTCACGAAGGACTGTCAGCTAGTTCTAGAAGGGTTTAGTTAAATTTCTGATGATGGACCAGTAAGAGGCCATTAAAGGCTATTGGTTATATTTGGGAATGTCCCTGAACCATGAAGACAACCATACCATCTCCCAACCCATCCTTCAGGGCCCCTGGCAGAGATCCTGAGCAGACCTTTGATGGCTTTTTTGGGCACCTGAAAACCAGATTTGTTTACAGAACTGACTCATTAAAAACATCCCTTGCTCCACAGGTCTCCTCACCAGTCAGCGTTTGCCAGTTTTCTGCCAACTGATTCTCAAAATTGGAAATTTCCTTAACTATGTAAGTGTCCCACCAGCCCACTGCAGACCACAGGGACTGTCCTGCCTCCTCCCTGTCTACGGGAGCCTTAGTAATGGTTTTTCTGATTTCTTCCAGGGGAGCCACACAGGAGATGCTGATGGCTTTAAGATCAGTACCCTGCTCAAGCTCACAGAAACCAAGGCCAACCAGAGCCGTGTGACCCTGCTACATCACATCCTAGAGGTAGGGATCCTGGAGGCCTTTGCCAAACATTCCCTGATAGGAGATTGGTTCTCCACATTCACAACCGCTACCTGATAAGAAGGCTATTTGTTTGTTTTTTTAAATCAAACTTGTGATTTCATTGGCTCCTGAGAGGGGATTAGCTCCTCAGTCAAAGTAGGTTGGCTCTTTCTGTGGTCTTAGAGAGTTGCCTAGAATGCTGAGGAGTTAAATGACTTGCCCAAGGTCACCCAGCCAGTATGTGTCAGAGGCAGAGCTTGACTCCAGTTCTCCACACTTCAAGGACAGATCTCTATCCTCAGGGTCACACTGCCCTCTTACAGAAGCAGAAGCAAAAGGGCATGAAGTCTTCACTGTGAGGATTCTCTATTTTCTTTCCAGTCTTACTGCCAGAGTGTCCAGCTTCTACAAACTCACTTCTCATCATCATAGCATTTCAGAGGTGGAGGAGACCTTACAGGACTGGGGGACCAGGACAGGCTATTGTGCACAGTGACAGAAACAGTCACGATATGAGATGGTTTTGCTTTTCTTTTCCCCACAATGTCACATGGGGAGTTTCATTTAAAGTGGGGCTGGTAAATAACTGTGATGCTGAAACAAAAAGCATCAATAAAATGTTTGTTTTTTTTCAAGATCCCCATTTTAGAGATGCCCAGACTGGTCCCCAGTGAGTCAGTGGCTTGGCACTTAACCAGTTCTGACCTTGAGAAAGGCTCTCTTCCCCTCAGGGCCTGCTTCCCCTTTTGTACAGCAAGGAGGTTGGACTAAGCAGTCCCCAGCCTCTGTCCCTTCCCGCTCTAACATTCACAAGCAATCACCAGGGGCTAAGCTGATTTTGCTAGATATTACATAAAGAATGTCCTCTGAATTCCATGGCACCGGTCTCTGCCCTTCCTGGAGCTCAAAAGTAAATCAAGCTGAGCTGACTATACCCAGGGAAGATCAGGTAGACAGACTAGCCACAGTTAACAGACATCCAGGTGGACCCTCTCCACAAATAGGCCAACGGGAGGTACCTCAGAGGGACAGACGCTGGGCTATTGTGAGAAAAATGGTGCAAGACAATATTGCTGAAAATAAAATTTTTCTACAAATGAGTAAACATCTGGTTCACACTAGGGGTGAAGAGCCGTGAGATGCGGCTCATGTCCAGATCAGACAGGCTCAAGGAATACAGCGACTCTCTAGTGATCAGTCTGGTGGGGTCTCAGAGAGGGGCTGGGGTTTGGAAGCAGTAAGGGAACGGGTGCTTTGGCTGAAATTCAATTCCAAAAATGCTTATTAAGTGCCTGTTATATGTAAGAGTACTATCACAGGGTGCTGGGGAAGATTTTACTGTAGAGAAGATACTGTCCTCACCTTCATTAATTCTGAAATGTCCCTGTTCTCTTCCAGGAAGTAGAGAAAAATTACCCTGATCTCCTGCAGCTCTCCAGTGACCTAGAGCCCATTTCCTGGGCAGCAGGGTAAGGAACTTCCCGGGCCATTGCTATGGCTCCCATGTCCAAGAGGAGGAGAGAAGAGAAGCATTTCCAGTCAGCTACGATCATAAAGAAGTGAATTCCCTATTAGACCTTGGGAGATGACTTTAATGGAACTAGAATTCTGCACATCTGGGAGAATGTGCAACCATTAGAAAGATCCTTATGGTGGGAGTCAGGAGACCTGGGTTCTCATCCTGGCTCTGCTGGTAACCAACTGTGTGACTTTGATTGGGCAAGTCCCTTGTTGTAGAGGGGCCTCAGCTTTCTCCTCTCAAATTGAGTGGGTTAGACTAACTGTCCTCCTAAGCTCATTTACAGCTGACATTCAGTGAATCTAAGAGTGTCGCTTTCTACTTTTATATACACTTTTTTTTTTTGCTTTTTGTAGGGCAATTGGGGTTAAGTGACTTGCCCAAGGTCACATGGCTAGTAAGTGTTAAGTGTCTGAGGTTGGATTTGAACTCAGGTCCTCCTGACTCCAAGGACAGTGCTCTCTATTCACTCCACCCCCATATACACATTATTACCTTTGATTCTCAAAACAGGCCCATTTTTCCATCTGTACGATTGACAGTGAGAGGAAGATTATGGTATAATTAATGATCCCTAGCTTTAACATTTTATCACTGCCCTCTCTGGTCCTCCATTTGCTCATTTGTAATATGGGGGGAAAGCAGATATCAAGAGAGAGGAAATAGATCTCTCCAGTTTTTATACCAGGTGATCTCTGACCTGTGGTCTCACAATGAGGTCTTTCTTCCACCCCACCCCCTGCACTGACTCTCAGGATCAATATTGACATCCTCCACTCGGAAGTCAGCACCAGCCTGAAGCAGTTGCTGGAGATGGAGCAGAAGGTATCTTCCGGGATTCCTGAGGTTCAGGAGCAGTATGCAAAGCCACTCCAGGCAAGTGACCACCAGCTGAAGCTTCAGGATTAATGGGGGGAGTGGGTATAAACTCTTGGGTGCTGGGCACAGTCCAAATGAGGCATAGGCCAGTATGTGTTGTATCGCGGGAGCAGCTTTTGGAGAGGACCAGAGATGGATGGAAACTGGCAAGGGGGAGGTGGGAAGATAGATAAACATAAAGTTAGAGAAAGAGAGAGAAAGACAGTAACATAAAAAGGAAAGGGAAAGTCTGGTGCCCTGGGTGCTAAGATACTCAAGCGATTTGATAAGTCTTTCCTGAACTCCACCCACCAATGCTTCCATTCTCCCTGAGTGCCCAGGTCAGTGCTCAGCCCCACTGTTGGGGAAATAGCAAAGGAAGTGGACCTGAGCCCTGCTCAAGGGAATTCAGTGTGGGAGGGACAAAGGTAACAGATCTGGGCTTTCCCTCGGAAGAACCAGGGTCCCTAAAAGTGAAACTGAGCGTGTTGAAAATGAAGAAGAACCAGACCATTAGCGAGTTGCTCCTGGCAGTGGGCTAAGGGCCAGTGAGTTCTCCTTTCCCAGCCCCAGTTTTCTGGCCTTTCCAGACCTTGGTGACTTTTGTTCTGTGGCGTTAGCAAGTAGAGAATGGGCTTTAGCATCAGCTGCTATCCAAGGGGAGGGCTCTTTTGAACTTAAAATGAATTTGTTCTTAGCAATAGCTCCTTAGATAAGCATCAGTGACTACATCTGGGTCCTTTCTCTCCTTGATCCCAGAGGGAAGAACCAGGCAGTAGGTAGAAGTTTTAGAAAAACAGAAACCACAGAGAGAGATCCTGTTAGACAGGATTTCCTCTACATTCAAAGCTATTCAGAAGCTAGGAAGTCTTGGGAGTTTGTGGAATTCTCATCATAGGAGGTGTTCAAGCTGAATTGTTGGGGATACCATTAAGAAAATTCATGTGCTGACTAGGAGAGAGTATTAGATGCCTTCTGAGATCTTGTCCGAACCAAAGATTCTGCCCAGTGGTATACTAGTAAATGTTTAACAACTTGTTCTCCAAAGGGAAAAAAGTACACATAAAACACACTTTTAAGTTTAATCTGCATTATTAGCATTTTGTCTATCACTTTATTAAGTCTATAGACAATCAACAAAATAATAAATCAACCCTGATTTTCAGAATTCACCAATTTTCAAGGTATAAATGTTCACTCTGGAAATTTAATAATCACCTCTCTCTAGTCGGTTCAGCCTAGCTCCAATACACCTGTGTGATCATAAATTACAGAAAGGTCAGTTTCAGCCCTATGCAAAAAAACTTTCCATAGTACTGAAAACAGTCCCAAGATCAGAGGGAGTCGATCTCCCAGCAGAGGTTCTGTGATCTGTGTGCAGAGTGTCTAAGGGGTCCCCTCAGACACAGCAGAACTGTGAATGAATGACTCTCACCAGGATAGCATCTCAGCCTCCAAGGAGTTAGAGGAAGAGTTTAAGGTCATTGAGAGGAAGAAGGTGGAGCTGGCTGACTACCTCTGTGAGGATGCCCACAAGCTCTCCCTGGAGGACACCTTTAGCACCTTGAAGACATTTCGAGAACTTTTCATCAGAGCCCTGAAGGTGAGTGTCCTGTGAACAAGGGAAAACTTTCATTCAGTGCTATAAATACAAATTCAAATTGCATAGATATCCATTTGGTACTTTCTGGGTGCAAAGAACATTTACTGGACACTTTTGAGCCCCTCCATTTCCAATAAAGATAGATAAATAGAATAAGCATTGATTGTGTATTGACTTGGGACACCTAGGTGGCACAGTGGATAGAGTGCCAGGTTTCAAGTCAGGAAGACTCATCTTCCTGAGTCCAAATTTGGCCTTAGACACTTACTAGCTCTGTGACCCTGGACAAGTCACTTTACCCTGTTTACCTCAGTTTTCTCCTCTGTAAAATGAGCTGGAGAAAAAAAGGCAAGCCACTCCAGTATCTTTAACAAGAAAACCCCAAATGGGGTCAAGAAGAGTCACACACCAATTTGTCAGGCATTGTGCTAAGTACCAGGGATACAAAAACGAGTAAGCGAGATATGCCACAGTAATGGTCCCTGACATCTACAGGCTATTTGTAGCTTCCCCAAGCCCTTTCACATTTCTTATATCATTTCAGCTTCATAACATCCCAAAGACTTTTTTTTTTGGAGGGGAGAAGGCAGGACAATTGGCATTAAGTGACTTACCCAAGGTCACACAGCTAGTTAAGAGTCAAGTGTCTGAGGCCGTATTTGAACTCCGGTCCTCTTGACTCCAGGACCAGTGCTCTATTCACTGCACCACCTATCTGCCCCCACCCCAAAGATTCTAAGCCCCGTGGCAGTAGCTGAGGACACTGAGCACACAAAGGAATAGCCACTTGCCTGGTTTCACAAGGAGCTGGGGGCAGAATCAGCCCAGAACTCCCATCCTGCATTGTGTACAAGGACTTAGGTTGGAATCCTGGCTCTGCTACTCGCTCACTAGGCATTTCCCCTCTCTGAGGTTCTTCTGTAAATTGGGGATAACACTGTTTCCATAACCTGCCTCACAAGGTTGTGAAGAAAACATTTCATAAGTTATAAAGCACCGTGGAGATGTGAATAGTTACTGTTCATTTATTATAGAAATGGGATCTAATATTATTTGAGCTGCACTGTGGCAAAGCAGATAGAAGGCTGGCCCCAGAGTCCAAGACCTAGATTTAAACGCTGCCTCTGACACGTACTATCTGTGGGCAAATCTTCTTTCACCTCTCAGCACCCACAGACAACCCTCCAAGGTTGTGACTTACAGATGAGTCCCCCCTGTGCATCAGTGGAGGCACCGTCCACACTTGGAATTGTCTACACTAATAAAATCTTGCCCATTTCACTCCAAAGTTGTCATCAGGGGAGCCCTGGATTCTTGGGGTGCTTGTGAGAATGATCACAATGATGGCACGTGTGATCATAGCAGCTTCTTTATTTAGTCTAACAACTTGCATCTAACTTTTTTTTTCTCTACCCAAAGGATTGCCTCAGCATCAGATAGCGTTGCCCTGCTTCCTCACAAGCTCTCTTTTCTGAACCCAGGAAGTTAGGGCACTTATACTAGCATTATCAGGATGCCTTAGCTAAAGACCGAGGTGCCAGGCTGGACACCACTGGAGAGAGCTGCACTGATGTGGTGCCTGTGCATCTCAGACAGAGAGGATGCCATAACCACAGTCCTTGCCCTCAGGGAGCCCACTGAGTCAGACAGACAGTGCTACGAAGACAGGTTCTGTGCCCACCTTGGACAGACAGACAAGGACATAAATATTGTGATCTCTGCCCTGCCCTTAGAGAGATCACCTTCTGATGGATAAATCTATGCAAATGAGGTCCATTCCCATCTCAGTCAATAAGCACTTATTAAATGCTTACTGTGTCTCAGTACCACACTAACACAAGAGAACTATGTGTAAATGGTTCTTGCCCTCAGGGAGCTCACCATCTCAGAGAAGCATACAGGAGGACTTCATAGGACATAAAGACAACTGAACAGAAACCGAGCAGACTGATTGAGAGAAGAGCAGGGCTGGCAATCAGGAGGCCCATGTCCTAGACTCACTAACTTGCTATGTGACCTTGGGCAGGTGGTTTCACTCTCTCTTGGCTTAATTTTCCTCTTCTGAAAATGAGAGTGCTAAACTAGATGGTCTCTAAGATCTCTGACATTCCAGGATGCTATAAATAGGCATCTATGACAAACCCAAAGCCCTAGGTCCAGGTCCCTGGAGACTCAGTGGCTGACAGAAGCCCTTCTCTCTTTTTTGTTATTAGGAGAACAAGAACTGGAAGGAGCAGGCTGTGAAGGCAGAGAAGAGGAAGAAGCAGCTGGAGGCTGAAGAAGCCAAAAGGCCCCGAGGGGAAGATGGGAAGATCAGTAAGCGGAGGGACCAGAACTATGGGGTATCTGGGCCAAGTGAGTGGCTTAGGCTACACGGTGGGGAAGAATCCTCTCCTCCTACTATTCTTCAAGTCCAAGCCCACTTTTTCCAACCCAAGACTGGGATTCAAGGCTTCCCAAACCACTTCCTACAAAGCTCACCTGCTACAGAAGGCCCTCTGTCCTGTACAACCTTAGTCCCCAGAAATTATTAATTTCTTTTTAAATACCCTTACATCCTTTTTGAATTCTTCTCCTCCCCTTGGGGGCTCCTGGAGGGCAGAGGTCATATCTCCTTCCTCCCCTTCAGACTTAGGGCTCCCAAAAGGCAGAAGCTATGTCTTCTGCTCTTTTGGTCTCCAGAGAGCTCAGGACTGGGCAGGCTTTATTTGCTGGGTGACTGGGGGACTTTGGGGATTTCTATAGTTCGGAAGGGAGCGGTGAAACAGGAGGAAGTATGTGTCATCGATGCCCTCCTGGCTGATATCAGGAAAGGTTTCCAGCTGAGGAAGACCGCCAAGGGCAAAGGGGACTCCGAGAATGGCCTAAAAATGGCCCCTACTGAAACCTGCAAGGAAAAAGAGGCTGGTAAGATGTGGCTCCCTTGCCCTCTTGATGGCCCCCCTCTTCTAAACCTGCTCATCCTTCAGGGCTCTAACCTCACCTCCTCCATGAAGCGTTCCCTGCTCATACCAGACCTCAGTGATCTCCTTCTCTGAACTTTTATAGGAATTAAGAGTGTGGGCCACACAGTATGTTTTATATGTATGAATTGTACTCCTATATTACAGACCAGAAAATGAAGGCCTAGAAGGGGAAAGCAGCTAAGCAATGGATTAGGAGTCAAAGGACCTGGTTTCTGATTCTGACTTTTGCTACCAATTCATTGTATGGCCTTGGATAATACATTTTGCCTCCTTTTGCCTCAGTTTCTCCCTATATAAAATGAGGGACTTGAAGGAGATGGTTTCTAACCTCATTTCCAGCTTTGACAGTCCATAATCCTATATAATTCTGAGAGCCTACAATTCTGTTGTTGGGATTTAGAGACTCTCTAATTATATATGTTAAGGAAGCCCTGCCTCCTCCAGATTGAGAAATCCCTGAGGAAAAGGCCTGAGTGTCTCCCATTCAATAAACTCACCAAAAGTAGGGCTTGGATCTGGTCTAGTCCCTCTCTTTATTCCTCCAGCTGAACCTAGGACTGGACACACAGCAGGGTTCAAGAAGTCTGAGTTACAGGGCAGCCGGGTGGCACCACTGAATAGAGCACTGGCCCTGGAGTCAGGAGGACCTGAGTTCAAATCCAGCCTCAGACACTTAACACTTACTAGCTGTGTGACCTTGGGCAATTCACTTAACCCCAATTGCCTTGCCTTTCCCCTTCAAAAAAAAAGCACTGGATGGTTGAATTTTTGCTACCTCTGTCCTGCCATCTTTTCTGCTTCCTTTCTTTTTTAATGAGGAATTCCTCTCCAAGTCCTGAGGTTATCCTTTCATTAGGTGGAAGGTATGGGAGCAGAGCAGAGAGAGTGAGCAAGAAGGAAGCCAAACCCAGCCCCAACTTCTTATTCCCTATCATTTTAACTAACTTCACCAGGAGAGAGGAAAACATCTCAGTTGAAACTTAGCAAGTAATGGTTCCAAAGCCATACCTGAGATCAGGGTATTATCACAGGCAGCCCTACAAGTGAGATGAACCAAATCCTAGCTCACTCTCTCTCCCAACTTGCAATCAGAAAGACAAGCCTCACTGGGGCTCCCAAAGTCTCCAGCTGTCTGTGAGGTATGCCCAAAAAGGATTCATCCCACTAGGGTTCTGAACCTTCAAGGAACCAGACAATTCACAAAGAAAAGCAAGAAGGGATTGGAACCCAGTGCCACCACTGGGCTTTGGTCATAAACCCAGGCCCTTGACCCTGTCCAGATCACCTGCCTTTTACAGTGCCAGAAGGATGGTTTCTCCTGCATCCTGTGTCTACAGTGCTGCCAAGCTCACAGGTGTCAGCAGCCTGCTCACAAAGTAGCTAAAATTGTGTCCATAATTACCCCCAGGTGACATAATTAATTGTCAGCAGACAACTCCACACTGGCATCTGTGCCACTTTAGCCTTGACCTTGGACTCATTTCTTTGCCTTGATAGCTCTTCACTAAAGCTAGAGACTCGCCTGACCCTGCCTCTGTTGTTTTTTTACCCCACTAATATGGATAGCTAGATGACAGAGTGGAGAAAGTGCTTGACTTGGAGTTAGGAAAACCTAGATACAGATCCCACCACAGATGCTAACTAGCTGTGTGACCCTGGTTAAGTCACTTAACCTCTGCTTGCCTCAGTTTCCTCAACTGTAACAACAGAGATAATAATAGCACCTACCTCATGAAGACCAAATGTGGTAACATGTAAAGAACTTTGTAAACTTTACAATGCTATATAAATCCCATCTCCTATTATTTTTTATCATTGTCATTATTAAGGCCCTATCCATATTAACTATGAAAGACCCATGAAGGAAGACACTATCTACATCCAGAGAAAGAATTGATAAATAGAAGTTATGTATGGAATGATTTTACATACACATATATGTATGTGTGTATTATACATATATACACACATAGGTGTTTCTGTATGTATATACACTATATATGTGTGTGTGTGTGTGTGTGTGTGTGTGTGTGTGTATGCACACACATATTGGGGCTAATGGTAGCCATCTCCAGGACAAGGGAGAACAAAATTAATTTACATGATAATTTTGTCATATATTTGAAAGGAATAACAAAATACTACATAATAGATTTGCAGTTTCATGTACAGTCATCTTTTTTTTTTTTTTTTGCTATTCCAGTATGTTATGGAAATGTTTGTTTTATTTCTTAAATTCAGAATAAAATCTTTTTTAAAAAAAAAAGTCCTACCCACTCTTCCCCTATCCAATATCTTTTTATATTCCTGAGGATGTTGGTGACAGGAGATTGTAGGGAAGTTCCCTTCAAGGGTGAGCACTTCAAGAGTAATCAAACCTAAATGGTTACCTGCAAACTCTGTGAAAATTAGCTGTGCTTCACATGGCACGATAGAAAGAGTCATGGATTTGGAGTCAGAGGTCTGGGGTTTAGATCCTAGCTCTGCCACTAACCTGCATGTCTGACCTTGGGCAAATCATCTAGTCTTTCTGGCAGTAAAATGGGGGGATTCAACTGCATGACCCTGAAGGTCCATTTATGATCCTCTTGATTACTATATAGACATACTTGAAGATGGTTCCCCAGAGGATATTCCGATGCCAATGATTTCATATCTCATGGAAACCAAGTGAAGTGGGGAGCCCTGAGTTGAGAACTAAGATACCTCTTAATAGCCCACTCTTTCATGAGATGCTACAAGGAGCCTTGTTGTCTGTTACTGTCCAAAGACAGACAATCCCTAACCTAGGAGAGCTCTAAGATTAGGTGGGAAACAGGGCACACATAAAATGAGTTCACTCCAAGGTGTGTGACTCAGGCTGTAAGGGCTAATAGGAGGTCCCTGAAGGGATGGCTGAGTGAGGGTGAAAGGTTGTCAGAGAAAGTGACATTCAAGATGGATCATGGGGCATGGGGGGAAAAGGGGACACGGGAATGACATGAGCCAAGACTTACATACAAGTAGTAAGCTGGTGTGGTGGGTGAACATGGCTGTGTTGAGCTTTCTCTCCACAATAAAACCAAGTGAAAGGGTGATTCAGCACCATGGCCACCTCCGCAGTGGTTACACCTTACCTGACATTCTTATTTATTCTCAGCAGCTGTAAAGGATGCTGGCAACGGCCCCAAGCCTGGGCAGGGCCTTGACCTTGCTGCTGCTGTTGTTGGAGAGACTTGGGATGGTCCTAGGTCTTCTGGTGGAATCACCAAAGGACACTCTGAAGTCAGTGGCCCTGGCTGCCCAAGCCCAGAGGGCAGTAAAGCTTCCACACCAATGCCCAGCTTTCCTGATGACCCTCATAGAGTGCTGCTTGATGATTCCAAGTCTCTGAAGCCCCTCAAGTTTTCCAGTGGCCCTCTCCCTTGGGGCACAGACATAGGCAGTGAGGTCGATGCCACCAGAGCAGAGGATCAGGCTGTGGAACACCAGGCTGGCAGAACAGCCAAGGGACCCAAGAATGGCCATCAGAGGTCAGAGGATGCAGAGCCAGTTCCTCCAGAGGTGGAGGAGGAGGAGGAGGAAGACACAGCACCAGACTCAGTGCTAGACACATCTCTGGACAGGTCTTTCTCTGAAGGGGCTATTACTGATTCCTCAGGCTCTGGGACCCTCCCTCGATCCCAGGAACGGACCAAGAAGGGAACTGGGAAGCGGAGGAAGAAGCGGCATCCTAGGGGCCATGAAGGTAATTTCTTTTGTCCATTCCCAAGCCCTCTCCACTAAGTCAGAGCGACTGATGGTGTTTCTTCCTGTATGGGTATATGGTGGTACCTAGTCTTCCTGGAGTATCTGGTGATACCAGCTAGAACTCAGTTAAGCCCTGACTCTACCTCTGGACTGAGCCCAGACCCCAGCCAACCCTCTCACAAACACACATATTTGGTCAAAAGAGAGACCAGGCTTAAGAAAGTGTGGATGGCTCAGTAAAGCCCATCCCCCCAGGATCCCCCCCCCCCCCCCAGTGAGTTGGCTAGGTAGCACAATGCTAGACTTGGAATCAGGAAGACCTGAGGTCAGATCCAATCTCAGACACTAGCATCATAACCCGGGACAAGTGACATTACCTTTCTCTGCCTCAGTTTCCTCACCTGCAAAATGGGGCTAATGAGAACACCTACTTCCTAAGGTTATTGTGAGGATCAAATGTGATAACCTCCATAAAGTGCTTTGCAAATTTTAAAGCACTATTCATTTCATTTTCATACATGGAAGGACATTGCCATGTCTAATACTCATTCTGACCTTCATTCACTTTCCCCTTATCTTTTGGACAGGGATTCATGGCGAAGACTCTCACATGTCACTATGGATGAGAAATGACAGTACACACCCACACCCACACAGACACACACACACACACACACACACACACACACACACACACACACCCATCATATTTTTCAGTGTGGTAGTGGATAGAAGGGATAGACTTGGGGCCACAACGCCTTTGAGTTCTAACCCATCTCAGGCACTTAACCGACCTCTGTTGATCCTGGGACAGGTCACTAAACCTCTCTCAGCCTCAATGTCCTCATCTATAAAATGGGAATGACAATGCACTTTATTCACTGCTTCTCTCATAGGATTGTTACAAGGCTCAAGTGACAGGTGAGGTGCTTCATAAATCTCAGGGTATATCCTGTACTCACTTACCAACCAACGTACTTATAAGTTCTTACTGCTCTCCAGACCTAGCATGGAAAGGAGCTCAAGCGTCCGCTGGGCCCAGGACCAGGCTCTGCACACAGTATATTAACATATTTATTGAGTATTTTTTAAATTATTATTGAATAGCATAGAACAGAGGTTCCCATAGCACTCCCGAGTATCACCCAAGCCAGGTTAAAATGTAATTGAGAAATATGTAATAAAATAAAAATATGAAAAAACAGACAACATTACATGTTCAAATTAAGTTAATATGTAGCCAGCATATGTGTGGATTAGTGGCCTCATTTCTATTTGAGTTTGATATCACTGGTACAGAGAACCATTCCAGTCTCCCTAGGTTCCCTGTCCTCAGGGAATTTGCCTTCTCAGACAGAACTACAGGTCCCCTTTTTTGGTTTGGTTTGGTTTGGTTTTGGCTCTGTATGACAAGGTATCCCATGTGTCTTTTATTCAAAAGCAGAGGTTGACTCTGATTCTGGAGATGATAAAACAAAATGGCCTTGTGTGGTCCAGTGAGGTAGGTAAATGGCCAGAGAGGCTTCTTCTTGTCGACTAACCCGGGTGGCGATGGTGGGACAGTGCCCTCCCCAGTCCTGTGTCGACAACCCTCCTCTAACGTGGCGCTTCTTTCCTGGGAGCTGGCAGGCTTCTCCGCTGGTGGCAAACGTGCTCTTGGTAGCTGGTTGGACTCTTCTTCCCCCTGTTTCCCTCCTTCCTTATCTTCTTCCCTCTCTGACTCCCCAGATGAGGAAAGATTGCTGGTTATCTTAAAATGCCAACATTTCCATATTAAGGTAACCATTGGTCTCGCTTTTGCTGACTGTTTCTCTCCTGCACTGAGGTGAATGCAACTCCAGGTCCATCAATAGGCTAGTTCTTTCTGTCCTAGCCTATCACTGCTAAGCTTTATTGAATGGATTCACTAGGAGGAAATTGAGGCCCAAGCGGTCATTATTTGCTTAGGGTCACAGAAGTAGTGAGTAGCTCGGCTATGCTTTGAATCCAGATCCTCTAAAATCCCAACCCAGTGGTCTCTTCCACTATGTCTACTAAAGATCTGGATTTGAATCTCAGCTCTGATACTGGCTGTGTCTGATACTGTCTCATTTCCCAAGCCTCTTTCTCCTCATTAAAACATGGGGGCAGGACTGGATGATCTCCTATCATCCTAAGAATGGGAAGTAAAATAATCTAAGGCTGAATGAAATTACACTCAGATTTCTGCTGGAAAATTGTGAAGCCATTTGTTCAGGCCGAAGCAAAGTCGGAGGTGCAGTATCCTTGTGTCCTGTCTCCTTGGCTGATGTTCCCACTAACAAGGGGTCTTTCCCCACTGCAGTTTGCACTGTGCCCCTTCTCAAATTCAGACGGCTCAGCAGCATGATGTGGAAGGGAAGAGGAGGAGGGTCCTTCTTAACAAAATGACTTATTCTTCCTTCCCTACAGGTATCAGGCCCAAAGCCATAGCCAAATGAGGAAGACTGGAAACAGAGGCTGACTTCATACATGCCCTCTGCTGCAGTGGAATCCTAGGACTACGGACACTGATACCACAAGGGGCTGGGGTAGGAGGGCACATGGAGAGTTTCAGGGACAGATACTCCTATCACTTGGGAGTTCTGGGCTGTGGACTAGAGACCCTAGAACTCAGTGCCTTACATCAATAGGACCCAGGGGCAGTGTCTGCTGAGCTTGCTAAATAGTGACATCCCAGACTTGGAACAGAAGGCAGGGGACAGAGCTTGCCTTGGATCCGCAGGACGACTCCTGGCAGCCTCTTTCCCATTTGGATGGCAGCTAGAGATGAATGCTTCAGAATCCACCCTGTTTGGATGGTGGAGCCCAATCCCAGACCTATTGCTCAGTTAAACTAGCAAGCCTACCCACATCCCCAAACCAAAGCCCAGTGTCCTCCATATATGCTCCCAATAGCTCTTTTTCATAAGTACCCCTGAGGGGCAAAGGCTTTGGTGATTGATGGAACTCTGAGTGTTGATATTTGATGGCAATGAGCTTCCAGTGAGTTTCCATGTGCAATGGCAATGGGGCGATTAAAAGATATACCAGTTTCACGAGATGCCTCTGACCTTCCTGAATAATTATCCTAGCTTTTATCTCCTGGCATGTATCTCTTTGTAAATATTCATTCCTTTGGAATAAAAATAACATAATTCCCATGTCTACAGTGCATTAAGGTTTACAGAGTGCTTCCCACAACAACCCTGTGAAGGGCAAAGTGCAAGTATTATTCCCATTTGGCAGATGAGGAAATTGAGGATCAGAGAGAATAATTGACTTGTTGAGGACTTTCCTAAATGAGAGGTGGATTTTGATGGGGATTTGATTTTCCCTACCATCCACTTGCTTTCTTGGACCATTGACTGACCTGGATGCCACCCAAAACTGGTAGCCAATGTCCTCTTTACCTTTACTGCTAAAGGTCAAAGGGGGGGTGGGGGGGGAGGCAGAAGTAGCAAGTAGATAGGGATCAGAGAGAGCAGAGTGGCTGCTTCCTCCACCCCAGTCCATCTAACCTAGAAGTAAGAATTTCACCTCTCCCCTCCAGCAAAGTTGAGAGACTGAGCCGCAAACTTCACTTTTTAACTCAAAAGAAGTGGCTATGAAAGCCCTACTAGATGACAGCATTTGAGGAAAGCCAACATCCACAATGTACTGGGGATGTCAGTTGGATTGGGGAAGAGGATGGTAGGAGGAGCAGAGTCTGAATGTAGCCTGATGTTTAGAGTTCTCCATCTGTGACCCCCACCAGGCTGGCCACACAATCCTCCAAAATTGTTCAAAGAAATAAAATTTTTACATCTTCCTTTATTCATTGGAGCAAGTGTCAAATCTCATTAAAGCAAAGTGAGCTGGTCCACCTGGCCTCGTTGGATGTATCCCTTCCCTAGCAGTCCACCATCCTGGTGCGGAGGACCCCCATGGGTGGTGGGGAGAGAGGAGTGTTTTCTCACAGCCTTGACTGTAGAGACCAATGGTTTAAAAAATCCCAGTCATCCACAAATTTTTCTTCCAAAAAGTCAAAAGCCTAAGTCCCTTGAACACCTGTTGCATTCATGAGGGTATCCAAGGACCATATCTGGAGGGCTTAGTGGTAGTAACAGGCAGATTCCCCTTCCCCTGAATATTGGAGACTGATCCTTCCCACCCATGGAAGTGTTTACCACAGAGGCCTACCTAGTGGGGGGAAGGCACCAGCATTTGGGGGCTAGGGGATGTGGCACCAACCCTTACTCCTGTTATCACTGTGGAACCCGTTATTCCACAGTCTTGAGTGGGCACAGCTGTCTACTTCCCAAGACAACTGCTCTGCATGGATCAGGCTGTCCACTGCACTGATGCTGATGCTCCTCCCCACCCACAATAAAAGTGAATTTCCCTGGGGCCACAGTTAGCAGCTGTATATGATTCCTCTCTGGTTTGTGTTTAAGAATTTATAGTGTTAATAGGCCTGACGGTTCTTTAGAGGTAACAAAGTGAGATCAGCCTGCCTGGCCTGACTGGCTGGGGTTTTTAAAATGACAGACAAGGATCTGGTTGTCTGTCTTCTTCCACTTTAAAATTCATGCTTCTGTTTGTCTCTCCTTTGGGTGTTGGTATGTCTTTCTGTCTCTGTGTCTGTGTGACTGTCTCCATGTCTACAGAGAACCTTGTCTTGTTCGGTAGACACTAGAGGCATTGTGGCAAAGCTGATGGACAGCCGATCTAGGACCCAGGAAGACCAGGCTATGTGACCCTGGGTGTGTGTGAGTGACCCTCTTGGTGCTCTAGGCAACTCTAAGAATATAAATGGCAGACGAAATGGTGACCTTCATTGGTCCCTCACTCTGGAGTTCCCCACTCACATAGGAAGCAGTCCTGTAAATCACAGCACCTGTTCCTATGCCTTTTGTTAACACTGAAATGAAACCTGCCTTCCTATAACTTGGGTGATAGGATTTTTCTATATCAATCAACTCCCAGGTCTAGTCTTTATTCCCCCATCCCCCATTTATTAAATTATTTTTATTTTTCAGCATTCACTTCCATAAGTTTCAAATTTTCTCCCCCTCTCCTCCCTCCCCAAGATGGCTTGCTATATCTGATATGGGCTCTACAGATACATTCCTATTAAGCACATTTTCACATTGGTCATGTTGCATAGAAGAATTACAACAAATGGGGAAAACCATGAAAAAGAAAAATAAAACAAGAAAATAGTCTGCTTCGCTCTACATTCAGACTCCATAGCTCTTTCTCTGGATGTGGCTGGCATTTTCCATCATGTGTCTTTGGGAATTGTTTTAGGTCCTCGAATTGCTGAGAAGGGCTAAGTCTACCAAAATCAGTCCTTGCACACTGTGGCTGTTACTGTGTACAATGTTCTCCTGGCTCTGCTCCCCTCACTCAGGATCAGTTCATATTAGTTTTTCCAGGTTTCTCTGAAGTCCACCTGTTCATCATTTCTTTTTTTCTCTTTTTGGAGGGGCAATTGGGGTTAAGTGACTTGCCCAAGGTCACACAGCTAATAAGTGTTAAGTGTCTGAGGCCAGATTTGAACTCAGGTCCTCCTGACTCCAGGGCTGGTGCTCTATTCACTGTACCACCTAGCCACCCTCTAGGCTCATCATTTCTTATGGCACAATGGTATTCCATTACATTAATATACCACAACTTGTCTAGCCATTCTCCAGCTGATGGGCATCCCCACGATTTCCAGTTCTTGGCCAACACGGAAAGAGCTGCTATAAATATTTTTGTACATGTGGGTCCTTTTCCCATTTGTATGATCTCTTTGGGATACAACCCTATAAATGGTATTGCTGGATCAGAGGGTATGCACATTTTTATAGCCCTTTGGGCATAGTTCCAAGTTGCTCTCTACAATGATTGGATCAGTTCACAACTCTACCAACAATGAATTAGTCTTCCAATTTTCCCATATCTTCTCCAACATTTACCATTTTCTTGTTTTTTCATGTTAGCCAATATGATAGGTGTAATATGGTACAGGTTCAGCCTTTAAACCCTCTCTGGACTCTTATCAGGAATGTCTCTGGTTCCTAAGAAGAGAACTTTTATAATTGTGCCTTCATAAACTCAGTGTCAGAACTAGAGAGGATCTTAGAAATAAGTAGATGAAGAAACCTGGGACCAGAGACAGGATATGACTTGTCCTAGGCCACGGAGTAAATTCAAGTCAGAATCATCTTGAAAGAGATGTAAATACCCAAAGGCAGCAAGGGGGATCAGGGGTGAGGGGTCAGAGTTCCTTTTTCTCTAGTGCTTTGAAGCTTACAAAGTATGTTCTTCACTACAACCCTCTGAGGGAGTGAGAATATTAGCTCCATTCTACTGATGCGTGAACTGAGGCCCAGAGAGGGGAAGTGATTTGCCTAAAGCAGTGGTTCTCAACCTTCCTAATGCCCCGACCCTTTAATAATGGTATATGGGCATATCTGCATGTGGGCGGACCCTCCTGGAGACGGATAGAGGAGCGGTGTCTCAGTTCCTAAGACCATCAGAAATATGTGTTTTCCGATGGTCTTAGGCGACCCCTGTGACTCCTGTGAAAGGATCATTCGACCCCCCCCCCCAAAGGGGTCACAACCCACAGGTTGAGAACCACTGGCAAAATCACACAGTTACAGAAACAGCATCCAGACCTAGGTCCCTGACTCTTAAGACCAGGGTTCTTTCTACTCTTCACTGTTCCCTGAGACAGCTATGAGCTCCCTGGACCCTTGCATTTTATACTCCCCCCATTTTACAGATGAGGTCCCATGTGTTGTTGAATGGCAGGAGAATGTTATTAACATCTCTCATCTCTCTGTTGGGCTCAGGGCCCATAGACACAGATCCCTGTATCCCCAATACTGCCTTCACTCCCACTCCCACTATGGGCCTGCTGGAGAGAGGAGGGTGATTCTAATTCTAGACTTGCATGTGACAGGCCTGAGCCCCAGCTGCTGGGCCTGGCCCGGCCATTTTTAGAAAAGCTCCATCCCTCTCATTGGCTCAGTCTAGCAGTTATTTGAGGCCACACTGTGGGTGCCTTGAGCCTGCCTGAAGCAGAGGATTGAATCTGATGGCCCAGCCCCAGGTTCTTCTAGCCCTAGGTTTGAGCTACAAGCTTTATGCGTAGGCCATTTGTGATGAAGTCTGCACATGCATGTGTCTGGAACAACCTGTGTACCCCATAACTCCTCTTTTTACCTCGTAACATTTTATGTTTAAATAAAGCCTTGTTTGCGACTTTGCTGATGATCTGTACCAGCACTAAGGCATTATCATGTCCCCCTTGATCCTTGTAATCTGCCCCTTCCACAGTCTGTGCCCCCTACCCAATGTCCTAGGCCTGCAGGAACACCATTTGTGACAACTGCCTGTGTTTCCAGCAATGCTTTGCTTCCTGTGGCGTCTGTCGCAGACAGCCCTTTGGGATGTCTCATGTCTCCACGGATGCTTTGTACCTCCTAGAACACATTGTGCTTTTCTAACATTGCTGCCCGACGTCTTGTGCCTCCTGTAATACTAACTGCTCCCTCAAATGCCTCCTGGCCCCTACAACCATCTCTGCTTCCCATTGCAGACCTTCCAGCTCCACCTCCCACAACCTCCTAAGCCCCCCTCAAGCCTTTCTTCCTTTCCTGACAACCTGTGCTTCCTACAAAACCCCATTACCTCCCCCTGACACTGTGTCTCCTATAACATTTCCCAATGCCCTGTGCCACCCTTAAGATACCATGCCTCCCCTAACTTCCATGTGCCCTCCTAAAGCTCTATCTTCTCAAGTACCTGTGCCTCCATCAATGTCCTGTGCTGCCCACAACACCCCTCACCCCACCCAGAAGGTTGGGTGTCTTCCATAATGTCTTGTGCAGCTCAGTGGAAAGAGTGTAAGACCCAGAGTCAGGACATACTTGGGTTGAAAGCCTGCCTCTGATACTTACTATCCACGTCACCTTGGACAAGTCATTTAATCCCTAAGGGTCTCATAGTTCTATCAGTAAAATAGGAGTAATACTTGCAAAAGTCATTGCAGAAGGCTGTGAGAGGAGTGTTCAGCTTGTGTCATCTGTTGTCCCTTTAAACTCTTGGTGAACTCATCTGCTCTTGAAGATTCAATTATCTTCAATTATCTATTCAATTATCAATTATTCATGTGACTCCCAAGTCTGTATGTTGAGCCCCAAACTGGCCCCTAGCATAGAACTCTAGTCCAGCTTTGCCACTCTCCAAGGTGCCCCAACACAAATTCAGCATGTCTGCACCTGAGCCAAATTTCCTGATGTCTGCTGAGGGCAGCACTGTCCTCCCAATCACCCAGGTTTGCCACCTCAAAATCATCCTTGACCCTTCCTGCTTCCATGATCCCCATGTCTAAAAAGTAGCCTGTTCTCTTCCCTTAAAAGACCCACCCCATTTCAGGCCTTCATCACCTGGTTTATTATAATTGACTTCCAACCTCCCCCCTCCCCAATCTGTCCTGCCAAAATGAACTTCCTAAGGCACATATGAGGCCATGTCCCTTCCTGGTTAAAAAACATATTTTTTCCATGGTTCCTCATTGCCTCCAAAATAAAATAAGAATTCCTCAGACAATAGCCCCACAATCAGGCTCCTAGCTTACTTTTTCTGACTTGTTTGGCATCACTCCCCATCACATACCATAGATTCCAATCAAACTGGCCTACTTGTACCCAGGACTAAACATTTCCTTCCACCTCCTTACTTTTTGCCCTCTTCTATGCCTGGAATGTACTCCTCCCCTGCCTCCCACCTTCACCTTTGCCTCTAAGAATTCCATCCAATTCAACTAGAAAATCTGCACTGAATGTCACCCTTTCCTCAGATGACAGTGTTCTCTCTTCCTCCCCAGATTATTTATCTGCGTAGATGTTGTGTTCCCCCAGTAGAATATAAGCTTCCTGAGGGCAGGGACTTTTGATTTTTGCCTTTATATCCTCTACATTTAGCACAGTCCCTTGTACATAATAGATGCTTAATAAATATTTGTAGAATTCCATTGAATTGTGGTCCCTGATTCTTTTACTTCCCCAGTACCCAGTGCTTCCCCTACCATCTTGTGCTTTCCCAAACTCCTAAGACCTCCTTTAATTCATGTATTCAACAAATACCTGTTAGATACCTAGAGCCCCTGCCCTCGAGGAACTTACATTCTACTGGAAAGCCCCCTGCTTCCTCTCACACTGTCTCCTCGAACACCCAATGGGGCTCCTCTAACATACTGTCTGCCCTAATGCCCTGTGCCTTCACAAGTGCCCTCTGCCTCCCTTCTTGCTCCAGACCCTCCCTGGTGCCCTTTGGGTGGCACTGAGGAAAGAGCACTGAATGTAGAGAGCTGAATTCAACCTGCCATCTAACTCCTACATTGAGCAAGTCACTTAACTACCGCCCCCCCTTAGTTTCTTTAGCTGTAGAACCAGGGGGGTAGACTAGATGGCTTTAGTCCTAACTCTATGATCTGATTTTTTTGCCCACTAATATACCCTGTACTCCCATGCTGCCTTGTGCTCCTCTAGCAATCCAAGTTTGCCATCATGCCCTACACCCTCCATAATGTCACATACTAATGTCCCTGATGACCTGTTTCTGCTCATGTCCATGTCCGTCATAATTTCTCCCATCTCCTCTCATGCCCTCCTGTAATAAGCCTTGTTTCCCTAACACCTTGTACTTCCCCCAATGCCCAATCAGGAGTGAGAAACTTGTGGCCTTGAAGTCACATGTGGCCTCAAGGGTACAGGGTCCCCACCCCTGGTCTTGACAAATGCCTCATGCTTTCTTTAATGACAGATGCATCCCTCACACACTGTTCACATTGTGTGCCTCCCCTAACATTCTTGTCTTCCCCAATACCATATATACCCTAACAATCCATGATTTTCCTGATGTCATCTGTCTTTTTGTACTCTTATCTCCCAAAATGTCCGATACTCTTGAGGTCCTGTGCTTCTCAAAATGCCTCATGCCACCCCCAAGAAAACCCTGTAGGTCCACAAATGTCTCCCCTCATGCCCTGTCACTTCCCTAATTTGGCTGTGCCAAAGATGATGCCCTGTACATTCCTAACTTCCTGTTTGCACAACAAGCCTGTGGTATGTGTCCTCCCTAACGCCCTGTGCCTTCCCAAACACCCTGTGAACTGCCCCCATCTCAGGAAAAAAACACCCTAAGTATCTCCTAATACCCTGTAATTCACTTAACACCCTCTGCCTCCTGTAACACCACGTTCTTGCCAAAACAGCCTATGCCGCCCTTCTGTTCTGGGCCTCCTTCAACATTTTGTGATGCCCTGATGTCTCCTCTCAACCACTATGCCTCCCCTGATGCCTTAGTCTCCTCTAGCAACCCGTGACTTCCTTTAATTCTGTCGTTTTTAATACTTGTGTCCCATCATACCATGAGATCTCCTGTGTAAAAATGCCCCACTCCTCCCACGAGGTCCTGTGTTCCCACGACATCCTATACCCTCCCATTACCCTCCTCCCCTCACCAATGGACTGTTCCTTCCCTAATGCCCTATATCACCATTTTTGTTATGTTATTCAGTCGATTTTCAGTCATGTCCGTCTCTTCGTGGCCTCATTTGGGCTTTTCTTGGCACAGACACTGGAGGGGTTTGCCATTTCCTTCTCCAGCTCATTTTCCAGATGAGGAAACTGAGGCAAACAGGGTTCAGTGACTTGCCCAGGGTCACAGAGCTAGAAAGTATCTGAGGCCAGATTTGAACTCCAGAAGATGAGTCTTCCTAACTCCAGGCCCTGCAATCTATCCACTGTGCCACCTAGCTGTCTCTGATATCTACCATAAAGTCCTACATACTCCAATATACTACCACCACCACCACCACCCCATGTCCTATATTATGAATCTAGTAACACTGTATTTCCCCTAATGTCTTTTTTTTTCTTTCTAGTAGCTCTAATTCTCTGTACTAATTAATCAAAAAATACTTATTATGGGCCTACTAGGTGCTGAGTAGGGCAGCTAAGTGCTCTCTCCACTGAACCACTTAGCTGCCCCATACACATATACACAGGGTAAGTGAGATGTGAGGAAGTACCAGTGAGGAAATGGTAGTATTTGAGCTGAATTTTGAAAGAAATTAGGGATTCTTAGAGAGAGAGATATGAGAAAGGAGTAGATTTCAAGCCTGGGAAACAGACAATACAAAAGGCATAGAGAATGACTGTGGAATGTCATGTGTGAGGAACAACCAAACTCAGATGTTTGGAGGCAGTACATATGAATTGTTGTATAAGAAGCTTGGAAAGGTAGGTCAGGACTTTACAAGCCAAGCAGAGGAGTCTGTGTTTGGTCCAAGGAAAAGAAGCCAATAGAGATTTATGGTCAGAGGAATAGAGGATGGACTGGAGAGGGGAGAGCCAAAGAAGAGGCCACTGCAGTAATCTAAGTGGGAGATGTCCCTGCCACTATGCTCTAGGCACCCCTTAATGCTATGACTCTTCTGTCTAACCCTCCATGCTTCCCTTGACACTGTGTCCTCCTAATTCCTCTGAGTTCCCTAATGCTGTGTATCTACCATAAGGTCTGTAGACCTTCTTTTCCTTTTATTGTCCTATATCTACCATAATGCCCTATTCTAGGGTAGTTTCTGCCAGTGATTTGGTTCACTGACAATAAATATATGGCTCTCTTAATACTCTGTGCCCTCTCAAATGTCCTGTGCTTCCCCTGATGCTCTGTGATCTCCCAACACCCCACATCTACCATGGTATCTTATATATTCTCTTAATACTCTTGCTATCCCAAAGTCCTAGTTCAATCAAATAACCTGCATTTATTAAGAACCTATATGTGTCAAGTTCTGTGCTAGGTAGTGGAGAAACAAAGAATCCCTGCCTTCAAGAGAATCCTTGTCCTCAAGGAATTTACATCCCATCAGGGGAGACTATACATACATGCATATATATATTTTTATATACACACATACATATATATGTACACACATATATGTATACAGAAAATGTATGTAAAATAAGTACAAGATAGTTAAATGCAAGGTAGTCAGGTGTAGGAAGACATTAGCAGGTGGGGGAGGTAAACCTTTATAGAGGAAGTGATGCCTTAGCATTTTCTTGAAGTGAGGACTTCTATAAAGTAGAGATGAGAAGAAAGTGAATTATAAACATAGGAGATGACCAGAGATGGGATGCTGTGAGAGAGATTGCAGAGTGTGGGAAAGGAAGTAAAATTTAACCAGGTGGAAAGATAGGTTGAGGCCAGTTTATGAAGGGCTTTAAAAGTCTAATAGGGGAGTTTACATTTGATTCTAGAGACAACAGGGAGTCACTGGAATTTATTGAAAAGAAAAGTGATACAGCAAGATCTGTGCTTAAAGGAAATCCCTCTAACAGATCAATGGAGAATAGAACAGGGTGGGGAGAGACTTGAGGTTTCATGCATTAGGATGCATGAAAATTGATGAGGACCTAAGCTAAGGTAATGGCTATATAAGTAGCAAGAAAGGAAATATTGTGGGAATAGAAAGAACAAGATTTGCCAACAGATTGGGACTAGGGAGAGTGAGGAGCTGAGGACAGTATAGTGGATAGTCTGGTGGTATCCTTTACACAAATAGGGAAGTTCAGTAGAACTGTGCTAGGTACTGGAGATACAGATGCAAGTTGTTTGAGTTGAGTCAAGAGAAGGTTTCATAGAAGACATAGTACTTGAGCCCAGAAGGAAGGGAATTTGAAAGGTAGATATAAAAAGTGCTTTCTAGATATAGGGAATGCCTTGTTTCAATTGGAATTTTACAAAAGGGTAAATCAAGGGAGGGTAAATCCTGTAACATAAACAGTTATAGGACAAAATCAATTGATTATAAATAGGATGAATAAGAAAATTATACAGGATCAATTTTAATCTCCTCAGCCTTATGCAAATGCGAAGAAGAAGCAGTCCCTCTTGTGACCAAGGGAATGTTTATGATGAGGTTAATGGCTTAGTTGGGGACCAGGGTTGGAACTTAGTCTGGCAAGTCCTATAGTCCTCAGGGAATGGTGATTCCATCATTATGTCCAGTTCTAACCATGGCCCTGGTCACCCATTTGAAGTGTTGTGTTAAATTATAGGGCCACCAAATGTTAAAAATTGTTTTTTATATGCAACCAGGAAGTAAGATATACAGGCAATGAGGTATAGAAATCCATCTTGCCCTACAAGAAAGTAAGGGGAGAATGGGGGAGTATATAAGAGAGAACAGATGAGGGAAGGGGTATTCAGTAGGCTTGCTATATTGAGGTGCGGGGCAGGGGAGAGATAGGGAGAAAATTTGTAACTGAAAATCTTATGGAAATGAATGTTGAAAACTAATAAATAAATTTTAAAAAGTTATAGGGCCACATTTTGTCTTGGGCATTTTTTTAGAGGATGTAGTACCAGAAGGGAATTTGAAAGGTAGATATAAAAAGTATTTTCTACACGTGGGGAATGCCTTGTTTCACTTGGAATTTTACAAAAGGGTAAATAGAGAGAAACTTTCTTTGAGCAAAGTTATGTTTTATTAGTGGGGATGCTACCAACCAATAAAGCAGATCTCTTGGCCCCACTAGTAGTCAAAAGATCCCAAATTAGAGATGTATTACACTTTTATAAGTGCAGAACAAAGAACAGAGCAAAAAAAAATCACTATTGGTTGTAGGATTGATAACATCATGGATTTAGGAAATCAGGATTAGTTATATTAAGGAGAGGGTACAAATACATATGGGAAATCAGGCTCACTCTTCTCTGTCTCTAAGGAATGTTTTTGTGAATTTATGGAGTCCAGCTGCATCCCTTTAAAGTCAGAGATACCAGACAGGACTACCAGTCTTAGAGGCCCTGGGCTTAAGATAAAGCCATCTGAAATTTATAAGGATGGGGGCTTAGTGTGGGACAAGGTCAACTTAATCTGGTTCTCAGGATAGCAAACAGCTATCACTCAGCTTCCCAGAATCTGAAGTTACATGAGGTAACAAACTTCTCTTGGCAGGGATCATTTTCAGGTGCGCTGAGGTGTTTCCCATGAGAAATTCTCTTTAATTAGCAGTGCTTACAGGAGAGCTATAGCTTATACTCAGAGAGGGCAACTGAGCATCTGAACTTGTGAACTATTTTACTTAGAGACAAAAAGAAGGATTAGGCTTGTTACATGGAATACAGAATATGGTTATGAAATAGCATCCCTTACAGAGCAGAATAACATAGAAAATACAGAACAGAAATAACAATTGAATATAAAATGCCAAACCAATACCCACTCCTTTCAATTCATTACAGGCCAGCTGGATCTATGAACCAAATTCAGAGAAAAATGGCCATAACTTAAACAGTTACAAGACAAAATCAATTAATTATAAGTAGGATGAATAAGAAAATTATACAGGATCAATTCTAATCTTCTCAGCCTCATGCAAATACAAAGAAGCAGTCCGTCTTGTGACCAAGGGAATGTTTGTGATGAGGTTAATGGCTTAGTTGGGGCCCAGGGTTGGGACTTAGTGTGGGAAGTCCTATAGCTTTCATTGGCTCCCAGCATCATTCCACCATTATGGCCAGTTCTAGCCATGACCCTGGTCACTCATTTGAAGTGTTGTGTTAAATTATAGGGCCACATTTTGCTCTGGGGGGGTTTAGGGGCAATCAGGGTTAAGTGACTTGTCTAAGGTCACACAGCTAGAAAATGTCTGAGGCCAGATTTGTCCTCCTGACGACAGGGCCAGTGCTTTCTACCAGCTGCACCACCTAGCTGCTCCTATAGGGCCCCTTTTTATTTATTTATTTAACACTTAATAGTATTTTTTTTTTTCAATTACACGTAAAGATAGTTTTTAACATTCATTTTTGTAAGGTTTTGAGTTCCAAATTTTTCCCATCCCTCTACCCCACGACAGCAAGCACTTGGATATAGGTCATACATGTACAATTATGTTAAACATATTTCCATATTAGTCATGCTATGAAAGAAGAATAAGAACGAGAGGGAAAAACCTTGAGAGAGAAAAAAAGTGAAAATAGTCTGCTTTGATCTGTATTCAGACTTCATAGTTCTTTCTCTGGATGTGGTCAGCATTTTCCATCATGAGTCTTAGAATTTTCTTGGATCATTGTATTGCTGAGAAGAGCTAAGTCTATCATAGTTAATCAATGCACGCTGTTCCTGTTACTATGTACAATGTTCTCCTGGTTTTGCTCCCTTTCCTCAGTATCAGTTCATGTAAATTTTCCCAGGATTTTCTGAAATTAGGGCCCCTTTTAGAAAAGACATCATCAAACCAAGGGATAACCAGAGAAGGGCACGTAAGCCGATGAGGAGACAGAAGCTAGGTGGCATAGTCGTCAGAGCTCTGAACTTGGACTTAGGAAGACGTGGCTTCAAATCTTTTCTCAGTTATCTACTGACTGTGTGGTCTTGGGCGAATCACAACTGCTTAGCTTCGGTTTCCTCCTCGGTAAACTGGAGGTAATAACAGCACCTGCCTTACAGGATTGTTATGAGGATCAAATGAGATCACTTATAAAGCACTCTGCAAACATTTAAAGTGCTATGTAAATGCTAGGTATCATTTTTAGTATTATTATTATTATTATAGCATAGAAGAATTGATTGAAGGAACTGTTCCTCAGGGGAAAAGAACACTTGGAGTTGGGGTGGGGACAGGAAAGAGAAAGAAAGAAGATAGGTTGCGATCTCTTTTCAAGTATTTATGGTACTGTCCTGTAGAAGAAGAGGATTAGATTTGTTCTGCTTGGCCCCAGAAAGCAGGACCAGGGACAGTAGGTGGAAGTTTCAGGAGATCAGACAGACTCAACATGAAGAAAATTCTAACAATTATGTTACTTTTAGGATTAAAAACATACTCGTTATCCTGGCATTCAAAACCCTCTATCATCTGGTTCCAGCCTACCTTCGCAGACATTTCACTCTAACTCAACTTCATGTTCTAACTAGACAGAACTGCTCACTCTTCCCCGATCTCACTTGCCCTCCTATCCTGGTGCTTGCACATGCCTTTGCATATCTGTCTGTTGAAATCCTTCTCTCCTTCCAAGGCTCATCTCTGCTGTCAACTACTCCATGAAACTGTTACTGGTCTTCCCAGTTGAAAGTGATTGCTTCCCCTTCCAATTTTCCTAGAGCTCTTTTTCTGGGTCTCTCCTTTGCTCTTTCTATTTTTTTATTATAGATATTTGCGTATCTCACATGGCCACTGTTAGATGTTAAGCTCCTTGAAGGCAGAGACTGTGTTTGTATGCATGTTTAATCTGTAATATTCCAACGTAAGGAACCACACATACAAAGTGCTTAACCAATATTTAACTGAATCAAATCGAATGAGCCCAATGCAGCTTTGAACACTTGATTACTCTATCTTCCTGCCTAGTCTCTCTTCTCCTGGTTTCCATTACATTGTTCCCTCTTGGTTCTTCTCCTTCCTATATGGCCCCTCTTCAGCTTCCTTTGCTGTCTCATCATTGAGCTCCTAACCACAAATCTTGAATGTCCCCCAAGGCTCCTGTCTGGGTCCTCTCCCCTTCTATCTTTATACGTTCTCTCTTGTAAATCTCACCAGTTTCCAAGGGTTCAATTATCCTCTCTATGAAAATAACTGCCAAGGGGCCACCAGATAGTACAGTGGAGCCCTGCAGTCAGGAGGATCTGAGCTCAAATCTGTCATCAGACACTTACTAGCTATGTGGCCCGGCCCTGGGCAAGTCACTTAACCCTAATTTCCTCAAAAAAAAAAAAAAAGCTAAAAGCAAATAACAAAATTGGGATATGTATGTATGTGTGTGTGTGTGTGTGTGTGTATTAAAAAAGAAAATGACAGAAAGAGCGGAAGAAAGAAAGAAAGAAAAAGAAAGAAAGAAAGAAAGAAAGAAAGAAAGAAAGAAAGAAAGAAAGAAGGAAGGAAGGAAGAAGGAAGGAAGGAAGGAAGGAAGGAAGGAAGGAAGGAAGGAAAGAAAGAGAGAATGCCTGCTAATGCCAACAGCACCCTTCTGGACATCTTTACCTTGATGTCCCATTGGTATCTCAAACTAATTATGTCCAAATGGAACTCAGTTCTCCCACCTACCCCAAACTTTCTCCTCTGCCAAATGTCCCTCTTTCTATTATGAGCATAGCAATTATTTCATTCACCCAGTTTCCAGCCTTTCAGTCCCTCTTGAGTCTTTCCTTTCCCTCATACCCATATTGATCAGTTGCTAAGTTATCAATTCTGCCTCTACAACATCCTTCTATTCTGCCCCCTCCTCTCCAGTCCCAGGGCCCTCAGCCTAGTTCAGGTCCTTGTTACCAATCCCTTGGACTCTTTTAAAAGCCTCTTAACTGGCCTACCTGATTCCAGTCTTTCTCCTATCCAACCCACCCTCCCCAAACTGCCAAAATAAGTTTCTGAAGATACAAGCAGCTTCTCCTCTGCTCTGAAACCTTCAGTAACTCCCTATTGCCTCTAGAGTAAAATACAAAACATAATTTAGAGCCTTCTATAATCTGGTTCCCACTGACCTTTTCAGACTCATTTCATATTACTCCCCTATATATAATCTATAGTCTAGCTAAATGTGTCTACTAGTTCCTCAACTCAGAATTCTGTCTCCTACCTCTACACTTTTCAATGTCCCCCATGCCTAGACTGTACTTTCTCTTGACCTTTATAAGAATCCCTAAATTTTTTTCAAGGTTCAGCTCAAATGCTGGTGTTCTCTCCTTTCTCAAATTGATTTCCATTTGCATATCTATGTATATATTGTATGTCCCAGCAGAATATAAGCTCCTTAAGGGCAGGGACTGTTTTATTCTTCTGACTGTACATACAGTAGCCCAGTGTCCCAGATGCTCTAAACTCTGTATTTTCATGAACTGTGTCAAATATTGGGGCTGTCCCCCCAAATTACTTTTTGGCTTTTTTTGCTCCACCTAGAGCCTCTGAGAAATTTCCAAGTACAACAAGAACAAAGCTCATGTCTAGGTCTCCAGAGATGTGTATAAAAGGCTCTCTGGCTCCTAAACAAGCACTCAGAGAAATAAGAAATATCACAAATGGGACTCATAGCAGTCCATAAAGAATCAACATAATTCTCATTGTTAAGACTAGCCTTCTCTCCCACCCTCACCCTGCCTGGGGCCCTATATAGTCCCTTCGACTCTTAACACTACCCAGTGGTTTGGATTCTCCTTGAAAGAGGAACTTGATGTTACCAGAGAAGCAACTTCCAACTGGTAAGTGCCAATCTCACCCCATGTACAGACTTCCAGTTTAATGGTACTATCCTAAGGACTTAGGCTCCCCCCCAGAAGGAAGATAAAGCCAGGATTGCTATTAAAGATCCTTCATAATTGATTGTACAGGTAATTTACAGGAGTTGTGGAGGGTAAAGTTCAGACCTTTTACTTCCTTGTGTCATGGCTTGATCCTCTCTTGCTCTCCCAGCTGCAGAGCTCATGTACATTGTCCTCTCCTCTCTAGGAACTTAACATTACCCATGTTGCTGCCATCTCTTGGGTTGAGAGAGTATCCTCAATGGTTGAGGAGGGAGGGTCTCTAAGACCAAAATCTGCTCTTGGTTTTCTCATAATCTCTCCAAAAGGGAGGGAAAACTCCAACTCTCCAGTGAAAGGTCCTTTTTATAGGGTTTGCACATAGCAATGGCTATGATTCACACAATTCAATCAATTCATTCCCAATCCATGGGAAAAGTCTCATCATTTTATAATAAGCTCATCAGATTGATCAGGGAACTCCCCAGATCATCTCCATTTTTTTAAATTCCCAGTCCCTAGCATAGTACCAAGCTCAATTCATTGCTGAATTAAATTAAAGGTTGCAATTAGCTCTTAAAATCTAGAAGGCCCAGATGGTATGTGAAAGAGAGCTAGATTTGAAAATCATAGGACCTAAATTCCAACACTGGCTCTCCTACTTACTACCCGGGGTGAGTCACTTAACACCCATGGGTCTGTGGGCCTCAGTTTCCTAACCTGTAAAAGCAGGGGCTGGAATAGATGACTTGTAAGTTTTCATTCAATTCTAAATCTGGAAGCCTATCACCTTGTGAACTGAAGGAAGGCATAAAGGAGCTGGACCACTTGGCTGTGAGGAAAAAGCACTGGACTGAGTGTCAGAAAACCAAGCTTGAAGAGCAGGCTCTAACTCTTATGGGATCCTGAGTAAATCCCTTCCTCTTTCAGTTTCTCTTTCATAGGATTACTGAGAGGTAAAGGACTTTGTAAATATTAAAATGCTATATGAATATGAACTATTACCATCATCATTATTCCTTGGCTTACATGATGCTGCACATCCACTGTTCACCTCAGGTGTGTGCTGGTAAATATTTAACAATATGCTCTGAAAAAAATATATATGTAAGACACATTTTTAAATTTAATCTGAATTTTCTCCATCACTTTCTTAAGTCTAGACAATCAATAAAACAATAAATCAAGCCCTCATTTGTAGGATTTGTCAATTTCTAAAGTATAAATGTTCACTCTGAAAATTTGATAATTGGCTCTCCTGAGCTACTTTGAGCTGACTCATGCTCTTTCTCTCTTTATCTGTGAGTATCTTCCAAGGTTCTGTCCTTAGCCTTTTTTTTCTTTCTACACTCTTTCCCTTGGTGATCTCAATAATTCCCAAATCTATATGTCCAGCCCTAATCCCTTGTGACCACTTCTGCCTCCTGTTGGTATCAAATTCAAGAAGCCAAAAACTAAATTCATCCTCTTCCTTCCCCAAATCTGCCTTTTCTTCCAACTCTTTTGAAGGCACCACAATCCTCTCCAGTGTCCAAGCTAGAGTTCTCTTTGGTTCCTCCTTGTCCCTCACACACACACATACAATCAGGCAGCGAATCCTCTGGATTCTTCCTCCACATATTTTTTTTTTTAAATCCATCTCTCCCCTCCCTTCCTCTCACTGCAGCCATTCCAGTACAGACCCTACTTCAAAGTCTTTCACTGGGAATATGGTAGCAGCTTTCCAATTGGTGTCCCAGCTTCCAATCCCACTCTCTCCAATTAATAATCTAAATGCTACTTGAATTTTCTTCTTAATATTCTGCTCACATCACTTGTCTAACTCAAAAACCTCCTGTGACTTTCAGTGACTTATAAAAATAAAACTCAACCATTGACATGTATCTCCATCTTACTTGTCTGGACATCTCAAATTACTCCCCCTTCGTGTACATTGCACTTCAGTCAAACTAAATTCTATGAGCAAGAGTCCCGTCCTGTCTGACTGCCTTTGTTCCACTGGAGTGCTTTCCTTCTCCACTCAGGTCCATCACCAGAACACCTTCCCTGATTCTCCCAGTGAAAGTGATCTCTTGCCCAATCGCTTTCTACCTTGTGTTACAAATCCTTCTTAAAGTGTAAGCTCCTGGAGAATAAGGGCTGTGCTTTTTGATCCTAGTACTCCCTCTGGAAATGACTTGGAAACTTGGCATGTATTTTGTACTTAATTTGTTGTATGTATCTTGGATTTCTCTCCCCACCCCATGCACAGTAGATTGTAAGCTCCTTGGAACTTGTTTTGGGTTTCTCTTTGGATCCAAGGGGTCTCCCAGTGCCTTGTACTGTGCACACAGATGTTTGCTGAGTTGGATCTTTGCCTCCCCAAAGGCCCAGCGCAGGGCACTCACTGCCTATAGAATAGTCAGTCCGCACCGAGAGTGGTTGCATGGGGGATAGGGAGGGGATGGAAGGGAGAGTAGGGAGGGGACGGGGTAGGGGGCTAGGGAGGGGGGGTATGGAGGGGATGGGGAGGGGGCAGAGGGGATGCTCAGATACAAGTAAAAGTTGGTGGAGCAGACCAGAGGGAAAGTCAAAATTATGCAAAGGTAACCAGAGAAAAGGAAGATTTAAGTATTGCCCTTTAAAGACACAGGCTTCCAAGCTGGGCCTATCTGAGGAGAGCACTTCTGTTCTGTCCTCCCAACCCCCTTATCTGCACCGGAAGTGTCCCTTCCTTGGGCGGGAGGAGGGGGGCAGGTTCATAGAAGTATGGAATGTTAGAGCTGGAAGCGCCCTTGGAGATCACCCCCCTCATTTTACAGAGGAGAAAACAGGTCCAGGGAAGAGACTTGCCCAAGGTCATACATGTAGTAAGTAACCGAGCTTGATGACTTTATCGGCCCCCCTCCCCCTCTCCTGCAATTCGCAGAGGCCTAGAAGTCGGAGCGCACTAGCAGATGTCTTTTCCAGCACCCTCTAAAAGCTGAGGACGAAATGAGGACTGGAGAGAGCAAGATACTTGCCCAAGGTCACAGCAGGAAAGTCAGGATTCGAGCCGAGTTTCCCTTTCCAGTTCATTTGGCTGCCCGGGAGGGGAGTTTCACACACATCCGTGATGCCCGCTGTCTGCTCTCAATGCCCCCCGCTGCCCTGCCAGTCAGGGCGCCCTGGCCCTGCCAAGGGGCTCCCCCCACCCCCGCCCCGCCTGGGAGTTTACAGACGTGACGTCACCGCCCCCTCCCGGAGTCCCCGGCTCCATTTAATGGTCGGGACGCTGGGACCTCGGGGCGCGGGGACAGCACCCAGGCAGCGGCAGCCGAGCAGAGCTCAGTGGAGGAGCCCAGCGGAGACAGCGGGAAGATGTCTGGGCCCCGGGTCCCCAATGAGAGGCCAGCGGGCCCTGGGGGCGTGAAGCGCGGGAGGCTGCAGCAGGAGACAGGGGCCGTGGGCTCCAGGGTGACCGTGGTGCTAGGCGCACAATGGGGGGACGAGGG
This sequence comes from Pseudochirops corinnae, assembly GCA_028646515.1. Lineage (NCBI taxonomy): Eukaryota > Metazoa > Chordata > Mammalia > Diprotodontia > Pseudocheiridae > Pseudochirops > Pseudochirops corinnae. The sequence goes on along the minus strand of CM053585.1, from coordinate 312,564,252 downwards.
CAAAGGCAAGGTGGTGGACCTGCTGGCCACCGACGCCGACGTCATCTGCCGCTGCCAGGTGCGTGCACGCCGAGACCTCCCCCAGACACCGGGGACAGGGGGGCAGCAGCACTCCGCTCGATGGCCTCCAACTATTGGAGACCAGCTCCTCGGCTCCGACCATTCCCATACCCCTTTCCAACCCCTCCCCAACTCCTGGGACCTCATAACTTCCCCAGGGCCTCCATCTCCTTCCCCCAGAGACCTCCAGAACCTCCACCCCACCTCTTTCGAACCCTCAGGACCCCCCACCCTTAGGACCCCCATAACCCTCCCTAGAGGACCTCAACCGTGCCTTGGAAATTGAGACTCTAACCTTCCTCAAGAACCCCTGCAAATCTTTCCCTGGCTTTCAGAGATCCCTGAGAATCCTTCACTCCCCTTCCTCAAACATCAACTACTCCCGTCCCAGGAGAACCACCTACACAGATCCCCACACACATTTCTCTCTTCACCAGGATTCCTCTTATCTTCGCCCTAATTCTGCTAACACCCCTACTCCATTCCCATACACCCTTCCCCCTGACACCCCCTCATAGAATTTTAGAGTTAAGACCATTGGTGAGAAATGTCCCCATCCCTTTTCTCAGGGCAACTTCTAGGGGCGGGGGTGGGCTAGAGATGGAGTGCCCCCCTGCTAAGAGTGGCCGCAGTCCCAAATAGCCTCCTCCTCCCCTGAGGGTAAAGGAGAGGGACAAGGCTGAGGGGGTGGGGTGCAAGGCTGAACTATAAATAAAGAAAAGGCACAGAAGCTACTCAGCTGTGGACACCAGATCCTGAGGTGGAGGGAGGCGGAGGAGGAGAGGGGGCTGGGACAGCGCCTAGTGTCAGGTATCTGCCTTCCCTTCTCTGACTTCTACACCCACTCGATTTGGAGTCAGAGAGGACACAGGGGGAATCTTGGCTCTGTTCCTACCTCTGTAAACTTGGGCAAATTACTTAAGCTCTCTCACCTCATTTTCTTCCTCTGAAAGGAGGAGGTTTTATTAAATGACCCTTACCATTCAGTTCTAAAGCTACAGTGCCTCAGTTTCCTTATCTCTAAAATGTAATATTTCAGCAATTTAAGCAACGTCTATTAAGCACATCCTTGTGCTAAGTGCTTCAGAATATAACAAAACTCCTCTAACTGCTTATAGCCACAAAATAGATGTAAGTAAGCAAAGGGAGTGAAATAAATAGGTGGCATAGTGCATGAAATATTGGATCTGGAGTCAAGAAGACCCAAATTCAAATCCTTGCCTAGTACATGTTAGTGTCTTAGTATGGTGGGTGACCCTAGAGTAAGGTATTTAATCACTGTGTTCCTTAGTTTCCTCATAAGGAGTTTGAACTCAAAAGAATTGTAAAGTCCCTTCCAGATAAGTACAAAGGAGTGATGAAGGCAGAATTCTATGAGAAATGGGAAAATGGAGCTACCACTTTCTCTCACTTGGGGGCATCAGAGTTGACTTCATGGAGGTAGTGGCATTTAAGCTAAGTGGTCCTAGAGTTGTCAATCAATAGCCATTTATTAAGCACCTACTATGTGCCAGGCACTGGTGCTAACAACTGGAGATACAAGAAGATGAAAGATACAAGGAGATACAAGGAGCTGAAAGATACAAGGAAGTGGAAGATACAAGGAGGTGAAAGATAGGAGGAGATACCTGGAGGTGAAAGATACAAGGAGATTCAGAGAGGTGAAGGATACAAGGAGATGCAGGGAAGTGAAAGATACAAGGATATGCAGGGAGGTGAAAGATACAAGGAGAAGCAAGGAGGTGAAAGATACAAGGAGATACCTGGAGGTGAAAGATACAAGGAGATGCAGGGAGGTGAAGGATACAAGGAGATGCAGGGAGGTGAAAGATACAAGGAGATACCTGGAGGTGAAAGATACAAGGAGATGCAGGGAGGTGAAAGATACAAGGAGATGCAGGGAGGTGAAAAATACAAGGAGATGCAGGGAGGTGAAAGACAGTCTCTGCCCTGCAGGAACTCAGGAGAGATTTCAGCAATTGATCCAATCAACATGCATTTATTAAACCCCTCCTGTGTTCTAGATATTATGCTATACAATAGGGATAAAAATGACAAAAATGAAATTATCCCTACCCTAAGAAGCTTACACCATATGGAGGGAAATAACATATAGAAATTAAAACAAATACAAAATGTATAGTGATACAGACTGGACCTTGATTTCACAGAGATCTCCCCAATATGGACACTCCTACCGGTAGTTAATGGATGCGATTTATAGTCTGGGAGTTGCCTAGAGTACTAAGAGGTTGTGTGGACGTGCCCAAGGTCACACAACCAATATGGGTCAGAAATGATCCTTAAAACCATGGCTTCCTGGCTCTGTATAAAACATATAGAAAATACAAAGTAATTTGGTAGGTGGAGGCTAGGGAAGACCAACAGCTGGGAGAAGGAGAAAAAGGCTAATGTAAGAGGTGAAATGAGTTGTGAAGGATGTTAGAGTTAAAAGTGGAGGTGAGAAAGGAGTGAACTCCAGGTACAGAGGAGAGCCTGTGCAAAAGGTACAGAGACATAGAGACAGGAATGGAGTGTCCTGTTTGGACCAGTTTGTTTGGAAAGTAGAATGTGTGAAGGGTATTAATGTGCTCTTATAGAAAGTCTAGAAAACTATATTGGAGCCAGATTGTGAAGGAATTTAAATGCCAAACAAAGGAGTTTATATTTGATCCTGGAGGCAATGGGGAGACATTGAACATTTGGGGTCAGGGGAGTGACTTGTTCAGACTATGGCCATTGTAAGGAGGTTGGAGAAGGGAGAGAGACAGAGGTAGAGAACCAATTACAGAGGAGTGCTGTGACACATGAGGTAGTCAGTCCGTCAGTAAGCATTTATTACATACCTACTATTGCTAGGCACTGTGCTAAGCACTGGGAATACAAAACAAAACAGCAAAAGAGCCCCTGCTCTTGAGGAGCTCACATTCTAACGAGGTATTAGTAATGGAGAGGGTATCCATGAGGCATGGTTTGAATCAAGACAGAGAGATGGGAAAAAGGAAGAGTAGTCTAGTTTGACTGGAATGTAGTATGAAGGGGAGTAGCATGAGGCAAGGTTAGCTGTATAGGATCCAAGACAGATGGGAGGGCCCTGAATACAAATTTATACTTTATTTGTTAGGCAATGAGGGGCTGGCAGCTAGGCAGCACAATGGATAGAGCACTGGGCCTGGAGTCAGGAAGACTTCTCTTCATGAGTTCAAATCTGGCCTAAGATACTTACTAGCTGTGTGACCCTGGGCAAGTCACTTAACTCTGTTTGCCTCAGTTTCCTCCTCTGTAAAGTGAGCTGGAGAAGGTAAACCATTCCAGTATCTTTGCCAAGAAAACCCCAAATGGGGTTTTGAAGAGACAGAAAATTATTGAAGTAATTGAACAATAATGGGGAGCCACTGAAGGTTTTTTGGTAGGGGAATGACACGAACAGGACATGGTACCCAGCACTATGGAGGAAACAAAGAGAAATGCAACATCTATCTTCCCTGTTAGAGTTATGGTCTAGCAGCTCTATCTGCCTACTTCCCCTCCACACACACATACCGTGCTTCTTCTGGCAAGACAAACTTTTCATTTCTGGATTTTGATCTTATATTCCATTCTACCAAACCTGTAATTCATAGAATTTTAAAATCATAAGATGTCAGAAAAGGGATCCTAGAATATTGCATAATAGTAACAGTACAATGTATATAGCATTTTAAGGTTTGCAAAGTACTATACATGTATCATCTCATCTGATCCTTACAACAGCCTTGCATGATAGGCACCCCATTCTCCATTTTATGGAGAGTCAGAAACTGACTGAGTCTGAAAGAGAGTAAGTGGTTTTCCTGGTGTCGCCTCAAAGGCAGCAAGGTTCTGGACTACTACAGGATTCAGATTCAGGTCTTCCTGACTTCTAGTCTGGCATACTTTCCAAGAGAAGAAAAGATTTACACAAAGTAACACAGCTCCAAGCTACTAATCTGTTCCCTTGTATTAACATCTCAAGTCTATTTGTTAGCACACTGTGCTTACTGAAGCACACGTTTCTATAGCATTTTAAGATTTACAAAATACCTTCCCTGAAACACTCCTGGGAGGTAGCTAGCATAGATACTATTATCTCCATTTTACAGAAGAAGAAACTGAGGCCAGAGAAAATGACTTGCCCAAATTTACACAGTTAGCAGGTAGCAACCAGGATTTGAACCCAGCGTTTCTTGATTCCAGTGTTATTTGGCCTATATTACAATTATCTCACATCTCCCCTTCTTCCTCCATTTAGAAATCTCTTGATCAGGTTCAGAAGTAACCTGGTAAGCTTTCTTCCCAGTTCTTGGGATTCATCCTTTGGCAGGAGCCCACTGGGCCAATATTAGAAACCATGGCTCTGAAAACAAAACTCCATTCTCTAGTATCATCTCTGTAGCCAGTGGGTCTCATTCCTTAAAGGGTAGCATACACCCACCCTGTCATACTTACCCCCCTTCCCCATCATTCTGAACTCTGTACAAACCTCCTTCCCCAACTTCCACTGAGTTCCTTTCTTCCCATACCCCTTAACACCCTCCCCAAACTCCCTGAAATGTCCCATTCCAGATCCTTCCACTGTGCTCTCTGGTATGCCTGTTCCATAGGTAACAAATTTGATTTCATCTTAAGCCTTTTCCTTTCTCACTCCTTCCATCTTCTTGCTCTCACCAAAACCTGACTCCCTCTGGAAGACACAGACTATCTGGCCACCCTTTACAGTACCAGTTGAACTTTCACTCATGCCATATGAAGGTATAGTCATGGTATCAGAATCATAATACTCCTTGATCCCCATTACCACTTCCAGACTATCCTACCACCATCATTCAATAACCTCTCCTTTGAGGTTCATTCAATCCATATTTATCACCCAGTCAAGCTTCTGATAGGTATTCTTCATCAACCCCAGGACACTCTCCTTCCTTCCTCAATGAGTTCAGTGCTTGGATCACATTCTTTCTCTCCCACTTCATTTCCTGCCCTCATATTAGGGGCCTTTAATGTACATATTAATACTCTAACACCCTAATTTTCCAATTCTTCAGTTTACTTATTTCCATGGTCTTTACCCTGTCTCAACCACACACAGAGATGGTCACACTCTTGATCTTGCCATAACCCACAAGTATTCTACTTAAAGAACCATGAAATTCCATTATCTGATCATAGCATTTTAGGAGTTTGTCTTTCCCTTTGCTCAATCCTATTCTTTGTCTTCATTGTGGCCTTCAATCTCTCCAACCCCTCGGTTCCTTCCCAAGCTATCTCCACTATGCTGGTCACCTTTTTATCAATTTCCTATCTTGACTTCTCGGTGACCAAGTCTACTGTACACTCAAGTGCCTTTCCCCCTTATCCTATCACCAATCTTGACCTACCAGACCTCAGCTTTGTATTCCACCATCCACTGCCTTCACTTCTATTCCCATGCTGCTGAACAGAGCTGGAGAAAAGTCACAAAACCATGACGAAAGTGTATTCACTGAAAATGTATGTTATATAATCTCAACTCCCTTTCTCCTTTTACGTGTCCCTAATTGAGTCACTAATGCACTCACCACATTAGCTATTCCAGATCTTTTTATCTCTTCTTCCTCATACCTCACATGGTAGCCCTAACCTTCACCCTCTCCACTGGGAACCTTTCCTCATATTTCACCAAAAATTTTTTTTAAAAAGCCCACCAAGAGTTTTATCTTCCCTTCTCCTTATTATCTCACATCACTCACATGTCTTACCCTATTATCTCCCCCTTCACACATTTTCATATGAAGATTTGACCTTTTTCCCCTTGCAAACCAAGAACCGTCTTCATGCTCCCTTTGATCCCACCCATTCTGTCCTATCTTCTCCAGCAGATTCCCTCCATCATCCCCACTTTTAATAGTCATCAGTCTGTCATTGTCTACTAGCCATTTTTCTGCTGCCTACAAACATCTCTCCTATCCTAAGAAAACTCCTCACCATCTCACTAGCTGTATGCTATATTGTTCCTTCCTTTCATGGCCAGACTCCTATAGATACCTCCACTTCCTCTCCTCTCATTGCTTTTTATTCTCTTTCAGCATGACTTTTAACCTCATCATTCAACTAAAATTGCTGTCTCCAAAGTTAACAGTCATCTCTCCACCGTCAAGTCTAATGGCCTTTTCTCAGTTCTCTTCCAGGCTGTCTGCAATAGCCTCCTAATCGGTCTCCCTGACTCAGGTCGATCCCCTGTCCAGTCTATCCTTCAGTCAGCTATCAAAATGATCTTCCTAAAGAACAGATCTGACCAGGTCACCCCCCTACTCAATAAACTCCAGTGCTCCCTAAAGTCCCCAGGATCAAATACAAAATCCTTTTGTACTTTTAAAGCCTTCACAGTCTGGTACCTTTCTAAATGTTTTACACTTCATTCCTCTCTAAGATCATTCTGTGATTCAGGGACACTGGCCTCCTACTGTTTCTCACACTTACCAAAGCATCTCGAGACTTCATGGGGAACAGGGAAGGGAATAAACTGTTATTACTCCTATTTTACAATTGAAAAAACTGAGACAGACAGAGGTTAAGTGACTTACCCAGGGTCACACGGCTAGTAAGTGTCTGAGGCTGGATTTGAATTCAGATCTTCCTGACTCCAGGTCCAGCTATCTATCCACTATACTACCTAACTGGCTGTCTTTTGCTAGCTCTATCCATGGCTTTTCACTGCTGTGCCCCATGCCTGGAATGTTTTCTCTCTTCCTCTCTGCCTCCTGACTTCCCTTGTTTCTCTCAAGAATCTGTTAAAAATCCCACCTTCTACAAGAACCCTTCCCAGTCGAGGCTCTTTGCTCCCTCCTCCCCCTCAGCCCCTACTCCCAGTTTCTTCCCTCTGAGATGACCTCCCATTCATACAGACCTATCTTATAAGTATCTAGCTGTCTGCATGCCTCCTCACATTGGGCTGTGAGTGCCCTGACAGCACAGACGGCCTTTCTTTTTTTCCCCAGAGCTTAGCAAAGAACCCAGTGCATAGGAAGTGCTTCAGAAATATTTATTGACTTGTTCTGTCCCCAGATCCTCCTCTCTCCCCCACCCCAAGCTGGGAGAAGAGATAATAACATCGAAGTCCCAAATCCTCCTATTTCCTGCCCAGGACTTCAGGGTCATTAAAAAGACTTTAAAAATAGCATGGGCTTTAAAAATCAGCCTTCAGTAATCCACAAGGCAGACAATGAGAAGTGACTTTCAGATCTGAGACTAACCGTAATAACGACAACAGCAGAGACAGCAATAATGCTATTTTAACATTTACAAAAGACACAGCATAATATCCTGGAGCAGTTTTCCAAAGTGTGGTCCTAAGACTCTTTCAGGAGGGGCCTTGAGGCCAAAACTATGCTCATAATAATTACAAGATGTGTTCATTTCTAATCTAGTCGATTTTGATAGGTACATCCCACAGAAATAAACACTCATGGTGAGGGAAGGGATCCTCAGTAATTTTTAGGAACCTGAAAGGGTCCTAAAGGACCAAAATGTTGGAGAGCTGCTGGGGTAGAGGATCCCAAGCCCTCCCTCATCTTGGTGTCAGGAAGACCTGGGTTCAGGTCCTGGTTGCATGACTGAGAACTTCAAAGGACATCAGGCAGCTCTCTGAAGCTCTGATTTACAGCCCAGTTGTTGATCTACATGGAGTGAGGAGTTCCTCACATTGATGAAACCCCCAAACTACCGAAAAACACAAACCCAAAAATTATTTTACAAAATGCTTTTCCCACATAACCTTATAAGGTAGGTAATATGATTATCATTATCCCCATTTTGCAAAGGAGAAACTGAGGCTCAGAGGGGAGAAGGAATTTGCCCAAGATAAAATAATTCCTACTATATCCAAAGCACTATGGTGTGTACTCCTTCTGCTGCCCTCCACTGCTTGATTGGAAAAGATAAAAGTACTTTACAAAGTGTACTCCAAATTCCACGTCCATACCTAGAAGAAAACTTCCAACATGCATGTTCACTTGGTGCATGCATAAGGAACATCTAAAACCTTAATGTATCAGGTCAGGTCTTGGGTGTAAATTGGACTTGTGTACAGCAGGAGGAGTGTAACAGATGAGAACAGATAGAGGCCTGTCTGGAAGCCATCAGCAGGCAGTTGTGAAAGCTGTCGAGTTTTTAGTGAGAGGAGCAGAGCAGTGGATTGAAGAGGACTGGGCAGCAGATTCGGGAATCCAGTCCCTGGGGTTTACAGAAATTAGCAGGAACAGGGCTGAATAGGTGAAATCCTATCTGGCAGCCCCTTCCTGCCCTGCAGTGAGTCCAGGCTGAGGGACTGGTCAGCTTCCACCAGAGAGTGTACTTGGGAAAAACCCTCGTCTGAGAATCAGGAGAATGGGGTCCCAGTCCCAGCTTTGCTACTGAATTTCCATGTAACCTTGGGCAAGTCTTTTTCCCTTCTCTTGTCTCATTGAGTTTGAATCCTGTGACTAAAATAGGGCTCTGGAAGGGTATGCCTTATTTAGAAGAAATAAGATAGGCAAAGGAGAAAGCAGACTAGTATTTTATGTATTATATGTGTGTATATATATATATATATATATATATATATATATACATATATACATATATATGTTTATATTATGAGTTCTCTATGAGTTTAATGAGTTCAGTATTTTATGTACTGTATATATATATATAGTATATATACTATGTATATACTATATGTGTGTTTATATATATATATATATATATATTATAATTATATAGCTGGAGATAGATAATGTGAAGAAAACCAAGAATCAGGAGGGAAGCATATGAAAACCCTTTGGATGAAGGTCAATGAAGGCAAAAATAGAAACAATATTTTTGTGGGAATATACTATAGGCCACTTGGACAGAAGGAGGAAATAGATGAGGGTTTTTAGAAGGGCTCAGATACATGGCATGAAGGCATGATATATTAGTGACAGGGATAGGCACCAGACCTATGATTTTATTATTAAAGGGAACATGAGAATGAAGGAATTCCCTCTATAAATGCAGTTCTGAAGGTTAAATGACTTGCCCAGGCTAATAAAGCCATTGCATGTCAAAGGCAGGAATTGAACTAAAATGTTCCTGGCTCTGAAGATGGCTCTTTATCCATTGCACTCCACGGTCTCTCCTCTCAGGACCTCAGTCTAGATATATACTGGAGCTCTCTGTCTTTGTCAAAGTAGTGCCCCCAGTTTCTTGATTTGTCCTAATGATTTAACCCTTCAAAAGTTGAAAAGGAAATTAAACTCTAGATTCTCACCAATAAGGAAAAACTATTTCCTGGGGTTACAACGATGGGAACTTTGGTGGGGAGTGACAATTCCACCTTAGAATTTGTGATCAGGAAGAGGAAAGCTAGGGATACTCTGAAATGTACCCTAAATTTCTAAAGTGCCAATTTAAAAGGGTACAGAGAAAGGGTAAGGTCCTATGAGCAAAGATATTACAGGGGGAGTCAATACAGGAGGTCTAATAGTAGCTGGCCCTTGTATAGGATTCTATTTGCAAGGTACTTTATATGTTATCTCATCTGATCCTCACAGAAACCCTATGAGGTTGGCTATTATTACCCCCATTTTATGGGTGAGAAAACTGAGGTCCAACAATGTTAAGTGACTCACCGGGAGTCACACAGCTAATAAGTATCAGAGACAGGATCTGAACCCACGTCTTCCTAGTTTTAAGTCCAGAACTCTTTCCACTGTGTCACATAGCTACCTGAAGACATGAAGAGAAAAAGTTGCAGGAAGAAAAAGGACTAATTGTCTAAAGAGACTGACATGGATACATGGAGAACTCATTAATCAGCTTAGATTTTTCTGTGGGTAAGACCCAGGACACTCTTGCTTGAACTGAGTTACCTCACTCTCAGTGGGAGAGCTCCTTCACTTTGTGCTGTCTGGTAAATATTCTCCTATATATGTTTTATCGTATTTTTATTTTATTACCAATTTGGATAAATGGATTTCTTTAAAGAAAAAAAGTCTGAGAGATAGAAGCAAGGGCAAATATTGGAAAATTAATATAAAAGCATGGCACATGTCTATAAGGTTCCTGTTAGGAGACACAGTAGGTGGGAAGAACAGTAAAGACATCTGAAATGTATGGGGCAGGTGTATTGGGGAAGAGAAGTGAATCACATGATTGACTGCTACTGGCTGGACTGCCAATTTTGGAGTAACATCGCTCACATATGGATTGGGTGGCACTAAATTGACGTCCCTTCCCACTCTGGGATTCCATGATTTCTCTCTGGGCCTCAGTGTATTCATGGGCAAACTTATTTTGATAAAAGTTGTACCATCCATTTCAAAGTGGTTTTGTGAGGAGTGTTTGCCAACCTTAAGACAGTATAGAAATGTAAAGTGTCATCTCCATCATCATCCTCCATAAAATGAGGTCAGACGTTAGTGGGAGGATTGTATTTCATTCTGAGCATTATGTTTTAGGAAGAGCATTGGGTATAAGGCATGAGGATAAGCCCCTCTCCACTAGTTCAGGTAAACCTCTTCTCCCTTTTTGGAGGGAACTCCTGGGGTTGCTTTCAGATATAAAAGAGAATATACGGACATTACTGGAAAGAGATAGACAAATCAAACTATACTGAGGATCTGGAAAGAAAGTTATGTACTCTGAAGAACCAATGCCAATGGAGACAGAGCAATGGGAGAATTGTGGGAGAAAGTGAGACCGAGGACCTTGTCTTTGCTAAAAGTCTATCAGAGAACCCCATGCACTGAAGAATGATAACTACAGAGGCATTATGGGAGGAGCAAACCTGAGGATTTTGCTCTTATCAATATTAGAGGGATCAACACAACAGGGAAACAGATGCACTGAGGGTACATGGAGCTAGTCTCTTTCATAGTACTCTGAGTTATGTGGCCTTGGTGGCTTCCAGGAGTGAGATAGACTCTAGCAACCCTGAACCACAAAAATCTAATAATGTATGTTGGAAAGACTATATAGAACCCTGTGGAAGGTGGAGGAGAATTTTTCTGATGGTCAAACGGCTATGTCCATTCTGTATTTCTTTGTTAGGCATCACATAGCCTGAGTGCTTGCATGGGAACCTGAGGGCCCTGTACGAGAGACAAAAATGAGTCAAATACAGGCATTCTTAAGGTTTCTCTGATTGGTGTGATGAGCCAGAACAATTTAGTAGGAGACCTCCTCAAAATTGTATCTAGGTCTATGATGACACAGAATCATTAAAGAAAGAACCTGAGTACAAAGAATATCAAATCTGTACTTTTAATATGGAATTTAGACTTTCAGATCTCAGGGGCCGGGTCCAAATGACACATGCTATGATGATCAATTGCAACAAATTCAGAGGAAGGTGATCAAAGGCTTGAAAACCCTGTCCAGTAAGCAACAGTTGAAAAAATTGCATATGCTTCGTCTGAAAAAGAGAAGAGTTCCACATGTGATTTTTGTTGTTGTTTGAATAAGTGAGTTTCTTTAACAAAAAAAAAAAACATGTCTAGGAGATAGAAGCAAGGGCAAATATTGGAACTGAACATAAAAGCATCGCACATGTCTATAAGATTCCCATTGTTGTTCATTTGTTCAGTCATGTCCTATTCTTCATGACCCCATGACCCAGAGGACCCCAGGCCCTTCTGTCCTCCACTATCTCCCAAAGTCTGTCCAAACTCATGTTCGTGGCTTCTGTGACACTATCTATCCATCTCATCCTCTACCGTCCCCTTCTCCTTTTGCCCTCAATCTTTAGCAGGCTTTAAAATATTTCTCTGCTAAATAAAATGATCTTCAGACTCAAAAGTATGGGGAGGGAACAATTACCAAGGAAATGAAATCTAAGATAAGTGAGGGAAATAGTTCAGAGATGCCCTCTCTGTCCTCAGTCACTTCAGGCCTATAGGAACTACATCTCAAGTTATTGAAAAGCACAGCTGTGAATGCTGAGCCAGTGTTGGGGCTCTGTGAAAATCTGTAGTAAATGGGAGAGCTGCTACAAGAATGGAAATAGGAAAATGCCACGTTCTGCATTTCAAAAAAGAAGGTTAAATTCTTCAGATTTGTGGCCCAGGCAGGCAGCTTGATTTAATTTCTGGCAAAATTCTGAAAAAATTACTGAAGATATGGTTTGTGAACATTTAAAAAGAAAATGGTGATTACTGTGAGTCAGCATAGATTCTTTGGGGGTAAAAATTCTTGACAGACCAATGTCACTTTTTTGGATTAGGGTTAGTAAACTATTAAAATCAAATGATTGCCACAGCATACTTGGATTGTGGTGAGTTATCTGGCAGTCTCTTAAAACATTCTTGTGGACAAAATGAAGGAGATTTAGGCCATCTGATATAAGGGATTTGGAGCCAGTTGCGTGGACCCAGAAAGTAGTGATTAATAAATTCATGAATGCCTTGAATTAATTCCAGTTCATTCTAAATAATTAACTGGAAGATCTTTAATAGATTACCATGTGAAAACTGGCCTTATGTGGACTTCAATATTTTAATCAAAGACTCGGATGAAGACATGTTGATCACATCAGGTGAAACAAAGCTGACAAGGAAACACAACATCAGGCTTGTCAGTTAGCCAACAAACACTTATTAGACATTTCCCATATTCCAGGCACTGTGCTAAGTTCTTGGGATAAAAAGAAAGGCAAAAGACAGTCCTTGCCCTGCCCACAGTCTAATGGGGGAAGACAACAAGCAAAAACTAAATACAAATAAGCCACAGGCACACACGCGCACACATAAATATATATAATAAAAATGGAAAATCAGATAATAATAAATAACAGAGGGAAGGCACTAGAATTGAGAGGTTAGGAAAAATCTTCCCAAAGAAGGTGGGTTTTTAACTGGGATTAGAATGATGGACTGAATTTAAGAAATGAAATTTTATAGGGAGAAATGTAAAGTCCTACACTTGGGTTCAGAAAACTAATTATACAAGAATTATATTGGGGAGGTTCAGCTAAACAGTAGTCCAAAGCAAAAAGGCCTGATATCCCATTGAGCAAGGGTTTTAGTGAATGGACTACAAACTAAGTATGAGTAAAGAGCATGATATGACAGTCAAAAATGCTAATGTAATCTTAGGCTGAATTAATAGAGGCATAGTATGCCCAGAGAAAAGGAGATGATAGTCTCCCTGTGGTTGGCCATGGTCAGAGTTCCCTTTGGGGTACCACAGTTTGGAAATGACATAGACAAAGTTCTTGGTCTAGGACAAGGAACCAAATGCTATGTCATTTGAGGAAGATTTGAAGGAACTAGGAGTATTTGATGCATAGAAGAGAGTTTTAGGGTAGGGGTGGAAGAAAATCATCTGTCTCTACAACTGTTTATGAGGCTGTCACGTGAAAGAGGGACCATATTTGTTTTGCTTGTTTTTAGGAGACAGAATTAAGAGCAATGGGTAAAATGTGGGAAGACGAATATTAAGAAAGTGAAATGGGCTGTCTCAGTAAGTGATGAGTCTCTTAATAATGAACATCTCCAACAGAGGCCAAGGTCCACTCACTGGGGCTGTTTTAGAGGGGATCCATGCTTCATTTATGTCTTCAACTAGCTGACCTCTAAGATTGCTTCTAGGTTTTAAGTTCTACAAAAAATTATTAAAGGAAGAACCTTAGTACATATAATGACAAAGTTGTACTGGACCTTTTAACATAGAACTTAGGCTTTCAGGATCTGAGAAATCATCTTGCTCAAGGTTATGGAGCTATTAAATAGCATGACTCGAACTGGAACCAAGTCTCTCACTTTCTAGGCAGGATTTTTTCCCATTATATTGTGCCAGGTGGTAGAATAGGAGCGCTGTCCCGGGATTCAGGAAGCTTGGCTCAGTTCAGACATTTTCTGTATGACTATGGGCAAGTCATTGCACTATTTTGAGTTTGTGGCCTCATCTATAAAATAGGCATGATAATATCCTAATAATAATAAAATGTAATTATAATATGCCTATTATAAGAAATATAATAATATAGTATATGTAATAACATAAATATAATATTTATATTATTTATTATTAATATAATTATTATGAGGAAAGCATTTTGCAAACCTTAAAGCACTATGGAAGAGGGAAATATTATTATTATAAGACCATAAATCTAGAGATGAACAGAACCACAGAGGCCATTTACTCCAACTTCCTCATTTTATACAAAAGAAACTGAGACTCAGAGCGCTGAGTGAGTTGGCTACAGTCATACAGGCGGTAAGCACCAGCGGGCTTGAAACCATGTCCCTTGATTCAAGAGCCGAGGGCATTCTATTCTATTTTCTGTCTTTCTCTATATGCACTAACATACTTCCTCCTAATTATATAATTACTATTATGGTCTCTGGTCACTTCTTTCTCCTGTTCTTCCTTTTTCTCCACATTCTCTCTCCTTTTTCTTTATTCTCTCTCTACTCACTCTTTTTCTCCTCCCCTCTATTCTTTTCTCTTCATTTTCTCCCTCTTTGATTTCTATTCTCTTTCTATCTCTCTTCTCTCTATCTCCCCTTACGCTCAGTTCTCAATTCTCTGGGCGACCCTCATTTCTTCCCCTTGCCAACACCTGAGCAGGGTGGTGCTAAGAGGGGTATAAGCTGGCACAGAAAGGTGTGTGTCCAACTGTCCAAACTCCAATTGAAGTGACTTAGGAGTTCTCTGTCACTTTGTTTTATCCTAGCCTTTCCTTACCCCTGGGAACACAGCACAGGAACACACACATACCAACCACTAGTGAATAGTGTTATGGAAGGAATTCTTGGTCATGGTCAGGCTAAATGCACATGAATAATATGAGCCTATAGCTTTTAAGATCCCTTTCTCCTCTTAGATTATCTGATTTTACTTATGTAACTTCCATGCAGAGAGAAGAATGAAGAAATTCTCCTTCAATGAGAATGAATAGTTTTGCAATTTTGGCATGGTTCTCATTATTGTTATTAGTTAATAGTCATATTATCATATATTATATGATATATTTATTAATTAATATTATTATTATTATTAGTTGAAATTTCTTTAAATTGAGCCAAAATCTGCCTTGGCTACTTCTGTTGCTCCTAAATCTGCCCTCTGAGATTAAGAAGAACAAAATAAACCATCAATCCAACAAGATCTTCCTGGAATAATCATTCAAGTACTCCAAGATAACAATTACTTCCCCTAAGCATTCTTTCCCCACCTAGGATGGGACTGAGTCAGGTTTTTTGACCTGACTGAATTGAGAGTTCACTCTCTTTGGGGCAGGGCATGAGGATAAACTGACTTTTCCCCTGAATTTGAGAGAGCTTTCTGGAAGAGGCTGTGTGTACTTTGCCTCCAAACCTCAGCAGGTTGCCTTACTTACCTCTGTCCTTCTGAAGTTTCTTAGCCATCTCCTACACAACTTGGTTCAAAACCCACCTGGCTTTTCCCTCAGCTAAGGCTCGTTGGGACTTGACCTATCTGGGTGATTGAGGGGAGACACTCTGACACAGCTATTTTGGGAGCCAGTCCTCTCTTGGTGGACAGAGTGTGAGGTCACTCAGGATTATAAATACAGAAGGAGAAGGTCAGGGGTCAGGTTACGGGAGCTACTGCTACTGTTACCCTTCTCAGGTGCAAATCTCAGGCATGATTTTCTCGATCCTTTCTCAGAACAAACTTGTCTCTTGGTCAGTCAGCCTGCCCAGCCCAGAAAACAGACTATGCTTTAGGGGCACCCATCCCCAAGCTAGAGCTAACTGACATGGTTGGACCAGGAACACAGCAAGGCACTTATGCCAACAAGAATATAATCTGTGGCCCAAAATCACAGCTGCTGGTTTATACAAACTGGACTCAAGATGGGGGAGGGGAGTCTTCTCACAAATCATTTTCTTTGGCTGGCATGCTCAGTGGGAGCATCAGAATTCATTCCATGAATAGATAGGTCTGTACAGAAAAGGTAAAGGGCTCAGCCTCTATGAAAGCATTCAGGTTAACAACACACAGAATATAGGACAGGCTTTATCTTGCCCAATACAAAAACTAAAACAGAAATATTCACATATGCCCCAAGCCTAGAAACAAGTAAAAAACTTTCCTTCCTCCTATGGTGAACCCGTCTCTGTGACTACATACACCAGGGTTGAAAGTTCTCCCTCTTTCCAACAGGGGAAAAGAACTGGGGTCCACAAAAAGTTGATGCCTCTCTCTAGTGAGCACTGCTTCCTATATAGTCACCTCCAGAGTTCTAGTACTACCCTGGTTGAGCCCCAGCCCTTTCCACACCCACTTCAATAGAGTATAAAGTACTTAAGGTTTGCTATAGTATCAAACACCCTTCCTTTTGATGAGCCCCACCTTCCCTGATACAGTATTTCAACCTTAAGAGTATTACCCTGGTTGGGTCAACTCCCCAAAGCAGAAAGCACTTGGGATTACTGAAGAATCAACCCTGTACCCTGGACATGCACCATTCAAATCATTTGTAAGTACTAGTGAAAAGCAAAGTTGAGGTTGGTCCCTCCATATCATGACTGCCCCTTGCTGCTCCTTGGCTCCAGCTCCTTCTTGGTCTCAGAATTCTTCCATCAATCTGTCACTGTCACTGTTCTGCTGTGGGCTTATGTTCCTGCAGCTCCCAGCTTGACCTGGCATGGGAACACCATAATGCATAGTTCTACTGCCATCTTTGGCCACTGCCATCTCTAGGGTTACATGGCTCCCTGTTCTCCTGGAGCCACATGGTTTCCCATGAGTCCATTGGAGGGACCTCAGTTTGCCCAGGCTTCTTCTCCTTTAGGGAACCAAGTCCAAATCTCCACATGCAGCATCCTACTTCTCTTAGGAATGCCTTGTAGTTCTTCTGCTGCCTTTAGCTACAGCCATCTCTGGAATTCCACGGTAACCCATATAAATCCCTTCCCTGTCTCCCTTATGGGGCTGTCAGTCAATCAGTTGTCTGAAGTTCTCCTCTTTCTTGAGAAGATGCCTCCTCTCCACCTCCTCTCTACCCCCATATCAGTGGATATTAATGTATTAGAGATTTGAGTCAGGAAAAAAAACAACAACTCTATAGTCAAGATCCGGCTCAGTTTGGAGCCAGAGTAAGTCTGAAAAACAAGATAAACCTAATTTTTCCACAGAAAAAAATGAACACATGGTCTAAGCATTGGGTTAATCCTTCATGAGCTTCATAAGGAAATTCTGTTATGTGCTTTTCTCTTGGGGATCAAGTGATGTCTATGCTGGGGCTTCCCAGATTGAAAGTTTAAGAGCTCTGTAAACTGAAGGAGGAAGGATTATAATTAGAGGTTTCTAAAAGTCCTTAGAAGTTAAGAGCTTTTGTTTGTTGGGTAATATCTATCAAAGTTTGCTCTATTCAAAGTTGAAACATCTTAATAATATTATGAAAACAGTTTCACCTTAAGAAGGTCCTAGGGACCCACAGGGGTCCCTAGACCACTCTTGGAAAACCACTGCCAAAGAGGATCAATCCAACACAGTAAAGACTGTCTTTTTAACATTACATGGGAATTAGCACAGCTTCGGCTGTCCCTCATTTTTACCATATGATTACCCTAAAGTCCTTTTGCAATCTTGTTTGTTTCCTGACCTCTATACCACTTCTTGAGTGTGAGTCACACACTGCCCTCTACTGATGCTGGCTGTCCACAGCATTCTCCTTTATCCCCAGCATCATCTGAAGTTTTGATTTTTCAAAGATTGTGGTATTTTAGAATATATTGTCATATAGCATCACCAGGAGAAATTTAAGGTTAAAAAGCAGGCTGTTGCATCAAAAACACAGTTTAGGATTCCTGAAAGTGCTAGGCAGCTTCCCAAACAGAATCTCAAACACTCTCCTTCCTTTTCAAGTTTGGATTTAGTTCATTTCATTTCCATTCAATTCAGCATATTAAATATTTGTTAAGCACCTACAAAACATAAATGAAAAGTTCCCAAGGAACTTATATTTTACTGAGGCAATAAAGCATGCTTTACATGATGAAAGGTTAGGGAGTGAGGAAGATAAAGGATAGATCCACCAATGTGCTTGTTCTAGGAATGTTTGAAGAAGGACAGAGTCCTAACAGATGGGAGAATCAGCAGAGATACCATGGAAGACTTACTGTTTATCCATAGTGACTGCTCAAGAGATATGCACTGATAGATTCATGTAATAACAACTGCATACCATAGTCTGAGCAATGGGTAACTTCATCTCTTCAGTTTTTCTTATGTAGATTATCTATTTAATCTCTTTTCTTGTTGTTACATTTGTTTTTGACACAATAGCCTCCAATTTTAACTTTTAAATAATAATAGTCATTAACAATGGTAGCTAATATTTATTTAGAGCTTTAAGATTTACAAAGTATTGTAACATCAAATATAGTGATTTTTAGTCAAGAGCAAATGAAACATTCTACTCAGAAGAAATCTGTTTTAATATTAGTCATACAGAACGGCCAATATGGCCAACCTCTTTTGAATAGTCATGAATGTCACTGAGGTGATCCATATTGTTTTGGTGGGTTGATGCAATCAGTGCTATATCATCTACAGAAACTAACATCTGGAGTACCTTACCATAATTTGCTATCTTATCCTCTTTCGGATATCTTGAGAATAGACATTCAGAACTTTGAAAACAGCGTTTCCTTGACAGTAGATTAATTCTCTGTATACTCTACTTGTTGTGGGCCAGCTGCTCTTTCTAACTTTAAAGTTCTATTTCAACTTTTCCACATAGAACAATAGGAACTGAAATGCTGAATCCAAATATTCATTGTAAAACTCTATTGACATTGATGAAGACAGTATGTCATTTTAGAAACCTTCATAGATCTGTTTCATTTTTTGTCTATTTGTTTTCCTTACAGGTTCATCTAGAAATGCTTTCCAGACGATCTGGCTTAATTAGGTATTAGGCCAAGCACTGACCAAATTAATTTTCCTCTGTAGCATACTTTGCTGCTTTGTGAAGCATGGTTTCTCATAATCTTCCATCCTTCTCTTCTTCCTAAATATTTATGGATCAAACCGGTGTCTTTAGCAGCTGTGTTTCACTGCTTGGCGAGAGTCAGTCAGTCAGTCAGTCAATCAATAAACTGTATTAAGCACCAGTTAATTAATGTACCGGTCACTGTGCTAATTGTTGGGGAAACAAAGAAAGGCTAAAGGTAATCCCTCCCCTTAGGAAGCTCATGTTCTGTTGAGGGAAGACAGTACAACCATAGGCAGGGACGTGATCAAGTCTGGATAGGAAATAATAGGACGGATCCCTTCCTTAAATAGACAATCTCGGAGGTGCTCTCACCTATATCCATCCACCTTCTACACTCTCCAGTTAGGGGGAGGGACCCAAGGAGCAGGAGATACCGAAGAGGTGTGAGATTCAGAGCTGAAGTGATCTTGCTGGCTAATGAGTTTCTGGACTCCTTGATGAAGTCTAGGAGTAGTCCCAAAGGATCACGTGTTAACCCAGGTAATTTCTGGGCTTTTGGACTCCTGCTTATGGAGTTTGCTTTTTAACATTTTACATCTCAGTTAAACTTTGGGAGAAAGTAGTGATAATCAGAATCAGTGTCCTGTACTTTACCGATTTACAATTTTTTAAATAGCTTTTTTTCAAGAGCTCCAGTTAGACCTACTGTGATTGTCCACAGTGTGTTCTCATACTTTTTTTCTTTTAGTATGGTATTGATTTTGACTTTTGCTCTAACTTGTTAATAGCCTTCCTGTTCACAAACAGCTGATTTAGAAATGATTCTCACATTGGTAGCCAATCATTTCCTATCTGTTAAAAATATAGTCAGGTTCTTTCTTTTTTTTGGTGATGGTTAATGCTCACTGTGTCCATAACTTTCCAACTTTATTATAGATGAAAGTATTTATGACACAGAGATGTGAGATTCTTATATAGCCTAAATAAAGCCTTTTGCCTCTTTTAACTCGTTGTGAAATTATTTTTTCCAAAAAATATTTCACCATCCTCTCCTGTGCCTACTTTCACATTGAAGTCATCAAATATCAGTATGCATTGACTTTGGAAAATCTTTGCCAATTCTTCATAAAGTCCACACTCTAAATCCATCACCTTTCTGTCAGGAGATTGATAGAATGTTTCATCACTGGTGCTCTGAAATTATGAATAGTCAATGTACCAATCTTAGTTCTTACACTTTTGAAAGTTGTTGTTTCAAAGTTATTGTCACTACAGAAATTGTTCTACTGGTTCTGCTCATTTCATTCTTCATTAGTTTAAAGAAGTCCTCAAAATTATTCACTTTTCAAATTATGTCACCTTTATGGTATAAATTATTCTTCTGGTTTTACTTACTTTAATTTGCTTCCCTTCACATAAATTTTTTCATTTCTTTCTGAAATCATCTACTTCCTCATTTCTTAGAGCACAATAGTACTTGATCGTATCATCTGCTGTAATTCATGCAACCATTTCTCAATTGTTGGAGATCCTCTTAGTTTCCAGTTTTTTGGGTTTTTTTTTTGTTTTATTTTGTTTGCCACCACACAAAGAGCTGTTTCAAATATTTTTGTACATAAAGGACCTTTTCTTCTTTCTTTGATCTCTTTTGTGCCTAGTTCTATCAGTAGCCCAACTGTTTAGTAATTTTAAAAATGATTCCAGATTACTTTCATTTCTTAATTTCCTTTTGTTTTCTGATTTCTATTTATAGAAAAAAAATGTCAATTTGATATGGTCCAGTTCTTGTATTAGCATATCAATTCAATGAAAATGATCTTAGAGTAAATTTATTGTTTCTAGATTTTTAAAAAATGTGATTCTTTGTACCTTCTACACCTTTACTGTTACTTGGACACAAATGCTCTAAGTGGAAGGGGGCCACCCCAGACTGAGGGATATTTTGTTTATTTGTTTGTTTATTTCATGGGTTCTCATGGCCAAATAATTAATCATCTGTTATCCAACCCACTGGTCTCAATGTACTTTGGTAGGTTGGTCCTTAGGTAGTAGATAGTCTGTAAATGGAGATGTATTCAGCATCTTCAAGTACTTAGTATAACCTCAACACCATGTTGAGGCATTGGAATAGGCAGAAATTATTATTTAAAATAATATCTTTCTTTTTTCAAAAGCAAATCTTTATTAATATCTTTTGTTTTTACTTTTGGATTAGAAAATATCAGTTTATGTCCCCACCCTAAAAAAGGGCAATGCCAACACACCAACAAGATTATGTTCAAGATTCTGAAGCTAGGCTTCTAGGTGAACTGAAAATTATTGGAAGAGCAGGCTGGTTTTCAAAAAGGCAGAGGAACAGGAGACCAAATTGCCAATCATTGCTGGATTATGGAGAAAGCAAGTTTGTTCCAGAAAAACATCTACTTCTGCTTCACTGACTAAAGCATTTGACTGTATGGATCACAGCAAAGTGTGGCAAGTCCTCAAAGAGATGAGAGAACCAGATCATCTTACTTGTCCCCTGAGAAACCTGTATGCAGACCAAGAAGCAACAGAACCAAACATAGAACAACTAATTGGTTTAAGATTGGAAAAGGAGCCTGACAAAGCTATTATTGTCACCTTAGTTATTTTAACTTACATGCAAAGTACATCATGTGAAATACCAGGCTAGATGCATCAAAAGCCAGAATTAAGGTTACTGTGAGAAATATCAACAATGCTACCACTCTGATGGCAGAAAGGGAAGAATAAAGAGGCTTCTTTTTTTTTCTTTTTGGAGGGGGGAAGACAGGGCAATGGGGGTTAAGTGACTTGCCCAAGGTCATACAGCTAGTAGGTGTTAAGTGTCTGAGGCTAGATTTGAACTCAGGTCCTCCTGACTTCAGGGCTGGTGTTCTATTTACTGAGCCACCTAGCCACCCCTAAAGAAGCTTCTTTATGAGTGTGAGAGAAGAGAGTGTAAAAGCTGGCTTGAAGCTTAACATCAAAAAACCCAAGATCTTGGTAACTGGCCCCATCACTTCCTGGCAGACAGAAGGAGAAGAAATAGAAGCAGTGTCAGATTTTATATTCTTGGGCTTGAAGATCATTGCATACAGTGACTACAGCCATGAAATTAAAAGACACTTGTTCTTTTGAAGGAAAATTATGGGAAATCTAGACAACATACTAAAAAACAGAGAGGTTGCCTTGCCAACAAAGGTCCATATCATAAAAGCTATGGTTTTTCCAGTAGCAATGTATGGCTGTGAGAGTTGAACTTGAAGGAAAGGTAAGTGCATCAGAGTCCATGCTTTCTAATTGTGACACTAGAGAAGACTTTTGAGAGTCCCTTGGATAGAAAGGATATTATTAAATCAATCAATACTTAAAGAAATTAGTTCAAACTATTCATTGGAAGGAAAAATACTGAAGCTGAAGCTTAAATACTTTGGCCACATAAATGAGAAAACAGGACTCATTAGAAAAGACTCTGATGTTGGGAAAAGTTGAGGGCAAAAGGAAAAGAGGATGCCAAAGGCTAAGAGGGATAGCGAATGTCATGGGAACAATGAGCATGAACTTGGAAAGACTTTGGGATATAGTGGAGAACAGAAGAGCCTGGTGTGCTTTGGTCCGTGGGGTCACTAAGAATCAGACATGACTGAACAACAGCAAGAAGAACAAAATTTCCCCCATATCTCTCCTCTTCTCCTCCTTCCATATGACAAAGGTGTTTTTCCCCCAAGAAAAAGAGAAAAAAAAAACATCAGTAAAACTAATCAATATATCCAAAAATAATCCAACAACAGGTAAAATATTACACATTCTTGGATACTCCGACACACATACACATACACACACATACACATATGCACACATGCACACACACACATACACATATGCACACATACATACACATATGCATACATGCACACACATACACACACGCACATACACATATGCACACATGCACACACACACACTCATACAATCCCCTTTGTAAAGATTTTGGGGACCGTTCTCTCAAGTCTTCTTTGGGGCCATATTTGAAATTCATTATGAACTGAATAATCTGACTTTCTGTAATGCTTTAAGGCTTACACATGCCCAAGATCGCAATTTAGTGAGCACATCGGGAATCACTCAGACCTATCTTGTTTCTCACAGGAGCTTCCTTCACTCTTTGAGCCGGGAGGACTTCTCTGCTTCCCTGATAGGACACTATCAGTAGCCTAGATGGGGAGCCAAAGCTGGCCTGGCCCCAAGCCTAATTCCTGGGCTCTGTGCCTGCATGCCAAGGGAGACTGTGGACAGACTACCCAAAATATAAGTAAACAGACCACTAACCACTGACCTTTTAGTCACTTGATGCCCACTGACTCGGTCCCTACCATGGCAACCTTGGATTCTGTGTTTCCCCAAAACAAAGGCAGTCAGTGTATGTTTTGCTGTGCTACGTGTTTCAGGACTGGGTTTAATCTCCGTGTTGTCAGCATTAGATAACCCTGAAAGTAACTGGGTAGCTCCCTAGTCCAATCTCCCCTCAGTGTAGAAATACTTACAAAATCCTTGACAAGTCATCTCCCCCTGCGGGAACATCCCCAGTGATAAGAATGTTCAC
Organism: Pseudochirops corinnae; assembly: GCA_028646515.1. Classification (NCBI taxonomy): domain Eukaryota; kingdom Metazoa; phylum Chordata; class Mammalia; order Diprotodontia; family Pseudocheiridae; genus Pseudochirops; species Pseudochirops corinnae. The sequence goes on along the minus strand of CM053585.1, from coordinate 312,540,658 downwards.
TATCTGTCATAGTGTAAGGAGTGAGGGGGGCAGGGAGGGGAACTGGCCAATAAGGGCACAGTCCTCAGAGCGTGTGTAATGTGTTCTACTTGGCATCATCCCGTGAGAATGCTCGCTGAGCCTGTTTCTGCAAATGGGTGATGGTGTGTAAAGGAGGGACTCTGCCCCTGATTCACAGCATGCCTGGGTATCCCTTGACTGTTTCCTGTCAGCTTACTGAGTGGTGATGGGAAAGCTTGGTGATTGTGTAATTTGTAATTGTGTATACAAAAGGCTCAAATGAACTGAAGAACCTTCCCTGGTTGGTGGCAACTTAGACAAGAATGACTGGATCCCTCAGGGATGGAGAGAGAGGCAACAGGTACAGCCCAAGGCTGTCTTATCTCCCCATCTAGGTTACCATGTTGTCCGAATCCATGCTGTTCTAAGGAAGGGGTTCTTTCTTTTTCTTTTTTCTTTTTTTTTTTTTGCTTTTTGGAGGGGGGAAGGTAGGACAATTGGGGTTAAGTGACTTGCCCAAGGTCACACGGCTAGTTTTGTGTTAAATGTCTGAGGCTAGATTTGAACTCAGGTCCTCCTGACTGCAGGGCTGATGCTCTATTCACTGCACCACCTAGCCACCCCAAAAATAGTATGCTTTGATCTGTTTTCAGATCCCATCAGTTCTTTCTCTAGAGGTGGTCAGCATTTTTTATCATGAGTCCTTCGAAACTTTGCACACTTTAATGCATTATATATTCTTTTTTTTTGGCTTTTTGGAGGGGGGAAGGTAAGGCAATTGGGGTTTAGTGACTTGCCCAAGGTCACATGGCTAGTTTTTGTGTTAAGTGTCTGAGGCCAGATTTGAACTCAGGTCATCCTGACTTCAGGGCCGGTGCTCTATTCACTGTGCCACCTAGCCGCCCCTTAAGGAAGGGGTTCTTAACCTGGAGTCCCCAGCAGTTCCTGCTCCTATGTAAGGATGTTACCTTGTCCTTAGAGACCAGGGATTCTAACATGGGGTCCAAGAGCTTATTTTTTTTTTATTAAATACACATATTTTAGTAACTACATTTCAATATAATTTCCTTCATAAACTTATTTTATGCAACTTAGAACCTAATTCTGAGAAGGAATCCATAGACTTCACCAGACTATCATTCCCTCCCCCCTCCAAATAAAAAGATTAAGAACCCCTGCTCTAAAGATAGTGGATTCATTGGCCTGTCTTCCACTACAAGAGAGATTCATTCCATTTGGGGACAGCTCTGAGTGTTAGGAAATCCTTTCTAACATTAGAGATAAAACGTGTCTCTTTGCCATTTTCACCTACTCCTTGTAGTTCTGCCCCCAGGGGTCAAGGAATTTGAGTTTTAATCACTCTTTCACAACCCTTCAGATACTTGAAGATGATGATCTTATCCCCTCCCAAGTCTTTTCCCCTTTCTCTTATCAGGGAATGCCTCCTTAAGATTTTACTGTGTTTTTTTAAAGGTGATGGTGGTGGTGGTTGAGTCGTGTCCAAATCTTCATGACCCCATTGGGGTTTTCTTGACAAAGATACCAGAGTGGCCTGTCGTTTCCTTCTCCAGCTCATTTTCTAAATGGGGAAACTGAGGCAAACAGGGTTAAGTGACGTACCCAGGGTCACACAGCTAGTAAATGTCTTAGATTGAATTTGAACTCTGGTCTTCCTGATTCCAGGCCTAACACTCTATCCATTGCACCACATAGCTGCCCTTTTAAAGTTATATCCTTTCTTTTTTTTTTCTATTATATCCATTTCTGAATATATTCCTCCTTTCTCTCTTACCCATGGAGTCTTCTCCAGTAACAAAGAATTTAAAAGGAAGAAGAGAAAAAACAGCTTGCCAAAACTAACCAGAAAAACAGCTTATCAATTATGTGTGGAGCATATGCAGTATTCCCCCTCTAGATTCCCCCGCCCCCGTATGGAAGAGAGGAAGACACATCCTCTCAACTCTTCTCTGGGTCCAAATTTAATTATTCTAATTACCCAGCATTCAGTTTTGTTGTTCTTTAGGTCTACAGAGGCATCATATATACATTGTCTTACTGGTTCTGTTTTACTCTGAATCAGTTCATATAAGACTCACCATTTTATTCTGGGTTTTTCATATTGATCTTTTTGGGGGGCAGAGTAGCACTGATTATATTCATATCCCATGATTTGTTTAGTCATTCTCCAATCAATGGGCCTACTTTATTTCCAGTTCTTCGCTACCATGAAAAGTGAAATGAGGGGCAGCTGGGTGTTACAGTAGAAGGAGTACTGGCCCTGGAGTCAGAAGTATCTGAGTTCAAATCTCAGTCTCAGACATTTACTAGCTGTGTGATCCTGGGCAAGTCACTTAACATCAATTTCCTCCAAAAATTAACTGCTATAATGAATATTTTGGCATATATGGAACCTTTCTTTCTGTCTTTAGCCTCCTCGGGTCAAATGCCTAGTAGTGAGATCTTCTTCCAAGACTTTTCAAACAGGCAGCATGGTACAGTGGAAAGAATGCTGGATTTAGAGTCCAGTGACCTAAGTTCAACTCTCAGCTTTACTATTTAGAAGCTGTGTGACCTTGGATATGTTCTCTTAGCTTTTCAGGGCTTCTGTTTCTTCATCTGTTAAATGAGGGCGTTGAATCTATGATCATGAGTTCGATGGCCCCTCTCAATATTATAGCTTAAGAACACAGGGAGAAGATTAGGGAGACAGAGAAGGGGCAGAGAAAATGTGGAAAGCGTAAGTCAGTCAACAATCATTTATTAAGGACTTACTATGTGCAAAAGATAGTCCCTGCCCTCACGGAGCTCAGGTTGAATGAGGGAGACAGCTTTGAATGCCGAACAGAAAGTTTTGTATTTGATTTGATCCTGGGGACAACAGGGAGCTACTGCAGTTTATTGCGTGAGGGGTGTGACATGGTCAGACCAGCACTTTAGGAAGTCATTTTGGTGACAGAAGGAAGGATGAACTGAAATGGGGAGACTTTGAAGGCCAGCAGAGCCACCAAGGGAGGGCAAAGGAAGACACAAAAGCCTGGGATAGAGCATCATGGGCAGGAATCCTTAGTCACTCTTGACTCTTCCTTCTCCTTTCTTCCCTGTATCAAGTCTATTTACTGAGTCTTGTTCTTCCTTTTAAAACTGTGTCCCAGCTTCACTAGCTCATGACCAAGGCCCTGACCCTAGTTTATTTTGTCATCACTTTTGGCCTGAATGAGTGCAATAATAGCCTCTCACTGGCCTCGCTGCCTTCGGTCTGTCTGCTTTGCAGTTCGGCCTTAGCATACTGCTAGTTATCTTCTCACTGTACAGACTCCATCACATAACTCCTCTGCTTCCACGGCTCCTAATTCTTGACAAATAGCATAGATCCCATATGTTAGAAGTCTAATGTCTAAGCCCAAGTCATCTTTCCAGCTTTATCTCCAACAACTCCCTGTCTGCTCCAGCCAGAACAATATCCTTATTATTGAATCAAAGTCCTGTTAATTTGTCCTTGCTCATGTGGTGTCCCCTGCGTGAAATTCTCTCCTTTCTCTCCTCGTTCCATCCAGATTCCCTCATCTAATCCAAGGCAAGGCTTAGGTTCTGAAAAGAATGCTCTAAACCTCCATCTTGTCTTGTTCTCTGACTCTTTTATGTATGTGAGTCCCATCTCCCCCCATAGCTACCAGACTGGGAGCTTCCTGAGGGTGGGAGATGAGCTAAGTCTGTTCCTCTTCTTTCTTTTCTTCCTGAAAAACTATGATCTCACTGAGGGCAGGTGCTAATATTATTCCTTCTCTTTTTCTCCCTAGACTTTGAGCTCCCCAAGGGAAGAGTTCAGGTTTCCTTCTCTGTTTGAATAGATTCTGGGTGGTTTGTTGATTGATTGGCTAATAGAGAAAGGAGGCCCCAAGATTGTCCTCTGAGGCCCAGGCCTTGTCTGGCTCCTTATGGACTATGGAATCTCAGTGCTCCCCTAGACATAGGCCAGTGCACGGAGATATGGGAGCAGGAATCTTATGCTTTTACCCTTTCTGTGTATCCTGAAGGAAGTTCCAGGGAAATCTGAAAGGTCTGCATTGTTTCTCCCTGGACACTATCCTTCTATCTATCCTAACTTCACCTTTCCTTTATGATATCTTCTCCTCCTCCCTCAGCTGTCAGGGCAGATGTGTTAGAATGGGGCTCTTACCAGCTTGTAACTAGATTTGGAGAGTCAGTCATGGAAAGGTCCAGTCAGCACCTGAGATCTAAACCTGCCCCCCAGTGAAAATTCAGAACAACAAATTTTGTTTGTTAGCAGCTACAGCGTACAGGGCCCCAAAACTGGGCTACAGAGGCAGGTGAAGAGTAGGAAGGTACTGAGAAGAAAAGAAGCAAAGGAGTAGATATGGGGCCCACCCTTAGGAAACTCGCAATCCAGCTGCACAACATATTATAAAACAAAGATAACAACAGACATGTAAATAGAGCTTTGAAGGTATAAAGGCATTTAACCTGTACTGTCTCATTTGACCTCCCGTGATGCAGACACTACAGCTATGATTATCTCTATCTTACAGATGAGGAAACTGAAGCTCCAACTAGGCTGAGTGACTTACCCAGGGTTATGATCAAAACATAAACATTTACTTTAGTATGTGAATGGAGCCGTGATTTCTTTGCCCCTTCTCCCATCTTCCCTATTTCTGCTGAGGGCCCAGCTGTCCTCCCAACAGTCACAGCTGTAGAATCTCAACCTTAGGAATTCCTGACCCTTCCTTCTGTGCCGTCCCCACTATCCAATACGGCCTCCTCCCCAGCAGCTCTCCCTCTTGTCCCCTTTTCTCTACTCCCACAGCCTCTCTAGTTTATACCCCGGTCACCTTGACAATACCTTTTGTGCCACGTCTTATGCAGATGATATCAATGGTCAAGTGTTTCAGCCTACTTACACACAGCATACATCTTGCAGTGAGTCGTCACCACAGCTCAGTCTAACCCTGGTCTTAGTCATAGACTTTGAATAGAAACCTCCTTTCTAACTCATCCTCTATCTCCTTTGAAGCTCCCTCCAGAAACTGGTAAAGAGCTTTAAAAGCCCAGAGGTTCTTAACTTTTTGTGTGTCTTGGACCTCTAAGGCAGTTTGGTGAAGCCTAGAATATTATCTTCTCTGAATAATATTTTTAAAATCCCAGTCAGTCAATAAGCATTTAAGAGGAAGCTAGTTGGTTTAGTGGATAGAGCACTGGGCCTGGAGTCAGGAAGACCTGGGTTCAAATGTGACCTCAAACACTTACTAGCTGCATGACCCTGAACAAGTCACTTAACCTGTTTGTCTTAATCTACCAGAAAAGGTAATGGCAAACCACTCCAGGGTCTTTGCCTGGAAAACCCCACGGACAGCATTGGTGTGACCCTAGGGTCACGAAGAATGGGGCATGACTGAACAACACGTACCAGGCGCTGTGTTAAGCACTAGGGATACGAAGAAAGGCAAAAGCCAGTCCCTGTTCTCAAGGAGCTCCCAGTCTAATGGGAGAGACAACATGCAGAGAGCTCTGTACAGACAGGGCACGTTAATCAGCAGAGGAAAGGCTCTGTAGCAATAAGGGGAGCAGGAAAGGCTTCTTAAAGCAGGTGGGTCTTCAGCTGAGACTTGGAAAGGTAGGAGGTGTAGATAAGGTCAGGAAAACCTGAGTTCAAATCCAGCTTCAGATACTAGCTGTGTGACCTTGGCCAAGTCACTTAATCTTTGCTTGCATTAATCCACCGGAGAAGGAAATAGCAAACCACTCCAGCGTCTTTGCCAAGAAAACCCCAAGCATGGCATCAACATGTTATTTGTGCCATCTGGAGGAATATTCCAGGCATGAGACACAGCTGGTGAAAATGCTGAGTCAGGAGGTGGGTTGTCCTGTGTGAGGAAAAGCAAGGGGACCAGCATCACGAGATCAAAGAGGTGTAAGAAGGCTGTTATCCCCATCTTATAGATGAAGAAACTAAGACGCAGAGCGGCTGGATGCATGAAGTACAGTAGATAAGACTGCAAAGGAAACCAGTTATATCGAAATAGAATTACATATTTATACATGTGTGTCTATATGCATATGTACGTATATACATATACAAAATATATAATTACATTTTAATGTCTACATAGACATACACATATGTGTGTATATATCTATAGCTATCTAGATATACATATATGTGTAATATTTATATACCTATGTCTATACTTATGTATATCTATATTTATCTATATATTTATACCTGTGTATATCTATCTGTATCGATCTATACTTATGTATATTTATAACTATCTAGATATCTGTCTTTGTC
>CM053585.1:312484918-312534248 GCA_028646515.1 Pseudochirops corinnae | reverse complement strand
CCTTGCAGTTTTTCACAGATGCAGCCTCTGGGTACTTTAGGAATCCTTCCTCTGATTTCCCTCTTTCATAGTCCAATGTTGAAGTCACTCCTCATAGATTTCAGTTCCCTTAGAAAACTCACTTCGTTCCATTCGGCAGAAACATAAGGAAGAGAGAGAGAAGTTTCATAGGGTATCTACAATGAGAGCACAAAAGCCTCCATTCATTAAATTAGCCCCTAGCCTGTAATTATGCACTTGATTACATACTATATTATTCTCTGGTTTTAGTCCTTGCTTTCCCACTAAATAGTTGTGTAACTTTGGGCAAATCACTTCTCTTTTCTAAGCTTCAATTTCTCCCTTTGTAAAATAATAAGGTTGCGCTAGATAATTTTTGAAGCTCAATTCCAGCTCTGACACTCCATGTTCTGTGAGTCAGAAAGCTTAGGTTCCAGTGGCTCGTCTTCTTGCTAGCTGTATGACCATGAGCAGGTAGGTACCTTCTGCTAGTTCTGGGTCTCAGTTCCCACTTCTGTAAAATGAGAAAGTTGAGTTAGATTGTCTCAAACGTGGCTTCCAACTTTAAAAACTTAAGCCTCAAAAATGTGCATACTTGTGATCCATACATTGTTGTTCAATCATTCACTTATGTTCTACTCTTTGTGACCCCATGGACAGATAGCACAAATAACATGTTGATGCCGTGCTTGGGGCAAACAAAGAGTAAGTGACTTGTCCAAGGTCACACAGCTAGTAAGTATCTGAAGCTGGTTTTGGACTCAGGTCTTCCTGACTCCAGGCCCAGCGCTCTATCCACTGAGCCATCTAGCTGCCGTGTGTGCATGTGTGTGTGTGTGTACATACATACATATACATATACATATAACATACATGCATAATACACATGCGTATATAAACACACAGTCCTGGAAACTGGTATTGATAGACAGGTAACTGAGCTCTAGGATCATTAGGCTGGTCAGAAGGGACGGAGGGAGGAGACCATTCCAAGTTTCAGCAATTCTGACTCAGGGAGGTCCTGAAGATAAATTGGAAAAAGTCCAGCTGAGCACAGAACCATGGGATTTCAGAGTCAGAAAAAAGGAACCTCAGAGGTCACCTCACCCCACCGGTGTCCGAACTGGAATCCCCTCTACAATCGCTATAACAGGTGTTTCTGCTAGAAGAGGAAACTCACTGCCTGTCATGACAGTTCCAGTCTGGGACAGCTGTGATTCTTAGGAAGGGTTTCCTTATACTGAGTCACATCCTCGGCTCCCTGAGCTCTAAGCTGTGCAGGAAGTCTGACTGTTTTCTTCACACAGTTAAAAGGGCTGTGAAGGATAAAGGCCAGGGAGGGGTTGTTTGCAAGACCTGCAGAAGTGGGGTGACTGGGTGGAGTCAGGAGAACCTGAGTTCAAATTCGACCTCATACGCTTACTAACTGTGTGACCCTGGGCAAGTCACTTAACCCCCATTGCCTCCAAAAAAAATTTTTTTATGACCTGCAGGAGGCCAGAGTGGATGCTTAGGCTGGGAACAGAGTTGAGGAGGGAGGAGTGGGAGGGAGCTAGGAGTCCCTGAGGCTGTCGGGATGGGCTCTAACAATAACAGTAGTACATGTTATTTTTATTCTATGGACAAGAGAGGTTAGGTGCCATGCCCAGCGTTAAGTGACTCCAAATTCATGGTTTACTGTTATACTCCATTGCCTCACAATAAGAATATCTTGAGGACACAATACAGGCAGATTAAGGAACCAGAATGACATCTTTAATTTGATTATCATTTTTTACACTTTTCAAAATACTTAATCTGATTCAGCCAGATGGCACAGCAGACAAAGCACTGGACCTAGAGTCAGGATAGACCGGAGTTCAAATCTAGCCTTGGAAACTTACTAGTCGTGTGACTCTGGGCAAACTCAACTTCTGTTTGCCTCAGTTTTCTCAGCTGTTAAAATGGGGGTAATAACAGTCCCTACCTGGCAGAGTTGTTGTGTAGATCAAATGAGATCATATTTGTGAAGCTTACTTCCTTCCCTTCCATGTTTTATTTGATCCTCGCCTGATGGAAACAAGGTCAGGGATTATTATCTCTCTAGTAACCAAGGAGAAAACAGAATCTCGGATAAAAGGGGTCTCATCGTCAGAGACAGAGCCAGGATCTGAACCAAGGTCTTTTGTTTCCAAGTCCAGGGACCTTTCCGTTAGGCAGACTGTTGTAAAGACTAAATCCAGCACTCCCAGAGTTTCCCAGCTGATGTTTAATGCTGCTGTCCAGCTTCAAGGACCAACAGACGGAGAAGTGAGCCTTGGAACATTCTTCCTTCCAAAAATGGCCTTTTTGCATCTGGCTTCTGATGGGCAAGCAGATTGTGGGCACTGTGGCTGGCCATATATCACACATCTGTGAAGCCTTCATTATTAATCGCCAAAAGGATCGCAGGAATATTGAACACTTACTTGTGTCTCTCTCTAGCTGCATCCCTGCCTAGGCTCTTATGGTTGTGTCTGGTGGGCTTAGGGTCAGCAATGTAAGACCCAGACTCCAGGCCTGTGTGATGAGTGGTCCCTGCTAACCAAACAAGAAGGTTTTGGTAAGAATTCGCAAATTCTGATATATATAGCACTAGTAACTTTTTTTAAAAGGTGGAGGGCAAGGCAATTGGGGTTAAGTGACTTGCCCAAGGTCACACAGCTAAGCCAGTGTGGCAAGTATCTGAGGCCAGATTTGAACTCAGGTCCTCCTGACTCCAGGGCTGGTGCTCTATTCACTGCACCACCTAGCCACCCCTGTACTTCTAACTTTTTAAAACACTTTCACATCCACTATCTTTTTTGAACTTTACAACCTTTTGAAGGAAGCTGGGCAGAAATGATCATAACTAATAGGAGGAAGCTAGGTACAGCACAGGAAATGGAGTGCTGGGCCCAGAGTCAGGAAGACGACTTCAAATTCAGCCTTAGACTTACTAGCTGTGCAGCCTTGAGAAAGTCACTGAACCTCCGCTGGCCTCAGTTGCCTCAACTATAAGATGGGGTAAGGATGGCACCTACCTCCTAGGGATGTTGTGAGGATCAAGAGATGGTGCCTGACACGTGTAAGTGCTACATAAATGGGAGCCATCAGGAAGACTCATCTTTGGTGAGTTCAAATTCAGCTTCAGGCTTATTAGCTGTGTGACCCTGGGCAAGTCACTTAACCCCGTTTGCCTCAGTTTCCTCATCTGTAAACTGAGCTGGAGAAGGAAATGGCAAACTCCTCCAGTATCTTTGCCAAGAAAACCCCAAATGGGCCACAAAGAGTTGGGCATGACTGAAACTATTGAACAACAGCAACAAAAACCTGACATACTGAGAAACTGAGACCTAGAGAACTGAAGAGACCCAGTGTCATCTAGCAAATGAGTAACACTGTAGGAAATCAAACCCAGGCCTATTAAATCCTAGTCCCATGGTCTTCCTGTAGATCTTGCTGCTTCCAGCTATAGTCAATAACTCAGTTATCTACTTGTACATTATCTCCCCTTTCAATTTCCCCATCCTCACTTTTCCTGCTGCCCCCTGAGAGTGAGCCCACAGGAAGCAAAGACTTTTGTACAGTGGAAAGGGCAGAGCCAGGGAAACTGGATTCTAGTCCTAATTGTCTTTACTGTTTTATTAAAAACATAATGCCTTTTTTCCCTTTCCTCAGTCTGGTTTCTTCATCTGGAATATGAAAGGGTTGCATTAACTAATCTCGCAGCTCCCTCCCAGCTCAGACCTTTTTTGTTCTCTGTTCTAAGGTTCTTTCCAGTTCTGACATGCTATTCTAAATAATACTCCCTCACATCCATACACCAATTTAGAGCATACAAGGCACCCATCTGTTGTCTCATTTCAGCCTACTGGCAGCCCTGAGAAAGAGACAGGGCAAGGATTTATGCAGATGAGAGAGTTAAGGATCAGAAAGGATAAGTATTGTGCCTCGAATCAATTAGTGACAAGGCTTATACTATAACCCAGATGTTCTGATCTCTGGTTCAAGGGTCTTTCTCCTGTAAATGGTTTTAGCCAAAGAAATAAGAGAGGTAAAATTGCCAACTGAATTGTGGCCAAAATTAATCCTATCCTGTACCCTGACGAGCTGGACTGTGCATTTTTTTCTTTATTCTTTGAAGAACGATGGGGCATAGGTTGCCAGAAGGGCTCAGGAAGGTGCATGAAATGAACAGGGATATAAGGAACCTTGATTATTCATGCGCTCCATCAATACCCCTCTCTGCCACCCCAAAGCCCAACAATTAAATAGCCACATTTCCGTGGGAAGCTGCCTGTGGGACATAATGGAAAAGGAGAAAATGAGCTGCCATTTGTTGTTTTCCTGACTCGTGTGACCAGAGGTAGGGTCAAGGTTCATTCTGAGGCCAGGGTCAGGGCTCAGGCTGGGACTAGGATTGTAACTCTCAGGAGCCAGGGTCAAGGTTTAGTCTGTGGCCCGAGGGTGCAGTGACTCTGGATGCTAACTAGCCCTGTTGGAACTGACTCCCTTTCCCCAAGCATTGAGTTCAGTGGCCCAAAAGATGCCATTTTAAATGTCTCCTTAGCCAGTTCAAGGACTGGATAGAGGGATGTGACTGAGGAAGGAGAGTATGTGGGTTTATCCCCAGGGTTAGGGGCTCAGCCAAGCCTGCCCCAAACCATTTACCCTCTGATGATTTTTTCTTCCTTTCTAGGGAGGAAACAATGCTGGCCACACTGTGGTGGTTGATGGTAAAGAGTTCGATTTCCACCTGCTTCCCAGTGGCATCATCAACACCAAGGCTGTGTCCTTCATTGGTAAGCAGATCGACTCACTCAGTCTCCACTTGTTATGCTCTCAAAAGATTTAATTTGATTTTTTTCCACTTAACCAAAATCTGTTTTCTCTCCCTGCCGTCTTTCCCCGCTTCCCATCACTGAGGAATGGGTGGGATGAGGGAATCATGTAACAGATGTGCATAATCAAGTAAAACAAATTTCTCCATTTTCCATGTCAGAGAGACAGACAGACAGAGACAGACAGACAAAAACAGATAGAGACGGAGATCACAGGCACTCTGGAATCATCTTTGGTCGTTCAAATAATTAGAGTTCTTAAGACTTTCAGAGATCTTTGTCTTTGCAAAGTTGATATTCCCCACTCCTTAGCTTACTAGCTGAGTAACCTTGGACAAATCACTCTCCCCCTCTGATCCTTACCGAATCCCAGAATCTTACAGTAGGAAGGGACCTCAGAGACCATCTATTCCAACCTGTACCTAACCAAGAATATCCCCCACCACATCACCAACGGGTGACAGTGCAGTCTTCACTCAAATGAGTCAACACAGGTAAAGTATTTTGTAAACCTTAGAGTGCTATTTAAATATGAATATTAGCTATTATTATCATCATCATCATCATCATTATTATTCACTTAAGGACTTTCAGTGATGGAAAATGCACTTTTTCCTCTTGAGGCAACCTTAAGGATGGCTCTCATTGTTAGGAAACTTTTACCTATGTCAAAACTAAATCTGCCTCCCAAATTTGACCCTGTGAGACTAAGGAGAACAATTTCAATCCTACATCAAACACCTGGGGCCTAAGGCAGCTTGGGACCTCCACAGACCCAAGGTTCTTTCTTGGAGACTTCTCAATAACTAGTAATGCTTTTGCTCCCACCCAAGTGCCTCTGGGAATTTCTGGCATGGGTAACTTCTGTCTAAGGTATTAGGTCCATGCTTGCTGGAAACCAAGGCCGCCACTAAGTTTAGAAGCATGCACATTTACTCAGGACAGAAATGAAAAACAAACCCACAAATGAGTCATTCCCCATATTCCCATTGACTCCAGTTGTTTCTCTCCTCCTGATTCTTTCTCTGTCCCAGGGTCTTAATGCCTTCCAAAAACACATAGTCTAGTCTAGACAAAGTCCCTAATCTCTATGGCTGAAATGAGGAGCTGAGGAGTCTGGTGAGGACAGATTCTTCATCTCTCCCCATTCCTCATCAGCTCCTGCCAAGCTCACTGGCTTATTACAGCCAGAATTATCTTCTCTCCCTGTTCTGCTTATCTCATTAACTCTCTGTGGGTGACCTGGCAGCTAAAGCTACCATATCCCTATGGTTTTCTTGGATGCAGCCACTGTTTTCTCCTCCTTCCACTTTGGAAACTCCTCAGAAATCTCCTTCTTTCTGCCCACCAGTCAGTGCCAACCTCCAGGTTTTCTGGACTCCTGAGAAAATTAATCCCTGGCCTCCGCCAATCAGTACCATGTTCTTGAAGCTGGGAATTTATGAGAAATGTAGTCTCCTACAATGATGGCTACATTCCGTCTCCCTCCCCTGCACCTGTGCAAAGAGAAAGGAAAGCAAAAAAGAAAAGGTAGAGATGTTTCTGAGAGTCTGTTAGAACTGATAACTATCATTTATCTCAGTGGTTCTCAACCTTCCTGATGCCACGACCCTTTAATACTCATATGTGGGCGTGTCTGCATGTGGGCGGACCTGCCTGGAGACAAATAGAGGAGCGGTGTCTCAGTTCCTAAGACCATCAGAAATATGTGCTTTCTGATGGTCTTAGGTGACCCTTGTGAAAGGGTTGTTCCACCCCCCAAAGGGGTCGTGACCCACAGGTTGAGAACCGGTGATCTATCTCCTCCCCTCTCTATACCAACCATCCCCAAGTTTCTTTGACTGATCCTCATATAGCTTGATCTTCAGGGCTTTTTACCTTTCAGATCACTCTCCTCTGAACACTTTCTAACTTATCAATGTCCTTCTTTATTAAATATGGTGCCCAGAACTGAACACAATGCTCCAGGTATAATCTGACCACACAGAGCATAATGGGACTATGACCTCCATCTCTCCAGCCCAAGACTAAATTAGCTTGGGGGGGGAGGCTGGCTCTGTTGATCCCCTAAGTTTGTAGTCCATTAAAAGCACCTACCTCATTAACATAAACTCCTATCTAGACAAATTTCTCACACCCTGTACTTGGGAAGGTAATTTTTTTTTATCCCTGTTAGATTTCATGTGATTAGATAAAGTCAAATACTCTAGTTTCTTGAGATCTAATGCAGATTTTTTTTCTCCAAACAATTTAGCTGTCCCTATTTGCTTTCTATCATCTGCAAATTTAATCAATATCCCAGTAACCAATAAAAATGTGAAATAGAAAAGACTCAAACACAGACCCCTAAGGCACTGTCCTCCAAGAAAATAATGAATATTGATTGCATTGATTCCTTCTGTTCCAAATCCATACCCCTATTATCTGGCCAACATCTCTCCAGCTCTTCCACAATGACTTCACAAGCCACTTTGTTGAATGCTTTGCTAAAATCTAGGTAAACTCTATGTACAGTCAAATAACTGTTGCTAAAGGAAATGAAGTCAGTTTGGCATGATCTGTACATGTTTGCTTGGTGATCATCTCTTTCTTTTCTAGGTCTTCACTAAGATCCCTTGAAAAATATATTCTATAATTTTGTAAAAATTACAATTCAAGCTCACAAGCCTATAGATTACAATCTCCATTTTCTTTCCTGTTTTGACAATGGGGATACATCCTTTTTCTTGTCTATGTCTGATCTTTTTTCTTTCTTTCCTTCCTTCCTCCTTTACTTTCCTTCCTTTTATCTTCTTTCCTTCCTTTCTCCCTCCCTCCCTTCTTTTCTCCCTCATTCCCTCCTTTCCTTCTTCCCTTTTTTCCTTCCTTCCTCCCTCCCTCCCTCCCATCTTTTCTCCCTTCTTTCCTTCAGTCGTTGCTATCCAGAATCTTTCAAAGTTTTAATAGCCTTAAAATATTAGCTAAGATTTTTGGAACACCCTGCATTATCACTGACTTCTTATTCAATTGAAAGTGCTTTCTTTGAAGTTACCAATGATAACTGCCAAATATGATAGTTCTCTCAATCCACAATCTTCTTGAGCTCTGAAGCATTTGACACTGCCTGCTATCTCTCCTACTAGAGACAGAAAATGATGTGTACCACCCATTAAAAACTCCCATATTTTCACTTTTTAAAACTTTAGACAGAATTTTCTAACATGTTTAAAAATCCTCCAAATGAGTTTCAGTGGGTTTTGAAAACACATACATAGTACATCACCTTCCAATTAACTTACAAGAACTACTGATTGATTTTAAAGAAGATGGAAATGTACCAGTTGAATTTTAATAAAAAATCTGTGAATGATTGGTAGATGGGATCAAAAAATGAGTCTCATGCTTTAGTAAGCTAGCCACTGATGCATTTCTTTCATTTGGATCAATGCATCTTTGTGAGGTATCTTTTTCAGCCATAGTGTGTATTAAAATAAGGGGAACTTAGGAGACCTTTGAACCACTGGTATGGAAAAATGTTTTGGAGGGTGGAGCCAAGAGGGCAAAAGTCAAAGCAGGAACTTGCTTGAGCTGGCTCCAACCACCTCCCATACCTGTAGAAAAGTGTTCAAAAATAATGAAGCATTTACTATGTCATTGCTCTCATTGAAAATGTCATTATTCATAATATTTTAGAGAAAAATGTTTTTGTACCATTAATAAGTAGCAGCTAGGTGGTACAGTGAATAGAGTTCTGGGCCTAGGGTCAGGGAGACTCATCTTCCTGAGTTCAAATCTGGCCTCAGACACTTACTAGTTGTGTGACCCTGGGTAAGTCACTTTACCCTATTTGCCTCAGTTTCCTCATTTGTAAAATGAGCTGGAGAAGGAAATGGCAAACCACTCTAGTATCTTTGCCAAAAAAAAACCCAAATGAGGTCACAAAGAGCCAGACACTACTGAAAAATGACTGAACACAATTAATAAGTAAATATTATTTTCAAGATATTATTTTATCTTTATCTCATCATTTATGATGTTTATTTTTGTGGGGTTTATATACATAATGAGTGCAATAGTACATGTGTATAATTTATAAATAAGCAAATGTATGTAAAGTGCTCAAAAAAATTTTTAATGATAAGAGTATATGATGAAAAAAATTAGGAGACCACATACACTGCAATGTAAGGCTTACAGAGCATTTTACATTTATTATCTTACTTGACCTTTACAATAACCCTGAGAGACAGAGGATAGTATTAATAATGACAATAATTACTATTGTAATTATATAAGTAAATACTAAATTACATAATACATAAATAATAATATATTATATATTACAACATAATATATAAATAATATAGCATATGTACAATATATTATATGTATAATATATAAATAATAGATAGATAATACAGAATGACAAAAATTACTACCAATGACAAAAACCTTACTACCAGCATCATTTTCCCAGTTTCATACATGAGGAAACAGACTTTAGCCCACACTTATTTTTTCTCTTAACTTCTCTTTGTATCTTTAGAATGTCATTCTTGGGAACTTCTGAGAGCCTGGGGATTGACTTTTCTCAAGGATTTCAAGCCATTCTGACTTACTTTTCCTTTCTTTGAGCTCTTTAAAAATCTGCTCGCCCAAAATATAGAGTGTCTATTATTATGCCCCTCTTTCCTCTCTTCAACCAAGTACTAAGGTAGTACTCATTTTCTTTTTTAGGTTTTACTTATTTTTTATTTTTTTGAGTGACTTTTCCCCCCATTTGACTAGCAAAACAAATTCTCCCATTGGTAGTGTCCAAAAATGTATTCTGAATCCATGACTTCTCTGTTAAGAGGTAGACAGCATGTTTCATCTTCAGACTATGGTTTGGTGATGAGACTGATCAGAGCTTTTAAGGCTTTCCTTCAGCTGAAGTATAAGAATTTGTTCCAGCCTCTTATTTTAACTCTGTGTGAATTTTTATGTTTCAAGTGTTTCTTGTAAACAACATATTGTTGGATTCTGCTTTCTAATCCATTCTGCTGTGTTTTTCCATTTTATGGATGATTTCATCTTATTCACATTTCAAAGGTATCAGAGGCTTCCTGGTACCTCCAATTCTCCCTCTCTCACTGGCTGGTGCAGGGAACTCCTTTCATGAGAGAATAAAGGTTTTCTTTACTCACTCTGGAAGAAAACATAGACCATCAGAACTGAACACAATGACCTGGGAGGCCACATAGTGCTGTAGAACCTTGAAACACTCAAAATATCATACACAAATCTGCAAAGTTGTAGTGAGTGACCACTGTGGTGGTAACAATTATTGGGCATGATATTTGGAAGTCAAAGTAGCTGTAATGGATAAAAGAAGTTTGTGCCATACAAGTGTGTGCCTTCAGAAGACTAAGTAATAGAAAAAAGTTGTCTTCTTTTAATGTTTTTTTTAAATGTTGTCTTTAAAAAAACTGATGTACCATTTATCTAGACAAAGAAATGAGCTTTTATGGTTTTCTTTTATATAGAAAGTGGAAGATTTCACATCTATTTTTTAATTTTTTCAGTAGAATTAATTTCAGTTCATTTCCACAAATTGCTTCTCATTTTAGGATTCACATTTCAATAATACATATGTACCCAGTTATAGCCAAAAGAGAACACTTGAATTTTACATAGCTATTGATTATCATGGTAACTGTCTCAATATATTTCAAAATCCCTCTTGCTCTTCCCACATCTTTATTTTCTTTTTAAAATTTAATTTAACATTTCATTTTCCTCCAATTACATGTAAAAACAATTTTTAATATTTGTTTTAAAAAAATTTGAGCAATTTAGTGCTGTCCCAAAGTGGACTAGGCTGCCTTGGGAGGTGGTGAGTTTCCCCATACTAGAGGTCCTAACGCAGGGGACAGATGGCCACTTGTCACATGTACTGTCTGTCTCTAACTATATGTCCCATCTTAAAGTCAACATAACCAAAACCAACCTTGCTAGCCTTGCCCCAAACCTGCCTTCTTCCTAACTTGAGGGCACCACCATCCATCCAGTCACCCAGCCCCATGACCTACATATCATCCTCCACTCCTTACTCTCCCTCACACCCCATACACACTTTGTTGCCAAGGCTTATCAATTCTACCTTCCCAACATCTCTTGTACACATCATCTTCTCTCCTGTGACATTGCCACTGCTCTGCTTTGGGCATCACTTAACGCCTGGATTATTGCTATAGCCTTCTCTCCACCTCATGTCTGTCATCCTTAATTGTCAAAGGTATCTTCCTAAAGCACTGCACACACACTCAACAAACTCCAGTGGCTCCCTATTACCTCCAAAATCAAAATATAAAATCCTATTTGGCATTCAGAGTCTTTCGTTACCCGCCCCCCAAACACTTTCCAGTCACCTCACACCTTTCACCCCTTCTCCACCATTTACTCTGTGATCCAGTGACATGGGCCTCCTTTCTGGTCCTTGCACATACCACTCCATCTCCCAGAGCATTTTTCCTTGCTGTCCCCCATGCCTGGAATACTCTCCCTCCTCATTTCTGTCTGCTGGCTTCCTTCAAGTCCCAGCTCAAATCCTACCTTCTACAGGAAGCCTTTTCCAGTCCCTCTTCATCCTATTGCCTTCTTTCTATTGATTATGTCTAATTCATCCTGTTTATAGCTTGTTTCTGCATAATTGTTTGCATGCTGTCTCCCCCATTAGACTGGGAGCTCCTTTAAAACAGAGATTATCTTTTACCTCTCTTCGCATCCCCAGAGCACAGCACAATGCCGAGATAGAATAGACGTCAATGTTTATTGACTGACTGATTATAATGGGAATTCATTTGGGGTATGGGTTGGTCTAAGTGACCACTAAGGTCACATCAACCCTGAAATTCTAGGATTCTGCTCTGGTCATCTAAAATTCTGCAGAAGTTAACCTGGGATGGGACAGGAAGTTTTCAAGAAAGAAATTTGGAAGCCACATACACAAGCAATCCCAATAAGGAAGAAGATGTGGAGCTAAAGAGAAAGACATGGCTACATAGGGACTCATTCCATCCACTTAGATTTCATAAAGATGTGTATAGAAGACCAAAGTGAAGGAGGAGGAATACAAGAGTGACTCAAGCCTCTAGGAGTCCCAGTTGGGTAAGATGAAGCAAAATGGTTAGTAAGACGTTAAAGCTCAAAATAAGTGAGGTCATGACGTCTTGGCAGGCACCAGGCCCGGACAAATTACACTTTGTAACTGATAGACTTGGTGGGCATGATTTTGCTAAAGTGCTGTAAGGATCTTTGAGAAATGGGAGAGGTGATGCAGAACCAGAGAGAGCAGTTGTCCTGCTTTTCCAAAAGGGGAAGAAGAATGGAATGTTCACACTCTAGGCCGTGTGAGCTCATTAGTCCCTGGCAAAAGTCTCCACTATACTCTTGAAGACCTGGTAGTTGACCATGAAGAAAGAGAAAGCATGGCTACTAACAGGTAATATCTCATCAAAAATAGATCATGCTAGGCTAATTTCATTTCCCTTCTAGACAGTGTAACTAGAATGTGTCTATGGCATTCCTTTGATCTGCCAGACACAAATTATTTAAGGCTCTTTGACAAATCATTATCCACGTGAATAAGAGAGATGCAGGTAAATGGTGTATGAGTTGGTGGATTTGGGATAGGTTGAATAACCAGATCCGAAGGGTCGTCAGTAATATAATACCAACTGAAGGAAAATATGTAGAGAAGAAGGCAATCCATCCACTTGACCTTGTGATTTTTCATCATTTTTATCCATGATTTGGAAAGAAAGCAGAGTTTTCAAATTTGCAGATAACATGAAACTGGGATAGTTGATATGTTGGATGACAGACTAGATCCAAAATTATCTCAGTTGAATCATGGATTTTAGAGCTAGAAGGGAACTGGGAAATCATATCCAACTATTTTTTTTTTATAGTTTGCTGGAAGGAGCCAAGAGAATTAGTAAGTGGTACAGTCACAATTCAAACCCAGGCCCTCTTATTCCAAATCCATCTCTTTTTTCTAGTGACATGAGTTTCCTCTGGCCCTGCTCCCAAAGGGCCAAGTCTGTTATATTTCATCCCTCCCCCATACTTCAGTACCCTTAGAGAGTTGAGGACTTTGTCCCTCTTCTCTACCATTGGCTAGAGCCTTCATTAATTGTGTTCTCCCAATATGAAGGATCCAAGTCTCCTACTTCCATTTAACCACTTAGCAGTCAGATTAGCTCTTAGAAAGGAACATTTCCTTGAAAGGTATAACAAGAGTAAACATAGGAATATTTTCCCCAACATCTGGGGGTGAAGATTCCCCCACCTAATACCACTTCAGTTTTAAGAAGGGAGGGGGAATTAGGTTCACAACTTAACTCAGTCCTCATATAGAGTTAGCCTCACCAAAATCAAGTCCAAAGAGCTCTCTGCTCCCACAAAACCCCAACCCCACTTCTTGGGACCATGTAATCTAAGGGTAGGGGGAAGTGACCTTTTTCCTGATTCCTGAATGGTTTTATATGCTGAGAGTGAATGAGTCTTTCACCCTTTGAGTAAGGGTCTGGTCAGTTTAAAAACACAAACAGTTCCAGCTGGGAAAAAGTTGTTCCCAACTCCATAATAGACCAATGTAGAATGTTCCCACTGTGCAGGTCCTTTTGACTCCCAGAAGCAGGTCTTTGGCATCTTCTACATGGGCACCTCCATCTTAGGTGGGCATGAGCAACCCCCATCATTTTCTGTTTCTCAGGTTGGAAAGGCAGACCAAATCTAATATTGTAGAATTTAGTATGAATAAATTGAGTTACCCTTGACTTCTAGGAATTAACCTTATAAATACAAGAGGGAAAGGCAAGGATAAAGAACAATTTCTATCAGAGAAGGGTGGAGGGGAGGTGAGTTGAATTGGCTGTAAAGTTCAGCATGACTCAAAAGAATGACATACGAAACAGCTGGACAGCTAGGATGGTCTTTCCCATTGGTCCCCTTCTCTCTACTCTGCCCTTAGCACAGCCCAAGCCACATCTGGCCAATATATTTTAGGAAGGACACTAACAAGTTAGAGGATTTCCAAAGGAAAGTAACAAATGCCTAGGGACCTATATACAACCTGTGCCATTCCAAAGAAGAGAGGAAAATAGGGGGCATGTGATTGTCATCTCCAATACATCATGCGGAAGTGGAATTACGTTTGTTTTATCTGGCTGCAGAGGCTAGAATCTAGAAGCAATGACCACTCACTAACTATATGACCTTGGAAAAATCACTTTTCATCTCTGGGTCTCAGGCTGATAGACTCATAGATTTAGAGTCAGAAGCAGAGGTGTGCTGATAAATGTTTAACAACCAGCTCTCTGGGAGGAGGGGCGGGGGGCCTATATGCACAGCAGACTTTTAAGTTTAACACGCATTGCTAACATCTTCTCCATCACTTACTTAAGTTTAGATAATCAACAAAACAATAAATCAAGTACTTGTCTGTAGCATTTTCCAATTTCTGAGCTTATACTAAAATGCTCAAAATGAAAATTTAACAATTGTTTTTTCTAAGCTTGAATGAGCTGGCTCTAGCACACACCTGACTGGAAGGAACTTCAAAGACCATTCATCCAACCCCACTCTTGGTTTGTTTTAAACAGATGAGGATGCTTAAGCCTGAAGAAGTTAAGTGACTTTAGTGTCACAGGTGATCTCTGACTCCAGAGCCAGTATTCTCTCCACTGTGCTACATCACCTCATTTGTGAAGAAAAAAAAAAAAAAAAGATTGGACTAAATTGACCTCTGGGATCCTTTTTGGCTCAAACTTTATTATCCTGAGTTGCAAAGAGGCTGTCTCTATAGGATTCTATAGTTATTGCAAAGGCAGAATGGTGAAATGGAAATAGCTCTGGATTTGGAGTCAGAGAACCCGGGTTCAAATCCCAGTTCTTCTGTTTCTCCTCTCTTTGAACAAGTCGTTTCTTTCCTTCCCTGGGCCTTGGTTTGCCCCTCTGTAAAGGAGGGGGGTACACTGCATGACCTCCAGGGTTTCTTCCTGCTCTAGAATTTTAGGTTCTAGATCAGTAACACACGTTTAGAACCATAAATCTAGAGGTAGAATAGACTATAGAAGGTCATGGTCATGGCTCATTTTCCTCTGTTCTGAGACCCCACCTCAGTCAAGCATCTTCCAGATATTCCCAGCCAGGAGTGATCATGAAATTCTGCAGCCAGAGGTGAGCTTGACAGATGGCCGGTAGTGAAAAGATAAATGGATTTGGAATTCAAGTGCCTGGGTCCACATCTTAACTCTGCTACTATCTCTGTGACTTTGGTCAAATCATTAAATCTTGCTCACCCTCAGTCTCCTCATCTATAAAATGAGAAGATTTAACTAAGGTCCCTTCCAGCTCTAAAGCAATGATTCCATGAATTAGTCACTTTTCCAGGTGCCAGACCTGTCGCTGATTCTGAGGGGGTGGCCAGGTAATTCCTCCAGAAGGTCTGAGGGTCCTGGAGTCAAAGTGTACGCAGGCTTCTCTGTGCACTCCTAGCAAGAGGCAGAATGTCCTGATCCAACATCAGCTGTCGCTTCTCATCCTGGGAAACATCCCAAGAGGCTGTCTTTAGATATTCATAGGATTATGGGAATTAGAGTTGAAAGAAGCCTCAGAGATCATTTTACAAAGAAGAAAACTAAGACCCAGAAGAGGGAAAATGACTTGCCTATGGTCACATATCTAACAAGTAGCAGACACAGGACACAAATCCAGGTCCTCAGACTCCAAAGTCAATATTCTTTCCTCTTAGGCCACTTATTTCAGTTATTACCTACAAAGCACATTTGGCATTTGAATGCCCTTTGGTTCATGAGACATGTCCAAAGCCTTTGAGTCACTCCCACAATGTAACTTATACCTTGTTGCTCCTCTGCCTGGCAGGGTCGCTCACCTGTGTCTAATCCCACTGGAGACAAATCTCCTGTTTGAGAACACATGTCAGAAGGGTGTTTGCCTTCTCTGTGTCCCAAGGGAAGCAATGGGTGGCAGCAGGTCATCAGAGAGGCAGCCAGGTAAAGAGGGAAATGGCCTCGAGGATGCACCAAACACTTGGACTCTAGCCCTGGACAAGTCACTTCATACATCCCTTCCATATTTATCACATTCTGGCCATATGCAGGGCACACAGTTTACTACTGAGGAAACTGACGCAGACAATGGTCAAGCAACTTATCCAGGGTCTCACAGCTCAGCACAGCTCAGAAGAGTTGGAATAAGTTGGAAAAACTAGTTTTCTCCCCCAAAGAGATTAGAATCTAATGGAAGAAGACCATGGGGAGACAACAGGGAGGACTGTAATACACACCAAATAAGTAGAATTGGGGGGAAAATGATAAAAAGAATTACGCTAGAAAATCTCTGAGGTCCCTTCCAGGTCTGGTACGGATAATGATTTCCATCAGTGTTTCCTGCAGGCTTTCCTTCTGCTTTATTTGGGCCAGAAACATGTTTACTCTGCTTCCCATTTACCTATCTTTACCTCAACTGGGCAACAATTTCTTAATTTATTTTTTTTCTGGAATACAACTGACACTCGCCTGAACACAGTCCATCCTTGATCCTTCTCTTTAAATCCTGTGCTACCACCCTCACACCCACACTAATCTCCTTCCCCGTTCAGTGCAGAACCACCTGGCTTTGTTGGGAAAATGAGTAAAAAGAGAGAGACTTTAGGGAACCTGTTAGTTGTGCCCAACTCTTGGTGACTCCTTTTGGAGTGGGTTGCCATTTCCTTCTCCAGCTCATTTTCCAGATGAGGAAACTGGGGCAAGAAGGCTTAAGTGACTTGCCCAGGGTCACACAGCTAGTAAGTGTCTGAGGGCAGATTTGAACTCAGGTCCTCCTGACTCCACGCCCAGCATTCCAGTCACTGCTCCACCTAGCGGTCACAGGGGAACTACGGTTCCTCTTTGAATCTATTTTCCATATTGATTTGTTAGGCTTTTGACCAATTGTGTTTTCCTGTCTGCTCTAACCCCTCAAATTTGGCTGACCTGCTTTGACTACAACAGGCTGCCTGTCCTCTCTCTAACCACAACTTCCACGACAACTTCTCTTCCAAAGAAAGATCTTTCCACTGTTATTTGTTCCTAATCTATTAGTAGCCTACTCTGTGACAAGCATTGTGCTAACTTAACAAAGTATCTTTTCTGGTCCTCAAAACAACCCTGGGAGGTAGGTGCTATTATTATCTCCGTTTTACAGTTGAAGAAACTGAGGCAGACAGTGACTTGCCCAGGGTCTTACAGCTAATAAGATTCTGGGGTAGGTTTTAAACCCAGGTCTTTCTGACTCCTGGCTCAGTACTCTATACACTGTACCATCTACCTCCGCATCACCATCACTCAGCTTTAGCCCCATCACCATCCTAGAGGAGAAAATGCTAGACCTGCCCCCCTCCTCCTTCCCAATGTCATCAGTCCCCTTGGAATATCCATGGCTTGGTGCCTCAGTAGCTGCAGGCCTGATCTGACCAATGAAGTTCTGAGTCAGAGACTTGTGAAATCCTGGCACAATCACAGAATATTAACACTAGAAAGGACTGAAAGAGGTTATCTAGTTCCACCACCAACCCCCGTTTGACAGAAGAGGAAAGAGAGGCCACAAGAGGGAGAATGACTTGTATGAGCTTACTCAGGGAATTGATAGCAGAACTCAGGTCTTTTGACTCCTGGTCCAGTGTTCCTTCTACTACACCAGACCGCCTCTTCTTTTTTTAAAAAGTATTTTGTGGGGCGGCTAGGTGGTGCAGTGAATAAAACACCAGCCCTGCAGTCAGGAGGACCTGAGTTCAAATCTGGCCTCAGACACTTAACACTTACTAGTTCTGTGACCTTGGGCAAGTCACTTAACCCCAATTGCTTTGCTTTCCCCCCTCAAAAAAAATAAAGACTTTGATGGGAAGTTTCAGAGAAGTCCTTTGCCTTCTTATAGGGGGATTTTCTCTAGTTTTTAATATTTCTGAACTATTTTTGACCATCTCAGAAATTGCTTCTACCTGGGGGCATCACAATACATTTTAAGTAAAAGAACTATTTGTTTGAACTCCTGGGCTCTGAGTGATTCATTGCAGCCAATGCAGTCATGACCAAGACAAATACTTTATTCTCCTTCCCACACTCTCCACTCTTCCCTTCTCTTCTTGCTGTTTCTTACACACACACCCTCTATCTCCAGTTTCTATGTCCTTGTACTAGCCAGCCCCTATGCCTTTTCTTCCTTCAAGACTCCACACAACCACCAGGGGCCATCTCCAGTCGTTCTGATCTATATCTTGCCACTGGACCCAGATGACTCTGGAAGAGATAGGAGGCTGGTCACCTTGCACAGCCCTGCCTCACTTAAATCCAATCCACTTGCCAGCCATGGCATCATCTTCCCGATGTCACGTTCATCTTTGAGAATGAAGGACAAATAAGAACAACATAAGCATCATCTTCTACACCAAGCTTTTCCAGGCTCCTCATATTACTAGCACCTTCTCTCTCTAAAATGTGTCCTGTTATTTTGTATTTTTGTATTTCCAAAATATACTTATTTGGAGAAAGAGAGAGTTTCTCACGATGGAATCTAAGCTCCTGCTTCACTTTTGTTTCTGTATTCCCAAGGCTAGGGCTTGGCGCAAAGTAGGTGCATAATAAATATTTTTTGACTGATGGAGATCAAGTTCTAGAAGATTCTAATGACAAAACAGAAAGTCTTCAAGCATAGGTCCAGTAATGGACTTAGGCTGGCTGCAAGGCACACAGCTCCTCACAAAGACCATCTGCAAAGGCATGGAGGTTGTCACTAGTATCAATGCCAAAAGTAACCATGCCAGTGAAAATCACAGACTCTTCAAGTACGGAAGCATGAACATTTATTAAAGGCCTACTATGCAAAGAACCAAGTTGTGGATGACCTTGGGGAAACAAAGATGAAAAACACCACCAGTCTTTGGCCTTAAGGAGGGCAGTACTGTGCAGTGGAATGTGCCCTGTAGCTTGAGTTGGAAGTCCAAGGTTCAAATACTGCCTCCAAAATTTACTTTCCTGTGCTTATCTTCAGTGTCCTCATGTATAAAATGGTGGCTAGGAGAGCTCAGTTGCACAGTAGATAAGAGTGTTGGGCTTGGAATTAGGAAGACCTGAGTTCAAGTCTGACCTTAGATACTTATTGGTTGTGTGACCCTGGGTAAGTCACTTAACCCCTGTTTGCCTCAATTTCCTCATCTGTAAAATGGGTATAATAATGTATAATTATATACCTATATAATCATATAATATAAAAATAATAATAATATAATAAAATGGGTCCCAAGGTTGTTGTGAAAATCAAATGGGATAATAATTGAAACCACCTTGAAAACCTTAATGCTAGCGATTATTATTATTATTTATCTATTCCCCAGGGTTGTTGTGTGTGGAAATTATTATTGTTATTACAGCGCAATGTAGGGATATGACATGTAAACAAAAAAGTATGATGCAAGAAAGACTACGATAGGGCAAAGAAAGATTCAGATAATGTGCTGAGAAATGTGGGGAGAGAGAGAGAGCTCAGACTGAGTGTTTATGCCAGTACAGGCATTTTTTGTACTCCAATTTTCCTTTTAAAAAAATAAACCATTTAAAACTGTGTATATTTTCTTCGTTCCCATATTTAAGCAATAAACCTCTCTCCCATGTGTGTCTCTCAGGCAATGGTGTGGTCATCCACTTACCTGGCTTATTTGAAGAAGCAGAAAAAAATGAGAAGAAAGGTAAGTCCAGTGTATTTTTGCTTCCTTTACTCTGAAAGCCACATGCACTCTTCCTACTGAATTAGGTCCCAAGAAGGCATTTCATGGACAGTGCTTTCCAGCTCTTCTCCTTTCTAAGTTAGTTCTTTTCAGATCCCTGAGAACTGTGGCAGGATCAGTTCACTAGTTGCAGTCACCTGGTTAAATCTGGCAAAAATACAGGAATGTTTTCACTTGGGTTACCCAGCTAATCACATAGATTATCTGATTTACTTTGGTCTTTTAGAATAAGACCCAAGAATAAAACTTATATGGTTCAGATCAGTAAGAAACTAGGGTCTGAATGTCTCCCCAGTCTACAATTATCTGATTGTTACCAACTATCCTCTTTACCAAATATACCAAATCTACAAGATAAGTTGAGAGTATTTTGATTTAAAAACCAAGTGAAGACATGTGACCACAGAGTTGTTGGCAGAGTTACTATCCAGAAAGATCTGGACAGGCTAGAACAATGGACCAAATCTAATAAGATGAAATTTAATAGAGATATCAATGTAATGTCTTCCGCTTGGATTTTAAAAAAAACTAATTATGCAAGCAATTGTAAGAGATATCTTTAGACAATAGTTCTTGAAAAAAGACATAGGGTTTTTTATTCTCAAAAACTTATTTTGCAAAGCTTAATATAACTCAAAAGTGAAATGGCAGCCACAAGAAGCTAAAGGGATCTGAACTGACCTTGCCAAAAGCATTATGTTTGAATGAGGGAGTTGACAAGTCTCACCATCCTTTGCCCTGCTCAGACATGAGGTACTGGGTTCAGTTCAGGGCACCACATTTTGGAGTCATTAAAGAGCATCCAAAGAAGGGCAACCAGAAATGAGGAGGGGGTTGGAAATCAATTCATTCCATTCTCCATTCAGCTGCCAAAGTGATTTTCCTAAAATATAAGTCTGACTATTTCACCTCCCCTGTCTACTTAATAAGCACCAAAGACTCCCTGTTACATCCTGTTACATCCCTGTTACATCCAGGATCAAATATAAAGTCCTTCACAACCTGGCCCTTTCCTGTCTTTCCAGACTTCTTATTCTATGTGTATATGATCCCATGACATCCTCATACTGTAAGTTAAGTCCAGTTCTGAGGACAGAAAAAATTGACCAGCAGTTCTCAAAGTGTGATCTTCAGATCCCTAGGAGTTTCTGAGCCCTTACAGAGTGTCTGTAAAGTCAAAACTATTTCCTTAATAATACTAAAATGTAAATTGCCTATTAAAATATTCCCTTTTCCAGCTACACATCTGTATGAGTCTGTATTTTTTTCATATACCTCAACCAAAACAACATATCACAACAGATTGAATGCAAGAATATGAGAATCCAGCTGTCTTCTATTAAGCCAGACATTAAAAAGACTTGCAAAAACATAAAAAGCAATGCCACGCTTCTCACTAAATTTGTTTTGAAAAATACAGTTATCCTTATTTTAAAAACATTATTTATGTTAATTTGTATTGAGTTTGTTGTTATTTTTAAATAATATTTTATTTTTCTCAGTTACATGTAAAAACTATTTTTAACTCATTTTTTAAAATTTCGAGTTCCAGATGCTCTCCCTGAGATGGTAAGCAATTTGATATGGGTTATGCATGTACAATCATGCAAAACATATTTCCATATCAGTCATATTGTAAAAGAAAACACAAACACAAAAAAATAAAAGAAGTAAAAAATAGTATGGTTCCATTTGCATTCAGACTCCATCAGTTCTTTCTCTGGAGGTGGATAGAGTTTTTCATCATGTGTTCTTTGGAATTGTCTTGGATCATCATATTGCTGAGAATAGCTCCACAGGTGATCATTGTACAATGTTGCTGTTACTGTATACAATGTTCTCCTGGTTCTGCTTACTTCACTTTGCATCAGTTCATGTAAGCCTGACTAGGTTTTTCTGAAATCATCCTGCTTGCCATTTCTTATAGCACAATAGTATTCTTTTATAACCAAATAGCAGATAATTGTTATTTTTAATGAACTAATAAACATTTCAAAATTTTGTTTTACTTGATAGTACAGTAAATATTGACATATTTACTATACTGATATTGATAGTAAATATTAATACCCTGTCAGGGTCCTCTGTCAGAGTAACCTAACTTGCCTGCAGGGGAGCCAGTTACTTACCTCACTCTAATAGGCGCTAGCGCATTTTAAGAACAGAAGAATCACGGCTTGGAGGTTCAAGCAGAGAAAGTTTATTGAGTCTTCTCCATGGGGAAGCCTTACAACCAGATCTTAAGGCAGACTTCAAACTACCCCCAAAGCTTGAGCCTTATATATCTCCCAGATGCATGTACCCCACGTGAAATAAAAGAGTCCAGCTGAACAGAATTGTGAGAGGGGAGGTGCAGTCACAAGGCCATGAAGGCCTCAAGGTGTGGAGACACTAATCAGGAACATCAGGTAACCCCACATAAGAGAATCTTGAGCAATGCAGTACCTTCTGGCCTCTAAGTGACCAGGGGCAGTGCAGTATGCTCTGACCTCTACGTGACCCAGCTAATTCCAGGGCCTCAGACACACCCTGTGCCTCAAACATTATCGCCTGCAGCCTGCAATTCCTCACAATACCCCACATAAACAAAAGTTCTTTGGGATCTCCAATAATTTTTAAAAGTGTAAAGGGGTTCTGAGCCCAAAAAGTTTAAGAACCACTGGCATAGGTCAAGATATATTGAAGCCATAATGAACACATGATGACAGAATTACAGTATATGCCTGATGGAAATAATTTATCAAGTCATGTTTTAGACCATCCTACACAAAGGCACACATGCTACCAGGAGAGTTAGAAAGAGCAGGAAAACGTGGCAATAAAGAAAACCATTTGCCTCTATTCTTTCACCATAATTAAGGCATGACAAGCTCTGAGCTGAGGGGTTCTGTCTTTGGCAGGTCTGAAAGACTGGGAAAAAAGACTCATCATTTCAGACAGAGCCCACATTGGTGAGTACCCCCACCTTTCCAGAGAGCCCCATCAGACAAATAGGAATAGTTCTTTCCCATGTCTACTGGGTTTTAGGGTTTGTAAAGTACTTTCCTCACACTACCCCTAGAGGCTATATTATACAAGGATTATCTCTATTTTATAATAAGAGGTTCTGAGACTCAGGGAACTGATTTGCCCAAAGTCACATTAGCTAACATGTAGAAGTGTCAAGACTAGTAGTTCCCAGTGCTTCTTCCACTGGGTCACACTGCCCTGAAAGTCAAATGAACGAGAAGAAGAGTAAGCAGTCCCCTTCCTGGTCCCATAGCATAACATCCCTCCTGGAGAGAAAACATTCAGCTGTCACTCTTACTCTATTAGTCAAAGGAAAAAGTCCTGATCTGTCTGTCCCGTAATTGGGCTTGTTCTGCTCCAAAAGACAACGGCTTTTGGCGCCATCCTTTTTTTCACAGGGCAGAGTTCAGTCCTGCCTATTCTTCTTTACATGTATACGGTGCTTTACTATTTCCAGCTTTCTCCACCCTGCATTATTTCATAGGATTCCCCCTAGAGCCCCAAGAAGTCAGCCAAGCAAGGACTGTTCTCTTTACAGGGGAAGAAACTGAGACCCAGAAAGGTCCACTGACTTGCTTTAGGTCACATAGTATGGGAGCAGAATGAAAACTCAGGCCCCTGCTACCTCACTATCCCCCCAAAAATGCTCTTTCTGTTCCACCCAAAGACCTCCCACTTCCAGTCCACCACCGTTCCTTTCCTAATGCGGATGCTGATGCTGCTGAGCATGGTGCTCCCCTTCTAACTGCTTCTCTCCTTCTCCATTCTCCCCTCCTTTCCTCCCTTTTCTCTTGGCAGTGTTTGATTTTCACCAAGCGGTTGATGGACTTCAGGAAATGCAACGTCAGGCTCAAGAGGGGAAAAAGTAATTATCTCTCAACACCTTCCTTCTGCTAGTGATTCTTCAGTCTGGCAAGTTGGTGCATGTGGGGAAAGGCGCCTTGGTGTGGTGGAAAGAAAGCTGGACCAGAGTCAAGAAGACCTGGGTTTGAATCCTACCTCAAGCTGTGAGGCTCTGGGAGAGTCACTTAAGGCCTCTTGGCTCTGGTTTCTTCATCTGTAAAATGAGGGAGGGGGGATGATTCAGGGACCTGTAAGGTCCCTTCAGTCAGTCATTCAGTTGGCAAGCAATTATTAAGCACCTACTATTTACTAAGCATTATGCTAAGTGCTAGGTAAACAAAGGCAGAAAAAGACCCTGCTCTCAAGGAGCTCACAGTCTCATGGACTCTATCTCTTCCAACTGTCAATCTCTAATCCTGACTGTGGACATGGCTGAGACATAAGGCTGGATGATGTGACCCAAAGTCTTTGGTGCTATGAGCAATTCCATTCTATCTGAAATATGAATCACAATAAGGCCTACATGGGGCAGCTAGGTGGCACGGTGAATAGAGCACTGGCCTGGAGTCAGGAGGACCTGAGTTCAAATCTGACCTTAGACACCTGACACGTAGTAGCCGTGTGACCTTGGGCAAGTCACTTAACCCCAACTGCCTTGCCTTCCCACATCCAAAGAGACAAAAACAAACAAAAAACAAACAAACAAAAAGACCAATAAGTCCTGCACTAATTACATTCTCTAGGTCACTCACTCCTGGGAAGGATTTTTTCCTGTGATTCTCCAGGTTGGTATTTCACACCGAGTGTCCCATGGAATCCTGATGTTTTGCCCAACAAACTCAACAAATAACTACTACCTCGTTCATTGTTTGTTAGGAGGGGCACAAAGATAGATAAGAAGTAAACAGGGGGGGCGGCTGGGTGTGGTACAGTGAGTAGAGCACCAGCCCTGGAGTCAGGAGGACCCGAGTTCAAATCCAGCCTCAAACACTTAACACTTAACTGTGTGACCTTGGGCAAGTCACTTAACCCCAACTGCCCTCCAAAAAGCAAAATAAATAAATAAAAAAAAATAGAAGTAAACAGGTGGTGCAGTGGAGAGAGTCAGGACAAAATCCGAGTTTCAGTTGATCTTCAGGCACTTAGTATCTGTGCCACTTTGGAGCGGTCATTTAACCTCTGTTTGTAAAACAGGAACAACAAGTAATAGCCACCTTTTGTAAGAAGCCAATGAAAACCTACAAGAACAGTAGGTTCTTAATGAATGGCAAACAGTAGGTGCTTAATGAATGCTTTTTGTTTGTTTTTTACTTCCTAGAGTTGTAAGGACAAAATCAAATCATATTTTTAAAATACTTTGTAAACCTCAAAGCACTCGACAAATGCTACTGTTATTATTCTGCAACTCGGGACCTCTTTTCAAAATATTTACATTGCAAAGGGGGGGACAATAGGGAAAGAACATTAATATCTGTGGCACAAAAGAGAGGTCCTGGGACGTGCTGTTTACTTGGAGTGGGAGGGGGTGCCAGGGTGGGCTTGGGCCGCTCCAGCATTTACCGACGGAGGACAGTCAGACTGGAGAGGGCCTTGAGTGCAGGGCGAGGAAGTTCATGTACTCCAGGAGACAATGAGAAGCTACTGAGGGCTTTAGTAAAGGGGTAAGTACATACGCACATTAGGAAGGTAACTCAGGTCGCATTTTCAGGATGGACTGAAGGAAGGTGTGGCTAGAGCAAAGAAAACCGTTAGGAGGGCATCTAGGGGGCGCCATAGTGCCCAGAGTGCTGGGCCTGGAGTCAGGAAGACTCACCTTCCTGAGTTCAAATGTAGCCTCAGACACTAACTGTGTGACCCTGGGCAAGTCACTTCATTTCTGTTTGCTTCAGTTTCTTCAACTATAAAATGGGGAATAATAGCACCTATCTTGAAGGATTATCGTAAAGATCAAATGAGATATTTGTTTAAAAAAAAAAAACATAGCATACTGCTTGGCACATAATTGGCACCATACAAGGGCGTATTCCTTTCCTTTTCCTTCTTCTCCCATGATTCCAACATGATCTCTCAGGAAATTCTGCTATTAGTCTGGGTCAGCTCCAGTCGTCCTGATCTATATGTGGCCACTGGACCCAAAGGGCTCCAGACTCACTTAAATCCAATTCACTTGCAAGTCATGGCATCCCTTCTCTAATGTCTAGGTCCTCTTTGAGAACATAGGACACACAACAACCACAACACAATGATCTGCCTGTGTGTGTGTGTGTGTGTGTGTGTGTGTGTGAAAATGACTGTTCCTAACAATCCACGTGAAAAACAGGTGTCATTTCCTCTAATGGCCGACTCAGATCATGGGCATAAGATTCTCTCCTTGGTCGAGATCTCTCACTCAGTGCTCTGTACTTTTATGAGGGGCAGAGCTGGTGAGAGCTTGAGAGAGAGGAGATCAGTGTGGTCTAGCTTCCAGCTTCAAGAGACAGATACCTGATTCTGTACTCTCTTTAGGTCTCTAAAGGGAAAGAAAGATTTTTGGGAAGAAGTCGACGTGCAGAAGAGCCATTGTCCCTATTCTTAGCTTGCTACACCAGAGCCTTCAAGGAATTTTCCCATGGGTGAGATCTGAGGCTTTCTCTTGGTTGAGCTGAGTTATCTCACTCCCAATGGAAGGCATTATTTACTCTGTGCATTGTTTAATATATATTCAACTATGTCTACTTTCACTGATGTCTGTTTTGCTATAGACTGAAATAAATGGGTTTGTTTGATCTTGACTTCATGTGTTAACTGTGGCATTTAGAGAGAAAGGGAGTCAAGACTTAGATATATAGCTTGGGGCACTCTTTCCCCATTAAGGGATGGCCACCAGGAGCACAGCTTGAACTTTTAAATTATTTCTCCTGCACTAACAATATTTAAGAGAGCAGATAGATATAATTTAAGCCCAGTCCCAACCTCTCTTTAAAGAGAACAGAGTGGGATCATCTGCTTCAACCTCCTGCTTCTCCTCCTGGCAGGAATCAAAGTCTCTCCTTTGGAGAAAGGAAGGGGGAGGAGATTCTAGAGATATCTTTTCATACCTCTCTGTTGCAGCCAAAATTCTCAGTGTAGTAAGCTGGGGATAAGGACATGATTGAGGTCACCAGCTCCTCTACATAACAGCTTCTTCCCAGAATCTTTCTCTGTCTTCAGGGAGCTGAAGAGAATCCAGAATCAAGTATCTTCTCTCTCTGTCTTGGGCTCTGTCTATTTCTGTGTCTCTGTCTGTCTCAATCTCTCTCTCCTCTTCCCTCTCTCTCTTTCTGTGTCTCTGTCTCTGTCTGTCTGTCTCTCTATTTTTTTCTCCCTCAGTTAGAAGCCAGGATCTTTTCTCTTTCAAGCTCTTACAAATCTGCCCCTCACAAAGGTATGGAGTGTTGAGTGATAAATCTCAACCAATGAGAAGAGTCTTGTGTAAATATTCTTTGAGCTGGCTGTTATACTCTACTTTGCTCCCAAAATTCCCTTCCTTCATCTCCTGGGGTCTTTCAGCAACTTAGTCTCTTCATCCTAGATTTATGGGTCAATTCATGTGTTTTAAGCACCAAAGTGAACCATAGCCAAATGAGTTTGAGAAATACCAGTCAGGACTGGTCTGAGAACTTCTATCAGGAATCACAAAGAGGTTCTTTTAACCTTACTTTTCATTTCTAAAAATACTTGGAAATCTATCTCTTATAACAAAGATTTAAAAAAGAAAAAGAAAAGCTGCTCAGCAAAACTAACCAACACATAAATTATATCTGATGTTATATGTAGCATTCCACTCCCATAATCCCCCACTTCTGCAGAAGAGAGGAAGTTTACATTTTCTGAACACTTCTCCAGGACCAAGCTTGGTCATTATAATGATACAGTTAAGTTTCACTTTGTTTTTGTTCTAGGGGAAAAAAATTAATGAACTTTAATCAAGACTGTGAATTGTCACTGTTCTGATCACCAGCCAATCACTGCCTAGCAAGGACTCCCCTAATCAATCTTGTTCCTGCTGAAAACTGCCCTGTCCTGTAAGAGGGGAGAGAGGAGGGAAGGGGGAAGGGAAGAAGCATCCCTACTATATGCCAGGCACTATGCTGAGCACTTTACAAATATTCCCTCCTCTGATCCTCACAACAACCCTTCAAGGCAGGTGCCTCCATTTTACAGTTGAGGAAACTGAGCTAGACTGAGGTTAAGTGACCTGCCCAAGGTCACACAGTTCAAAAAAGTGCCTGAGGTTGGATTTGAGTTCAAGTCTTCCTAATTCCATGCCTAGCTAGCCCTCTGTTCATTGTACTACCTACCTACTAAAAGTGAACCATGAGAGGGGGAACTTGTATGTGATAAGAGACTGGACTGAGAAGAATGAAGAAATAATGGAAGAATTCCGGACAGCCTAGTGGTTCTGTGGATAGAGTACCAGGCCTAAGGTCAGGAAGATGAGTCTTCCTGAGTTCAAATCTGGCCTCAGACACTTACTAGTTGTGTGACCCTGGGTAAGTCACTTAGCCCTGTTTGCCTCAGTTTCCTCATCTGAAGATGAGCTGGAGAAGGAAATGGCAAACCACTCTAGTATCTTTGCCACAAAAACCCCAAAAGGGATTACCAAGAGTCAGACACTACTGAAATGACTGAACAACAACACTACAAGAAAGCTTTGTCAGGGAAAAAAGGGGATTCTCCCTATGCCCTTCACATCCCACCACACAAGTAGCCCTGGTCCAGCCAGTGAAGGGCAAGCCCAGAGCAATGGAAAAACGAAAGACGAGTGATGCTCTGTGAAGGATGTGGCTCTGGACCTCCTTGAGGTTCCAGCTCCATATCTTAGAGCCAGGTCAGGGGACTCTCACCTTCTGACCAAATGTTTTCTCCTTTTGCACTTTCCTTAGTCTCACGCGAGGCCTATTTACCAAGTCACTGAAGATTGTTTCACTGGAGAGCTGAAAGGGACATTAGATACCCATCCAATCCCAATCAGACGCCAGAAAACTGACACCTCTTTGGGTTAAGTGATTGGACCAAGTTCACAGGGTAGCAGCATCAGAATTTGAACTCAGATCCTTTGATAGCAAGTCCACTGTTCTTTCCACTATTCCTGGCCACTTCTCTCTATTAAACTTCCCTACTCTTTAAATACAACTCAAGACCCCAAATTCACCAACCTTTCTGACCCCTCAGCCTACTTGGTTCCCTGGGATCAGGGATCAAGAAAGCTTGATTTGATCTGAAAACCTGGGCTTGAATCCCAGCTGTCTCATTTACTTGACTGCTCTTGGTCCCAGTTCTGTCATCTTTTAATATGACAGAAGTAGGTACACTAAGCGCAAAGGTCTCTTGAAACTCAGAATCTATGATCCTGTGATACACAGGAGAGGCCGTATAGTGTGTTAGAGAGCTGGCCTCAGAGCCAGGAAGACCTGGGGTCACACCCCACCTCTGACACATACTGGCCATGGGACCGCGGCCAAGTGACATGATCTCTTAGTCCTCCAGGTAATTCCTGAAGACCGCATATGACAGAGAATTTGCTGATTTGCATTGATAGACTGAAGTTTTGTCTCTGAAAGAAGTTTCTCATAACAAATCACAGGTCAAGTAAAAAAATGGCATATACCAAATCCAGACCCTATCTATTTTTTCTTTTTTTCCCGTTTCTGCCACTCTCTCTGGTTTTCTGGTCTTGTTTATTTTCCTTCTCCCCTTTATCTCTGCATATTTCAGAACCTAAGAGGGTGTTTTCCAGGATTTATTCACAAGGGAACAGAGAATATATAAATTCAGAAGCAACAGGCCACAGAAAGACCATTCCAAGTATGTAAACAGAAGAGATCCCTAGTCTCAGGCTGACTGACCTTTAAGTCTTCTGTTGTTCAGTCATGTGACTCTTTGTGACCCCTTTGAGGGCTTTCTTGGTGAAGATGTTGGGGTGGTTTGTCATTTCTTTCTCCAGCTCATTTTACAGATGAGGGAACTGAAGCAAACAGGATTAAGTGACTTGCCTAGGGTCACACAGCTCTAGTAAATATATATGGATTTGAACTCATTTCTTCCTGCCTCCAGGTCTAACGCTCAATCTACTATGCCACCTAGCTACCCCTTAGGTCTTCTCTCGTAACCCTTAACTGAAGTTGCCCAGACCTCTGCTGGGTTCATCCCGATTCCCCTGGGCAGCCAAATCTAGCAGCCTCCAAAAGAATGAGAATGTCATTCACTTCCAGCATACGTAACCCCACTAGGATTTTCCCATCCGGGTTCTCTGGACCCAGTTCATTGGGCCATTCTACAGTGCCTGGCTCACTATTAGTCAGTTAAAAAGCCTTCTGGTGATTTACAAAGGCATTTTGTTACTTACCAATGTGGTAGCTAACTCACTCCACCCAAATTTTCATAGTACTATAGACAGGACCTTCACTGGAGGTTGGGGGGGGCAGTCACTGGGAGATTCCTGTAGCAATGAAATCACAGGTCCAGTTGCTATCCCTAAAAAAAGACCTTTCTCACAAAGTTTTTTCCCAGTCAATTCAAAGATAATAATTGGCTCTGATTTACATGCCACTTCCAAATGTCAAAACAGGTACCCTCCCCCTTTACACCCTGCTTCCCTACCTGACCACCTTCTCTTCATCTCCTTGTGCCCCTCCTTGACAACCTGCCCCCTTTCTTCTGTGGCTGCTTCCTAACCAAGTTTGCACTGACTCCTGTCCCCAAATCTTTTTCCCCTTTTCTCTGGATCTGTCTCATGCAGCCCCCCTGGGCTTTCACCTTGGTGGAACATGATGGGGCTCATCTCCTCCCCATGCCCAGCCATTTTCTTTTGGAAGGAGCCTCTGGTCTGTGGTGATTCTGGTGCAGCCCCAAGACAATCCAGGGCCTGCCTAAAGAGCAAGGAGGATGCCTGGGATCCCTGCTCCAGACAGGCCATAAGTGCTTTGCTCACATAGCATCCTATTGCTATAAGGTTCTGGAAAGAGAATTAGAGTCCTCACTTCAAATCCCTGCTCTAATCTCAACAAACTGTGTGACTCTGGGTGAGTCACTTCATTTTCCCAGCCCCACTTTCCTCATCTATAAAATGAGGGGGTTAGACTAAATCCCTATGGACCACAATCATAGGTCCATTGTCAAACTCAGGCTTAAGTCCTGACTCTTTGACAAGGCCCTCTCTGATCACCCTAGCCCATAAATACCCCCCTCTCTCCTCAACTCCTACAAGTCTATGCCTCTCATTTGGAAGTTAGTATATGCTGTTTCATATTGTTATTTAAATGTTCTCCTCACCCCCTAACAAGCCTGTAAATTCCACAAGCACAAGCCCCAGATCCATTTCTTCTCTATCTCCCCTCAAAGCTCAGGGTGGGGCCAGCTGAGCCCCAGGTTGGACACCCTGGCTTATTCATTGGTTACCTGGCTCATTGATTGGTTACCTTGGATAAATCACCAACTGTATAATTGGCCTCAGATCACTGAATAGTGAAATAAGCTGGGACACAGATTTTCAATTTATCCAATCATTCCATTGACTGGATTCTT
Organism: Pseudochirops corinnae; assembly: GCA_028646515.1. Taxonomy (NCBI): domain Eukaryota; kingdom Metazoa; phylum Chordata; class Mammalia; order Diprotodontia; family Pseudocheiridae; genus Pseudochirops; species Pseudochirops corinnae. The sequence goes on along the minus strand of CM053585.1, from coordinate 312,503,204 downwards.
CTGAGATATATTTCATAGAATCCTAGAAACTTATGGCTGGAAAAACCCTTAGAAACCATTTAATCCAATCTCCTTCTTTTATAGATGGAGAAACTAAGGCTCAGATAGCAGAAGTGAGTTATTCAAAAACATATAACATTTTAAAATATACCCTTTATACTGAACAGCATTCTAGGAGGTAAGGATTGTTTGGCCAATTGGGAACCAAAGAGCAGAGAGAGATACAAGGATTTACTCCCTGGGAAAGAGATTTCCCTGGTAAGAGAGAGGGAGTAGTATTCCAGCCCATAGTCACCCAAGCTGTGTATAGTACTTAGGTCATATTTTTGGACTCTGCCAGATCTTAACTAGACCCCCACTCTATTTGTTTCAGTATTGGTACCACAAAGAAAGGAATTGGACCAACATACTCTTCAAAAGCTGCCAGGACTGGACTTCGCATCTGTGACCTCCTTTCTGACTTTGATGAATTTTCTGCAAGGTATGGGCAGGAACTTTGACCTTTCCTTTGCTTCTAAGGAAGAAAGAAAGTGGAAAATAATGTTTGCCCCTAATCATACCTCAAAGCCAGATGACAGGAGAAGGAATAGACACACTCAGGGTTAGCCGTTACCCTCCTCTGGTCAGCTCCTCTAAGAGCCAGGCTGTGGGGGGTTCAAAGGCTTCTCCTCAGTACATCTGGGTACATCTGGAATTCTACCTGAAAAAAGAGTGACTCGTCTATTGTTTTATAGGTTCAAAAACCTGGCCTATCAGTACCAATCAATGTTTCCTACTTTGGAAGTGGATACAGAAGGACAGCTGAAAAAACTCAAGGTACAAATACTGTGCTTGGGCTGTTTAAAGGTGACAACAAAGTAGGACATAGAATTCAAGCTTGAAGAGACCTGACCTAGTCGTTCTTAGCCTGGGACCCGTGAACGTGTTCTTAAAATACTTTGATAACTTTATTTCAGTGTAATTAGTTTCCTTTGTAATCCTATGTATTTTACTTTATGCATTTAAAATAACATTCTGAAAAAGGGTCCATAGGCTTCACCAGACTGTCAAAGGGGTCCATAACACATAAAAAGAGTTAAAAACTCCTGATCTAGTCCAATCTCATCATTTTACAGGTATGGAAACTGAGGCCCAGAAAGTAGAAGTGACTTAACCAAAGCCACACACTGTGCCATAAGAAATGATGAGTTCAGTGATCTCAGAAAAATCTGAAAAGACTTACACAAAATAATGAAGAGTGAAATGAGCAGAACCTGGAGAACACTGTATATAGTAACAGCAATATTGTTTTAAGAGCTAATAGGCTCGATTTAGTATCAAAAGACCGATCAAGATACTGACTCAATGTCACTTGTGTAACCTTAAATACTCTCTTACCCACTGGCCTCTATTTCCTGCTCTCTAAAAATAAGAGTTTTGAATTAGGTGGTCTTTTCTAGGTGCCTTCCAGCTCTAAACCTAGAATCCTAAGAAAGCAGAGAAGTGAACATGGTAACACATATGCCAATGACTCCCTCCCAATAAGGTCCAGAGTCAAGGTTCCTCTATGTTTCTACTGGAAGAAAGTGGTTTTGAGTTTTGAAGGCCACAGCTATACTGTAGGGGTGAGGCATGGGCGGGGGAACCTTTTCCTCTCAGTTGTTCATTATTTCCATTTCTACTGACACCTGCAGGTCTTTGCTGAAAGAATCAGACCCATGGTACGGGATGGAGTGTATTTTATATATGAAGCTCTCCATGGGCCCCCAAAGAAGATTCTTGTGGAAGGTGCCAACGCAGCGCTGCTCGATATTGACTTTGGTAAGTTAAGAGTGCAGTGGAGCCAGCTCAGGCCCAAAGTAATAGCTGGTATCTAGGGAAAAGTTAGTTATTTAAGTGTCTAGCACAGTGGTTCTCAACCTTCCTAATGCTGCAACCCTTTAATACTCATATGTGGGTGTATCTGCATGTGGGCAGACCCACCTAGAGACGGATAGGGGAGCAGTGTCTCAGTTCCTAAGACCATCGGAAATATGTGTTTTCCAATGGTCTTAGGTGACCCCTGTGACCACTGTGAAAGGGTTGTTTGACCCCCAAAGGGGTCGGGACCCACAGGTTGAGAACCACTGGTCTAGCATGATTTAGAGAGTGCTAGGCTAGAGACAGGGATAGGTTTTGATAAACAGGAGGTGAGATCATCTTCAGGCATGGATAGGTAGATGCTGATTTTACAAGGCCGTGGACAAATAGAATAAAGTTGAACCCATTTCTTTTATCTGCAGCTCAGAGGTGATGGTGGGGGAGCCCTAGAACTGAGTAATGTTCTATGAAGGTTTTCACAGGGGTGGACAATCTCAGGACAGAGGGAGTCAGAGGATATCTGGAATGTTCATTCTTTGACCCCATAGGAACAGAATAAGAGGACTGCACTGAATAATACTTGGCTTTGATTTAGCACTTTTAACTTTCTATCCTGCCAGTAAATCATCTACCCCCTCAAACATTCCTGAGCATTTTCTTTGCACCTCTCTAATTCACTGGTGGTTAAATATTGTGTGTTAATGCCTAGAATACCGTCCCTCACCCTTTTCCAAATGTTAAAGGCCACATCAAAATGCCATTTTCTCCACTCGCATTGCTGTTGGATTTTGTAATTATCTAATGCATTTTTAATTTATTGCTATGTGTTATATTTAAATCCAATCGTCTTTTAATAAACTGTGCTGTCATTCAGTCCTTCGGTTGTGCCTGACTTTTCGTGACCCCTGGACCATAACACACCAGCCCCTTCTATCCTCCACTATCTCGTGAAGTCTGTCCAAGCTTATGTTTGTTGTTGTTTCCATGACACTGGCTCTGCTTTCACCCTCTGCTCTGCCCTTTTCCTTTTGCCTTCAATCTTTCCCAAAATCAGGCTCTTTTCCAATGAGTCCCATCTTCTCATTATGTGGCCAAAGTATTTAAGCTTCAACTTCAGAATTTGTTCTTCCAATGAATAGCCTGAAATAATTTCTTTAAGTAGTGACTGCTTTGATCTCCTTGCTGTCCAAGGAACTCTCAAAAGTCTTCTCCAGCACCACAATTTGAAAGCATTGATTCTGAGGTTCTCAGTTTTCCTTGTAGTCCGACTCTCACAATCATCATTGCTACTGGAAAAATCATAGCCTTGACCTTATGGACCTTTGTCAGCAAGGTGATATCTCTGCTTCTTAGTATGCTGTCCAGATTTACCATGGCTTTCCTTCCAAGGAGCAAGTGTCTTTTAATTTCCTGAGGCAAATAGGGGCATGTCAGATGTCACTAGTTGAAATTTCTTGTCTCTTCCAGGCACTTACCCCTTTGTGACCTCGTCTAACTGCACCGTGGGGGGAGTGTGCACAGGGTTGGGGATTCCACCACAGAATGTGGGAGAAGTATTTGGCGTGGTTAAGGCCTATACCACCCGCGTGGGAATTGGTGCCTTTCCTACTGAACAAATCAATGTAAGTCTGCCATTTAAACTATCTAGTTCATCTTACTGAGGGTCTACTGAGTACTATGAGATCATAAAATCTGAAGCTGGATGGAAGGGACCTTAGAGTTCATTTAGTCCTGCCATAGCTAGGTGGTGCAACTGATAGAATACCAGGCCTAAAATCAGGAAGATCTGAATTCAAATCCAGTCTCAGATACTTAGTAGTTGTGTGAACCTGGGTAAGTCACTTAACCCTGTTTGCCTCAGTTTCCTCATCTGTAAATGAGCTGGAGAAGGAAGTGGCAAATCACTCCAGTATCTCTGCCAAGAAAACCCCAAATGGAGTCACAAAGTGACCGAAAGTAACAGCAATGGCATTCTATAGGTGAAGAAACTGAGACTAGCAGAGGTTTCCTTTAATCAGACAAGCAGTAAGTAATAGAGCCAGTCCTGATTAGATATCGCTTCCTCTCCTACTGGTCTGTTTCCTCACCTATAAAGTAGAATCTTGCCTCCCTCACGGGGCTGTTTTAAGGACCCAAGAGAAAAGGAGTATGAAGGTGCTTTGTTAAATGGAAGTCCTCTATAAACAGGAAGGACTTATTAGGGTATGTGCCTTATTGTCCTAGCCCCCGAGGACCTAATGACTGACTTTCATGTCCCAAACAAGGTCAAAACTAGAAGAAAGTGAAACACAGTACAGAGAGCCCAGGACTTAGAGTCAGGTGACCCAAGTCCCAATCTGAGGAGTCCTAAGAAAGACTCACTCAACCTCTTGGGATCTCCATTTCTTCAATGGTAAAATGAGGGAGTCAGGCTAGATGATCTCTAAGGTTCCTTCCAGGCCAAATGTTCTTTGATTCTAAATCTATGATGCTTGACTGGGACAATAACCAGGAGCCCCTGCCTATGCATGGCAGACAAGTCTTTGACTGAGTTAAAGCTTTCAACAGCCATGAGATGGTGGAGGGAACACTGAGCCTGGAGTCAGGACAGACCTGAGTTCAAATTGAACCTCAAGCACATAGTAGCTGTGTGACTCTGGACAAGTCACATAACCTCTTTGCCTCAGTTTCTACATTTGTAAAATGGGGATAATAATAGCACCTACTTCTCAAGGTTGTTCAGCATTTCAAATGAGATAGTATCCGTAAAACAATGAGCACATTCTATAGCATTTAATTTGTTGTTGTTCACTTGTATCTGATTCTTCATGATCCCTTTGGGGTTTTCTTGACAAAGACAATAGAGTGGTTTGCCATTTCCTTCTCCAGCTCATTTTACAGATGAGGAAACTGAGGCAAACTGGGTCACACAGCTAGTATCTGAGACCAGATCTGAACTCAGGAAGAGGTGTCTTCCTAACTCTAGGCCTAGCACTGTACCCACTGCACCAACTAGCTGCCCTCTAGCTGGTGCAGATATTGTATAAATGTCCATGGGGGAAGCATTCTAATGCAGTGGAAGGGCTCCAGGGTCTGCAACTTACCAGCTGTGCAAGACCTGTAGATGAGTCATTTCCTCTTCACCTCTGTTTCTTCCTCTATAAAATGAAGGTACTAACAGTTGTACCACCTGTTTCCCAGTGCAATAGTGAAGAAAATTTTAAAGAGTCACAGAAATGTCAGCTATTGTTATTAGAATGGATTCCAGTTAAGAGGACTCCGTCAGACTCCTTGGGGACTCTGACCACATCTGGGAAGAAGGGCAGCAACACCCCAGGTGTTTGATCCAGACAATCATCGGGGAGTCTAGGGGAAGAATACATCATCCCTGCCATCAGGGACCTCATAGTTTTGAAACATACTCATAAAAGAGTAAAAAGTACAAGAAAGAGCATAATTATGGTGCTGTGGAAAGAACTCAAGCTTGGAAGGAAACCCTCCAGCTCTGCCATTTACTTGCTTTGTGAACTTGGTCCTGGCTCTTAGCATTATAGAATCTCAGAGCTGGAAGGGGCCCAGCAGATATCTCAGCAAGAATCCCTTCTATGACATCCCAGACAAGTGGCCCTCAGTTCCACCAGAGAAGCTTCAGTGATGCCAAACTCAGCACCTTGAAAGGCCCTCATTCCAATTCACTTAGACACCTCCAATTGTTCAAAGTGTTTCTTTTCTATCAAACTGAAATAGACCTCTGTGTTCCAGAAGTATATACTTCTGCCCTCTGGGGGCAAACAGAACAAATGAAATTCCTTTTAGTGCATTTTTTTAAGATTGCTATCACGTTCTCCCTAAATCTTTTCTTCTTTAATCTGAATATACCCAATTCCTGAAACTGATCTTAACTTGGCATGGTAGTGAATGTAGCAGCTCCTCTCTGCATGGACACTGCAGTAAATGACCTTGAAAATTCTTCTCAGCACTGGCATTCAAGAGTTCTGTGAATTAAATGTTAAATTTAAGGGTCTCCCACTCTGAGCCTGGAAAATAAAGAGATAAAGTCGGGATGGAATAGTCAGGGAACTCTTCATGGACAAAGTGAGAACTGAGCTGGGTCTTGAAGGATAAGTGTTTTAGCTAGGCAGAGAGGAAAGAACAGGGACCTAAATCAGCTTCATTCAATCTCCCTTCTCTTTACGCAGGAAATTGGAGACCTGTTACAGAACCGAGGCCACGAGTGGGGAGTGACCACAGGCAGAAAGCGGCGCTGTGGCTGGTTAGACCTTATGATTCTGAGATACGCACACATGATCAATGGATTTACTGCGTAAGCAATCGTTCCTCTGATAAGCATCTAGTCTTCCTTCAGTACTGTACTAGGCCACACTGGGAAGAATACTGAGGAAGAACAACCCTTGGCAGCCCCAGGGAATTTCACAGATGAGGTTTTTGGAAGTCAATCAGTGAACGAGCCTTTTTTAAGTACTTACTATATACCAGGCCCTCTGCTAAGAGCCAGGGATATAAAAAAAGGAACTCACATTTTAATGGGAAAGTCAACATGCAAAAAACAAATTGTAAATACAAGACATACACACGTGTGTATGCCCACAGACACACATAGATATATATCATAGATAGACAGATATACCCACATCCATATAGATAATGAAAATGGAAATTGCTCTGAGAGGGAAGACTAGCAGCTGGGGGGAACAGGGATGGCCTCTCTCAGAAGGAAGCATCCCAGCTGAGCCTTGAAGGAAGCCAGAGAAGCCAGGAGGGAGATTATTCCAGGGAAAAGGCTCAGTAAGGAGACAGAGTGCTTTATGCAAGGAACAAGGCCATCGTAGCTGCACTGATGTGTATGGAGGTGATTCAAGTGTACGAACACTAAAAACAAAGAACAAGGCAGATTGTGAAGGGTTTTAAAGGACAGATATAGGATTTTCTAGCTTCCTATAGCTTTTCCAGGAGAAAAAACAAGGCTCACAACCATGAAACAGTGAAGAAGTCAAAATAATATCAGTGAGGTAGGAATTTAGGTTTATTCAATTCTGCAAAAATAGTGAACGCTCTATTACGGCGCTAGGAGGCGCAGTGTCTACAGCACTGGGACTGGAGTCAGGAAGACCCGAGTTCAGATCTAGCCTCAGACACTTCTTAGCTATGTGATTCTGGGCAATTTAACCTGTGTCTGCCTCAATTTCCTCAACCATAAAAATGGGGATAATAATAGCGCCTACCTCGAAGGGTTGTTATGAGGATCCAATGAGATAGTATTTGTAAAGTACTTAGCATATGTTAACTGCTGGGTAAATTCTGGCTTCCCCCTCCTTCCCTTGAATGTAGATTACTTAAGACTCGCTTTAAATTCACAAATTCTAACTAATACAACCAATTCTTAGTCTAAGTCAAACATAATTAGAAAAATCAATCTGAAGTCAAAAATTAAAAAAAACACGTGATGTATTACAAAGTCAGATGGAATTGTTCTCTTTTTAAAATTGTCCACTGTTCTATTTGTGTTGCAACTCACAGCCATGGGAGCAAACAAAGGAGAGGCGGTCACTACCTTTGAGAATATAATAATAATAATAATTATTATTATTATTATTATTATAATAAAAAATAATAAAAGTAATAATGACCATCCCATTTGTCTATTACCACGTTAAGGTTTACATAGTACTTTCCTCACAATACACCTGTGAGGTGGCTAGTTCCGGTATTATTATAATTATTCCCATTTTAGAGATGGTAAAATTGAGCCTCAGAGAAGAAAAGTAACTTACCCAAGGTCACACACTTCATAAGTAATCGAGGAGGGAAGTATTCTGACCCTGAGTTCAGTGTTCTTTCCAGTATGTTTCACTCCCTCACAGTATAATTATCAGAGGATAATATTCTTCAGATAGAAAGATGAATGCTAAGATTAGGTTCACTTCTTTGATTTGTTCAACCATCTCCACAGCATACTCAAATACATAGAATGTTCTATAGAATGCTATTTGTTCCTGTGAACAGAGCTGAGCAAAGAATGTTAACATTTTCAACATTAGCACTATTTCCCCTTCTTAAAGGTTAAATGTTAATTATATCACGTGTATGTATAATTTTGCTATAGTGATGAAATATGGATATTATTATATTGTATTATTATACATAGTTATATGAAAATCGAATTTATTATATTGCTAGTATAACATTATATTATGAAAAATACCTAAAATGGACATTTTTAGCATTAAAATTTGCTTAGTTTCCTACATTTTGCTCTATAATTTCTCTAAATCCCTTTTTTTTCCAGAATATTCAAGTCCCTGTTCTCCTACATGAGCACATATAGGTTTCAATCTCCCAATTTTCAATGACTCGTTGAGTTTAGGAAACATTCTATAAATTTTACTGAGCATTGCTCTGTGGACAGCACAGTGCTAGCCATGATGAAGGAAAAAAAACTGTTCCTGACCCACAGGTGGTGGTCATAGCCCAGCTGGGAAAACAAAATTAAATTGGGAAACAAGACAACAGAAGAAGGGTCCTTTTCTGAGCCTTACTTTCCTAATCTGTAAAACGGGGATCCCCTAAAGATCTACTTTAGAGTTGTTGTGGGGAAATTGTCTTGTCAACTTTAAACCATAATGTGAACTATTATAATTGCAATATTTGATTATATATCATTTTCTGAAATACTTTGGTTTTTAATAGGCTGGCATTAACCAAACTGGATATCCTGGATGCCCTAGATGAGATTAAAATTGGTGTTTCATACAAGCTGAATGGAAAAAGGATTCCATACTTTCCAGGTAAGTTAGAGTACACCATGGTTGCCTTCCTACTCAGTTCTCCTTCCTAAATGGTATATACCACCTTCCCTACTGGCTTTGTCAGAATTAAAGAGTTTGGGACCGACCTTTGTTAAAGGTTCTTTAGAGTGGCATCTTTTCCATTCCTTCAGTCTCTCTAAAACTTGACACAAGGACTTTGAGTACTATGGTCTGATTATGAGCCACTGAGACACACCAGGGCAATGATATGTTGCCATGCAAAATAATAAATAGGACCACAGTGGATAGATCTGCCTACACCCACAGTGAAGTCATTTAGCCATCAGAATATGGTAGAAAGTGCACTGGCCCAGGAATCATTTCACTCCAATGAGACTGTTTTCTCCTCTATAAATGGTAATATTTGCTTGCTAGGAAGATTAAATGACATGGTATGTGTAAAATGTTTGGTAAACATTTGATAAACAGAATCAGTTTTAGAAGGGACGGTGCTGAATTAGAGATCTCTGGAGAGGACATCCCGGACAAGGAAAGGACTGAAGATCTTGCTATCGGAAGTCCAGTCGAAGGAACTGGGGCTCTTGAGCCTGGAAAAGAGAAGACTCAGAGAGGAAGTTTCTGCTATCTTGAGTATTTGAAGGGCTGTTATAATAGGAGAGATTAAATTTGCTTTGCTTAGCCCCAGAGCGCAGAACTTGTAAGACGTCTGCAGCAAGGCAGATTTGGGTTCCATATGAAAGAAAGCACAGAAGTTAAAGCTGTCCAAAGGGAGCTGGTGAATTCCAAGTTGCTAAAAGTCTTCCCGGGGAGACAGGACAACCATTTGTCAGGGCTGTTGCCAAGGGGGGTTATTGTTCAGGTAAGCACTGAATAGGTCATCTTGGGGGTCTTATCCAACTCTGAGATTCTATGATTTTTTCCATTGGTCCTGTGATTATATAGGAGTTCCCTTTAGCAACCCTAAATTACCAATGCCAAGGTCACTGAGAGATTGTGTGCCAATACGTGTCAGAGAAAAGACTTGAACCCAGGTTTTCCTGACCCACTACTCCATACTGCTTCTTTCTGTGATTATTATCAACTAAAAACAGGACAGCAGATGAAGTCCAGGACTGAATGGCAAGAGACCTGGGTTCTAATTCTAACTCCTTCTGCTCTCTAGTTGTTTAACATTGGATGGCTCCTTTCCGAGCCTCAGAAACCTCTGATGAAGGGGAAGGATAATACATGCCTGCCTGCCTCCCTATCTCATTCATTCATCAGTCATTCATTAAACATTTGTTTAGCACCTGTTGAAATTGCAGTGGGTATTGAAAGAAATAATGCATGTTGAATACCCTTTGGAAAGTAAAAGACTTTTATAATTTCATTCAGTAAGGAGCTTTTCAGTGGATAACTTAAAATCTTTTAATTTTACTAAAATGGAGAGGTTCCATTCCTTTTTTTTTTTAAAGGCAAACAACTGTACTTGGTTTAAAGACCAAGAAGCAGAAGGGTACAATAGAATGCTCCCTGAACTGGGAGACAAGAGTCTCATTCTGTTCTGCCACTTACTGCATGCCCTTGGACAAGTCACTTCCTGTCCCGGGGCCTCAGTTTCCCTCTCTGTACAATGAAGAGGTTGTACTAGATGATCTCTAAAATCCCTCCTGGCTCTGACATCCTGAGTTTAAATTTTATTATGATGCTCCTTCTTTCCCATTGCCCTATTTTTGCTTTGTCCTCTCTTATACACTACACCTTTTACCCAGCTTTCTTCAGCTAGCTAATCACCCTTTGCTGCTGTGCTCAGAGCACAGCACTTAGAGAGGGAAAGCCCTACAATGTCCCCTGTTCCCAACCCCACCTCCAGCCTTATCTGTGATCTTGTTCATTCTCCGAGCTCATCAGCTCAGTAACCTGAGTTGCCTTGGGTTTTTGAATGGATGGATGCTACCTGGGCTTCATGGGAAACAGAAGTATCAGCCTGGTTATCTTTAACCCCCTTTGCCTCCTGGAGGAATGAGGAAGCAGTGAAATGGGGTGACTAAAGATGATACCAGAATACATGAATACAGATCACAACTCGATAGATAAATCCTACAAAGTTACCGAAGGCAACAGACATTGAGTGACCTGCCCAGAGTATGCAGCTATTATCAAAGGTGAGATTTAAAGTAAAGTCTGCCTTCTACAAACCCATGTAGCAGTCCACACTGCTGCACTGTATAAACAATGATACCATAATGATATCTTACATGTCTAAAGCATTTCATGGTTCACACACATTTTCTCTCTAACAGAGTTTGGACAGAACAGCGGGCAGTACAGCTATCACTGTCCACATTTAACAAATAAATCGAGACCCAGAGAACTCAGATGAATTGTTCGTGGTCGCACAGCTATTATGAAATAATCACTCACATTTACACGGCACTTAAAGGTCTATAAAGTGCTTTCCTCACAGCATTTCTGTAAGGCAGATAACACACGTATCATTTGACAGATGAGGAAATTGAAGCCCAGACACAGCGACAGGGCTCAGAACCCTGTGACTCCCTCCTCCATTCAGAGAGAAAACAAACGGGGCAGGCTTGCAGCCAGGTAACCCCGGAACACAACACCCAAATAAGGGATCACATGATAAGTGCAGTAGAGGAGTGATCCTGAAGGTTGTCTGAATATTGTTTCTGGGAATCTATCAGTACAGCCTTTGAGGTCTCCAGAGGGTCCAGGCCAAGGGGGGATAGGATCAAAATGTAGATAAAAATCATCTTCTTTATTCATATACCTGGTCCTCATCACAATAACACAATAACAACAGCAGCTCAGCAGACACACACAGAGCTTTGTCTGTGCTTCTACTCAAATATTGTCCACGGTTCTCTACTGCTCGCTTTAAAGTTAAAGCTTCTTTGTGGGGCATTCGAGACCCTCCACAACCTGAGGCCATGCTGACACCCAGCCTCATCTCTCATATTCTTCTCCACAGTTTATGTTCCAGCCCCATTCACGGACCCCTGAACATGACTTGTACATTCCACCAGTGGGTCTTTATCCTGTCTGTGCCTTCCACTGTTCCATCCCTAGCTCTCTTCTACTGCACAGCTCAAATGCTAAGTCCTCTTTGAGACCTTCCCTTTCCTCCTCCTCCCCATAACCAGGTTTTTCTGAAACCACCTCCCTTGTCCAACCACACACACACACACACACACACACACACACACACACACACACACACACACACACACTTGTAGCCTGGTACCCATGCCCAGTACTATTGTTCACCACTATTCAATTGTTATTTCCTAGTGAATCTCCACCATTTGCTTGGCAGTTCCCCAATTGATGGCAATCCCCCCAATATCCAGTTCTTTGCCACCACAAAAAGAGATGCCAGAAATATTTTTGAACATATAGGTCCTTTCCTTTTTCCTTCCATTATTTCATAATAGCTGTGCGACTACGAACAATTCATCTGAGTTCTCTGGGTCTCGATTTATTTGTTAAATGTGGACAGTGATAGCTGTACCGCCCGCTGTTCTGTCCAAACTCTGCTAGAGAGAATATGTGTGTGAACTATGAAATGCTTTAGACATGTAAGATATCATTATGGTATCATTGATCGCACTTATCCTTTTTCCTTCGATCTCTGTGGGATACAGACCTAGTAGTGGTACTACTACAATATAAATTGGTTCTAAAGGGGATTGGTGTTACCTTGTTACATAGCTATAAAAGGAGAGACGGAATAACCTCACCATGAGAGGAGATTCCTTCACTGGGTGGGAAGTTCGCCCTTTGATTCTGTGACTAGAAGATGCTATGAATCCTTGTGTTTTCTGCCAGCTAATCAGGAAATACTTCAGAAGGTGGAAGTGGAGTACGAAACGATGCCTGGATGGAAGACAGATACAACGGGGGCCAGAAAATGGGAAGACCTCCCTCCCAAGGCTCAGAATTACATCCGGTTTGTGGAAAATCACATTGGCGTAGCAGGTGGGTTTCTGTGGGGTTATTTCAATCATTTCCAACTCTTCTCGACCCCATTTTGGGGTTTTCTTGGCAAAGATACCAGAGTGGTTTGCAGTTTCCTTCTCATTTTACAGATGAGGAACTGAAGCAAACAAGGTTAAGTGACTTTCCCGGGGTCACACAGCCAATAAGTGTCTGAGCCCAGATTTGAACTCATGAAGATGAGTCTTTCTGATTCTCCACTGGGAGAAATCACTTAGCTACCCTACACTATTTGTCTAGTTGGGACACACCTACCAGGTCTGTCCTGGATTCTGGGCACACTCAGATCTCCTCAAGGGCTGACCCATGTTGTGGTTAGGATGGGCTGGGATGATGGGACAGACAATGATGGAATATAAAAATCTGAAATGTAAGCTTTATAGGTCTTGGGGGGGAGGGTGGAAAGGTAAGTAAGGTGGGGTAACTGATTCACTTAATGTCCCTATTCCCTTACCCAAACTTGGGTCGGCTCTTATTAATGCCCCTGGCTTGTCAGACTTCCTTAAAGGGATTCAGTTAATTTGATAATGAAAGAAAGGTAAGAAAAAGTATAATGTAGGCACTTTCCCTTGGTGCCACAAAATTTTCCCACAAAGTGCTCCTTATTCTCCCTTTCAGACTCTTTTCCCCTAAATTTTCTCCTCTTCAACCCCCATCGCCACCCCTTGGCCCTTCTAATGCCTCAAGGCCAGTTTGTATGAGGAGAACATTTTATAAACTCATTCACCTGGAGAAGCTGAGGATTAAATATGTGATCACTATAGGAATTCTATTTTTTTAAGGAGTCTAGAGAGAACAATATTTAACCCAAAGGAATAAAGGCATAATTATGGGAAGAGGTTCCAAGAGAATTTTTCCTAGAGATCTGTCTTCAGCTAAGTGCTCTTCCAACATTTTTATCAGAGATTTAAATGCAAACATTTTTAGCATATTTGCAGGTGTTACAGAGCTAAATGAAATAAATGGCTAATACATTGGACAACAGAGTCAGGTTCCAAAATGATGGGGTCCTGCTAGAACAACGGGCAGCCTAGATCTATGCAATGTAATTTAATAGAGACCAATGTGAAGTCCTTAATCAAAAATCATATGTACAAATACAAGATAGAGGAAGTACATCTAAACAATTATTTACATGAAAAAAATTTTTTCATGGTTTAAAGGGTAAGAAGTAGCATGGAAAGATGTAGATTTCCAAAGCAGGAACCAGGTAGGTTACCTTCTAGTTCCCATTCGGCCACTAATTTGATGCATGACCCTGGGCAAGTCATTTCCTCTCTTTGGGCCTTCCTTTCCCTACTTGTAAAATGAGAGGACTGGATTCAATGATCTCTAAGACCTCTTCTGGCTCCAGCGTCCTGATTCTAAATTTTATTTTCCTGACGATACAATGCCCAGACATCAGAGACTGGTGTCCGTGATGCTACCTTTTCCACAGTTTCTTTTGCTGATTCCTCCCTTCCTCACACATCCACCTCCTATCCAGCCTTCTTCAGCTGGCTGACTACCTTTGCTGCTGTCCTGAAAACAAGCACTATTTATTTATTTATTTTTAAAATATTTTGTTTTTTCCCCAATTACGTGTTAAAATAATTTTTAAACTTTTTTTTTTTAAGTTTTGGGTTTCAAATCCTATCCTTCCTTCTTTCCCCTCCCTCTTCCTGAGATGATAAGCAATCAGATATAGGTTATACATGTGCAATCATGTAAAATATTTCTATATTAGTCATTGTGTACAAGAAGACTCAAAAGAAAAAGAGTAAAAGAAAGTGAAAAATAGCATATTTCAATCTGTATTTTAAACAATATCAGTTCTTCTGGAGACAGATAGTATGCTTCATCATTAGTCCTTTGGAATTGTCTTGGATCATTGTATTACTGAGAATAGCTAAGTCCTTCACAATTCATCATTATACAATATTGCTGTTACTGTGTACAACATTCTCCCGGTTCTGTTCACTTCACTTTGTATCAGTTCTCTTAAGTCTTTCCAGGTTTTTCTGAAATTGTCTTGTCATTTTTTTTCCTTTTTTTTTTGTATTTTATTTTCCCTAATTGCATACAAGAACAATTTTTAACATTTGTTTTTAAAATTTTGAGTTCCAAATTCTCTCCTTCCTTTCTTCCTTCCCCTCCCCACCCCACTGAGAAGGCACTGCTTGTCATTTCTTTTAGCAAAATAATATTCCACTACAAATTATATACTACATCTTGTTTAGCTATTCCCCAGTTGAAGGGCATCCCTTCAATTTCTAGTTCTCAGCCACCACAAAAAGAGCTGCTATAAATATTTGGAGCAAGCACTATTTAGAGAGAAAAAACTCTACACTGTCCCTATCCCTAAGCAATTGTTAAATTTTCAATGCAAGCATTTACACCTTGGATATGGATAAATGCTAAAGATCAGGCCTTGATTTACTGTTTTGTTGATTGTCTGGACTTAAGACAGTAATGGAGAAAATGCTAATAATGTAGGTTAAACTTAAAAGTGGGTTGTGCATACTTTTTTCCTGAAAGTTAGTTGTTAAAAATTTATCAGCATACATGCTGTCAGAACCTCTCACTTTTGTCTAGAAAACCTAAAAAATATCATCTTTATTCAGCTGTCCTCTTGCATTGTTTCCTTATTCCCCCATGAGGCAGTGTGGAGTTAAAGACAATAACTAGACTGACACTCCCATTTCCCAGGAGGACCAGGTAGCAGCCTTCCACTCAAAGGACCAAGGCAACTCAGGTTACAGGAGCCCTCAGCTCCAGAAAAATGGCAACTTGTCCCACAACCGTTTCTATCTGAACTGTACTGAAAATTACAAGAATGAGATGATCATGATAGTTCACCTCTCTATAGAGTTTTAAGATTTACAAAACATTTTCCTAACAGCCTTGTACTACAAAGAACAATGTCTCCATTTTGCAGTTAAGGAAATTAATCTTTGAGGTTACTATAATTCTGAGATTCTATCCTGGTTAATAGCTATTCACAATCATCCATATATAGTGCCTTCCTATGTTTAAAATCTGTTATTGAATTCTTCCTTAGTGGCATTAAGAATTATGGCTTAAACTCAATTTTTCTCCCATTTTAGTTTCTTTAATGAAATGTAAAAATTATAGCATGCTTGAAATTAATTAATCTTTTGTTTGTTCTAATAACTATTTGTTATTTTGTGTTTTTCAGTTAAGTGGGTTGGTGTTGGAAAATCAAGAGAATCTATGATTCAGCTGTTTTAAACAGAGAAAGAACTTCAGTCCTAAGAAGCACAGTTCAATAGTCATCTGTTCCTGAAGGCCACAGCAACTATTCTGTTACTGATCAGACTAAGTTGAAAAGATTATGGAAAAAAAAAATTAAAAACATATTTTCTGTATTGTTGTATATTTACTTAAGCTTTTAGGTCTCAAGTTCCATGGTAATTTAAAAGGTGTTTGGAAGCCAAAATTATATAAACACAAAAATTTGAAATGTCACAACTCAGAATAAGGGGAAAACATATCCAAAGGAAAGAGGCAAGGCCTGGAAATCAGAGGACCTTAACTCTAGCCCTGGCTGTGGCGCTAACGCCTTGTGTGTGTGACCATGGGCCTCCCTGGAACTCACTTTCCACAACTGTAAAATTAGGTGGGCCAGCAAGTGATCTTTAAAGTTTCCCCTAGTTCTTAACATTTTGTAAACCATCTAATTTTATTTCCATGTGGACTTCTTTGCTGCTATAAGGTCATAGAAAGAGCAGGCAAATTGCCATCAAGAGAGCTGGATTATACCCTCGCTAGCTGTATGACCATGTTCATTTTTCCTACTGGGTGCCTGAGTTTCCCTGAAGATAAAGTATATATATATATATCTTACCTATCTCACAGAATTGTGGCAAGAAAGTATTTTTAAACCTTAAAGCACAATAAAATGTGAATTCTTCTTCTTCTTAGCAATAATCGTACATATATATTAGAGAGAAATATACATATAGTTCTACACATATACACATATGCAATAACCACCAACAGACAAGAGCCATTATATACAAAGTTTTAATACAGTTTTAATCTAGTTTCAGCACCAAAAGGCCATGGATAATCACCATCCTAACTCTTCTCTTGAAGACTCTTTTCTGAGACTTTCATCAGGATCTTTTCTGACTCACAAAGATAAGCAGCTCATTTTCTCAGGCAACAAAAAAAGAACAAGCTAGTATTCAAAAAATCAATAAAATCAAAAAATCAAAAAAGTCAATAAATATTGGCTACGTGCCTATGGTGAAAAAATACTGTGCAAAGTGCTGGGGGCCAGTAGACAAATTGAGACAGCCCCTTCCTTCAAGGAGCATACAAAAGCACATTTCAGATAAAATAATGGAAAATGAAACTATCTTGCCACAAGACAAGTTCTCAGCTCTATCGTTAGCTAGCTGTGTGACCTTGGGAAAGTCTATTCCTCTCTGAACTTCAGTTTTCTCCTCTATACAATGAGGAAATTGGATTAGTCTAAGGACCCTGGCAGCCTTAACACTCTTTGAATACTCAATAAATACCCCTCAGGATAAAAAAATTTTTTTAAAAGGAGAAGGGGAAACAAATTAAGGACACTGGCTTTGGAATCAGAGTATCTTTGTCTGAATCCTGGTTTCGCAGCTCACCAGTATGAGAAATATTTGACTCCTCCAGGCCTTGGTCTCCACATTCAAAGTCCTCTCCAGCTCTAAATGGATTTCCAATGACATCAAATGGTTTTTACTATCCCACAAAGACTGTGTGGGAGAAGCCCTAATGATTTTAATTACTATTCTCTTTGTACTGACTTCCTCATGACTTCTCTTTAGAAGCTATTTCAAATCTCAATCAATGTCTTACCTAACTAAACATGCTGTAAGAATGGAAATTTTAATAATAGCTCAGACTTCTAGAGCACTGAGGTTTATAACAGGCTATCCTTCCCACAACCCAGTGAATCAGGTAATATAAATAGTAGTTCCATTTTGCAAAAAAGAAAACTAGGGCCCGGGGTAGGTAAATGCTTGCATAATGTTACAGAGCTAGCAAACGGCGGAGCCAGAAACCCAATACATGTCCCCTAAGGTTATCCACTGCTCCATATTTCTTTCCTAACCTAAATGGATGTATCACTACAAAGGAAAGATGACTGGAGGGGGGCGGAGCCAAGATGGCAGCGTAGCAGCAGCAACATATCGCAGCTCTCACATAGCCACCCCCAAATACCCATAAAATAGGACACTGGACCAATCCTAGAACTCCAAAACGCACACAAGGATACTTCCCACTAAAGTCAGCTCGGCTACGAGGAACCATATCAGCCCTGCCAACCGAAGCCAGCCTGGCCTGAAGCCGAGGCTGTTCCCTGGGGGTGGCTGGATGGGAGGAGCAGAGGAGCAGATTAGTGGCAGCTGTGAGCAGCGTTCAGAACTAGGTCAGTGGGAACTGCGGGGAGAAAAGCGTCCCGCCGAAAGACCTCCAGAGCGGAAAAGCGAAAGGCAGAGGTTTTGCACCCGCCTCTGCATTGCAGCTTCCCGCTCGTGGCCTGCAGACAGCAGGGGGACTAAGCGATTGTTCTCAGGCCAAGAGCTCTCGTGTTCAGCGGCCTGGATCTGGATCACAGTCTTGGGCCTCGGTTCTGGAGTCTTCACTATCCTGTCAGCCAGAAGTAAATAGGAAGAGTCCCAGCATCTTCCTGA
>CM053585.1:312435090-312484418 GCA_028646515.1 Pseudochirops corinnae | reverse complement strand
GGAGGGGGGACACACTGGGATGGCTGTTTTGGGGCGGTGGGCGGGGGAAAGAGGGGGAGGAAATATGTAACTCAAAATCTTGTGGAAATGAATGATGCAAACTAAAATAAAATTAAAAAAAAATAAAGTATTTTAGGAACTTGAAAAAAAAAAAGAAAGATGACTGGAATCAACATAGGGTGGTAACCATGTAGTAGAGTGGATAGAGCGCTGTAATTACTAAGACTTGAATTCAAATCCAACCTCTAACATTCATTAGCTATGTGACTCTGGGCAAATCACTTGTAACCTCTGCTTACCCTTCTCATCTGCAAAATGGGGATCATAATATCACCTATCTTTTAGAGTTGTCCTGGGGATAAAATGAGACATTTATAAAGCACTTTGCAAATTTTAAAGTACTAAGTAAATGCTAGTTATTATCATCATCATAATCATTATTATTATCTAAGTATCCCTGCGTTCAAGTCCCAGCCATGTCATGGGGTAGCCATGAAACCTTTGGGAAGTCTTTTGTCTTCAAGGGCCTCAATCCCCTTGGCTATAGAACAGTGAACTATGTGATCTAGCAGGTCCATGGGCTCCGACTCCAAAGGAAAAGATTTATGATAATTAAGCTGCAGTTTGGTTAAGATGGCTAGAGTGTTGGGCTTTTTGAATTCTGTGTTTGAATTCTGCCTGAAGCTTATAAGCCATGGATGATCATGAGTAAAGTCATTTAAACTTTCAGATGATTATTTTTTTTCATGGTATTAATAATATTTTAACTATACACCTGTTGTAACAAAAGTACTCTGCAAACCTTAAAGTGCAATATAAACGTGAGCTATTATTGGTTTAAACTGCTAATGTGATATTAAATAAGACCAAGCCAGGGTTTTGCCTCTTGTTTGGTTCAAAGAGAAGTGAGTCTTCAAGAATTAGTCACTGGTTAACTAAACAAGAGATGGAGGATATCATAAAAGACAAAACAGATTATTTTGACTACATAAAATGAAAAGGCTTTCACATGAATAAAATTAACAAAGAATCAGAAGAAAAGCTGTAGTGGGGGAAAAGTTCACATCAAATATAACTGATGAAAACCTGATATCAAGATATATAAGAAAGTCACACAAATATAAAACACTAAGAGGCATTCCCCAATAGTTAAGTGATCAAAGGATGTGGAAGTTTCAAAAGAAGAATCACAAACTATAAGTGACCACATGAAAACAAATCATTATTAATAAAAGAAGTGTAAATTCAGACAACTTTTGAAGATCAGCAAAAGTAGATACAGTTGATGTTTGAGGAGCCGAGGGAAGACAGAGAGGCACTAATAAATTGCTAATAAATAAAATAAATAATAAGTAAAACTAATAAATTGATAGTAGAGCTATCAATTGGCCTAACCATGCTGGATCTCAATTTCAAATTATGTGAGCAAAATGACCCTCTATATTTGTTGTCTATCAACAGCAGTATTGGCCATATGTCCAAGGAGGTCAAACAGAAACCAAAAATGCCATCAGACAAAGCAAAAATAAATATTCAAAATATTAAAAGGGACAACCAAGAAAACTACAGTGTACTGAAAGGCACCATAGACAACAACCTAATATCAATATTAAATGTATATGCTTCAAATGCCTTAGCATCTAATTCATAAAAGAAACAATAACGGAATTACGAGAAGAAAAACATAGTAACACAATAGCACCAGGAGACTTCAATGGCCCTCTCTCATTTTAGGTAAGTCTTACAGAAAGATTAACAAAACGAAAAATAAAGAACAGAACCATTTGATGGAAAAAATAGAGTTAAAAGACATAGCATCTTCTAAATGGAACTGCTAAAGAATATAACCATGTGCAACTTTTACCAAAACTGACCACATATTAGGACACAAAGATATTGAAAACAAATGCTTAAAAGGTAGCAATAATAAATACATCCTTCAGAGATGATAACACAACAAGCAGTTCAAGAATCACAAACAAAAGACCCAAATAGAGACTTAACAATGAAATCTTAGATAATGAGTGATTAAAAGAACAAATCATAAAAACAAGTAATAATTGTATGAAAGAAAATTATAGTGATGAAACAACAAAATTTCTAGAATTAAGCTAAAGCAGTCCTCAAGGGGAAATCATAAACCTACATACATTTATTAGCAAAATAGAAAAAGAGAAGATTAATAAACTGAATGTGTAATTAAAAATTATAAAGTCAACAAATAAACAAATTTGAATTAAGTGCTAAAAAGGAGATATTAAAAACTAGAGGATAAATAGATAAGCTGGAAATCAAAAAGATTATAGAAATTATAAATAAGACTAGAAAAAAGAGAATCAGAAACATGGTTCTATAACTCAGTAACCCAATGTTCAATAAACCAGAAAACATAAAATACATAGTAAAGAACTCCCTATTTGACAAAAATTACCAAGAAAATTGGAAAACAGTCTGGCAGAAAATGGGCTTAAATCAGCACATTACATCATATTCTATAATATATTTTAAATGCATATGTGACCTTAACATTAAAGATCCTAATAAAACAATTAGAAGAAAATCAGATCATATACCTCTCACATAGGTAGGAAATGCATTTTTTTTTTTTTGGAGGAAGGAAGGCAAGGCAATTGGGGTTAAGTCACTTGCCTAAGGTCACACAGCTAGTAAGTGTGTCAAGTGTCTGAGGCCATATTTGAACTCAAGTCCTTACTGACTCCAGGGCCTGTGCTCTATTCACTATACCACCTAGCTGCCCCAGGAAATGTATTCTTAACCAAGCAAGAGATGGAGACAATTACAAAAGATAAAGGAACTAACTTCAGTGATATGAAACTAAAAAGCTTCTGCATGGACAAAATTAATGCACTTATGAAAAGAAGTAATCAAATGGCTAAAAAAAAATCTTTGCATCAGATTTATCTGATAAGGGTTTGGTACACAAGGCAGATAAACAATTAAGAAATAAGACCAAAAGTTAACCCACAATAGATAAATGGTTAAAAGCAGTGGTTCTCAACCTTCCTAATGCCGCGACCCTTTAATACAGTTCCTCATGTTGTGGTGACCCCCAACCATAAAATTATTTTCGTTGCTGCTTCATAACTGTAATTTTGCTACTGTTATGAATCATAATGTAAATATCTGATATGCAGGATATATTTAAATTGAACACAACCCACAGGTTGAGAACTGATGGGTTAAAGGATATAAACAAAGAGTTCTCAAAAGATAAAACACAAACTATTAACAATTAAAGGAAAGAATGGTCCACATCATTAAATAAGAGAAATGTAAATCAAAATAACCTTGAGGCTTTTTTTCACACCCTCAAAATTGGCAACGATGACATAAGACAGGACTGTGGGTAGACAGGCAAACTAGTCTATTGTTGGTGGAGCTATGAAGTGGTGCGACTATTTTGAAAAGCCATTTGGAAATATGCCAATTAAGTAACCAAAATGTCCATATCCTTTGAACCAGAGATTTCATTAATAGGTTTATGCCCCAAAAAGGCCAATGAGAAGAAAAAGACCCCATATGTACCAAAATATTTATATTAGCACTTTTTTGTGATAGCAAAGATTGGAAACAAAGTACATGCACATTGATTAGGGAATGGCTAAACAAATGGTAGTAATGGAATATTATTGTACTATGAGAAATGAATGTGATGAACACAGAGAATCATGGAAAGATCAACGTGAAATATGAAGTAAGCAGAGCCAAGAAAACAATATATACAATGACTATAACAATGTAAATAAAAAAGACCTACCTAAAAAAACTCCAAAAGTGAATGCTGCAAAAATTACAAAAAAAAAAACAAAAACAAGCATGACTCCAAAGAAGAGGTATTAGAAGACATACCCAGAGGTGGGAGGACAAGTGTGACACATATTTTCAAACTTCTCTGTATTGATCGGTTATGCTTTTGTTTCTTATTTTTCTTTTTAAAAAATTCTATTTGTTATATGATGCCTCTCTGGGAGGGATAAAGGAAAGGTTCTGGGAGAAACTGTGTTGAAGTAAAAAAAAAAAAGGTCATTTGTAAAAATTTATAAAAATGAATGTAATGATGATTATAAAAAAGAAATATGAACAATTGTCATAACAATTTCCCTACTGCTGTATAATATCGATTTACAAAGCTAGAAATGCAATCTTTTCAAAGTAGCAATTTCAAGAACATGAAATGCTCAGGGAACATTTCTTAAAGTCCATATGAAAGCCGCCAACTGTGGCCAGGAGATAATGATACCAACTAAGCAAATGCCTATTTTTTGCCCTAATACCCCGAAATCTAGACCACATTTTTACTCTATAATCCTATAGGCCCAAAGTTATCTCTGCTCATATGTAGCTTAAATTCTAATGGAGCAAGATAATTCACAAAATGGAAATGGAAAGCTGGAGGGCAGATAGAAGTGGGAGGCTGAAACAGGGCTGGGTGTAGCAGACTGGCACACAGACCCAGGCCCCAGAAAGACAAGACAAAAATATTAACCTATAAGAGCCAAAGGACCCAGGTACAGAGTCCAAGTTACCGGTGGGGAAGAGATGGGACGGGGAGAGGACTGTTGTATGAGAAAAATTTATTAAAAGCATTTGCAATGTGTCATGCACTGTGCTAAAACACAAACAGCAAAGCAAGATAGTCCCTGTTCTTAAAGAGCTTCCCTCTAATTGAGGGGAGACAGCACATAAAAGAGGAAAACACTTAGCTCCTTAGTTTTAGGAAACATTATATGCAATGTTATACAGCTTAAAAGTTTAGACACTACCCTTCAGAGCTATTTTCCCAACAAAATTGATGTTGACTACAACTAAAATGATGGTGTTGATGGTGATGATGATAATGGTGATGACGATGACTCTTAAGCAGTCTTTGAAACAGTTAACATGGTCTAGTCTAGTAGAACTAGTGAAGAACTTGGAGTCAGAACACCTGAGTTCAAGTTCTGACTAATTCTTACTAATAATACTGGGCACACCTCTGAACTTCTTTGAATCTTAATTTCCTTTATTTATTCAAATACTCCAGGAGATCCGTGAGCTCATAAATATTCTTTCCAACAAAAGAGATGACGCTTCCATGCCTGTCCATCTCAACTCTTGTCTGTGTTTTCCCATATGCTTGAGGTCCTTTCTCAAGCATTCCTGACATTTCAAAGGTACCAATGGAACACACAAGCTCAATGAGGCTTATCTCTCATTTTTTTTCCCCTTAGCCAGGTCATCTTAATTTTCAGTCATACGTTTTGGTGACTTTTATAAAACTTTTCCATCATAATTTCCACTACACACTTCTTTTTCTATTGTCCTTTGGGTGACCCTCATTTTTTTTTTCAGAATTGTAGTGTTCCATGACTCAATCAGAGAATACCAGAAGACTGCTTTTTAAAATTTTTTAAGACTACTGTTATTAAAATACAGACTTTTGTTTCAGAAAAAAAAAAAAGTAGAGCTGTTAAAAAGAACTTTCCAATTTTGCAAAAGCAAAAAGATGGACAGATGGATGGTTATGGGCTGTCCCAACAGTACAGATTTAAGCTACTGACACGTTTAAATTTAATTTAAAAACATTTTATGCTAATAAAACTGCACTATGATTTTGGGGACACACATATACTGACTGACAAGCTCTATTAAGTTATCCGTCCAACTGCATATCATAGTCTAATGAAGATAAACACAAAGTGGGGTTCATCTATGAAATAGGAGTTATTCATAATTGTATCATCTACCTCATAGTGGTATTGAAAGGAAAATACTTTGTAAATCTCAAAGTGCCATAGAAATACAAACTATTACTATTATAACTGAACAGTCTGTGATGCCTTCATGGGACAAATGGTCTTTAAGCCTTCAGACGCATGCCCATAATAATCATTCTTTTTACTCTGGGCACAGGAGCACCGTATTTATAAATAGGTTTCACATGAGAAGAAAGTGTATGCTAAATTAAACCCTAAGGAACTAAAAATAAAACCACTTGCAGAGGTGGAGAGAGGAGGGTGGAGAGAAAAACATTGGAATGGGCAAACTGAAGCCCTCCCGTCTAACTGTATTGGCAGAAAATAAGTTCAGTATTAGAATAACTCATGCACCACAAACAAGGCATATCGGAAACAGAAAAGATGTGTTTTCACCCTGGAAGTGGATGGAGCCATACGGTATTGAGTGTAGGAAGTTCATCTGTGACACAAGCTGCCTGAGAGGGACAAGGGATGTAAAATAACCCCTAACCCAGCCCCAATCAGCAACTTCAGGAAGGACATTTTGCATTTGTACCTTTGCATTTACCCCCACGTGGGCGGGGGCAGTCTCTAGTCTCTTTCCATTGGCTAAGTAGGAATAGTCTTGTGTCTTTAAATATCAGTTCTCTCTCTGTCTCTCTCTCTGTCTCTCTCTCTCTGTCTCTCTCTCCCTCTCTCCCCATCTTTCCTCTCTCTCTCTCCCCATCTTTCCTCTCTCTCCTTCCCTCCTCTCTCCGCTTCCTCTGTGTCTCCCCCAAGCCAGATATCGGAGTGATGAGACTCTAGGTGGTGGCAGAATGGGGGGGGGGGGGCCTTGGAATTTGGTGGGATTGATGCTACACAGGAACTAATCTAAGCTATAAGCCCAATTTCCCTCCACTGCCCAAACACCAAGGTGGGGTCACTGAGAAGGGCATTCTGAGACCCACAGGAGATGCCTCGAAGGCAGCACTTTCTTATAGGAATACGCTAGTCTCTCCTCCGCAAACTCGGTGGCCTCTTTCCGGAAGAGCTGGTAGGAACGCGCATGCGCGCTGTCCAGGCTGCCAAACTAAGGCCCCTCCCCCAAAAGGGAGGTGTCCGCCTTCACCTCCCTGGAATGTTCACGAGCGCCCCGACTTAAGTTCCGCCTCTGGAAGAAAAAATACTCGCAATCCCCGCCCTCCTGAGGATCGTTCTCCCGCCCCTGAACTAAACCCCACCCCATGGCGAGGAAAGAGTCATTCCCCGGTATTCTGGAGGGCCCTCGAGTCCAGTGCGAAGGAAAAAGGCTTCCGCCCTCCCCCCCAGGGCGTGGTCCGGATGAGCCCCGCCCCCTCCTGGCCTCGCCTCCTCGCCCACAGCCCCGGGGTCTTTTCTTCCCTTCTCCCGCCTCCTTCCCTTCTTTTGTCGCTGTTGATTGGCTGGCTTCTTGGTGACGTCATGGGATCAGAAATTTTTCCCGGGGGTGCGCGCCTGTACCGGTTGGGCCCCGGGCGGGGAAAGGGGTAGACAATCCCTGCGTTAAGGGGCGGGTGGCAGCGGGGGCAATGCCGAAACGATGCTGCCCCTTTGGAGATGCGACCCCGCTGCAACTCAAGGTCAGGGTCGGTCCGAAAGAGCTGAGCCGGGGCGTCTTCGGAGAGCGTTATACGCGGGAGATCTTTGGTGAGGGCCGCGAGGCGGGGCGAGGGGGCAGTGGAGGAGTGCAGCCAGGGGGAGGGGCGCGAGAGCAGCACCAGGGGGAGGGGAGCTAGAGGAGAGGAGAGAGGACTGGATCGAGAAGGGGCTATGTGGGGAGGAGGGCACGTACTGAGAGAAGCTAGGGGTAGGCAAAGGTGCCATAACCAAGTGACCTTTCTGAGGGACCTCCATTAACATATTGTAACTAGCGTGCCACTGCCCCAGTATTGTTGCAAACTACAATGGTCTCTGTTGAATTGTGAATTCCCTGAGTGCAAGGGCTTCTGACGTATCTAAACTTTGTGTGTCCTCCAGTGGTCGGTTAATAAACATTGATTTAGGATTAGGAACACAGCGTCAAGTGCCAAGGACACAAAGAAAACCCTTTCCCCTGCAAAAAAGCTAAACCAAAAACGGTTCGTGCTCGCAAGGAGTTCACAGTCTAATGGGGGGAGAACACATGCAAAGAACTGGCCCCTGATCAGGGGAGGGCTTAGCAGAGAGTCGGATACCATATGCCAGGAACTATGCTAGGCGATAAAAAGCAAAAAAAAAGAGTCTTTTCCCTCAAGGGACTTAGATTCCGCTGCAGAAATGCAACGTGTAGCCCGATAAATGGATACAAAGTAATTTCTAAGAGTATGGGAAGCTTTGGGGAGGCGGGAAATACGGAGATGCCTATTATTGAAAGTGGTATACGGGGCAGCCAGGTGGTGCAGTGAATAGAGCACCAGCCCTGGAGTCAGGAGGACCAGAGTTAAAATTCGGCTTCGGACACTTAACATGTACTAGCCGAGTGACCTTGGGCAAGTCACTTAACCCCATCTGCCCCTCCAAAAAGCAAAAAATAAAAAGAATATCAATTCCAAAAAAAGAGAAAGTGGTATCGGAATTACGTTTTGAAAGGAGTTAGGGACACTAAGCCTGAGGTACAGCTGAAATACATTCCATGTGTGGAAGCCATTCTGTGCAAAACAATAGCCAAGGATCGGTTGGTCAATATGCATTTATTAAATGCCTACTATATGCCAGGCACTGTGCTAAGCAATAGGACTACAAAGACAAAAATGAAATTGGCCCCACCCTTGGGTGCTTATGTTCTGATGGGAATACTCGAACACACATAAATAATTGCAAAATACCAAGTGTCCCAAAAGTCTTTAGTGCTGGGTTTTTTTGTTTGTTTTTTTGGAGGAGGAAGGCTAGGCAATTGGGGTTGTGACTTGCCCAAGGTCACAAGCTAGTAAGTGTTAAGTGTCTGAGGCTGGATTTGAACTTGGGTCCTCCTGACTTAAGGGCAGGTGCTCTATTCACTGCACCACCTAACCATCCCTTCAGTGCTGTTCTAAGCTAAGCTTAAAAGACCTTTGAGATAACCATGTATCAAGAAAGTAATGGTAGGATGGGAGAAGGAGTGGTACTGGTTGTTTGAAGACCTTATTTGAGCTAAGCTTAGAAGGAAACTAAGACTTCTCTGAAGTGGAGAACAGAGTACATTGAGGATTCAGCTTCTAAATCTGAAGAGGTAATCTAGAGCCAGTCTGTGAAGGGCTTTAAATCCACTCAACTTAAGCAGAGGAATGATACACTCAGACTTAAGCTTTTGTTGTTGCTTGTTTAGTCCTTCTCAATCACATCCAACTCTCTGTGACCCTTTTTAGGAGTTTTCTTGGCTAAAATACTGGAGGAGTTTGCCATTTCCTTCTCCAGCTCATTTTACAGATGAGGAAACTGAGGCAAACAGGGTTAAGTGACTTGCCCAGGGTCACACAGCTAGTGAGTGTCTGAGACCAGATTTGATCTCAGGTCCTTCTGACTCCCAATCTGTCACTCTATATACTGTGCCACCTAGCTGCCTTTAGGGATATCATTTTAACAGTTGTATGGAAAATTGACTGGAAGAAGGGGAGATTTGAGACAGGGAGCCCACTTAGGCTGCTGTAATGGTCCATGTAAGCTGTGATGAAGGCCTTAACTAGTGACCAGAGTGGAAAGAAAGGGATAGATTTGAGACGTGTGGCAGGAGAAGAATTGAGCTGGTATGGCAACTGATTGAATGTGAATATAGAGGATGAATGAGAGTGAGGAGTTGAGTACGATATTGAATTTGTGAGCTTGCGTGACTAGAAGAACGGGCTACCTTAACAGAAATAAGGAAATCAGGATGTAGGCTGGGAGGGGGTGGGGAGCTAATTGGGTATATTTTAGATGTATTAGTTTCCAGGTTTCTGTGACATTCAATGGGAGATGTCCACTAGGCAGTTTGTGTTATAGAACTGGAGCTCAGGAGAGAGATGGGCTGGACAAATAGGTGTTGGGAGTCATCAGGTTGGGGGTGATAACAGGAGCTGATGAGATCAGAGAGAAGAGAAGAGGACCCAAGGCAGAGCATTGGGGTAGATCCATAGTTAGGGGATAAGAGCTAGATGGTCTAATAAAAGAAAATGAGAGATAGGATTGAAGAGGTTTGGGGGTAGAGGTTAGGGGTGCTGGGGCCCCAAGAATGCCAAGGCAGAGTCATCTGGAATGGATTCACACACTGAAGCTGTCTTTCAGTTAAGAGACAGTTTATTGTAACGCCAGTAGAAACCAGCAAAGTCCCTTTGGGGAATTTGCACCCTAATGGAGGTGAATCTTGAATTTATGTAGAAAAGGGGCATGGGAAAGGAGTGCCAGGGCTACTAATTGGGTAATCTAAGGATCCAGGTACCTTTGGGAGCTATGGATGGAAAAATGTTGGGAATATACCAGACATTGAGGCAGAAAAGACAGTTTTTTGTTTAGCTGCCAGAGGCATGGACCTTAGAGATCTGGTGTCAGAAAGAGAGTCATTGGGTCAGTATCCCTGTCTGTGTCCTGATAAGGGAATTACAGAGTCGGGCCTGTAACTAGGGAAAGTTTTCTCACAAGGGGGAGGGGAATGTGGGTTACTTTCAGAGACATGGCCTTAGGACTTTTCGGAGTCCAGGTCCCACTACCTCATCAGGATCATTAAGCAAGAGGAAAAGGAGAAGATGGTCAGTCACCAGTGTCATGAGAAGGATAGATGAAGAAAGACAGATTTGGGGGGGTTAAGAGATCATTGGTATTTTGGGAAGGAACTTCATTGCAGTGATGTGATCAGAAATCAGATTGCTAAGAGTTGAAAAGTGAATGAGAAGGAAGGAGATAGTGACTATAAACAGGTTTTTCTAGGAGTTTGGCTGCGAGAGGGAAAAGAGAGAATATGATAGTTTGAGGGATAGTCAGGTGACTGGGAGAGGCTTTGTTTGTAGGAAACTACTAGATAGGGAGAGGTTGAAAAGTAGAGAGGGCTGATTATGGGGGCATTCCTATGGAAGAGACTGGAGGATACAGATAGAATGGCTAGCTAGCTGCCTCTTACTCAGAGACTGGATTAGAAAGTATCAGGGTCTTTTGGGGTCTGAACACAATTGGGATTCTGACTATTTGACCTTGAACAGGTTCCTTCTCCCTTCTAGGGCAATTTCCTCATCTCTAAAGGGGAAGGGGGGTGGTGATTGGACCAGATGATTGCTAAGAGAGCAGAACTGGGCATGAACATTGTATCCATCCAAGTACCTATGACAGAGCTCTCTGCACGTAATATAACCATGTGATAGATGTTTGTTGCGTTGATTGTACTTCGACAACTTGATTGAGAGCAGAGTGTATAAGGGCCACCTCTGTTGCCTCCTGCCCACTAGGCTTGGAGTCAAGTACTAGCTTTATTTTCAGGGTCGTTTCTGGATGAGCCTCATCCCTTGTGATCCTGAGCGCAGGCTAGCTGACACCGCTTAGGAGGTTAGCCTGGTCCCTGGGGATCCAGTTGCCAAGCATTTACTGACCCAGACAGTGAGCCTCTGATCTCTGCCATCCCTAGATCATATCATCATCCACATCCATCACCCGACCCCTTTACATGAATGTTTCCTCTTTTTTCTGTATATTCTCTTGGTGCTGTCATCAGCTCCCATGGAATCAATTGTGATTTTTATGCCACGGACTCTCAGTTCTAAATATCCACCCTTCATCTCTCTCCTGGACTTTAGGCTTGCATTATTTCATCACCAACAGGCTACAAGGACCCCACCTGTATACTGTAGGCATCTTAAATTTAATATAACCAGAACATGATTCATCTGTCTCCCCTGCCCAGCATCCCCCACCCTTCCACCTTCTAAACTTACCTATTAACTGTTGAGGTCACCCGCATCTTCCTGGTCATCCAGGCTAGAAACCTATGTCATCCTTCATTCTTCACTGTCATTGTTTCATTCTATTGCTAAATCTTTTTGTTTCTGCTTTGACGACATCTCTAGTGCATATCTACTTCTCTTCACTCACATAGCTGCTACCCTGGTTCATGGCCATATCATCCTCTCCCCTGAACTATTGCAATAGCCTTCTAATGGTCTCCCTGAGCAGCCAGAGTGGTCTTCTGAAAGCATAAGTCTGACCATATAACTGCTTCCACCCTGCCCCACTCTCTACACATACCCCCAAATCCTGTCTTCCTTTTAATTAAACTCCAGTGATTCCCTGCCCCCTCTAGGATTAAATTCAGAGTCCTTTGGTAGTTAAATCCTTGCAACCTGACCACTTCCTTCCTTTTCAGCTTTCTTCTAATAGTGGAAGGCAAGTTAAAGGCAGTGGGGGCATAGGTAACCAGATACAGGCATGATGGAGAAATCCAGAGGAGTGGACCCTGGTAGGAAATTAAGATAGTACTCCCTAAATGGAAGTTCTGGGAGGTAGCTCTCAGTTCTCCACCCTCTAGTTAGAGGGAGGGAGGGGGCCCAGAGGCAGAAGGAACAGACAAGGTATAAGTTCCAGACCTAAAGTGATCTTGTAGAATGAAGAGGTTCCTAGGCCATGATAAAGTCCAGAAAAGAAATGGGTGTATGTCCCACCCCTGTGCCTTTGCCCAGGCTGTCCCCTTTGTCTGAAATGTTCTCTCTTCCCCTTTACCCCTTAGAATCAGTGGTGTCCTTCCAGACTGAGCTCAAAAGCCACCTTCTGCAGAAGTCCTCTGATATTAGCAAAAATGTCTAGTAGCTTAGGGGAATCATTCCCCTGGCTTGTTTTTACTCTTTCTTTGTATCCCTAGGCCTTAGCACAGTGTCTGGCACATAGTACAGGTGCTTACTAAATGCTTTTGACTGACTGACTTACAATTCAAGTTTGTAACACTGGAGTAGGGCTTCTTAATCTGGAGTTCATGAACATACATGTGTGTGTGTGTTTATATGTGTATATGTGTATATGTGTATTATATGTATGTACATGTATGTGATTCTGTGTGTGTATAGATAGGTAACTCTTTCAGTATAATTACTTTACTTTGTAATCCTATGCATTTTATCTTATTCATTTATAAACATTCTAAGATGGGGCCCATGGGCCTCACCAGATGTAGCAGCAAGCACCCTCACATACCCAGGATGGCTACTAGCATGGGTTCTTTGATCTGCTTTTCTAAAGGAAGGCAACTCAAAAGGGGTTAACAATCTTACTTTAATCAATCAAACCCATAGCATTTACCTAGTTCAGGGGGGAAAGTCACCACCCGGAACTTCAGAGAATACAAACACAAGTTATAAGAGAAAATAACACAGTTCAACAGACACGGCTTCCAGCTGTCTGACCATTACACCCATACCTAGTTAGGCACCAGAGAGGGAAGCACCAACATCTGGGTTTTCAAAGCCAGGGGGCTCAACCACTGCCCAGAGTCTCATCTGGCCAAATCACACAACTCTTCCCAAAGTGAGCTCCAAAGCAAAACCTCACCTCAGAGGTATATATAGCCTTCTTCTGGCTCAGAGAACATCACAAGCCTCATGATCCACTTGACTACAAAGTAACAAAAGTTGTACCTTCCTGAAAAACAAGCCTCCCACCACAGGCTCCATGTGAGCACAAGTAGCCTTTTAGGGGACAGAGTATATTTTCTTTTTCTTTTTCTTCTTTTTTTTTTTTTTTTTTTTTTGCTTTTTGGAGGGGAAGGCCAGGCAATTGGGGTTAAGTGACTTGCCTAAGGTCACATGGCTAGTAACTGCTAAGTGTCTGGGGACATATTTGAACTTTTAGGTCCTCCTGATTCCAGGGCCAGTGCCCTATTCACTGTACCACCTAGCTGCCCCCAGAGTATATTTTCAAATCAGGAAAATTCCTCAAGTTCAACTTAGTAAGGGGCAGGTAAGATCTTCAGATTTCTATTACCATTACACCAGATTGCCAAAAGGGTCCATAGGACCAAAAAAAAAAAGTTAAGAACTCTTCCTTAAGCTCATCGGATCTCTCTCACTTCTCTTCTTCCCAGTACCTAATCAATTGAATAAATCTTACTGATTTACTTTCACGACACTCTCATAAGACCTCTCCACTCATACCCTAGTTAAGGCCCTCACTACCCCTTACCTGGACTGTTGCAATAGCCATCTAATTGATCTCCCAGCCTTCAGTATCTCTGATCTCCAAGCCATTCTCCACACAACTGCCATATTAATATCCTAAAGCAGAGGTGTCAGAACACACATGTATGGTTCAATGGTCCCCTGTTCTATTTCACTTTGATACCACTGTCCTGTAGCATAGCTCTAAGCATGTTACTCCTGTGCCCAAAAAGCTTCAATAGCTCCTTTTTTCTTTTAGAATAAGATGCAAACTCTTCTGTTTGACATTTAAAGTCTTTTGCAGTCTAGCCCCAATCTCTCTTTCTAGACTGATTTCACATTACTCTCCTTACACTCCATGTTCCACCTAAATTCACCTACTTGCAGTGTTCTTTACATGACATTCCATCTCCGATTTCACAGGCTGTCTGTCCATCATGCGCAGAATGCTCCCCCTCCTCAACCTCTACTTTTGGAATCCCTATGTTCCTTTAGCTGTCATTTCAGATACCACCTTCTATAAGAGGCTTTACCCAGTTCACCCTCTTATTCTGTACATACAACATTTCTGTTTTAGATTGTCAGTTTACATATTCAGCCACATTCTCAGTCACATTTCTTGTTGATCATCTGCTGTTCTTGAACTGAAATCAAATTATAAACTATTGGGTGCTTCCTATATGCCCATAGTTGTTTTAAGGAATGCTGTGTGGGAATCAAACATTTTCACTGGGGAGTTAAGATTAATGCACAGAAAATACCCAAGCGTTTACATGTGGGTTTACATTTATGTGGGTTTACATTACATGTGGGATTACATTTATCTGTTTCAGGTTCTGAGTGCTGTAAGGAGAGGTCGGTTGTAACTGCTATTTGTAAAAACTTTGTGAATGGGAATTCCCTTCTCCCTTGAATTCTCAGACCTTGCTTTTCAGTCATTCCTTTTCTAGCTACACTGGCTCATGTTCCTATGACCCATTAATCATAGTTTTTCTCCATAAATTAGAGTGGTTAGCCTGCTCTTAGCATCTGCATTCTTGTGAAGTTCATTATCTAGGCTTGCTTCAAGGAGTTCATCTACTTAGATAGCTTTGCTGGGCTTGTGATGGAGGGTACTGTTTCCCAGACCTGGAATTCATTTTTTCTACACCTTCAGCTACTTCTGGTTTCCTTCAGAGCCCAGCTCAGTTGTCATCTTTTCCCTGAGGTCTTTCCCAATCTCCCCAAATGTTAATGCCCCTTCCAGGTTATCTTCCATTTCTTTATTTATTTTGCATATTCTCATACATGCACATGTCTTGTAATTGTGCCCAATAGATATTAACCTTCTTGAGGAGTAGAGATTGTTTCCTTCTTGTCTTCTATACCCAGGCCCTAGCACCAAGTAGGCGCTTGATCAATACTTGTGGATTGATAAGGCTTGAAAAGTAGTTCTCAAGCCTTAACTTCTGCCTTCTGTTCCCTGACAACAGGGTCTGTAAATTTTTGTGTATTTCTGCCTTCCAAAAATAGTGAAGTTAGTTTGAGGAGGAAGAGAGAAGGTGAGTGTCATTGGAATGTCACAAGGTTCCCCTCTCCACTTCTCTTGTTGGCTTAGGATTCCTATTTTCCTTATCTGCTTAAGACAGGCTTCAAGTCCTGTTCAAGTGCCACATCCTCTGTGAAGCCTTTACAGATCCCCTGGGTGTGAAGAACTCTCTCCTTCCTCAAATGACCTTTTATTTACTTATCTCCCTGATAAATTTTTTGAGGTCAGGAACTTGTTTCATTTTTGTCTTCCCTATCTTTTTTTTCTTCTTTTAACATATTATTCCACCCCCCCCCCACCCCCCCGCTTTTCCAGAGAAGACCAAGCAACTCTTGTTCCGGGGAGCCCAAGCCTACATGAACCACATGTGGGATGAGAGCTGTGCTATGGACCACCTTCCAGAGTCATCAAAGCACAGTCATGAAGCCCCAAGGGCAATGTGTACTCTGAGTGGACAGATGCTGATTGGGCAGGATGGGAAACTGCTCCAGAGGTGTGCACAGACCACAGATGATACAGGTACCTAAACTAAGCAACTGAGGGCAGAAGCTTCCTCGGTTCACATTATAGCATAGATCCTTAGCCAGGGAGCCTTCTTTTCATGAAATTCATGACATTAACCACAGGTACTTAAGCTTCATGAAGATTTTCTTGGTTTAAGTTTAAAAAAAAAAGATGGCTTTGTTTTATAAATTGGGCCAATATGAGAGAGTTGTCTTGTTCTTTCAGGAAGACAAAAAGCTTTGACTCCAGTTACAAGTTTAGATTCGAAACTAGGTTAAACAACTTTTCACTGATAATGGTAAGTGAAAAATTAGATCTGAGTCCTTCTCCAGCCAGTCAAACTCCTAAAACATCCCTGATGAACACAGTTTATTCTGTTAACACCTCAATCCATATCTGAGGCATTCTCTCATGTAATAACAAAGGAGAAATGTTGAGAATTGAAAAAATTGATGTGGAATAGTAGGGAACTTGGAGCTTTGTGGAACTACAGGTTCCAGCATAAACTCAGTAACTGAGAGCAAAAGAAGCCCCCCAAGGCAAAGTATACAACTTTAATATGAATTGGAAAAACTACCTTTTATCCTCTGGGTGCCCAGTTACCTGAAGAGGTAGAGGAAGAGATAGATCCCCTGGCAGTGGGATCAGTTTGGTGATGGCAAAAGGCTTCCAGCACTAGGCCAAATCAGTGAACCACAGGCACTTGATTTCCCAAACAGATTCATCAGAGGAAATGTCCAAAGCCTGCTCTTCCTGTATAAGAACTGCCTATGGGAAAGAGACCTGTAGCCAGTGTGACCGCTGCCTGTGTCAGAGCTGCATCAAAATCTGCTATGGCTGCAACACTGTGGTCTGCTCGCTGTGTGCTGTTGTTAAGTAAGTGACCCAAAAGGTCATGTTGGAGAAGAAACCTGGAGGTGTCAATGGAACCATTATGGGGGGCTGTGGGTGCTGTTGGGCAATGTTCTTGTATTAACTTGGGGGGAAGCATTGTCAATAAACCAGACACTATCTCCTTTCTGCCAGATTGCCCTTGCCAGCAGTTGCTAAGTTCATAGGTCCCAGAACTAAAGTTAGAGGAGACTTGAGAGGCCATCCAGTCTGACTCCCTCCTTTTACAAAGGAGAGAGGACCAGAGACGTAGAGTGACTTGCAGAGGCCACACAGGTAGGAAGTAAAGAACTGAGTTCATGCCCAAGTCCTCTGTCTTCAAATCTCATGCCAGTTTTAAAATATTTACTGTTACAATATCACAGAATGTCAGAGCTAGAAGGGACCTTTGAGATCATCTAATTCAAGAGTTCTTAACCTTTTTTGGGTCCTAGAGCCCTTTGACTATCTAGTGAGGTCTACAGATTGCCTCTCAGAAGAATATATTTAAATGCATAAAATAAAATACATTGGATTACTAATGAAAGCAATCCCCCCATCCCAGTCCATAGATCCCCTGAAATCCATGTATAGACTCCTTTGGGGTTAAGAACCCCAGACCTAGTCCTGGCTCTTCATTTGACAGATTAGAACAGTCTTCCTTAGAAAGGGGATATGACTTGCCCAAGATGTCACAGCAGTTTAATTGCTAATCCCAAGACTAGAATCCAGGTTGCCTGATCTCCAGACCTGGTCTCTTTCCACTATATCATAGTTTCTCCTCCTGGCAATAGGCTTATCTGATGGATTTTCTTGTCTTCTCTTTCTGCATGGTCGTCTACCCAGTTACAGTGACATTGGTGAGAGCACACTCTGCAGTGGCTGCTCCATGTTTGAAGCCTGATGTTCAGTTGAAAAGGACGGCCTCTTCTGTCTGGGAGGCATGTATACCTTGGCCATCTCCATCTACACTAGTGTGTAGGTGGAAGAACTACAGGATTTCTAGGATTTTGTGGCTTGTATGTTTTATATTTTGTACTCTAAATAGAATAAGTAACAGAACTGAATAAAATCTTTTTATATTTGGATGACTGGGCACCTTTTTATTACTTGTGTGAAGGGTGTGAAATCCCAGGCCCTTTAAAGGTTATTGTTATACAGGATATTGGCAAGAATATCCTGGACCAGTTAAGTGATTCACTGAAAGTTTGTTACTCTGTAATGTCTAAAAGGTATGTTTTTTTTAACCTAAATCATTTAAATAGTTTATTTAAAAGTGATCATGTTTATGAGTTCCTTCTGGGATACTAATTTTTACTTTCCTGTCCGAGAGCAATTTATTAAGTGCCTGCAGTGTGCTGGGAATTGAAGTGTGCTAAGCCCTGCAGATACAGTGAAATGCTTCAAGGTGCTCACAGTCTAATGGGGAAGACAGCATGCAGACGACTATGTACAAACACAACAGAGACAGGATAAATTGAAGGTAATCTTAGAGGGAAGGCACTGGAATTAAAGGGGACTGGGAAAGCTTCCTGTGGGTAGCATTTTGGCTTGAAGGAAGTAAGGAAGCCAAGGAAGTGGAGGTAAGAAAAGAGAGGCTTCCAGGCATAGGGGCTGGCCAGCGGAAGGGCAGGAACATCAAAGAGACCAGTGTAAATGAATTGTAAAAGCGTTGGAGGGGAGTAAGATGTAAGAAGACAGGGTGGCTTAGTGGCGCAGTGAATAGAGCACTGGTCAGGAGTCAGGAGGACCTGAGTTCAAATCCAGCCTCAGACACTTGACACATTTACTAGCCATGTGAATTTGGGCAAGTCACTTAACCCCAATTGCCCTCCAAAAAACAAAACAAACAAACAAACAAAAAAAAAGATGTAAGAAGACCAGAAAGGTGAGAAGGGGCCAGATTATCAACAGCTTTAAAAGGATTTTATATGTGATCCTGTAAGTAATAATGGCATCACTGGAGTTTATTAAATGGCACGGTGGGGAGTGCTATGGTCAGATGTGCTTTTTAGGAAGATCATTTTGATAGCTAAATGGAGGAAGGGCTGGAGGAGAGAAAGGATGAACGTGCAGGCTATTACAGTATTGTCTGTGCACAAGGTGATGAAGGTCTACACTAGAATGGAGATGTTGAGAATCCGAGTAGCAGCAGACTGAGGGAAATGTCAGCCTGCAGATGGGTTAGGGTATTTTCCCCTGCTTTAAATGTTGAACCACATCATAATGTCACATTTTAGGTAGATGACTCTGAAGATAACCTTATAACCATTGCCTCACACCTGGATTCCCTAGCAGTCTCCTGGATAGCCTCCCTGACCTCTGGTATTTCCCTTTTTAAAGATAAGTATTTTTTTAAAAAGTACACAAACTTTTAGTGATAAACTTTTTTATATCACTGAATTTTCTCCAGTGTCCCTTCTTTTCCCCTCCCAGAGAGCCATTCCATGTAATAATTTTTTTTTTTTTTGCCTCATTTTGGAGGGGGGAAGGCAGGGCAATTGGGGTTAAGTGACTTGCCCAAGGTCACATGGCTAGTAAGTGTCTGAGGCCAGATTTAAACTCAGGTCCTCCTGCCTCCAGGGCTGATGCTCTTATTCACTGCACCACCTAGCTGCTGCCATGTGATAATTTTTTTAAAGACAAACAAAAATCAGCAAAAATGATAAGTATATTACAAAAGTCAGAAAACACATACAGTGCAAACACTGGTGGAGCTCCTGCAAAAGGGTGGGATTGGAGGGGAGGGGTGTCTTTGTACCACCAATGCAATATTCACAGTGCTAACGGTCATGATAAATTTACCTGTGTAGTGCTCAATCACAAAATATAACAGACTCTCCATATAGAAGACAGAAGGAAAAATTTCAGACACCAGAAAACCAAATCCATCATAGCAACAAAGAAGTTATTGCATCACAATGTAGCAGAGAGCCACATCCTCCTTTAGCCTTCCCACAAACCAACACAAGACCAATATTTACTCACTCTCCCTCAGAAGCATCATCCTCCCAACCATGTCTAGCTGCTCTGACTCCCAGCTGCCTAAAGGGTCTGCTCCACCCTTCATTCAGCAAACTCTTCCCACCACAGGCTCCATGTGATTACAATCAACCTATTAGGGAGCAGGGTATATATTCAAAGCAGGGAAGGTCTTCAAATTCCCTTAGGCTTATTAAGGAGCAGGGAAGATCTTCAAATTCCCATTAGCACTACATTCAACCCCAAGATCTTTCATGTCCCTTACACAGCGAAAATACATTAACAGTACATTTCATTACATAGATTAATGAGAGTTTATGGGGTGACTGGTGTGGTAACTGGTGTCAGCCAAACTTTGTGACAGTATAACAGGGATAGTAGAAAATAAGCACATAAAACGCACATAAAACAATATCTTAGGGGGGCTTGGGCACAATCACCCCATCTTTCCCCCCTCAAATGAATGGGGCTCAAAATCTTGGGGTAAGGGTTAAAAATCTCTTCTTCATAGCTACTTCCAGCTGAAATTGGATGTAGAGCTGTCCCTGCCCCAAGAGGTCCCATTCAAGAGGTCAGTTTCTTAACTAGCATCTAGAGCTTGGTAGATACCAGGTCCAGGAGTAGCACATCATAGGTGTGGGGTGGCAGGGGGTGGCATCTGGCTTAAGTGATCAATCATCTGCAGGTGGAGGATACTAAGCCTGCAGGAAACAAATCTCACAAACAAGTTTAACAGACAAAAAGCCAAAAAGAAACAAATATAGGGTCAACTGTGCCTCTGAACTCACTATCATAGCCTCATTCATGGTAGAATATATGAGTTAAGGGTACGATTTGGTAATCATCTTCTCCTGAATAAACAACAGCCACAGTATTGTCTTTCCCATGTGCTATAATCTCCTCAGCCTTTGGAACATCATCTGGCTTCTGCTTTACCCATACTTTGGCTTCCAGTTTTATTCTGTCAGTGGAACCAAACTCTTCAGTTCCTCTGATAGTTATTTCAGAAGGAGGGTCAGTTTTCACAAGGGGTATTGTTTCACAAGGAATAATGATCACTTGAACTATTACAACATTTTTATAAAACTATGGGTTTTTAACCCAAATTTTGGAATGTCACAATAATTTCTCCTTGGTAATTAGAATCTATTACCCCAGCAAATAGGTAATATCCATCCAAAATTATTTTTAGGGATTCTCATATATATTCTAGGGAGGATGTTTATTTCTTTTCTATCCAACCAAAAGTCTCTAAACAATGTAAATCATATCCTTCTGAACTAGGTGTTCCTGGATATGGTGCTAGGACATCTTACCTCACAGTTTAATACTCAATATTTGGGATCTTATGTGTCTGCTATTTTCTGATTTGCAGATATGGGGGTCATCATTCTGGCTAGAGGAGTACTTCCTCCCAGTGGTCTTATTATTCAAGTTATATAAAACAGTGAACAAATTATCTTTCCAATGTTGATATGAATTATTAGAACTTAACTTCCTTAACAGTTCTTTCAACAATACATTCATTCTTTCATTTAACCCACATGCTTGTGAATAATATGGAATATGATATGTCCATTCTATATTGTTTAATATACAACATCTCTTCATTTCATTACCTTTGAAATATGACCCATTGTCACTTTGAATCTGCCCATAATTCTTTGCCCCAGACTTTTTTACCATGGATTTCCCAACTTTAATTTTTTACATGGGCATCCATGTAGCTAACCCATTAGCTACCACCCATGAATCAGTAAATATATGACACTGTCCTCCTTGTTCTGTTTTGATGACTTGATATACTGCCATAAGTTCAGCATATTGATTGCTTCCACCTATCCCAGGACTTTCCAAAGTCCACCTAGCACATGGCTACTGCTTTCCAATGTCTTTTGTGGCCCAAATGCTTTGCTGTCCCATCAGTAAACCATGCGTGTTTCTTCTCTTCTTCAGTTAATCCATCGTGTCTGTCATTCCATTTTACCAAGGATTGTACTATTGTTGGCTTTGGTTCAGGGGATGTATCATTTCCCTCAGTATCAATGTTTGCTATAGATTCACGCAGAGCAGAAACTCTATTTTTGCCTGTCTTAGCTCTATTTTGAATATACCATTTCCATTTAATTATGCTGGCCTCTTGTGCATGTCCAATACTGTGAGAAGCTGGAGTACTCATTACCCAGGTCATAATTGGAATTCCAGGCCTTAATATCACTTCATGGTCCAGAATCAGTTGTTCAGTCTCTACCACAGCCCAATATGCAGCTAAGAACTGTTTTTCAAAATGTGTATATTGAACTCCAGATGAAGGAAGATTCCTAGACCAAAATCCTAAAGGTACATTTCAGCTTTGTTGTTTAAACTCCAGTTTGCATAAACATCCTGTATAGTCACTTGTAATTCCACAGGGGCATTTTGCATAGGCCATAAATCTAGGGCCAATTGTATAGTAGTCTTGGCTTCTTCAAAAACTTTGCTCTGCTCAAGTCCCCAGTCAAATTCATATTTCTTCCGAGAAATTCAAGGGTTTCAAAATCTGTCCCAGATGCAGTATGTGATGTCACCAATATACAAATAATCCAATAAACTCTTGGATTTCTTTCTTATTGGTAGGGATAGGAAAATCCTGAATGTGTTGTCGGGCTTATGGAAGAATCTCTCGCAGCCCTTTATTCTATTGCATACTCAAAAATTTTACGTTTTGAACTGGTGCTTGGATCTTTGAAGGGTTAATTTTCCATCCTTTGCTTTTCATATGCTCAATTAAAAGAGTCAAACTTTTCTCCACTTCTTTTATATTTTTTCCCTATATCATAATATCATCAATGTGGTGGCTAAGCTGTACACCAGATAGCTTTAATTTATCCAAATGTTCAGCCACAATCCTATGACAAATAGTGAGACTATGCAGATATCCTTGTGGCAAGCAGGTGAGAGTATATTGTCATCCCTGCCAAGTGAAAGCAAACTGGTCCCATTGTTTAGAATCTATTGGAATGGTAAAGAAGGCATTGGCTAAATCAGTAACTGTGTACCAAGTTCCATCATATTTTTGGATCCTTTCTGTTAAGGTGAAGATATCTGGAACAGCAGCATATAAGGGCAGAGTCAGCTTATTCAGTTGTCTATAACCCACTGTTATTCTCCACATCCCATCTGATTTTTGTACTGGCCAGACAGGATTATTCCATCAAATGGCTGTAGATTCTGACACTCCTGCTTCAATATATTCCTTTATAGTATTGGCAATTACATCTTGCCCATCTGGCACACAATACTGCTTTAATTACTTCAGAATGTTCAGGTAAAGTGATTGGGTCCATTTTTATTTTACCCACTAAAACTATTAATTCCTATCTTCCTTACTGCAAATTGCTATCTTCCTTCAAGTAAATTCAGAGTCATACCTCTCAATATATATATTCCAATGATGTATTCAGGAATGGGTACAATAACCACAATATATTTTTTCTTAGGTAGTTGTCTAATTTTCATCACTAGTTTGACTTGTCTGGCTGATATTTCAGTCCCTCTGAGTCCAGTGATGGTTATAGAAGTTCTGTGCTTGAACTTCTTGGAGTTCTCATAAATAAGGGAGGCCTCTGCCCCAGTATCAGTTAATGCCCTAGTTACGATATTTGATCCATTTTTCCAACATATAGTCAGATTGATATGGAATCTATAATCTTGTCTGTGTATTTCTTTAATCTGAGCTGGGACTTGGCCCATTTCCCATTTTGGATACAATGATTCAGGAGCATCTGTAGGGGCAGACCTTACTTCTCTATTCCATCTGACATTAAGCCCCTTATCTCAGTCCATTTTATATAGTTCATTAGTCAGAATACTATCAGTTTTTCCAAAATCAACCCCTCTCTCAACAGAGGAGTGAATAATTCGTTTCTTGTCACTTTATTCTGACTTTGAATCTTTGAAAACTACTTTTCTCTCTTGAGGAAATTTATCTTTTCCCCATTCCCCCAGGTCACTTATCTGTGAAATCTTATCCAGCACATCTGAAAGAGAGTACCCTATTTCACCAAGTAGTAGAGTCAGAAGTAGGTGCTTATAAGCAGGAAGAGCCATCTTCACTATGATATTTCTATGAGGAACTGCTAAATTCCTGATATGCATCTGCATCCATCTAAGTTTATGATATGCATCTGCATCTCCAACCATGATAGCAGTTTTTATTTTTCTTTCAACTTTCTCATGCAGTTTCTAAGCGAGTATCAGGGTCTCTCTTCACTAGGCCACATAGAATCAGTGGGATACATTTTATTGCATTCAGCAGCAGCTAAAACTAACAGATTGGTCATATCGTTACCTCCTGCCATATGGAAATCTCTAAAAGTTTGCTGGACAAAATGATTCTGACAAATACCTATAAATTTCAAGTAGCTATCTACCTATACTCCTCTGGCCCCTTCATCACTGATTCTCACCATCTAAGACACCAGTGATTCTCCCGTCCTTTGGGTGAATCTGCTTAATATATCAGTAATCTCCTGCTGAGTGAAATCCTAAATTAACTCCCAGAGCTCTGTTTGACCTCACTGATTCTCCTGCTTTCTTCTCAGGATGGGGTGAACTTCTGCTTTTGTAAAAGCCAGGTCATGGAACATTGTATCACTCTGTACCCATGTGCTCTTCTGGAAGTCATTGTCATAGCAACTAGGCTCAGTATCTACCAAAACTGTATGAAATTTCCTCCTGTTACTTTTCTGTTTCTTTTTCTGAGCCAAATTCACAACAGCCCTCTCTTCTACCACCTGAGGTCCTCCAGCTTGCTCTTCTAAAGGAGAGCCCAAACACCGCAACACAGTCAACTCTCTCTCCATTTGAGTTTTCTCTTGTAACAGCTTGTCTCTACTCTTACACATAATACAGTAACCCGTTAGTAAAAACCCAGCCCCTTCTACATACTACTTCCAGCTCTCTTCCTGGTTTTATTGGTATTCTTTGCAAACATATTTCTAAACTCTAGGTTCTCCCTTCTGTAACTTCAGTTCCCAGTTTTCACAGAGCCCTGTACTTTTAGATCATTGTCTTGCTAGGGAGCAATAAGGTAAATCCTCCCATCCTGAGATGACCATTTCTTCTAAATCTAAATCTCTTCTGCCTCCAAATAAAGGTCCAATACTCCTTGTTGCCAAATGTAGCACCAATGCAATATTCACAGCATCAACGGTCATGATAACATAATACCATGCACGAGCAGCTTTCCAGAAGAATGCTACTGTGAA
This sequence comes from Pseudochirops corinnae, assembly GCA_028646515.1. Classification (NCBI taxonomy): domain Eukaryota; kingdom Metazoa; phylum Chordata; class Mammalia; order Diprotodontia; family Pseudocheiridae; genus Pseudochirops; species Pseudochirops corinnae. The sequence goes on along the minus strand of CM053585.1, from coordinate 312,459,466 downwards.
CAGCTTTTAAGGTTCTGATTACACAGTGTAGTGAACACTATTCAAGAATAAATCAAACAAAAACATTCACAACAAATCAAGATACAGTATTCATAACATTACATCTTTTCACAGAAAATCACAATATAGTGTTCACAACAGCTTATCATTAAAATGGCCACATAGTTTTCACCAGTGGTTGCAGTATTTAGAACAAAGAACAAAAGAACACTCATCTGGTTTCCCTAAGGAGGTTTGCCTCCTTACTTACTCATTCAATCATCTCAGAATACAGGTCAGTCTTCCACTCATGGGGCAACTAGGTTAACTTAATCAGTCACTTATTTAGCAATCAGTTACTAAGTATTGCGAATCACTAAATAGAATCATTAGAAAATACACAAACCCCCCACCCCTAGGTCACTAGTAAACCATGTTATCATCACAGCATTCAATATCCAAGGAGAGATCGTTTCTTCATCTTGACTTGGGGTGGTTTCTCAGATTCTCTGGATCCCCTTCCATGGTCCCAGCTCCTACCTGAATTAACCAAATAGTCACCTGGATTCAGAGGCAGACAGCTCCTGGGTCCTTGTCCAGTCCTTCAGGCAGTTCCTGCTACACACTGAAGTTCACAGGGTCCAGTATATGTTGAAACCTTCACAATTTCTGTTCCCAGGAATTCAAAGATCAACCAAGCCATAAACAAACAAATCTTAGCATCCTGGTCATGCTTCCTCAGTCCTCCAGCAGTTCGGCTGGCCCTAGGACCCAAAAGAAATCTTAACCTTCCAGGTGGCAGCAGCAACACTGGCCTTCCAAGCAGTAGCAGGCACTTCAGCCTTCCAAGCAGCCTTCCTGGCAGCAACTCCAGCCTTCACCAAATCTCTCAGCAGAACAGCTTCTTCCACCAGGATCTTGTCAGGAGAAAATTCTGTCTCTCTGGGTTTTTTCTTATCTACACACACAGCATTGGCTTCCTGTTTCAGCCAGTCCCTTCCTGTTATGTCAACAACAGGAGAGAGTTCACAACTTCTGTTTCTTTAACAGAGGTTTGATTAGTAACTAAGAGCTAAGTACCTGCTTACTTGATGTAACAAAAAGGGGGTCTTTAAATTTAAATTTATTACCATTACAGATTAATATACCTGCATAGTACTCAATCACAAAATATAACAGACTCTCCATGTAGAAGACAGAAGCAAAACATTTATTCAGACACCAGAAACCCAAATCCCAACACCAGGAAATCAAATCCATCATAGCAACACAGAAGTTAATGCACCACAATGTAGCAGAGAGCCACACCATCCTTTAGCCAACACAAGACTAATATTTACTCACAAGCCTGTCTCCCTTGGAAGCATCCCCTCCTCCCAACTATGTCTAGCTGCTCTGACTCCCAGCATTCGGTGGGCCCTACTCTACCCTTCAGCAAACTCCTCCAACTTCAGGCTCCATATGATTACATTCAGCCTATGGTATATGGTATACCATATACCATAGTCATGGTATATCTTCAAAACAGGGAAGGTCTTCAAATTCCCTTAGGCTTATTAAGGAGCAGGGAAGATCTTCAAATTACCATTACCATTACAGTCTTCTCATATCTTTTTGGAGCCATATTTGTTCTTGGTGATTTTGCAATATTCACTTTCAATTGTGTTTGTGTGTGGGGTTTTTTTTCTATTTATATTGGTATAGTCAACGTATGTTGCTTTCTTTGCTTTGCTTATTTCCTCATAAGTGCATACAGACCTTTCTGTGCCTCTCTGCATTCATTATATGTTATTTCTTACAGCCCAATAATATTCCCATTACATTCATCTACCACAATTTGTTTAGACATTCTCCAGTTGATGGGCATCTACTTTGTTTCCAGTTCTTTGCTATTACAAAAAGTGTCAATATAAATATTTTTGAATTTATGGTGACTTTGTTATGAATGGTTCTCTTGGTGTATAAGTCTAATTAGTAGAATCTCTGGGTCAAATGAAATGGATGTTTTAGTACATTGTATAATTCCAAATTGCTTTCCAAAATGGTTGTACTGATTCACAACTCTGCCAAAGATGCATTTCTATGCCTGTCTACCCACAACCCTCCATTATTAACTATTCCCGTCACTTGTCATCTTTGTCAATTTGAAGGGTGTGAGACTAAACTTCAGTGTTGTTTGATTTGCAATTCTCTCATTAATGACTTAGAACAGAAGTATAATACAGTAGGCTACGTGCAGTCCACAACACTCCCAAGTCAAAATGCAGCCCACAAAGATGCTTATTTCTGGTTAAGTGGCCCCCAATTCTATTTGAGTTTGATTATATAAAATTTAAAAGTTCTTGCACAAACAAAACCATTGTAACCAAAACTAGAAGGAAAACAGAAAACGGTGGAAGGGGGTGGGTGGAGAATTTTTCAGCAGGTATCTCTGATAAGGCCTCATTTCTCAAATATGCAGAGGACTGAGTCAAATTTACAAGAATACAAGTCATTCCTCAATTGATAATTGATCAAAGGGTATGAACAGGAAGTTTTCAGATGAAATAAGACTTAACTATAGTTATATAAAAATGCTCTAAATAACTATGGATTAGAAAAATGCAAATTAAAACAACTCTGAGGTACCATCTCATCTATCAGATTGGCTAATATTACAGAAAAAGAAAATGATAAATGTTGGAGGGGATAGGGGAAAACTGGGACACCAGTGCACTGTTGGTGGAGTTGTGAACTAATCCAACCATTCTGGAGAGCAATTTGGAACTATGCCCAGAGGGCTATAAAACTCTGCATACCCTTTGGTCCAGTAATACCACTACTAGGTCTATATTCTAATGAGATCCCCGGAAGGAGAAAAGAATCCATTTGTACAAAACTATTCATTGTAGCTCTTTTTATGGTGGCTAAGAATTGGAAATTGAAGGGATGCCCATCAATTGGGAAATGGCTGAACAAGTTATGGTATATGGTTGTAATGAAATATTATTGTGCTATAAGAAAGGATGAGCAGAGTGTCTTCAGAAAAACCTGGGAAGACTTACGTGAACTGATAGTAAAGTGAACAGAACCAGGAGAACATTTTACATAGTAACAGCAGTATTATACAGTGATCAATTGTTAGTGACTTGCCTATCCTCAGCAATACAATGATCCAAGATAATCCCAAAGGACTCATGATAAAAAAGGCCATCCATCTAAAGAGAAAAAAAGACATCTAAATATAGACTGAAGTGTGCTATCTTTCTTCCTTTCTTTTTTCTCTTCCTTTCTTTCTCTTTTTCTTCTTTTTAGTTTTCTTCCATAAAATAACTAATAGGAAATTTTGCACATGATTTCACGTGTATAACCTATATCAGATTGCTTACCATCTCAGGGAGCAGAGAGAAATGAAAGGGTGGGATAGAATTCGGAGCTCATAACTTAAAGGAAAAAAAGAATGAATCGTAAAAATTATTTTTATATGTAATTGAGGAAAAAATAATATTTTTAAAAAGAAATAATGGAACTCAGTAAACTGTTTGATAAACCCCAAAACATATTAGTTATGGGGGGAAAACCTCCCTATTTAATAAGACCTGATGAGAAAACTGAAAAACAGTCTGGCAGAAATTACCCCATCTTCTACAAGAAATTCAGAATGGACACATGACCTAAATATGAATAACCATACCATAAAACATCAAAAGAGAAGCAGATCTACCTCCAATAACTATGAGTAGGAGATGTATTCATTACCAAAGGACAGAGGCAATTGCAAAAGGAAAAAAAAATAGATAATTTTGATTACATGAAACTTCTGGAGAACAGAGAGAACGTATTTTCTCTTATATGCTCCCGATCCCCTACACATGTACACATGGAACCTACTCTAATGCATGAGTGGACACAGTGAAAATTCAAGAATTTGACTGATCTTCAGTGACCCCTTTCTAGCCTATTCTGAAGAGTTGGAATACTTAAACATAACTAGAAACATTATTGTCATGGTGCTTCCCTCCTGTTGAGTAGCTTTCCTTTGGACTTTACCTTTAATTTTGATGTGTGTTTCAACAACTCCTCTACTTAGAATATCTCTGTCCTCTCGTTTCCCATTTCTCCATTATCATCTCCCTGACTATGGACATTCTACCTCTTTTAGTAGAGCTAAAGTCTACATTGAGAGCTATCATAGTGTAGTCTCAGAGGGAATATGAAATATCTGTTAAGCAGTCCTAGAAAGTTGTCTTCACTTTCAAAGAGAGTTTCAAAGGAGCAAAGTGTTAGTTTCATGTCCTAAATATTTGTTAATCTGCAGTTCTGTGTCTTTTCTTTTGTGGTGGTAGATTAAGCAGCTATCCTATAGCTAATGACTACTTTATAAAGTGAGTACCTTACTGGAAGGGAGCATCTTATCCCTTTTAATGGAGACCCAGACATGAACCATACCTAAGTTTATTTTAGAGAATTCCCCTCTAACTTATGGGCATGGGGGCAAAATAAGACAGAGAGTACAATTAAAAAAAAAAAAAAAGCCTGACCCTCTCTCTTTGGGGTCAGCCTCTCCACTCAAATCTTTATTATCCAAACAATCCACAAATCCAAATCCTGCTTAAGAGGTAAAATCCACCCAGTAATTGTGTTCTTCTCCAAGAGACTGATGTGGGAGCTCATTGCCTGCACCATGAGATCACCAGCACCTGACTCATGAACTGCTGACCTCTCAGATTGAAAAGGTTGCTACAAAACTAGAAAATAAATCCCTTAGGATTGTTGTTTGGGCACCTGAGCTCAGGAAAAGACAATAACAGAAAGGAGGCAACCTGGGGGCTTAAGTTACAGTTCTGGGCATGCCTAGGAAAGCGTATTATCTTACTGACATAAGTTTGTCGTAGGCTGCTGAGAGTGGGGAAGAAAAAGACATCCCCCTGCTCTGCTCTCCCCAACTCCATATTTAATAAAAGTTTAAGGGAGAGCTCTTGTTTGCTAAGTTCCAACAAAGAGGCTATCTTGAATGAAACTAGAAGCCATCTTTCCTCACACAGAGGGTAGCTCTTCTTGACTCCATTAGCAAGCCTTTTTGGCATAACCCCCAATTATGGAGGAATTGTTTGATCATCCATTGAGGAACTGTTAGGTCATCTGAAAGCAAAGTTCTCTCTTTAAGTAAGAAACCACTGCACATGTTCATCATTATGGAGCTGGATCACAAAAAAGCAACCTTGTTACATAAGGAAATCTGGAAACCTGAGATAGGAATTATCGAAGACCTCTGGGTGAAGATCAACAGAGGAAAAAATAGAAGTAATGTAATAATGGGAATGTACTGCAAACTACCTGGACAGCTAGAAGAATTAGATAAGGAATTTGGGAAATAGATCACTGACCTGGCATGGAGATAGGAGATGGTAATGGGGAATTTCAGCTATCTGGACATCTTCTAAAGCTCTGTGCTTATCTAGTTGATAAATCCTTGATATACCTTAACGATAATTTCATTCTACAAAACAGAGGAAGCAATAAGGAAAACTGATATTCTAGACCCAGTTCTGAACAAGGAGGAACTAGCTACTGCAATAGGATTGATAGTAACACTAAGGGCAAGTGACTTTCATAATAAAGGAGAGAAAGCCACATCCAACCTAAAGTGAATCTTAGATTTTTGGAAAGAGTTCAGAAGGAAAAGTGGGAGCCAATAGCCTGATATTTTACAGGAGAAGTTGGTCCAAGAGGGTAAGAAGCTCTTGAAAAGGAGTTTCTAAAGACATAAATATTAAAGGGAACTACTTCTTGAAGTGTGACTTTATGGAGAATGCATTGACCAACACAGATTTTGATAAAATACAGCTAAAAGATGGAAGCCCGGGCAGATAATTGAACATAAAAAGAAAAGAGTACTATTGTCCTTTAAGCATGCAGGAGCGGGGGCAGCTAGGTAGTGCAGTGAATAGAGCACTGGCTCTGGAGTCAGGAGGACCTGAGTTCAAATCTGACCTCAGACGCTGAAGCTTAACACTTAACACTTCCCAGCTGTGATCTTGGGCAAGTCATTTGACCCCTACTGCCTTGCCTTTCCCCCTCCAAAAAGACACCCCCCCCCCAAAAAAAAAAAAGAATGCAGGAGTGCTAAAGGCCAGAGTGAACGAAGCCCTGGGTGGGGGATGCTAAAGATTAGGGGAAAAAAATATTTTTTTCATTTGTTTGTTCTACTTCTGTTCTACTTCAGATAACAGATGCCATTAAGTAAGCTAGATTCCTTATTTGTTTTTTTGCTTCTGTTCTTTATTCAGAGGATGGCATTGGACAGTCTCTTAGAACAGGTTTTAAATGTCAGAGGAATTTGCATTTTATCCCAGAAACAATAGGGAGCTACTGGAGTGGGGAAGTGACATGGTTAGACCTGTTGATTGAAATATCAGTTTGGTGGCTGCATGGAGGATGGATTAGAGCAGTGGTTCTCAACCTGTGGGTCGCAACCCCTACGGGGTCGAACGACCCTTTCACAGGGGTCAAAGGGGTGGCCTAAGCCCATTGGAAAACACATATTTCCGATGGTCTTAGGAACCAAGACATTGCTCCTCTATCAGTCTCCAGGAGGGTCCGCCCACATGCAGACACACCCACATACAACTATTAAAAGGTTGGGGCATTAGGAAGGTTGAGAACCCCTGGATTAGAGAGAGGAGAAGCTTGAAGCAAGACTAGTAGCAAATATACAGGCCAGCTAGGTGGCACAGTGGAAAGAGCATTGGAAGTCAGGAAGATTCATTTTCCTGAGCTCAGATCTGGCCTCAGACACTCACTAGCTGTGTGACCCCGGGCAAGTCACTTAACCCTATTTGCCTCAGTTTCCTCATCTGTAAAATGAGCTGGAGAAGGAAATGACAAACCAGTCCTGTATCTTTGCCAAGAAAACCTCAAGTGAGGTCAGGAAGAGTTAGACATAACTGAAAAATAACAGAACAACAACGTATCTAATACAGCATAATTTGAAGAGGAAGAAAGCACTAATAATTACTGGAAGTTAAGAAGGGCTTCCCATGTCCACACACAAATGATCCTTTAAGGAAGTAAGGATTCTAAGGGTGGAGGTGAGGAGGAAGTGCATGAATCACATGCCTGTGCAGGAGTGTGCAGCGTGAAGTTCAGGGAGCAGCAGACAAGCCAAGAGGGTCCCCTGTGACCTCCTATGGTAGAATCACAAACTCTCAGAACTATGAGGGTCATTGAAAACACAAACAGCCCCTGAAAACAACCACTGCATTTTACAGAAGAGGAAACGGAAGTCCAGAAGAGGTTAATCGACCTGTCTAAATCCCTACAGTCAGTATAAAGAAGAACAATAATTCAGACTTTGATTCCATATCTAGTGTTCTATCCATTATGCTACACTGGTGTTACCAATGAGCAGCAATCTTTCTGTTTAGTTAGTTAGTTATCTATTTCTTTATTTATGTAGTTAGCTATTGCATTTATGTATTTCTTTTGCAAGAATCTTATCTTCTCAGGTTTCAAAAAAAGATGTGTTAGTCCACATAAGCTCTGAAGATTCTCATAGAGATTCCCACTCTCACAGATGACCGAAGACACATTCCTGAGTTTCCCTCCCCTCCCCATTCCCCCCACAAAAGTGTTCTAGCGATCTCCCTGGTTGCAGTGATTCCCTAATGCTATGGGCTTAAGTCCCCATTGGGCCCATTATCCTCATCATCACTCCCCTGTACTGATTAGTGCCCCACTATCACTTAACCAATTAACCAGTTAGCTTTTACAAAGGGAAATTTACCAGAAGATGTGGGAAGCATTTCCTCCCCAGCACCTAGGGGAGCCCTCTGTAGGCCCAAACTTAAGTGGTTTGCTCTAAAGCACTGACCCCACCAAGTTCTCTTCCATATGGAGACATGTTGGAGACTCAGATACCACTGAGCTGGATCAAGGAAGCTGCTCTTCAGGTGGCTGAGCATCAGCCTCAAGGTCAGTGTGCCCAGACTTTGAGGTGATCTTGTGAATTCTAGAGGTCTGGGGGTTTTTAGTCCTGGGAGTGAAGGTAAATTGTAGTAAAAGGAGTGTCTTTGATAGAAAGAACAATAAGAGGATGGGCTCAAGTTTAGATATTTCACCATTTACTAAATCAATCAATAAACATTTATTAAGCACCTAATATGTGCCAAGTACCACGTACTGGAGGTACCAAAAAGAGACAAAAAACAACCCCTGCCTTCAAGGGACACAGTCTAATGGGGAAGAAAAGCAGCAAACAAATGTGTATAAACGAGCTATGTGCAAGAGAAACAGGAAACAATGAGGCACCAGAATTAAGGATTGGGAAAGGCCACCCATAACGATGATATTTTTGTTAGTTATTTGGACAGTGCAGAGCCAAGGTAAAGTGTAAGAGGCCTATTTAAGAGTCCTGGGGGACGGCTATGTGGCACAGTGAATAGAGGACTGGCCCTGGAGTCAGGAGGACCTGAGTTCAAATCCAGCCTCAGACACTTAACACAAAGACTAGCCATGTGACTTTGGGCAAGTCACTTAACCCCAATTGCCCTCCAAAAAGCAAAAAAACAAAAAGAGTCCTGAAAATGCTTTATGTCCTGATGATATTTAAGAAGAATAAATTGTAATAGTAGTTACAGGTTGTTATCAAATTCTAGTCTGATAATATGACTATGCCCTATGAGTCTTCTATGTTCATATTTCTTGTGCGTAGAAATCAACTCTCCATCCCATACCGTATTGTACTCTAAGAACATTTGTTGCTTCCTCTTTGAGGTGAACCCCTATGTGTGAGTCATAACCTAAGCCTTAAGTAATTTTTCTCCAGCACAGTGAAGTGTAGGATTTGATAAGCAGAAGAGTATGAGAAAAGGGAGTCTAACTGCTCTCTCAGTGAAGACTGGGCTGCTCAAAACTGAACCTGATCCAAACTGCATGCTAGGGTACAGAACAAGGAGTACACAGTAACCTAGCCCCTATGGACCTAGCAATGATTTTTCAACACCAGACCAGGATAAAAAATGATACAGTTCTTATTATGGTAGCTTATAATTGTTTAAATATTGTGTTTTGTTGTATAATTGTATAAGTAGCTTATAATTGGAGTGGTGGGACAGGGTGAGATGGTGTAATTATATTCACTGAATATAAGGTAAAATGTAATAGGGCAAAGGAGCCATCCAGACAAAGTCCTCTAAAAAGAAAAAACCTAAGAAGAGAACACTCTTATTTGGGGGTGGATGTGAGGAGGAGGGGGCACCTGAGCTGAGCTTTGAAAGAAGGGGAGAGGGACGGCTAGGTGGCTCAATGAATACAGCACTGGCCCTGGAGTCAGGAGGACCTGAGTTCAAATCTGGCCTCAGACGCTTAACACACATACCAAAAAATCTAGCCATGTGACCTTGGGCAAGTCACTGAACCCCAAATGCCCTCCAAAAAGCAAAAAAAAAAAAAAAAAAATTAAAAAAAGCAAAAGAAAGAAGGGGAGAATTGCAATAGGTGGATCTGATCAGGGAGTCTATTTAAAGCATACATAAGCAACATAAAGCAGTCAGGTAGGAGAGGGAAAGAAAAGAACATGAGAGAACAGTCCACTATTTTGGCAGGCAGAATTCTTGAAACAATGCAATATGAGATACAGATACCCACCAAAGCAAATAGTATCCTCTTCCACCCGTCTCATTGTGTGCGTGTCTTATTCATGTCATGCCTGTTTTCGTTACTTCAGTCCCTCCCGTTCCATGTCAACTAACTGACCACCAACTTCTGTCCAGGGACAGAAGTTGCCACTTCATGACTCACTACAGATATGGAAGAAGCGATAAAGTGAGATATTCATTAGACTGTGGCAGTGATAGCTTTGATTTCTGAAAACTTCCTATTTATCAACTGGGGAATGACTGAACAAGTTGTGGTATATAATTGTGATGGAATACTATTGTGCTATGAGAAATGATGAAGGAGATGGTTTCAAAAAGACCTGGGAAGACTTTTATGAATTGCTGCAAAGTGAAATGAGCAGAACCAGGAGAACATTGTACACAGTAACAGCAATATTGTATGAGGAACAACAATGAAAGACTTAGCTATTGTGATCAGTACAGTGATCCACAACAATTCCAAAGGACCCGAGATGAAAAATGCCATCCACCTCCAGAAAGAGAATTAATGAACTCTTGAGTGTAGACTAAAGCATATTTTAAAAAATTTTTTTTTCTTGCATTTTTTTTTATCATAGTGGCTAATGTGGAAATATGTCTCCATGACTTCATACGTATAATGAGTATCATTTCTTGCCTTCTCAATTGGTGGGGAAGGGGCTGGAGGGATGCAGAGAATTTAGAATTGACAATAAAAAAAAGAAAAAAGAAAAGTTACTGTGATAAACAGAAAAGACTTCCCCCTTTGAAGATGGTTTTTCACACTTCATTGGCCATAACATCATATGACTGGAAGGAACATAAAGATTCCAATCTCATTTTACAGATGAGGATAAAGAAGTGAAATTATTTACCCAAGGTCACATAAGCAATAACAGATAGAGGTAGGATTTCAATCTAGGTCCTCCAAGTCTCTCTCCATTGTACCACACTGTCACTAACAACAGATAAACCATCCATCCACCCCCAGGGCTCATTCAATTTTTTTTTTACTCATGACTTTTGTTTCTACATATCTGTTTCTGAATATATCTCTCCCTCCTCTACCCAACAACCCTTACAACAAAGGTTAAAGAAGAAAAGGGGAGAGGGGAAAGCAGTCTAGCAGAACTAACCAATCTCCCACCTCTGGCAAGGAATAGCCTGAGGTTCATTTTTTTTTTCAATTCTTTTCTGGATTCAAGCATGGTCACTACAATTGTATAGCATCCGGGTTTTTAAAATTGGTCTTCCTGTTTACATTGTTGTAATCATTGTGCATATTTTTTCCTGGTTCTGCTTATTTCTTTCTGCATCAGTTCAAATGCCTTCTCAGATTCCTCAGAATTCTTCACACTTCTCATTTCTTCTGGTACAGTGATATTTCCATTACTTTCATGGCCCACAATTTGTCCAACTATTTCCCAACTGATAAGCCTCCCTTCCCCCACCCTGCCCCCTTTCTCCACCCCCCCCCTGTTTTTTTATATTACCAGAAATGCTGTGATGAACATGTTAGTATCTGTGAGACCTTTCTCTCTGTCTGTCTGCCTTTAACCAGCTAGGACCATGTGGCTAGCAGTAGCATCTCCCAGAGTTCACTCTGACTCTAGGGTCAGAAAACATGAAGTAGCAGCCCTGAGTGTTAGGTTGTAAAATGTCGTTTTCCTTCCAAAGAGCTTTTGTAAAAGCTTTAAACTGGTGTTCCTGCTTCCTTTTATGGAGTTTGACCACCGTTAACCTTTCTTTAAAGGGCACAGATGGGGATAAAGAAGGCAGCACAGTATAATAATACTAAGACTTTATATAGTATAGTATTACACACACACACACACACACACATAATAGTAATGCTTACCCCAGTAAGGTGCTATGCTAAGCACTTTCCACATATAATATGATCCCCACAACAACCCTGGGAAGTAGATGTTACTATTATTCCCATTTTATAGCTGAGGAAACTAAGGCAAATGGAGATTAGATGACTTCCAGGGTCACACAGCTAGTAAATGACTGAGGCTAGATTTGAACTCATCTTCCGGACTCTAGGGCCAGCACTCTATCCATTTTGCCACCTAGCTGGAAATCCCTCTGAACCAGGAATCAGGAGACCTGAGTATTAATCCTGATTCTATCATTAGCTGAGTGACCTTAGGCAAGTCCCTTCCTTTCTCCAGCATTGGCAAAATAGTGTCAGACTACATGCTCTTTAAGCCCCTCTAGCTCTGGCCAGCTATGTTCTAAGGCCTGTCTTGGCTCAAACATCTTATTATTCTAAGCCATGTGATTCCTAACAGGTCTGCGTGAGTCAAAACAGCTCTAAGGCATGTTCCTGAGCTCCTCCTCTACCTTCTTTGTTCAGGGCACCAGTCTCCACATGCCTTGTGGTAGGTGGGTCAGGGAGAAAAAACAATGGAATGGGAAGGAAGGAAGGAAGGTGAGCCAAAGTCTAATCTGCAGATGTGAAGAAACAGAGTTGGTGCTTCACCTCCGGAGAGTCACATAAAGAGTAAAAAGGCCTAAGAGAGTCATAGACCATAAAAGGGAAAATTCAATTCCATTCTATTCAACAAACATTTATTAGCTAACATGGTACAATCAGTCAACAAGTAAATTGTATGCTAGGGACAGTGGGAAAAACCTAATTTGGAAAAAAATCAAACCTGAGTTCAAGTCATGGTACTTTGATTTCTAATCTATGTGACCTCAGTTTAGGCCCCTTTTCCCAGCCTCAGTTTCCCCTTCTGTAAAATGAAGATCAGTCAGCACTGTGCTAAGCAAGCATTGGGGAGACAAAGAAAGGCAAAAACAGGCCCTGGCCTCAAGGAGTTTACATCCTAACGGGGGAGACAACATGCAATTAACTATGAACATACAAGATATGTATGGTGTCTTGATCATCTCAGAAAAGAGACACTGGAAGGAAGACAATGGTAGGAAGGAGCTGAAAGATTCCGCAGAAGGTGGGTTTTGAGCTGAGTCTTGAAGGAAGCTAAGAGTCAGAGGTAAGGAGCAAAAGCATTCCAGGCATGGAGGACAACCTGAGGAAGACACAGAGTCAGAAGATGAAGTGCCGTTATGCAGGGGGAAACAAGAAAACCAGCATTGCTGAACTGAAGAGCATAGAGGGGAGTAAAATATAAGAAGACTGGAAAGGTAGGAAGGGGCCAGGTTTTTAAATCTGTATTTTGTATTTGATCCCGGAGGCAGCAGGGAGCCACTGGAGTTTATTGAATAGGAGAGTGACAAGGTCAGGATTGTGCCTTAGGAAAAATCACTTTGTTGGCAGAGTGGAGTCGGGAGAGACTTGAGGCCGGGACAGCATGGAGAAGGTGATCACAGTAGTTCAGGTGATAAGAGCTGAGGGCCTGCACCGGGGTAGTGGCTGTATGAGTGGGGAGGCAGAGCCGGTCGACGAGTGATGGAAAGGTTAGGAGCCTGGGAACTGGGAAGATGGGAGTGCCCTCATCAACAATAAAGAAGGTGGGAAGAAGGGAGGGCTTGGGTAAAGGGCGATAATGAGCTCTGCTTTAGACATGTTGTCTTTGAGATGTTTAAAAGACATCTAGTTAGGGGCGACTAGGTGGCACAGTGAATAGAGCACAGGCCCTGGAGTCAGGAGGAGCTGAGTTCAAATGTAGACTCAGACACTTAATACTTACTAGCCATGTGACCTTGAGGAAGTCACTTAACCCCAATTGCCCTGCCTTCCCCCCTCCAGAAAGAAAAAAAAAATAGAACCAGCTGAAATCAGAGAGCATCAATTTGTAATTGACACAGTGAATAGTTTCATTATTTCCTCTAGCTCCATTCAACAGCATGTGAATAGTGCTGAAAGAGGAAGAGGATGGGAGCAATCTAGGGTTGAGGTTTAGTGAGGCATGATTGGTGACAGGATAAGGGGGAAGGATTGGGAGATGTTTGAATTAGATTATTTCTAATACCCCTTTCAATTCAAAACTCCATGATCCTATAAACATCAAAGCAATCTATAAGTGTCAGCAAACACAGATTTCACAAAACTCCAACAAAAAAAAGTTACAGTTACAATTCAAAGAAAACAAACAGAACTCACAGAGGAGTTCATGGGAAATCACCCCACCTGCCAGTGACGGACCTTTCTGCAGATTCCTGCATAACTTCAGTCATTGCCATTAGGGAGATGGATGGCCCCTCAAAGACCTTCAGCATGTGATTCCTCCTGTAATAATCCAAAGCCTCCCAGAGGTGGCATCACCGATCCCATTGCTAGCCATGTGATCCTAGGACAGGGATGGGGAACCTACCACCTCGAGGCCACATATGGTCCTCTAGATGCTCAAGTGAAGTCCTTTCATTGAATCCAAATGACTACACTTGAGGACCTAGAGGACCACATGTGGCCTCAAGGCCACAGACTCCCCACCTCCTACCCTGGGAGGTTAAAGACAAAAAAGAAAGGTCCCACAGACAATAGCCTGTTTATCACAATATTTCTTGAAACGTGAAAGAATGCCCCCCCAAAAAATAGAGGCTCATCAGTTGGGAAATAGCTGAATATATTGTGAGCCCCAAAAGTAATGGAAAGATCACTGTGTCAGAAGAAGTGAGGAGTGTGAAATCCAATTTCTCCCAGTCTCTCCTAAATTCCCCAGGGGAAAACTGAGTGGGGTTACCAATATGCACTAATAATTATTATTTACCAGACCTAGAGTAAAAGCAGCGGAAAAGTGGAAATTGATAGCAGCATAGATGAGGCAAAGGTGGGGGTGGGGGTGGAATTGTATACCCCCTCCCTCCAGTAATAATACATACTAAGAGATTAGAGAGAAAAAACTAACAGTACTTGCTACATGAGATAGTGTATGTAAAGCTCTTCATATTATAAAACAAAAGAAAGATCAGCTTCATGTTACTACTGCACCCCTAGTATGTATATTGGACAGTTTCTAGGGCCTGGAGTCAAGAAGATTTGTCTTCCTGAGTTCAAATCTGACCTCAGACACTTAGTAGATGTGTGATCCTGGGAAAGTCACTTAACCCCATTTGCCTCAATTTCCTCATCTGTAAAATGAGCTAGAGAAGGAAATGGTAAACCATCCCAATGTCTTTGCCAAGAAAACCCCAAATAGGCTCGCAAAGAGTCAGACATGATTGAAACAACTGAAAATAAGCACGTATATTACTAATACAAAGTATTGTACTAGAAATGGGAAAAGAAAAACAGCAAGGATGTCCTGAACATAGGTGTTCCATGTGCCATTATATTATTTTAATATGACGCTGCTGAAGGGCAGCTCCTCAGGAGAGAAGCACTATGGCAGCCACGTTCACCCTCACACGGGGTGAGTGGAAGGAATAATGCATCCGCAGTCTGCATTTGAATCCTGACTCTGCTGCTCACTCGTGGCAAGTTTCCTCCTTCCTCCAGTCCTCAGTTCCCTTCATCTGTACAATGAGGAGATTGCATATCCTCCCAAGGAGATGCCATATGCAGTTAATAGGAAAGTGCTTATTTCTGTAATTATGTTTTGCAGTTGGTGGAAGGGGAGGGGTGGCCACTAAGAAGACCTTCAATGCCATCCCCAGAATTTAGGTCCCTGTTCCCAAAATCATTCCTATTGGACTAGCTGATTGAATCCTTTGAAACTTCTAAAGTAAGTAGAATTTACTTTGTCAATTTGGTGATTATGACAAAATTGCTTTTGTGATTAAAACTAAGTGGTATTCAGATCTATTTCACATTGTTCTTATTTTGTTAGTCCTATAACTTCTTTTTTTTCCTTTCCAGAATTTATTTATTTTTAGTTTTCAATGTTCATTTTCATTTTCAACATTCATTCATTTCAACATTTATTTGAGTTCCAAATTTTCTCCCCATCTCTCCCCTACCCCAAGATGGCATGCATACAGATTACCCCTTCCCTCAGTCTGCCCTCTCTTCTATCCCTCCACACCCTCCTTACCCTTTCTTCCCCATTACTTTCTTATAGGGCAAGATAGATTTCTATACCCCAGTGCCTGTATATCTTATTTCCTGGTTGCATGTAAAAACAATTTTTTAACATTTGTTTTTAAAACTTTAAGTTTCAGATTCTCTTTCTTCATCCCTCCTCACACACACCCCCCATTGAGAAGACAACCAATTCAATATAGGTTATACATGTGTAGTTATACAAAACATTTCCATAGTAGTCATATTGTGAAAGACTAACTATATTTCCCTCCATCCTAGACCACCCCCACATTTATTCTATGTTCTCCTTTGACCCTGTCCCTTTTCAAAAATGTTTGTTTCTGACTACTCCCTCCCCCAATCTTCCCTCCCTTCTATTATCCCCCCCTCTTATCCCCTTCCCACCTACTTTCTTGTAGGGTAAGATACCCAGTTGGGTGTGTATGTTATTTCCTCCTTAAGTCAAATCCAACAAGAGTAAGGTTGACTCATTCCTTTTCACCTCCCTGCATTGTAACAGCTTTCTCTTGCCTCTTTCATGTGAGATAATTTACCCTATCCTATCTCTCCCTTTCTCCTTCTCCCAATATATTCTCTCATCTCCTTATTCAACTTACCCTGTGCCCTCTGTCTATACATATACACATATATACACATATAAACACACACATATATACACATATATACATATACACACATGTATGTATGTGTGTATACATAATACATATATATGTATTCCCTTCAACTATCCTAATGCTGAGAAAAGTCTCATGAGTTACAAATATCGTCTTTCCATGTAGGAATGTAAACATACCAACTTTAATAAGTTCCTTATGGTTTCTCTTTCTTGTTTAACTTTTCATGCTTCTCTTGATTCTTGTATTTGAAAGTCAAATTTTCTGTTCAGCTCTAGTCTTTTCATCAAGAATGCTTGGAAGTCTGCTATTTCATTGAATATCCATTTTTTCCCCTGAAGTGTTAGGCTCAGTTTTGCTGGGTAGGTCATTCTTGGTTTTAATCCTACCTCCATTGACCTCCAAAATATCATATTCCAAGCCCTTTGATTCCTTAATGTAGAAGCTGCTAGATCTTGTGTTATCCTGATTGTGTTTTCACTATACTTGAATTATTTCTTCCTGGCTGCTTGTAATATTTTCTCCTTGACCTGGAAACTCTGGAATTTGGCTATAATATTCCTAGAATTTTCCTTTTGGGATCTTTTTCAAGAGGAGATTGGTGGATTCTTTTCATTTCTATTTTACCCTCTGGTTCTGGAATATCAGGGCAGTTTTCCTTGATAATTTCTTGAAAGATGATGTCTAGGATCTTTTTTTTTGATCATGACTTTCGGGTAGTCCAATAATTTTTCAATTATCTCTCTTAGATCTATTTTTCAGGTCAGTTATTTTTCCAGTGAAATGTTTCACATTGTCTTCTATTTTTTTCATGCTTTTCGATCTGTTTTATAATATCTTGATTTCTCATGAAGTCATTAGCTTCCATTTGCTCCATTCTAATTTTGAAGGAATTATTTTCTCCAGTGAGTTTTTGAACCTCCTTTTCCATTTGGCTAATTCTGCTTTTTAAGGCATTCTTCTCCTCATTGGCTTTTTCAACCTTTTTTGCCATTTGAGTTAGTCTATTTTTTAAAGTGTTATTTTCTTCGGTACTTTTTTGGGTCTCCTTTAGTAAGCTGTTGATTCATTTTTCATGTTTTTCTTGCATTATTCTGATTTCTCTTCCCAATTTTTCCTCTACTTCTCTTACTTGATTTTCAAAATCCTTCTTGAGCTCCTCCATGGCCTGCAAACAGTTCATATTTATCTTGGAAGCTTTTGATGCAGAGTTTTGACTTTGTTGTCTTCTTCTGGTTCTATGTTTTGATCTTCTTTGTCACCAAAGAAAGATTCTATAGTCTGATTTCTTTTCCTCTCTTTGCTCATTTTCCCTGCCAATTATTTGACTTTCAAGCTCTTTGCTCAGATAGGACTCTGCTTCCAGAGTGGAGAGTTCTGTGTTCCAGATTTCAGGGGGTTTGCTCAGCTTTTGTCAGAGCTACTTCTAAGCACCTGCCTCAGAATTGTGAGGAGGACTCCCTCTCCACAGCCACCACAAGCTGTGCCACACCAGCACTCCTCCTCACCCCAGGACTGCCACCCAATATTTTGACCCAGATCCAAGCAAGGCAAAGCAAGAGAATCCTGCCTCAGTGTCAACAAAGAGATTCCTGCAATCGCCCTTTGCTTAGCTGCTTGATGCCCCCACCATCTGTGGGCCTGGAGCTCCAGAAACGGCCACAACTGTGGCTGGGACTGGACCATGCTCTTCTCTCACCCAGGTCCAGAGTTTCCCCACTGACTTTTTACTCTGTCTTTGGCATTTGTGGGCTGAGAAGTCTGGAAACCACCACAATTGCCATTGATTCAGTCCCCTGAGATCTGCTCCAGCCTGATCTGTGCCAGCACAGCCCATGCAGGTCTGTGCTCCACTCCCAGTCCGGTG
Source organism: Pseudochirops corinnae (assembly GCA_028646515.1). Lineage (NCBI taxonomy): Eukaryota > Metazoa > Chordata > Mammalia > Diprotodontia > Pseudocheiridae > Pseudochirops > Pseudochirops corinnae. Next base: position 312,441,433 of record CM053585.1, on the reverse strand, counting down.
CGATAGACCCTTCCTGTCAGCCTGCCAGGCTGTTTTCAGCTGGAGACATATTTTATTCCGTCATTTTGTGGGTTCTATAGCTCTAAAATTTGTTTAGAGTCATTTTTTGCAAGTCTTGGAGATGAACTCAAGCAAGCTCCTGCTTTTAATCCACATTGTGGTTCCACCCTCCTCTGTCAGGGTTTTTAAATGCTGTAGAGGTTATTGGGTTCCTGAGTGTAATATGTCAGCCTCTTGCCTAATGAATTTCAGTAGTGTTTAGCACCAAATTATGACTACCTGGCTTGGCCCCAGAGGGCAGAACTAAGGCCTTTGAAATTAAAGGGTGGAACTTTTCAGCTGACTAATAAACTTCCTAACAATCATAGTCATCCAATAATATGGAGTATGAGTGAACAAGCAGCTATGTGGGTGACTCAGGGGCTGGTTCTGTGTTATGACAAAAAGTCTTCTAATTATCTGTGGTGCTGGAAGAACAGCTGACTCAGGACTTACTGAACTGGAACTGGGGGGCATACAAAAGGGGCACCTCTCTTCCTTTGTGGTTGGGAGGAGGCAGAACTGTTTGCAACTGGTCCCAAAAGCCAAGTGGGGAAGGGACAGTAGCTCTGTCTCCCACATGGCCATGGGGGCTGTGGACATATGGCTGTCTCTATTTCTTTGTGTTTTGTCTTTTTTTTTTTTTTGGAGGGGGGAAGGCAGGGCAATTGGGGTTAAGTGACTTGCCTAAGGTCACACAGCTAGTAAGTGTCAAGTGTCTGAGGCCAGATTTGAACTCAGGTCCCCTTGACTCCAGGACTAGTGCTCTATTCACTGAGCCACCTAGCTGCCACGTGTGTTTAGTCTTTTTTTTTTTTTAAAAGAATGATGGCATGTTTTGCTTCAGTCTCCATTTAAACTATAGTCTTTCTAGATCTTTCTCTGAGTTTAGATATCTCCTTCCATCCTGAGGCTTGTAGAGTTGTCTTTTAGCTGTGCATTGTTGAAGATAGTCCAGTTTATCAAGGTTGGTCATCATACGTACGATGTGTCTGTGATTGTGTACAGGTTTTTCCTGGTTCTGCTCTTCTCACTTAGCATCAATTTGTATAAGCCTCTCCAGGTAATTATGAAGTCCATCTCCTTCCCATTTCTTATAGCACAATAGTATTCCATTACATTCATATACCATAGCTTATTCAGCCATTCCCCAATTGATGGGCATCCCCTATATTTCCAGTTTTTTGCACCATGTGTTTACCTTTTCTGATCTTAGAATGAATATTCTGAGCTTGGAATTGTCTAAGAGACCTGATGGGGTTGGAATTTCCGAAAGTCCTATCAGAGTTCTACCAGAGTTGAATGGTGGTGGGAGCAGAGGCCATCAGGATGATTGTAGCCAACAGCAGCAGAGGCGGCTGGAGGCAGTTGCAAAGAAACCCAAGGACAGCAGCTGATTCGGGAGCCATAGCTTGTCATAGTAAAGTGCTCACTATGGACTATAGAAAGATGCTAACCCTTGGAGCCTAGAAGAAACCTACATCTAAGGAACTTCATGAAAACTCCACAAAAAAAGGAAAGATTTCCAGAGCCCTGAAGAGTGTTAGGAGGTGGCCCTTTGGCAGATGTGTTTTCTATACATGTGCCTTACTACCATTGTACTCTGTGCCCACTCCCCTACCCCTACCCCACCCCCTGCACCACATTCACATACCATGGGTATTGTGTATATGAGTAGGAGAAAACACACCAGGTTTGGAGGTGATTGCTTTTGTGACTACTGTTCTTTTATACCATCCTAGTAAAAACTTTTCTAAAAATTATGGTGTCCAGAAGACTAATTGTTAGTGGAAAGCACACCAGTAAGGGCCTATGAACAACAGTATTCAACCCAAGCCCTCAAGGTTATCCCTAGAACCCTGCCATTCTGGGGATCTGGGCCACCTGCACCACTGCAAGTAGGAGAATGACCCCAAAGGGGGTGCTAAGATAGGATTAGCTACAGTGGGCAGGGAGCAAGTTCTCTTTCATTAGAAATCTTGAAGTGGAAGCCGGATAACTACTTTTTCAGAACTTACTATAAGGAAGATTCCTATTCAGGTACAAATTAAATTCAAAGCTGTTTAAAGTCCTGTCCAAGTCTGAGATCACAGAGTCTATGACTTCATGGTGAAACTCGGAAGAGTATTGTAGAATTTTAGTTATAGGGTTTGGGGCTGGTTTATTTCTGCAGTTCAATTTAGGAAAGTCTTCTGTTATGAGGCCTCAAGGCTCTGTTTATTGAAGCTGCTGGATTGTCTGTTGACTTCTAAGAGGACCAAGGATGTTATGGCTACATCTTGACTTGCATGTTAATTGGATTTAAGTGAGGCAGGGCTGTGCAAAGTCATCAGCCTCACTCTCTCTCCCAGAATCCTCAAAGTCCAGTGGCAAGACAAAAGTCAAGATGACTGGTGATGGCCTGGGATGCAGTGGATGACCTTGGCATCTTCGACGTCTGACCAAGCTCTAAGCTCCATAGCACCTGCTTCAGCCGCCTTCATGGTCATTGGAACAAATTGTTCTCATCCACACTCGTTCCACTGGAGAAAGTCTTCAAATGCTTGGGGAAGACATCCCCCTAACTCAATGACAGGTTTGAGGCCTGACGGTTACCCTCAACCTGGCTCAACACATCTGCCAATATGCTTTTACCTGGGTGTGGCTGCTGCACATGCTACAGCTTCTTGGAGTCACAGGTGAGAGTCAGGTGCCAGATGGTCACCAAAGACGGATGAGCAACCCTGAAAAGGGCCTGGCAAGCCCTCACTCTGGAGGTGCTAGTTTCCCTTGTATATCCCATACACACCGGTGTATTGGAATAGGAAGTGAAAGAAGAGAGACTTTAAAAGTGAGTCTTGCTAGAAGTCTTTATCTAAATAAGAGGATCAGTGAAATCCCTCCAGGCAGAATGTGACAGCTTTTGGGTCAATAGTAACACAATAAGCCTTAACTCCTTTTGGAGAGGGGAGGGGTAGTGTTTTAATAATGCATTATCTATCTATCTATCTATCTATCTATCTATCTATCTATCTCTCTATCTATCTCTCTATCTGTTTGTCTGGATGACTGAGACTTCTCAGTGTTGCTCCACTCCCAACAGAAGTATAATTAAGCTCAATAAATCAGCACAGGCTCCACACCTGGAGATGTATGGCCTATTCCACTCCTTTCATCCACCACATCCCTGACAAGAGTTAAGAGGCCTTATACTTAACTCTTCCTGTTTCCTTTGAAGGCTATCACCAAGATGTAAAAAAGAATGGCCTAAAAGTGAAATGTTCTGTGCACAAAGTAACAGCAATATTGGGAGATGATCCGCTGTGAATGACTTAGCTATTCTCAGCCACACAATGATCCAAGACAACTCTGAAGGACTTATGATGAAAAAAGCCATCCATCTCCAAAGAAAGAACTGATGGTGTCTGAATACAGACGGAAGTGTACTTTTTTTTTTTAACTTTCTTTATTTTCCTTTAGTTTTTTGTCTGTGTTTTCTTTCACAACATGAGTATTATGGATATGTTTTGCATGACTACACATGTATAACCTATATCAAATTTCTTGCCTTCTCAATGGGGGGGAAGAGAGGAAAGGAGAGAATGTGGAACTCAAAGTTTTAAAAACAAATGTTAAAATTCTTTTTTACATGTAGCTGGGGAAAAACAAAATGCTAACTAAATACAAAAAAAATAAAAAGAATGGCCTAAGATGGGCAGATAGTCAGATAAGGACAATTAGGCCCTGAGATTTCGTCCCTGCCATGGGGCTTTCCGTTCTCTGACACACCTGTTCCCTGTACACCTCCTCAGATCTGCCTAAGAGAAAGGACAATGGGGCTCCAATTTCCTAGCAAGCCTGGCCTCTGGAGGCCTCGGATTTCCCCTCATTCTGTTGGCCTGGATGCAAACAAATTCTTTTCCCCCTTAAGTCAGTTGAGAAAATAACTAGGATTCACTGGTTCTCAAAGTCAAGAGGGACCTCAGCGCATATGACTGGCTGTCTCCATTCCTGGAATATTCTCCCCCCCACCTCAAGCTCTTAAGGGGGAAGGGGGAAGGGAATAAGCTTTTAAGTGCCTACTATGTGCCAGGCACTATGGTAAGTACTGTATAAATATTATCTCATTTGATCCTAGCAACAACCCAGGGAGGTAGATGTAATTTTACAGTGGAGCAAAGCATGGCAAACAGAAGTTACGTGACTTGCCCAGGATCACACAGCTATTGAGGCCAGATTTGAACACGTCTCCCTGACTCCAGGCCCAGTGCTCTGCCTGATGTACCACCTAGCTGCCAGAAATCTTCATTTCCTTTAAAGCTCAATTCAATTGCCACCCAATACTTCAAAGCTTTCCCAATTCCCTCAGCAGCTAGTGCCTTCCTCCACCCAATTACCGCCTAAGTATTCTGTAGATCCTTATTTAGGTACTGAAAGGCCAATCATGAGCAGCTCTCTTGAGGATTGCTGCTGTGAATAACTTTAAGGATCGAATCACAGAGTTTAGTGAACTCTCTAGTTATTCAGCAATAAACTAAATCGAAACATTCAAGAAGCTAAAGCACAACATTCACAACAACATAACATAACAACTTATTACTAAGGTGATCACATAGTTTTAACAAAACATAAGTCACAATCTCATCCATACATACAGAGGATCCAAGTAAAGTCTTCTTTCATCTTGACTCCAGACTGGCTTCCAATCATCCTTAAGCCAATCAGCCTTAAGGGGTAGCAGAAAGTACAAACACCATCCTTCCCTAGGTCACAATAAGGCACAATCTCATCAGTCAATGAAGAGGACCCTAGTAAAGTCTTCTTTCATCTTAACTTGAGGCTGATTGCTAAACCCCACAACTCCTCTTCCATGGACTGACCAATCCCTGCTCTTGCCTGGATCCACCTGAATGTAGCCTGGATTCACAGGTAGGCAGCTCTCTGCTCCGGTTCTATATCTCAGCCCACAGGGATTATTCCACTCCAAGCCCTTTGCAGTTTCTGTTCCTAGGAAGACAAAGCTTAACAGAGCTACAACAATATTTACACACATTAGGCTTAATAGAGCTACAACAATATTTACACACATTGCCGACACTGTCATCTCAATTCACTTTCTGTCTGACAAAGTAACACAAACCAACAGACAAAGCTTCTGTCTGAGAAATCAAACACAAATCAACAGTAAAGTCCCATGAATTCTGTAAACAGCAGTAAAGCCCTCTTTCAGGGCTTCTGTATCAGCAGTAAAGTCCTCTTTCAACAGACAGAGAGCTTCATTCTGACAAAGTAACATCAACACAGACAGAACAGAGTGCCAGATGTCACAAACATTCTCCCTCTCACTTCTGCTTGGTCCCAGCTTGTGCTTGAGCTTTTCTCTGCTCTACTCCTTCCTATTCCACCCTTCCTGTTCTGGTCTTTTGAAAAGCTCCTCCCACTGTGGGCTCCATGTGATGACATTAGGCCTATTAAGGGCAGGTAAGGTCTCCAGACTCCCTTAGGCCTATTAAGAGCAACACAATGTATACTGTTTCTAACAAAAACTTGACACAATCTAAGGTGAGGCTCAAAGGCACTAGAATAGCTGAAACAAGCAGCAAAGTACTACTTTGCATGCCATTACATGTACCCACCCTCCTCCCTTCTTGATCTTTGTGGGTATTTCTTCTCCCAGCCTGATCACAATCCACTCATACTTTCTCATCCAATATGATTCTTGTCCATGACCTTTCATAAATCCTTCATGAGCATCTACCAAACAAACTTCCTCCAGGTCTTCCAATGTGTTTTGAGTATTAGGGTGACATCTTTTGCCCCTCCTTCTCTCTACATGACTGGCCTGCCATAGTGACACCCCTTCTTTCTTGCAAACTGTCATGAGTAAAATGCTAAGCCCTACTTATACCCACCTGCCATGTTATCTTCCCATTGGCCTTGGGGTCACCAGGGATTTTGATTCTTTTGAGATTGTGGTGTTTCATTATTCTCAGAAAAATATTGATGATGATGAAGAGGGAGAGGAGGAAGAGGAAGAAGAGAAAGAGGAGAAGGTGGAGGAAGAGGAGGAGGAGGAGGAGGATGGTGTTGGCAGAAACTGGTTTTAATATAATGCTTTAATATTGCTAAAGCGCTATGGAAATGAGAGTTATTATTGGTCAAGTCACAACCTCTCTGAGTCTCAGTTTCCTTATTTAGAGAAGATTAGATTAGACTAGAAGGGCTCTAAATCAGGTTTCTTCCAGTTCTAGAGTGTTATGGGAATCTGAAGATCTTCCCTGCCCCTAGGCCCTTTGATAGGCTTAAGTGGCTCTGAGAACCTTCC
>CM053585.1:312347680-312434590 GCA_028646515.1 Pseudochirops corinnae | reverse complement strand
GTCATCTTAGCCAATCTGACTGGCGAGATGTGGTACCTCAAAGTTGTTTTGATTTGCATTTCTCGAATCAATAGTGATTTAGAGCATTTTTCCATATGCTTAAAGATATCTTTCATTTCTGCCTCTGAAAATTGCCTGTTCATGACCTTCCACCATTCTAAAGGACAACTTACCAGGGATGTTGTGGAGAGGACTCCTACTCAGGTACAGGTTGGACTAAAGACCTCTGAGGACCCTTTCAGCTTTGAGGTTCTGTGACTGTGATCATGGACCAGAGATGATTCTGTGGGGCATGCTCTCAGCCTTTAAGGGGATGGGCACATTCATTGGCTTTTTACTGAGGGACAGGTACTATACTTTGCTGAGATGATGGAACTCCTGGTTGGTCTGCTTGTATTCCCCACGACTAGGAGCTGTCTGTATGAAAGACAATTGGCCTCTTTGGAGGCATCTTTGGAGCATCTTTGGAAATGAATTCTTGTGGAAGAGGCTCTACCCCTCTTGACAGGTTCTAAGAGTTCCAGAAAGGTTCTATATACTCTTTCTTCTGCGTTTCTTTCTTTTGAGACAAATCCATTCCATACTCAGTGTGAAGTTGAGGGAGCCATTCATGCTAGGGAGACCAGAACTCATCTTAGGGTGTCCTTTAACAGAGACAGAATTACTAACACGTTGGCAGGCAGACCAATGCATGCCCAAGTCCTTGGGGCTGCCAGAGGGCAGGATGAGCTGAGCCCAGATTCAGACTCTCCATTCTGCTGTTTTCTCCTAGGAACTAGGCTGGCATAGACCCCTGGGATGGGGAAGACAGCTAACCAGCCTGCCAGGAACTAGCAGCTGGCCCTAGGAGAAACTCACACTCACTCACTTCCACATGACTGACCCCCCAGCACAATGAGGGAATTGTCCACCCCTCCCCCAGCCTCACAGACATGAGAAGGCAACAACTTGCTTCACAAGCTCTGGACCTGAGGACCTGGAAGACATAGAGACACAGCCTTCTTCAAATGCCTTTCCCCTGCCCCCAACCCCGAAGGCCTCAGAGAGGCCAGTGGGGCCAAAGGTCACATTGAGGTCATTTAGGAATAAGCCACCAAACTCTGCTCTCTTTCATTCATTTTGTCCAGACTTCTCTTTCTCTGTCCCTGTGCCTGTCTGTGTTTGTCTGCTTGTCCCATGGCCGGTCTACTTCGACTGTCTGCCTTTCCTGTCCCTCTGACTCTTGCTTGCTTTTTTTTCTCACTTTTCAATCCTTGGCCCTCTTTGTGTTTTTCTGACTCTGTGCCTCTCATTTTAGATTTTTTTTTTAAATCCATCTCTATTTTCTCTCAGTTTCAGTCTATCTCTAGGTTTCTGCATATTTCCATTTCTCTCTCTTTCTGAATCTTTTTCTGTCTCTGTCTCTCTGTTTCTGTCACTCTGTCAGCTATCTCTGTCTCTGTCTCTCTCTTTTCTCTCTCTGTGTCTCTGTGTCAGTCTCTTGTCCCTTGGTCTTTGGAGTCCTTGCTCCTGGCTGCCAGGGTCTTCCTTAAATAACAGCTGCTGCCCAAACTGGGTTTAGGAGGAGGGGGACCTGGCGGGGAGCTGGGGAATATGAAGGCCTCCAAGGACAGAACTCTGCAATGGAGCTGTGACTGAAGTTGGTTTGACCTTGGCCTCTTACTCCCTCTGCTCTCTCTTCTCCTCGTCACAAATTGTTACCACAAATTGGCAGCTGCACGGGCTGTTTTCTGAGCCCATCGGGGTTTGCTGAGCCCACTGCTGTTTGTGATTCTAATTCCCTGCCTCCCAGGCATCCCAGAGCCTTTGTTCACTCACCCAGACTGAGCTAACTCCTCCCTTCCCTCCCCACCCCCCATTCAGGCCGATCTGTCTGGAATTCTGGTTCTCTTGGCCCCAGCTGTGCTGCTCTGATGCTGCCCATCAGGATGTCCACTAGAATTGGAATCTGAAGACCTCTGCTACTAACTGATGTGTGATCTTGGGCAAATCACTTAATATCTCTGGGTCTGTTTCCTTGTCTATAAAAAGAAGAGATTTGGCTATCTGACCTCTAAGGCCCCTTCTAGCTCTAAATCTGTCCTGTTCCTTGTATCCATTCTGTGCACCCCCAATGCCTTTTGCTCACATTGTTTCCCTATTCCTGGAATATCCTTCACACCTCCATCACCATTTATTTCTTTTTCCTCCAAGGCCCATGTTAGGTACCATTTTTTCCATGAACTCTTCCCTGCTGTCCCCAAATAGATTCAAACTCTCCCTCCTCTGAATTCTCAACGCCATTTGGCTGTACTTCTCTTGTGCAGTTATCATGTATCATTTGTGGATTTTAGTCATCTGTCAGTACATTCCCCTGCAAACATCATGAAAGCAGAGACTGTCTAATCTGAATTCTATTTTTCCTAATGCAAATCACAAAGCTCTCTATACAACAGGCATCTGATATTATTGGATAATCAATGTCCCTCAGCAGATCAATTAATTAATTCAGCACCTCTTTCCTAATTGCCTACTGAGTGCCGAGACATGTGTTCCTTGGCCATGAGGGAGCAGGAAACTGAAGAAACTCCTGCTCTCCAGAAGTTCACAGAGTATCAGTTAGGAAGGAACCCTCTAGTTCAATTTGTATCCGCCACCAATAGAACAGCTCAAAAAAGGGAGATCCTGCTTGAAGACTTCTGTGAGGGATAATTTATAGTGAAGTTTCCCCATTCTGAAAAATCAAATCTAGAATGGCTTCAGTACTCACTAGGCCTAAGGTCAAGTCATCTGACCTTCAAGCATTAGAGCAATGGAGACCCTCCCCCAGAGCCAACAAAGCAGAAGACATGCCAAATAAGGTTAAGATTGTTTTTATTGGACACCCACATGTTTCTGGGTCCTTTGTCTCAGAGAGATTCTCGTGCTTAGGTTGCGGGACAGCCCCCCTACCAATAAGAGTGAAGGCCAGTTGGGGCGGTTGGGTTTCTGCCTTAGAAGATTATATAATCATGGGCTGCCTTCTACCTGGCGCTCTCTCCCTGCAGACGCCATGTTGGACCACAGAGGGTAGAGTCCTTTCTCATGAGAAAGATTAAAGACCTTTTCTGACCTTAGATTCAGACTCTGAATTCTTTCATCTCACACACTTACAAAGATGGGGAACTCACTGCTTACTTAGTTAACTCATTCAACTTTGGAACAGCCATCATTAAGAAGTTTTTCCTAATGGCTGGCTGAAGTCTGCCTCTCTACAATTTCCATCCACTGTTACTAGTTCTGCTTTCTGGGGATAAGCAGAATTAAAGAACCAAAATCCTGTTGCTTTCAAGTATCTACAGTAACTGGCACTAGGCAAACTAAACCTTGCCAAGAAATGTCCTTAGGGGGCTGACTTGAATGAATAAATAAACTTCTTTGCTGAGCAAAGAAGTTATCTTGTTGAAATCTTTCTCTTCCTTCAAGGCCCATCTCAGATAGCCCCTCCTCCATGAAGTCTTCCTTGATCCCCAGGTCACCTTCAACTAAAAGTGATCTTTCTTCACTTAAATATTCCTAGGAATACTTTGTTTGGATTTTAAAATTTAATTCAATGATTTAAGAAATGAAAGATGCAAGTACAAAAAGGAAATAGCCCCCATCTTCAAAAGGGTCTCCATCCAGATCGTTGAGCTGTGTTCCAGGTAAGATATTTCCTGACCCCCTCCCCACCCCCATTCCCTTACTCTGCATATGGCCTCTACAGCACTGGCCTTCATCGGCTCCTTCCTAGTAGGGGGGAAATGTGTACAAAAATAAGTCTATCAAATTCTCTCTTGTAGAATACTTATATACAAGTCATAACCTATTAGATTATCATTTCCCTGAGCTATGGAAGCAATTATCATTTTAAAGATCTAGATATTTCCAAATATAACTCTGGTGGGTGTTGTTGTGGATGGTGAAGTTGGCAGGATGTTACTCAATCCTTTCTGTTCCCTCTTCTCTTCTGGAATAAAAAGAGCTAAATCCTTCCCTGGGAGGTGGTTTATGGTGTGATCTTTTTTCTTCATTTTCCTCTTCTTTCTCTCTGTCCCTCCCATCCCTAGCGATTTAATCAGTAATACCCTGTTAGAACAATTAGCTCCCTTTTCAGCATTCAGGTGATGCAATAGCCTTAAGGTTCATATGGTCCGGAGTTTATATCAGATAAAAGTCACTAATACAATCACAATAGCTCAGAATCCACAGTTAGTAAAAACCCTAATATTTCAGACAAAGATCCATTGGCTCACAGCCTCAATTTATATTTTGTGCGTTTTGAGCTAGCCCCTGGATTCCTCCCTTTAGCTTAGACTAGGCATACAATGCAAGCACTCATAACTAAATCCAAGTTTCTTTATGTATAAAGTAAAATCAGCAAATGCTTAATAGAAGAAGTACAAAGAATATATAATGGCATAGGGAAGAGAATTTGTGGAAAGAGTTTGGGAACTTCACTTCCTCCTTGAAGAGGTATTTATAATTGGAAGCTTCAGTCCAATTTTTTCTTCTATTCTAGGACCTGATGATCAGTCAACAAACATTTATGAAGGAAGGAAGGAAGGAAGGAAGGAAGGAAGGAAGGAAGGAAGGAAAAAAGGAAGGAAGGAAGAGAATAGTCCTTGTTTTCAAGGAGTTCAAAGTCCAATTGGTCCACCCGGATATCTCTCCATCTCTCTTTTGTCCTCCCCCTCCCTCTCCCATTCTCTTCCTCTCTCTACTTCCTTTCTCTCCCTCTACTCCTCCTCATTGCCCCCTGTTGATATTACTTCTCTCTAGCTAATCTCAAATAAGACCAAGTAAAGGCTGAGGAGAACATCTCCCACACTGTCATTGATGCTGAGCTCATGCAGCCCCAGCTCCTTTCTTTCTTTCTCTTCTCTCCTAATATAGCATCTTTCTCTAAACTCCCCAGCATTCATGACTCAAATCCACCCTTTGACTAAAAAATTGTGATAGTCCACATGGAGATTAGGGCTAAGAAGGACTGTCTATCCCTCTGAATTAATATTAGAATGCCAGCCAGTTATCAAAATCCTCTTACATAAATAATGAATGGAAAAGGAACCCTTTGGTCTGAACAAATTGATACATTTGGAGGTACTCTACCCTGAACTTGTGTGGTTAATAGATTTAGCTTATGATAGTTTGTTGAAACAAGAATTTGAGTCTGAAAATTTGATTATATGTTTCACCTACAGGTAAATAAAGAGTTCTCTGGTACATCAAACATAGTAATAAAAATTTTACTTTCTAAGGGGAAAGGAGGGAAGGAGGGAGGGGGAAGGGAGAATATAAGAGAGGGCAGTATGGGGTATTCAGTATGCATGCCATCTTGGGGTGGGGAGTAGGGGAGAGATGGGGAGAAAATTTGGAACTCAAAATCTTGTGGAAATGAATGTTGAAAATTATAAATAAATAAATATTTTACTTTCTTTATGACACCTTAAAACACTACCATATGCTATCTCTCCCCAGTTTCTGGTCCCTCTTGATGTGATGTCTTTCCTCATTGGCTCCTTGCGGGCAGGGACTATTTTGCTTGCTTGTAATTGTATACTTGGTACTTGGTCCTGTGCCTGGTAAGTGTAAGCCCTTCACAAATGTTTTCTCTATTTCATTTTTGAGAAAAGTGGTTTTTTTGCTCTGGACATAATTAGAATAGATGAAACTAGCCATTTCAAAAGCAGTTGAATCATTGCAAATAACAATGATATCAATGATACCCCATTTTGAGAAGTTTGGCACTGAAAAATAAGCCTATCACATTAATATTACCGAATAAGTTGTAAATATGAACATTATAAATCATCTTATTAATAAAGATCTGTAATTACATTATATGGTATCCTTAAAACTCGTTTGATGCTATTAGAAAAATTGAAAAAAATCATTAAATATATTTGAATAAAATATAAAGAAGCTGCACAGATAGAGAACTATTGGAATCAGGCCTTGCAGTTAGGAAAACTTGGATTCAAATTTTTTGTAGGGTAATCAGCATCTACTACTAATAATACTGGAAGGTCTATGTCACAAAGGCTAGGAGTCTTTTTTTCCTTAAAAAAAAAAAGACAATTAAAGTAAAAAATGTTTTAAGGCCATTAAAATGTTCTTAAAACCTAACTGATCAAATCCATTGATGCAACTTCTTGGACCCCAAAGGAATAAAATTCCAGCCTGTGAGTAGCTGGTACTCCTGAGGCTTGATGAAAGTCCCATTGCTTGATTGAAGCATATTTTTTTCTAACTTTCTTTATTTTTCTTCTTTTTTTTTTATCTGTGTTTTCTTTTGCAACATGACTAATATGGAAATATGTTTTGCATTGATTTCACATATGTAGTTGATATCAAATTGCATGCCTTCTCAAGGAGAAGGGAAGATAGGAGGGAAGAAGAGAATTTGGAAGTCAAATTTTTTTTTAAATAAATGTTAAAATTTTTTTTACATGTAATTGGAAAATATTTAACCAAGTTAATTAAGACAGATTTTTTAAAAAAAGAAAGTCCCACTGTTTTATGACAACTGTCATAAAGATAACTGTTTGAACAGGTATATCACCATGGCAAATGCAGAAATGAATAGAGCTATGCCCAACTGAATCAACACTGTATCTTTGCTGAATATCCTTTCCATGCTATTGTTGAGTAAAACTTCCTTTTGTTATAGGTTTTTTGTTATGGGTCCACAAAGGTTTCATTTCATCCTACTCCCAAGCCTGAAACCATTGGACTGGTCTTGCCTCTGACACATTCTGGTGACCATGAACAAATCACTTGACTTTTCAGCACTCCAGACAACCCATTATGACTAAGGTTACAATTAGTATTGGTAGAAAGCGTTTCCTCACTGGAAGCTCTCTACAGCAATGAAATCACAAGACTGGTTGAAAAAAGAATATAAACTAAGAAAATTTTTTGTATAAATTGTTTGGTGAATTTTGAAGAAGAAATGAATGCAATGAGAAAACAGGGGTGCTGCCCAAAAAGACTGGTGTGAATACACAGGGTATTATTAACAACCTCTGATTGTAGAAGGACATGTATAGAAGATGTAACCAAGGGGAAGTAATTAAGGATGAATAAGAAAGAGCAGCATGGTTCTAGGAGAATAGTTAACATTATGAGAATAGCGTTGAGTCTCAAAGCCCACATAGATGAATTCTCCAGAATTCCACCATGCTGAAATAAAATTGGGGTTGGGGGATATCACCACCAAGTTTAGAAGGCACTGCCTCAGACAACTGCTCCTCTCCTCCACCCTCAACTGAAATTGCCCTGGGTACCAGAATTCCTAAATTACAACTCTAAAGGATTCTGAAATGCCACCTTGAGAAGGGCTTTGAGATAGTACTTCAGCATCTTGATCAGTCTCTTCTGGAAGATCTCCAGCTTAATATCTTTCCTAAGACTCCAAAAGTAGTCTGACTAAGGCAGAGCATAATGGAAACATCTCTTTTGTTTTGGACACTGCCTCTCAATGAAGTTTAGAAAATAGTATTAACTCTTCTGATGGCCTTTTACACAAGTGCTGTTACCTAGCAAAGCCCCTTTCATTTATGAAGTTGATAGGTGGAACCCAAATGGAGGACATTCTATTTAACTCTATTAACTTTCATCATAGTCTGTCTGGTCCATCAGTCATGCCTAGAGAGGTCTTTTTGAACTGTCATCCAACATGTTAATTGTTTCTCTAAACTTGTGTCACCCACAAATTTGACAAGCCTGCCTTCATCCAAGTCACTGATAAAAAATCCTGAGCCAAAGGGCCAATAATGGATCCTGGGGGCATTCGATTAGAGACCAACCTCCAAACTGACATTAACCCATTAATGACTACATTTTGGGGCCACTCGTTCAACCAGGTACAATCTACCCAACTGCATTATCGCCTACCAGCATATTTCCATCTCATACACAAGCAAAGCTTTGTATTAAGGCTCTGTCCACAGAAGGCTTTGCAAATGCTTTAGTTAAATCTAATTATACTATTTCAACAACATTCCTCTGGTCCAGAAAGAGAGGAGGTCAGCTTGGCACAATCTGTTCTTCATGAAGCCATGCTGGCTCTTAAGAGTCCCAATGCCCTTTTGAAATGTTCACAAACCTTCCTCCTACTAAAATGGCCTAGAATTTTGCCAGGAACAAAAGACAAGTTTACTAGCCTATAATTTGTAGACTCTACCTTTTTCCTTTTTTTTTTTTTTGAAAATTGGAAATTTTGCCCTTTTCCAATCTTGTGGTACTTCTCCTAATTAATAATTATAAGAGCTAACATTTATCTAGTATTTACTATGTACCAGGCACTCTACTAAGCACTTTGAATAATTATCTCAAACTCTGAGAGGTAGGCACTATTATTATTCCCATTCTACAGTGGAGGATACTGAGTAAACAGTATAAGTGACTTTTCCAGGGTCACACAGTAAATATCTGAGCCTGGATTTGAACTTAGATCTTCCTGACTTTAAGACCAGCACTCTATCCACTGGGTGACCTCGCTGTGCCTAATTCTCCAAGATCTTTTAAAAATCAACAGTAACTCAGCAATCAAATCTCCCAGTAACCTATGATGTAATCTGTGCATTCACAAATGATGACTTGGACTCAGGATAATAAGTACCAGTTTTAGTGCCCTAGATATTCTAGGGCATTCCCTCAAATCAATTTTACAATTCATAAAATGAAAACAATACAAGAAGCAACTGGAACAAATTTAATTGAGTGGAAGGGAACAGATCAAGGCCATAGTTTACAGAGGCTCCATGGGGGAGAGGGATTGGATCAAGAAACGTCTTACGGGCACGACTCAGCTGTGCGGATGGAGCAGAATCACTGGCCCACAGCAGCTTCCTATTTTCACTATTCTTGCTAATGAGATGGTAGGCTCAGGTTTTTTTTTCTAGGCTATGGAAGAAGAATAAGTGCTGTCAAAATGTAAATATAACTATTTTCAAAATTCTATTCTTTGTAAATTACTCTTTTAAGTTAGGAAGGCCCTCTAAATTTCAGTGTCCTGAAGCACAACCTCAGTCCCCCAGACTCAACTCATTGAGGGGAGCTAGTTGCTAACAAGTCCCATTTAAGTTTTTTTTTTTGTACCTACTGAAAAATCCTTTTCCCTGGGAGATAAAACAGAAACAAAATAAGATTTAAGTAGGATGGACCTTCTTGCCAGCCTTCGTTATCACACCATCTAACCCAAACAAGGATCCCATCCTTTCTCTGTAATCCTCCTGTTACCCTTGATACCACTTTAAAACACACACACACACACAGAGACACACTCTCTCTCTCTCTCACACACACACACACACACACACACACACACACACACTCACACACTTTCACTGTCCTTAGCACTTGTTGCCAATCTCGGTTCTTTTTGGGCTTTGAGACTCAACACTATTCTCATGTTAACTATTCTCCTAGAACCATGCTGTTCTTTCTTACTCATCCTTAATTACTTTCCCTTGGTTACATCTTCTATACATGTCCTTTTATAATCAGAGGGTGTTAATAAGTACCCCGTGTATCCACACTGGTCTCTTTGGGCAGCACCCCTGCCTTCTCATTGCATTCATTTCTTCTTCAGAATTCCATGGTTCAGAGCTTCCCTACCCTCTTAAGCCAAAGTTGTCATCAAAATACTAAGCTATTAGGTCCCATCTGTTCTGTCTCTGAATCCTTTGATACTGTCTAGTCTAACCCTTCATCTTATAGTTGGGAAAACTGACACCCAAGGAGGAAAAGGGACTTGACTAAAGTGAGTCAGTGACAGAGCCCAGATTAGAACCCAGTTATGCCGATTTTCAGTCCAGGGTTCTTTCCCTATCACCCTTCATTGTCCACAGATGAAACAAAGTTCAGCCAAGGCCAGATCCTGCAGAGACAAAGCAGGAGAGAATGACCTCTCTGTCCCACCTGCCAGCCAATCCACAGTTAAATTATAGCTATCTTAAAGCTTGATGGCCCAGAAAAAGTTCTACCAGGCTGTTACTTCCAAGTCTTGCCTTATTCTGTTTTGTTCATTTCTCTCTTAATTACCCTTCAATTAATATAAAAACTATAACTAAAGCACTTGGCTAGATTACATGAAGATGCAAAGGAAGAAACGTCCACATTCAACTGAGAGATGAAGGGCAGAGTGAGGTAGAGGTCATGGACTGAAGGAGGGGTGCCAAGGCAGACATGGCCCCAGACAGACTCAGAGTGACCCCGAGAGGACAAAACAGCAGATGGGGAATAAAGAAGGATTGATTTGGAGTTAGAAGCTCAAGTCAAAAAATCAAATACATGGGACCTGAAGCACTTTCTCTTGCTCTGCTCTCCCCCCTTAAAAGCTGCTAAAGAGCTCTAAATGCACCATGGAGCCACAGCCACTTAAAACCATAGTTCAAACTCCAAAATACTCATGACAGAAAATGCCATCCACATCCAGATAAAGAAATATGGAGTCTGAATGCAGATCAAAGCAGACTATTTGCTCTCTCTCTTTTGTTTTTTCTTTCTCATGGTTCCCCCCATTCATTCTAATTCTTCTATACAATATGACTAATGTGAAAATATGTTTAATAAGAATGTATATATAGAGGCTATATCATAGTGTATGACTTCTTGGGGAGGGAGAGGGGAGGGGGGGAGAAAATTTAAAACTTATGGAAGTGAATGTTGAAAACTAAAAAGAAATAAATTTATTTTTTAAAAAACCCATACTTTACAAACCCCTCTTTTATTAGTCAACCAGAAGAAATTGTTAGTTCGAAACAAAGGCACTTAATGAACTAGCTTAAGAAAAGTGACAATAGACCATTCCCCTTATGAACCCAGGACATGCTCTCCCACAAGTCATCAGTAAGAATGAACATTCGGAGAGATCAGAGGGTATACATGTAAGGAACATGTATGGGATCAGTACACATGCACATGGAAGAGCAACTCATACCTTCACTAATTATGTCTCCAGGTGACATCAGGGCCACTGATATCTTCAGGTGATATCATCATATTAGTCTGCCCCCTGTTGCACCTGTTCCCCAATGGATGCCGTATTTTCACATTTATTTGGCTTCCCATACTGGGCTATTCTCATTGCTGCCACCTACTGGCCATAGTCTTTAGCTGAAGTACAATCTATCATAAAAGGTATTATTGCCTTTGCTATCCTTCCCCTCCCACCACCACTTTTTTTAAACCTTATAGTCCAGAAGCTGCTTTAATGAGAAAGGTAAGCCTTCACATACTCATCATACTAAGGAAAAGTAGCTAAGTCTGTCAGTTCCCAGAGTCTTAGCATAAGGGGTTAAGATCTTTGGGAAAAGAGCAGTCACCTAACTAAGATCTGAAGCTATTGTCCATATTTGAACTCATTTCCTTTTGTTAGCAGGCTTGAGGTCTCTGTTCAAGCCTCTATCTGACTTAGGGTTGGAAAGTTCCCTTTAATTCCATCAAGTCCTGATTTTCAACCTGCTTTTTTACCCAAACAATTTTTAGGAGGTACCTGCACAATTCCAGCTCACTGTGGCTTTCCCTCAACTCCCTAAGAACCTTAAGATGTTATGCAAATGGACAAGAAAGGGGTCAGTAAGAATAAAAAAGCTAGGGAGCACACTGAGAAGCTGTAGTCCTCCCACTGAAACTCTTTGTCCTGAATTCTTGCCTTTCATTTGCAAATGCAGACAACAAGGAATCCCCCAGACTTTGGGCTACCCCATATGTCATCCTAGAGAATATTTGTTAAGTGCCTACAATGCACAAGACATTGTGCTTGCTGTAGAATATAAGAGCAAAAAAGGACTTCAGAGATCTTCTAGTCCAATCATTTTACAGACGAGGAAACTAAAGTCTAGAAAGGTTAAATGAGTTACCCAAGGTAATAGATACTAATTAGCAGAGCTAGGATTTGAATCACATTGTCATGTGATTTCACATCAATCTGTCATTTCTCAGGACCTTTGTTTTCTCCTACATGAATGGGAAATTTATTAATTCAATCCAATTGGACAAATGTTTATTAAGTTCCTGCAGAATGTAAATAAAGTACCCTTGCTTCGTGCTGGAAGAGTTATAGAAGATAGAGCGCTTACCCTCATGGATCTTAAGTTCATAGAATTTAGAATTAGAAGGAACTTTAGGATTTATCTAGTTCAATCTCTTCATCCTACAGTTAGAGAAACTGAGGATCAGAGGAGTCCATAGTCCTAGCTAATAAGGCAGCAAGTATCTTAACCTACAAATACTAACTCCAAATTCCAGGTTTTCTGCTGCTCCATGCCTTGCCTTGTAGCTCTCAGTCTGGTTAGAAACAAAAAAACACATAACTATAACAATATAACCAAATGAATAGATGTATGGCAAATACTTTGCATACCCAAAAGCTCTATCAGTCATCATAATTATTATTAATATTAATAATAAACAATATTACACAAGTCCATCATGAAAGGATAAAGTTTTTCAGGAGGAAAAGGGCATCAGAAGGTAGCATTTGAGTTGAGCTTCAAACGATAGGTAAGAATTCCTCAAATAAGGGGGGCAGATAATGTTCAAAGACTCACAGAATGTCAAAGATAGAAGGGATAAGGGGTTTGGGGATAGATGCAGGCTGGGTGAGATGATGGCCTTTGGCAGTCCTGGTCAGAACATTGTTCAGTTGTTGTTCAGTCATGTCCAACTCTTCATGACCCCATTTGGGGTTTTCTTGGCAAAGATACTAGAGTGCTTTGCCATTTTCTTCTCCAGCTTATTTTATAGATGAGGAAACTAAGGCATATAGGTTAAGTGACTTGCCCAGGATCACACAGCTAGCAAGTGTCTGAGGCCAGATTTGAACTCGGGAAGATGAGTCTTCCTGACTCCTGGCCTGGTGCTCTATCCACTGTACCACAGTCTCATTTCTTCACATCCATTCCTGAATGTGCCTGAGAGGCTGTCAGGAGTATGGCAAGGCTGCCCAGAAGACCAGAGGTCATCCACTCCAACCCATATCTGAACAACAATATTTTAATAATTAGCCTCTGCTTGAAGACCTACAACTAAGGTAGGTACTGAAGTGTTTCCATATAGTTCTTAGCACTCATTATAACATCCAATATAATATTCACCATAGGTGACCATTTGGTGCAGTAGATAAAAGGGCAGGACTTAGAACAGAAAGACCCTTCCTCAGACATTTATTAGCTGTGCTACTCTGGGTAAGTCACTTCAATTCTTTGTGACTCAGTTTCTTCATGTGTAAAACAGAATAGTAGCACTTCTCTTCACAGAGTTGTTGTAAGGATTAACTGAGTTAATAGATATCTGAAGTATTTTGAAAACCCCAAAAGCTACATAAAATGCTAACCATTATTAGCTGCTATAAGGACGTATATCAGAATGACCCTTGGACTAGGAGTCAAGAGACCTGTGGCTTAGTCCTGACCCAGTCTGCCACTAATTTGCTTGTGTGACACCAGTCAAGTCAATAAGAATTTGATATCACCACACTATGTGTCAGGAACATAAGCCCCGAGGGAGCAAGGAAAGGTAAAGACAGACCTCCCTCTCAGAGAACTCACAGCCTACTAGGGCCGACAACATGCTCACAGCCATGTACAAACAAGGATAAAGTGGAGGTGACTAACTGAGGGACAGCATTAGAGGAAAGGCTTTCTGCGTAATGTGGGATTTTCAAGAAAGCCAGGTAAACCAGGAATGGGAGGTGAAGAGAGAGAGAATTCTAGCCATGGGGACACCCAGTGAAAATTCCTGAATTTGGGAGATGAAAGGTCTTGGTCCAGGAGGCCAGTATCACTGGATGGTGAAAGCACATGGGGGTGAGTAAGGTTTAAGACTGGAAAGGTAGGAAAAGGTCAGTCTCATTCTCTCTTTGGTTATTTCTCCAACTATAGTGTGGTTCAATGAAAATTCCTGATGTCTACTCCCTTAGGCCAGTCATCTAACCTGGGCCCCAGTTTCATCTTTTGTAAAATGAGGGGTTTTGTACTAAATTGCTTGAGGTTCCTTCCAGCTATTGATCTATATAATTTCATGATGGTGCTGTAGAGATGACTAAGATCCGTTCTGACTCTAACTTTCTCTTAGCTGTATGTACAATATGCAACCTTCCCAACTCTGGGTAAAGGCCCATCAGGAATTTTTTTTTTTAACAGAGACATTTTAAACTAATTAATTAGCACTTATGAGAGAACTGGCTAGTAGGGCTTACCCACCTGCCTGCCACTTCCCCAGTATAACTGTCTGCTGCCAGGTGTCATGCTAGCAGGCTTAGATCAATTAGTAATTGTAATTGAAGCTGAATGTAATTAATTATATAATTAAATTCATGGGCCCCACACACATAGGGATTTCTGATCACATTGCTCATTCATGAAAATCTATGACTAGGAGATGTGACCAAACCTTGGCAAAGCAGGGTCAGAGGTGGGAGAGAGGGTTTCTTCACTTGGTGGAGGTTGAATTATATCAGGTGTCAGATACAAAGCAACAACACTCCCAAATTGTACTGAACCAGATTAAAATATGATTTGGAAATATTTAACAAGTACATTTAACAACATAAAAAAATACAACACAACATAAACATAGATTGTGTTAATATGTGGTTTTCTAAGTCAATATATGTGGAAAGGATCCTTATTTATGCCTTAGTGGCCTCATTTCTATATGAGTTTGACATCATCGGATTAGATAATTTCTGAAGGGCTGATAGAGCACGGACCCTGGAGTCAGGAGGACCTGAGTTCAAGTTCGGTCTCAGATACTTACTAGCTGTGTGACTCTGGGCAAGTCCCTTAACCTTGGTTGCCTTAAAAAAAGATAGTTTCTGAAGTCCGTTTTCAATGGTCCTATGGAATATAAAACAAGTTAGTTGTAATGAGAAACCATCAGGCAATGGCTTCGAGGACTCCTATTAACAAAGCTAGAAACGCAAAAGAGACAGATAAAAACACACACACACAATCTATGCAGAAAAACCCAGAAGGATATGTATGAAGTGATGGAAAGTGAAGTGAGTAGAACCAGGAGAAAAATTTAAACAATAACAACAACATTGTAGAGATAATTAACTTTGAAAGACTCGGTAACTCAGACTGATGCGAAGGACTCATCATGAAACATGCTATCCACCTCCAGAAAGAGAACTAATAAGAGTACTGACCGAAACTTGTTTGTTGTTTTCTTTCTTAATTTCTTTCATTCTTCCTCTTGTGGCTAAAGTGGGAATTTGTTTTGCATGAGATATTTGTAATAGGGGTTGTTTTTCTTGCTTTCTCAGTGGGTAAGGGAAGCGGAGAGAATTTGGAACTGAAAATAAAATTGAATTTTTTTTTAAAAAGATAAAAGAAAGAAATAGGCCTTTAAGTGTTGAGAGAGGTCCTAGCACAAACACTCAGGCAAGCTAGTTGAGTAATCAGGGAAGCCCTTAAGGCAGCGACGTTTGTGTTGAGATTTAAGGGGAGAGAAATGGCTTAGAGAAGACAAGGGAGCAGCAGACCAGAAGGAGGGGGAGGAAGAAGGTTATGGTTCTTCAGCATTAGCTTCTAGCTCATTAGAAGCAACTGGGACTAAGGAAGATCCCCAGATAAAGAGAATGACACCTAGCTTCCCCTTCGGGCCAGGGAGGTGGGGGACTACCAGAGTTGAATATCTACTTTTTCCACCATGGTTTCTAGCATGTGTTTTTTGCTTAATTGTTTCTCTTTGTCAAAATCTGGAGGGGAAGTGTGGATGGAAATGCTGTAATGAGGTAAAGACAAAAGGAATCAATGAGATACATTTAAAATAAAATAAAAACAGCTGGGATCCTAGACTCACAATTTTGCACATGGCATTTCACAGGTCTGAAAGCACATCAGGGGAAGAGAATAAGCATTTTGTCACACCTACTATGTGGGAGGGGCAGCCAGGTGGCTCAGTGGATAGAATGCTGGGCCTGGAGTCAGAAAGACCTGAGTTCAAATCTGGCCTCCGGATCTTGCTAGTTGTGTAACCCTGGGGAAGTCACTTAACCTCTGTTTGCCTTAATCCACAGAAGAAGGAAATGGCAAACCACTCCAGTATCTTTGCCAAGAAAACTCCCTGGATGGTGTGATCCTTGTGGTCCTGAAGAACTGGACAATGACTTAATGATCAAACAACACCACTGAGTCCCAGGTACTATGCTAAGCAATTTAGTTATCTCGTTTGATCCTCTCAACAACCCTGGAAGGTAGGTGCTATTTTCATCCCCATTTGACAGATGAAGAAACTGAGGCAGAGGTTAAATGACTTGCCCAGGATCACAAAGCTACTAAGTGTCTGAGGTGGGACTTGAATTCAGGTCTTCCTGATTCCAGGTGATTCCAGGACCAGCTCTCTATGTGCTTCATAGCTCAGTGGTTCTCAACCTTCCTAATGCCACGGCCCTTTAATACACTTCCTCATGTTGTGGTGACTCCCAACCATAAAATTATTTCCATTGCTACTTCGTAACTGTAATTTTGCTACTGTTACGAGTCATAATGTAAATATTTGATATGTAGGATACATTGTTACAAATTGAACAAAACCCACAGGTTGAGACCTGCTACTCTAGCACATTAGCTACTTCACAATATGTTATTAGAAAAAAAGGATTCTTACAACCAGAGAATTCAACCAGTACCTAAAAGTAACAGCTCACAAGCAATGTCTTCTACAGTCACAGATTCTCAGAATTGGAAGGGACCTCAGAGGTGGCCAGTCCAAGTCCTCCACCTCCGCCCCTGCAAGGAAGGGTTCATTCTGTTAAGATTTCTCTAGTGGCAAGAGCTCTCCCTTCTGCCAAAGCATCTGCCCCCAGTTCCCTTATCTACCTTCAGCATGGCCAACAAGGATCAGGTCACTAGACACCAGGAGCACATGACAGATTCCATCCCTGTGTTTTAGAGCTGGACCAATCTCTGCCCTCTCAAAGTACCACAGGGCAAAACTGATGACTTAGAACCATACTTGCCTAAGAGTTTTCACAATCATGACCCATTGAAAATGGTTCAGTGAGGCCAGCAGGGCAGACATTACTACTCTAGGTCTAGGTAATAAATGAGGACCAAAAGGAGGAGTGACTTGTCAATGTCACCCATATAGTTTGAGTTGGGAATGGAACTAAGTATTTTTGACCATCAAACCACTGTACTCTTCAGCTAGGTGGCAAAGTGGATGGAGTGCTAAGCCTGGAGTCAGAAGACTTGAGTTTAAATCCTATCTCAGACACTTACTAGTTGTATGACACTGGGTAAGTCACTTAACTTCTTTGCCTCAGTTTGCTCACCTATAAAATGGGTATAATAACACCTACATCCAGGGTTGTTGTGAGGATCAAATGAGATAATTGTAAAAGTGCTTAGTACAGTGCCTGGCATAAAATAGGTGTTATATGTTAGCTATTATTATGGGTACTGGGAGAAAGGAGAAAATTGAAGAAGGATGAGGATGAGCTGGTGGGATTTTCAATTTAATTTGTGAAACTGGGATGAGTCATTCATTCTTCTAATAGGAAGAATGGACAGTTCCTGTTAATGCATCTATTTCAGCACCTCTCTGCCCACCCACCCTGGAATAATCAACTCTGGCTAATTGTCATATTGGGATCCAAATCCCCCAAAAGAACATCAATCTAGCCTTGTCCAAAAACTCCAAGGCCTACACCCCCACCACAAGGACAATTCCCTGGGCCAATGAAGGCCACCACCCCAGCCTCCACATCTCCCAGAAGCAAGGCCCAGCTTCAAGGATGACTCCAGCAGTAAATAGTAGGAGGAGGGTGGGTTTTTATTATTATTTTTGTGAAAATGGAGAGACAGCAGTTTCTAGTCATGATTGTCACAGTTTGACAGTACACTGAGATACAGCTACAGATCAAGGTGACCAAAGACCCCCACAGGTTGTGACTGTCTCCTTTGGACTAACCAACCACCATCTACAGAGAAGAAGAAATTCGCTAGAAAAATGGGGATTGTACCATCTGATAAAAAAGATTTCATTCGATTAGCTTTGCTACAGGCTGTAGATTTGTTTGCTATAAAACTCTCCCACAAAAATTAGTTTTTAAATATACATATTTAATCTGAACTGCATTGATTAAAAAATTAAAAATTGATGATTTTTTTTTACATTAACTTCACAGTATTTGTTTGCAGATGACGACAAACCCAATGTTAACGAGTCAGGGCAGGACCACTCTCCAAGAAAATAAACTCTCCAGGACTAGAATCACCCACATGGGAGACAGTGTGCAGCAGCATCTCCCAACTGTTCCATGAGGAAGTGACCCATTGTGGGAAGAGCTGTGCTCAGACCTATGGCCTTCACACACACGTGTACACACACACATACACACACACACGCACATGCACACACACACATGCACACTCACACACACACACACACACACACACACACTTCAGCAGAATACAGACACAAGTGCAAAAGTCCTTGTTGGAGCTGCCCAGTGGCAGGAGCCAGGAAGACAGCATCTCTACAGTGAGAGTTCAAGTATTCTCTTCTTTTTCCCCACAATTACCACACCTTAGAAGTCCCTGACACCCATTTGCCTGACCTAGCCAGATCCCTAGGCTTTCCTACACTAAAAGACCTAAGCTCACAGCATCAGAGTTGGAAAGAACTTTAAGCATCATTTAAGTCCAATCCATATGAAGACACAAATCCTTTCTATTAAGACATCTTTGTCATGTAGTGGAAAGAGGGCTGGGCTGAAATCAGAGGATACAGGTTCCAAACCCGGCTCGGCCACTAGGTGAATTTAGACAAGTCCCCTTTTCCCATGGGCCTGTTTCCTCATCTGTAAAATGAGGGAACTGGACTACATGACCTAAAAGTCTCTTTTAGCTCTAGACCCTGTGATCACCAATAAGTGGTAATCCAGCTGTCTGCAATGAAGGGAAACGTCAGCCACACACAGCCCTACCTGCAGCCCCCTGTCTCACTACTGCTTGGGCATGGACCGGGCTTGGTATGGAATATGTGTCTGCAATTTGCTTTTATTCACAGAGATCACAAAAAACATTATGCAAAATTTTAAAGTAAAAAAATAAAAACTTAGAAAAACTTGAGCTACCCTTCTTGCCAACACTAACATATTAGTCACTCACTCCCTTTACCAAACAAAGAAACCTTGGAAGCATTACAGTGGAGATAAACTCATCATTTAGAATTAAAAAAGGTTTCTAGCAGTTACAGTATCACTTCAAATTAAAACCTCTAATAAATACTACATCAAGTTTCATCAGGAGAAAAGAAAAATAACTTAATTTTAGTAGACTTTGTTCTCAGTGCTATTTCCAATCACAGCAAAAAAATATATATATACGCCTATCTATATGTGTAATGTATGTACTGATATATTATTCAGTAGGCTAAGACCACGATACGGAGTCACACGTCCACAGGACGACAATGCAAGTCACCACGTTTTCCAAAGCCATGTAACAGTTTCAGCAGAAGTACAGGTATAGTCAGGTAATGAAAGGAGACACATGCCATAAATAAAATGAATTTTCACATTACATTCAGAGTTCAAAAGGGGCTGGTGCTGGGGTAGGTGGGGAGGAGAACTAGTCGAAGTTCCCCGAAGAAACTGAGCCTCCCCAACAGGTTGTAGCCAAACAGCTCCCATATGGCCCTCCTGAAACCACACACCTCCTGCCACAGTCAGTGCTCATGACATTGCCCCACCAGGGAGGGCAAATAAACTAATGTGCAAAAAAAAAATCCCTCCAGTAAAATCTGAAGTATTTCAGGGAGCAAGCTCAGTGCTATTAATAACAACTCTATGGAAATTCCAGGTAAGTGGAGGTGGATGATGGGGAAGCAGAGGCCAGTGGTCAATTGCCCTCAGCCCCATTTCAGTTGGGAAAGCAGCCAGCCGAGCAACACTCAAGTCCACAAACACACTCAACATCATTTGCTCAGACACACTCACACTCACAGGGGCAAATGGTTGACAAAGTTAAACTTGACCTCACTCCCAGACTCCATCAGTAAACCTCCTATGAGGCACATTCAATTCCCTGGCCCTACGGAGAGGCTGGCCAATCACTTGAGACTTTGCATAGAGAAAGTCACTCCAAACTGGTGAACTCGGGTCCTCTAACTCCAATCTGGCTCTCTTGCTATTTCACCTACGACTCACTAGTTTCCGTCCCCAGCTTGATTCTGTCTCTAAGATGAGCTGAGTTCTGAACTGATCAATCGTCCTGTCTTAAATCCTACATCTGACAGAATATGGGGACCTCAAATGTTTTTTCCACCATTTGCCTCAATATACATACTTGAATAACTGTTCCTTCTTTTCCAAGGGTATACCTCTTAGTCTACCTGGGCTTCTCCCATGGCTACCATTCCTCAGCCCTCCAGTCCCTACTTCTCCAACTCAGAACATGGAACTTGGACCATTTGGTTTGTTCTGTGGTTCATCCAACACCAAATTCTGCCCCACTACTCTCAGAGTACCAAAGTGGTTCCATTTCTGTGCTGATCCCCAAGCCCCCTAATAGAACTCACTAGGTAATTCACACAGACATCACTCTGTATGATATACATATTCTTCATTGGGAAAGGGCAGCAAAAAGTAGGTCCCACAAAAACTTCCTTTAAATTTGAAAAGGCCCAGGGAAGGAAAATGAACATGCCATGGGATCAGTGAAAGAGGAAACTTTGAAAATGACATCTATGGGGCAGCTAGGTGAGGCAGTGAATAGAGCACCAGCCCTGGAGTCAGAAGGACCTGAGTTCAAATCCAGCCTTAGACACTTAACACATACTAGCTGTGTGACCTTGGGCAAGTCACTTAGCCCCAATTGCCCTGCCTTTCCCCCTCTAAAAAAGCAAAAAAAATTTTTAATTTAAAAAAAAAGAAAGAAAATTACATC
This sequence comes from Pseudochirops corinnae, assembly GCA_028646515.1. NCBI lineage: Eukaryota > Metazoa > Chordata > Mammalia > Diprotodontia > Pseudocheiridae > Pseudochirops > Pseudochirops corinnae. The sequence continues at coordinate 312,413,681 of CM053585.1, read as the reverse complement.
TACTGAAAGGGAGAAACCTAGGAACTGAACAGTAGAAATGAGAAATGACCACATGAAACCCCCTGAGAAACAATCAGGGAGAGAATGTTAAGTGGAGGTCTCTCCATCTCCCTGTCTCTCAGTGATTGCTGCCTGGAGCCCAGTTGGGAGAAATAGGGAGGTCAGCATAGAAAGCATTTTAGTTTCTAAGAAGCACATTCTCTTTTTGAACTAAGAAAAAAAAAGATCCAAAAACCACAAGGTAAGAACTTCTTGGCATCGTATCACATCTCTGGAGAAAAGGCTTTTCTAGAGGCAGCTTCAGAATTCTCCAACTCAGAGGTCAGATCAGGCATTCCAGGGACTGGTGATGCAAGACCACCTCTGCCCAACAGTTTCTGCATGTCCCTGTCCTACAGGAGAACAACCCAGCCTTACTCCTAAAGCCCCTCTGCTTGGATGCTGCTTTGAAGCATCAAAAGAACATAACATAGATACAACCATTCTGCAGATCAAAAAGACATACACACACACACACACACACACACACAGATACACATACACACACTCTAGCCAAACCCCAGTTCCTTCATAAAACTTCAAACTACCAGGGACTTGACAAGGCCACAGTGAAACTTCCGGATGTGCCGGTACAAATCCCCAGACTGTGTAAAACGGCGCTCACACCACTTGCAGGCATGAGGCTTTTCTCGAGTATGTACCACCGCATGACGGCTAAGATTGTGTGAGTACTGGAAGCTCTTGCCACACTGCACACAAGTGTACGGCTTCTCGCCTGAGTGTGTCCGCTCATGCCTCTTAAGGGTATACATGCACGAGAAGGTCTTTCCACATAGTGTGCAGGTGGGCACTGACCCCTCTGGTGACAGTCGAGCCCTTGAGCCACCATCCTTGTCCCGGAAGTGAGAGCTCAGATGAAGCTGTAGGACATGGGGGTTGGGGAACACCTTGCTGCAGAGGGGGCAGATGCAGATGTGGCCAGGGGGCCCCAGCACCTCTGAAGCAGAGAGGTCTGATGCATCCAGGTCATCTTCGCTCTCATCCTGTTCTGGGTCCAGATCATCTTCCTGGCCATGAAACATGTGGCCCAGGCCTGTGACCAGACTTTTAGCCACAGGCCCAAATGGCTGGCCCTCTGGACTCCTTGCCTTGCCATCTTCCTGGTCTGACAATGAGTCCTGTTCATCTTTCACCATCAGTTCAGCTTCCTGCTGCGGCTGCCGATAATCAGAAGCCAGCTGTCTGAAGACGTAAGAGGGGTGGAGGGCATCCCTCCCTGAAGTCGGCTTCAGAGACAGATCCAAAGCACACTCTGAGTCACCAGGGGCCTGGCTAGGTATTGGGAGCTCCGTCCTCTGAGAGAGAGAGACCCCCACACCATTATCCAAGGGCTTGGCCTTCCCAGAACTTGGACTTAGCTCTGCTTTTTTCGATAGTGAGGACGGTCCCATGAGGTTGTTAGACCAGGTGGGATGGGCCCCAGACCGATCATACTCTAGGGGGTTGAACCTTGGCTGTCCTGGCAGTTCTAACTCATGGCCCAGGGATATACTGGGGCCCAGAAAAGGTCTGTCCTTCTCTTCCTCAATCACTAGTTCTTTTTCCTTTAGTTTACCCTTGCAGACTTTGACAATGTCATACATGTGGAGGTAGCTGGCAGCAGCTAGGATGTCCTCAATGGGCAGGCTGCTCAACTCCAGCTTGCCCTCATACATGAATTCAAGCAGCAGGCTGAAGGCTGGGGCCGTGACAATGTCACTGTTCAGATGCACAATCTCCCTTTTGTCTAACTGGTCCCTGTAGAAGAGGTAGAAGTACATGCTGCAGGAAGCCAGCACAGCTCTATGAGCTTGGAACCGAGCTTCCCCTACCAGCACAGTGGAGTCGCACAGGAATCCTTGGTGTCTCTGCTGACTCAGGCACTGCAGCAGCTGCCGGCTGTGATCCGGGAACTCCATTCTGCCTTCATAACCTGGGCACAAACAGGAAAAACTTGAATGCGCCTGGAAACTCAAACCTCCTAGCAGCTGTAACCAAACAAGTCGGCTCTTCTCTTTGCTAGCTGGCTGGCTCTCCCTCCCTCTTTGCCTGCCTGCCTCCCTCCCTCTCCCTGCCTAGGTAGCAAAGAGCCAGTCAGGAATAATTGTTCGCTGGAGTTTGGTTTGTATTAAACTAACTCTCCCATCCCTCGACACCTGCTGGGGAGCAGGAAAAACTTGATCATAAGTAAACAAGAGCTTCAGAAGCAGAGGGGGAGAAAAGACAGAGAGTGGGCAAGAGACTCCCAGGAAAAAAAGAGGCTTAGGATAGAGAGAGAAGGAGAAAGAGGAGAGGGGTGCGGATAAGAAAGGGTGAGACACAGAAGAATGATCCAGAGCTTGGGAGAGAAGGGGAGGCGGAAGGGAGGGTGAGAAGGGAGGAGACAGGGGAAAAGAAAACGACACCAAGTGAGGTAGAGTCAGAGATGAGAAGATGAGAGACCGAGAAAGGGAGAGAGGAAGAAATCCAGAGTGGGGAAAGAGAAGGAAAGAGACAGAAAAATGGGCAAAGAGGAAGAGAAGCAGCCTAACCTTTGTCTCACTCAGAAGAGATAAATCCCACAAGTACAAGTTACTGTGGTCACAGAAGCTGCCCTCCCTCTCCTCCTCCACCCCTTCCCAGGCCCTAGCGGAGCCCCCAGCCCCCCTTCATTCCCTCCCTCCCCCTCCTCCTCCAGCTCCACAGGAGCCAAACTTCCCCCGCCCCGAGAATGAACTTCACTTTTCTTTGCTACAGCGAAGCTCAGGAGTCCCTGACCCGGCAGAGCCAGATCCAGAGCCCGGGCCAGAACCAGATCCTGGGCTGGAGTGGGGAGGAGAGAGAGGAAAAGGAGGAGGAGGGAGGTCTTTTCAACTCCAAGTTCCCCAAAGCCCGAAGCCCCCTTACCTTCCCCGGGTGCCCCCCGGGCGACAAGCCGAGCATGGACCCCCCCCCCCTCCCCGCCTCCTTCCCTCCCTCTGCCTGGGCGGGCGCCAGCACCCGGGACCGGGAGCAGCCACCACTGCCGGGCCAAGGGGGAGAAGGAGAGTGAGTGTGTGTGAGAGTGTGCAAGAAGGAGAGAGGGACGGAGAGGAGGGAGGGAAGGCTGCTGCGAGGGGGAGGGGGAGAGAAGGGGGGGCGGGGGAGAAGAGTGCTCGGTTTGCTAATTACAAGGCAAGCTGGAGAGTCAGCTGCTCCGACTTCCCAGCGATAGAAATGTTACCTCCAGCTGCGCTCCTTTTAATGCCATATGTTGCTCGGAATCTCGCTACCAGCCAACCACAGCGGGGCCGCCTTTTAAAGTTTCTCCAGCCCCATTGGGAGCTGCGCGACGGCAGCTCCCGCACTCCCTTGCTCTCCCCGAGCCGCCGGGCCCCGGGGCCCAGCCCGGATGACCCTCGCCACAGCCCTGAAGTTTCTCGCTCTCTTTCGTCCCCCTTCCCTCGCCCGAGCCAGTCCCGAGCTCCGAAGCAAAAAAAGTTTCAGGAAGTGCGCGTCGAAGCCGCCGTGGCCCGGCCGAGGCTGCGGGAACCGGGCTGGGACTGCGGGGAGCGGTCCAGGAGCTGCCCCGGGGAGGGAGCAAACCGTGCGCAGGGCTGGCCGCACGCAACGCAGCTGGGAGCCAAACTTCGGAGCCGGGAGGGAGGGCGGGACGGACTCAGGGACTGAGGGAGGGACGCACAGAGGGGGCGGAGATGCCGGGGACTTCCAGGAGCGGGGCAGGAATGAGGTCACCCCACACACCCCCTTCCCCACCTCCGCCTGGGGCGTGCTGGTCCCAGCCCCGGGCGGCCCCTGGAAGGCGGTGTGAAGGGGGAGAAGGAGGGAGGAGGAATGGGCTGGACAACTAGAAGGCTGCCCCGGTTCCAGCGGTGCGCGCCCCCTCCCCGCGCCCCGCCAGCTGCGGAGCCCGGCTTCCCCCGCCCTGCAGTGCTCAGCCCCAGTCTGGAAGTGAGCTTTAGTAGGAATAAGTGCGCGCCGAGCAGGTTGGTAACCCGCCGCTCTCGCGATACTTCTCTCTCTCTCTCTGGCCAACTACCCCCTGCCCCAGCTTCTGGGGGCCGACTGTCCGGCAGAGCCCGGGTGCCCTCTCCCTCAACTCGCCCGGGTTCTGTAGCATCAGCCCGAGACGGACCGCACTCCCGCTTCTCTACTCCGGCTCCCGCTCCTCTCCCACCCCGGATGGGGCGCAAGGTGGGGGGCTGGGGAGCGAGGAGAATCCCTGTGCTTCCGAGTCGAAGCAAGGAAGTACCGCGGTGTCAGATGCGGGGCTCTCCTGACCTGGTGACCCCAGGGCAGAGCAGACAGAGTAGACTGGGGCGTAGGGGAAGGGGTGCCTGGAGCAGGAGAAAGAACTTTGGGCTTGGGGGGGGAGGGGTCTGGACACCTGTGATCTCCAGCTAGTTCTGACGCTACCTCTTTGACTTCGGTCAAGTCCCTTCTGCTCTTCGAGCCTCAGTTTCTCCATCCGTAAAACGGGGTTGGACTAGAAGACTTCTAATATCCTTTCCAACTCTAACAGTCTTACGAAGCGAGGAACTTCTGAACAGGGCTTGAGAGGATGTGCTACTATTAGATGTTACCAGAATTGGGCAGCCCTCCTGGTTCTCAGGTCCGAGGACCGAGGTTCAAATCTCTCCCCAGACTCTCAGTACCTGCGTAAATTTGGGTAGGTCATTTAAACCTTCTGGCCCTCAGTTTCCCCATCTGTAAAATGAGGACGTTTAGGTGGTTTCTGAGGTCCTTTCCAGTTCTGCATCTGTAATCATTTGACGTTTGCCTCTCAGAAGCAGAACTGGTGCCACGTCCTCTTGAAAAACCTTCCCTTCTACCACGCCGATGTTCTGTGCCCCCTCATATCGTTTTGTGTGTAAATCCCTTACACATCGGAACCCTGGAAAAATATAAGCTCATTGAAGCGCTTAGCACGGTATCTGGCACTTAGTAGGCACTTAATAAGTGTCTGTTCCCTCCCTCCCCAGAGCCTCGTATGTGCCTTCCTCACACATAGCAGGTCTTCAATAAATGTCGAATTTAACCCAAACTGTTTTGGGAGCCTGAACTACCTCCCCTGTTCCTAAGCCCTCCAAGCTGGAGATTCTTCCCTGAGGCCCAATCCTTTTCCCTCCTGTGAATAAAGAAACATTTACTAAGCCCCTACTGTATGCCAACCGCAAAGGCTGAGTTTAACATTTTAATTAGCTGTAATTCCGCCCATGGGAAAAGCTTAACCTTTGATTCACACAGGAATTGGCGCAGATATAGGAATGCACAGAGAGAGAGACGGGAATAGCCGCTCACTCACTCCCTCAGACACATTTCTCCTAGGCATGTTCACAAAATCTTGTTCCTATCTTCACATTTACAGGTTAACACTTACGCTTTCCCCAGACACACTCAGACTCACAGATACTCTCTCCCATACAAAGACCTGCCTCCCAGGTTCATATTTACATACCAGCCACCATCCACAGAAGCACTCCCCTCAAAAACTCACATACACTATCCCAGACACACTAATTCATACTCATTTACACCCTTCTTGGATACATATTCCCTGAAATACTTCTCCAACAGTATTGTACATAACACTTCCAATTCTAATCCCCATACAAGGAGCTGAGTTCAAATCCAGCCTTAGACACTTAACTGTGTGACCCTAGATTAGTAACTTAACTGCCATCTACCTCAGTTTTCTCATCAGTAAAATGAGGATAATAATAGCCTTCACAGAATGATCATGAGCATAAAATGAGATGTTTGGTTTTTTTTCCATTGACTTGTTTATTTACTTTTAGTTCACAAGATTCAATTCCACAATCCCTTGAGTTTCAGATTTTCTCCCCTCCCTTCCCCCTCCCCCCCATGGTGGCATGCAATCATGTATAGAATCTGCAAATACTTTCACATTGTACAATAGTTTGGTTATATAGAAGGGTTGTAACCAATGGAGTGAACAATGGGAAAAAAAGAAACAAAACCAAACATGAAAAAAGAACGATAGCATGTATTGCTTCAGTCTCCAAAATGAGATATTTGTAAAAGTCCTTGTGCTTTATAAATGAAAGTAATTATTATCGGAGCCTCTTCCATCTGTATTTGCACCACCTCAGAGATGGACACACACCACCCTATATGGGAGCAGTGCTGGGAGGGAGCCACTCATCTCAACCTCATTTTACAGAAGGAGAAGCTGAAGGAGAGAGACGGAGACTTGCTCAAGGTCACAAGCAGTGTCAGAGTCAGGACTCAAACTCAGGAGTTCTGGCTTCCATCTGATCCCATCAGTAGTTCTTCCTATCTTATACAACAACATATGGCCTTCTTACCCCAAACTGTTCTGCTGGCTATGTTTGTCCTGAAGGACAAGACCAGGCTTTCATTCTGAATTATGGTCTTAAGAAAGACAAAGGAAAGGAATTTGTAGAGAGAGCTCTGGACTTAAGGATTGAGGTATTCAGCTTTTGGTCCTGTCTTGGCCACTTAGTTGGGTGATTGTTGGCAAATCACATAACTTCTCTTTTCCTTACTTTCCTCATCTGTAAAATGGGATTAATAATAGTTGTATTTCCTACCTCCCAAAGAGAGAGACGTGATTTATATATTTAAAACACTATAGAAAGGAGAGGTGCCCATCTTGCAGCATTCCCAAGCTTAATGAGGCTGCCCTTTCTACATTTTCTATTTTGTGGATTATCCCAAGCAAGATTTTTTCCAATCTCTTCACCTTGAGTTGCCAGTGGGTAATAATACCTTTTTCTGAAGGACCACAGCCAGCCCATCTTTGCACTGTACCCTGCTATATCTGTCACATCCCCCCCCTCTCTCCTTCTGCCTGCCTGCTCAGAATTTCCCCTCTGTCTAGCTCTCTCTCTCTCTCTCTCTCTCTCTTTCTCTCTCTCTCTCTCTCTCACACCTTTGACCTACTAGACTCTAGCAGCTAGAGCATCTCCTGTGTTTGTCCTCCCCTGACCCCTTCTGCCTGTCCAGAGCATCCCCTTTATCTGTTGTCCCCTCCTCTCCCACCTGTCTGTGGCCCACATTTGGAATAGCAATATGACTAGGGACTGCTGCTCCAGATGAGCCCATGCCTATCCCACAGATGCTGCAGAGAATTCACTGCAGCCCCTTAGGGCTGCCAGGTCCCAGGACCTCCTGGCCAGGACAGTGATGGCCAACAGCTGCAGACTTACTGGGACTCAAGGACAAGGAGAGAAGAAGGAGAAATCGGGTCCCATTCCCACTGCTCCATTTAGGTTGCTTCGAATATTTGTCAAGGGGGTGGAAGGAGGGAGAAGAGGAGGTAGTCAGATTCAATTGCAGCCAGAGGAGAAACAGAATCCCAGCAAAGTCTGGGCAGCATTTTAGTGGATAGCTGGCATTTCAGGACGTAGCAGGGGCCAAGAGACTGAGGGTAAGATAGGAGGGGGAGCATGATTCTTGGTTCTTGCATCTTATTTAGAATAGAAAGGGCACTTAGTGTGGTACAGGAGATCATAGCTTTAGAGCAGGAAGGGACCTCAAAGGACACCCAGTTCAACCCTCTGATTTTACAGAAAAGGAAAATGAAGGGGTAGCTAGGTGGTACAGTGGTTAGACCAGCAGCCCTCGAGTCAGGAGGACCTGAGTTCAGATGTGATCTCAGGCACTTAGTAGCCGTGTGACCCTGGGCAAGTCACTTAAAGCCGATTGACGCCCCCTCCCCCCAAAAAAGGAAACTGAGGTCCAATCTAAGGTCCTGTCTAAGGTCCCACTGGCAGTGTGCATCACACATAAGATTTGAACCCAGGTTCTCTGACTCTAGACCTGGTGCTCTTTCCACTGTTCCACCATGAATCCTTCCTCTCCTTCTCACTGCCTAGGTCACCTTGGGCAAGTCATTTGTGCAAGATGATCTCTATGTTTACTTTTAGCTCTACTGTAGTTCCTGTGATCCTACAGAGTTAGTCATTTACTCTGGGATTGATGATCTCCCCTTTCCTGAGTCTCCAAGTCAAGGCCAAGTTTCCCTTGTTTCCTCTCCCCCAGAGGGCAATCAGGGAAAGTGAAAGAAGAAATTTCAATTCAGATGTCCTAATTCCATTTAATTCAATGCCTTTCCACAGAGCCTCCCTCTCTCTTGGGCTCAGTCTGTCTTTAAGCTCCTCTGGGGAAGGATGGCAGCTCAGTGGTGCAGTGGATAGCATTTCCACTTGTCCTGGAATCAGAAAGATTCATCTTCCTAAGTTCAAATCTGGCCTCAGACACTTACTAATTGTGTGATGCACAATTCATCCTGTTTGCCTCAGTTTCCTCATTTGGAAAATGAACTGGAGAAGGAAATAACAAATTTTTTCAGTATCTTTTTTTTTTCTTTTTGCTTAATGGGGTCTTCCGACAAAGTCAGACTCAACTAAAAAATGACTGAACAACAAGGGGAAGGAGGAGCCGATTCAGTACCTGACCGCTGAGAGATCATAGTTTGGTGAAGAGGAACCAAGAACATATCGATCAACAAACATTTATTAAATGCCCACTATGGGCTGGGAAGAACAGAAGATAAGATAGAAAGAGCAGTAGTTGGTCAAGAGATGAAATTCTCACAGTAATTGCATAATCAAGGGAAACTGAGTAGTCAGAGAAGGCTTCTGGGAGAATTCAGCTCAGAGACTGAGAACTAGGAAGGACCTTGGAGAACATGGAATCCAACCCCCTCATTTTACAGATCATGAAGGTGAAGCCCAGAGATGTTGAGGGATTTGCCTTTGGTCATACAGCTCATAACAGTCTGAGACAGAATTTGAACCCAAATAGTCCCGACTCCTCTATACCATGATAAGGATTGAGCAGCATCTAGAAGCAGGAATTTACACAGCAGAAAAGAGTGGGGCGACAAGGAAGGCATGCTAGGAAGGGGAAACAGTGTGATTGAAGATAAAGAGGTAGGGATAATAGACATTTTTTTGTACAGTCATATTTCAGTTTTGTCTGACTCTCCATGACTCCATTTGGGGTCTTCTTGGCAAAGATACTACAGTAGTTTTCCATTTCCTTCTCCAGCTCATTTTAGAGATAAAGAAACTGAGGCAAACAAGGTTAAGAGACTTTCCCAGGGTCACACAGCTAGTAAGTGTCTGGGGCCAGATGTGAACTCAGAAAGATGAATCTTTTGACTCTAGGCCCACCAGCTATCCACTTTGACACCTAGCTACCCCGATAGACAACATAGACTAGTGGGGGGGGAAGGGGAAGAAATCCTGGATTTGGAGTCAGAGGACCTGCCTTCAACTTACATGCTGTGTGACCAGGGAATTACTGAGAATAGAATTCTACTGCAAGGAGGAGGTCCAGTCATCTTGGGGAGACAAATTAGCCTAGTGGAAAGAACTCAGGATTTAGATGTAGGATTAAAGGATCATAGGCTTAGAGCTAGAACAGATTGTAGAGGTGATGGAGTCCACCCCCCTCATTTTAGAAATGAAGGAGCAGAGTCCTGAGAGGTCAAAGGACTTGACTGGGATTACACAGCTAGTAAGTGTCTGAGGCAGGATTCAAACCCAGGGCCTCGAACTCCAGACTCCCTGCTCTGTTCACTACATCATGCTGGCTCTGGAACTCTTAGTAGCCATGCGACTTCAGGAAAAGCCATTTAATCTTCTGAAGGCCCAGTTTCTTCCTATCTCCCATGTTTATTGCAAGGAAGTCCTCTGTATCTATTCATAAATCCTATGTAAACATGCATGCAAATCCTACGATTTAGATCTGGAAGGGGCCATGGAGATCATCTGCTCTGAAGTTCTCATTTTACAGACAAAAAAACTAAGACTAATAGAACAGTTCAACAAACATTTATTAAGCACCTGTGCTAGGCTCTGGGATTTCAAATGTAGCCCTGTACTTGTGCCACATAAAGAAAGACAAAACAATCCCTGCCCTCATGGAATGTACATGGTGGGGGCAGGTAGGGAGAACACAAAATGTATTCAAATATGCCAATGCTAAGTATATATATATATATATATATATAATATATATATATACAGAGAGAGAGAGAAACGGAGACAGAGAGAGAGAGACAGAGAAAAAGAGAGACCGAGAGAGACAGAGAAAGACCAAGAGACAGAGAGAGCCAGATAGACAGAAAGACGGGAGATAGAGACAAAAAAGAAAGAAAGAAAGGGAGACATAAAGACAGAGAAAGAGACAGAGAAAAAGAAAGACTGAGACAGAGAGATATAGAGAAAGAAGGAGGAAATAGAAAGGGGAGAGTAGGAGAGAGAAAGGGAGCTAGTAGCTGGAGGGATTTGGAGAGGTCTTGTATTGGAGATAGTATCTGAATTGTAAGTTAAGGATTCTAAGAGCTGGAAGTGAGGAGGAAGGGTGTTCTTGGCATAGGCCAGAATGCTTCCGTAAAGGCACATGCAGGAGATAAGGAGATGGAAGGTTGTATCTAGGGAAGACCTACCAGACTAGTTTGACTAGAGAGCAAATGACAAGAAGTAATATAAACAAACAAATTGGAAAGGTAAGTGGTAGTAGGAGATATCTCTCCCCCTCCCCTGCCCATTCATGTTGCTATCATTTTATTTTACATCATCTTTATTTCCTTTTTCTCCTCTTTGTTTTCATTTTTTCAAGTAATTAATATTTTTGTTAATCTGTCCCTCTTAGTTTCCCCTCCTCTCATTAAACAAATTTTTTTAAAAGACAAGAAACAAATCCTTCAATACATATTTACCTAGTCTGGCAAATTCCCACATTAGTAAGGTCTGAAAATGTATCTCTCTGTGTTTCATTACCTCTCTGACAAGAGGTACGTGTTTCACCTCCATTCTCATCATCACTCCTGGCTTCCTGGGACATTGGTGCTGGTCTGACTAAAAAAGCTTAACCTGGTCTCTGACTCCTAGTTTCCCATGGTTCCAAAGTTGGAGGCTCTCTTCCCTTTACTAAATGAGTCCAATTATCATCAAAATCCTGCAGAAGTAAATGAGTCAAAGAGTGTCCCCATATGGTTAGCTGATAGGAATCAGTTACTAAAAATTCATGCACCTTCCAGTCTCTAGTCTAAGGCATTTCCCTTCCATGTCATAACTGCTCTCCCAGAAACAGCTCGCTTCCATACTCCATAAGAAGAACTAGTGGCCATGCACTGGACTCCCATTACACTAACTAACACATCACCTGACTCTCATAGTTTATTCAATGTTTGTAGAGAACTTTAAATGCCAGCTTAGAATTTTGTATTTTATTCTAGAGGTAATAGGGATCCACTGAAGATTTTTGAATAAGGGTGTGACATGGCCAGATCTTTGTTTTAAAAATATCAATTTGGCAACAGTGTGGAGAAATGTTTATTCTTTAATAATGAAGCTGAATGGTCAACTAACCATTGCTTATCCATTTGTGTTTGTGTATGTACATACACACATCTTATATATGTATGCATGCATACACATATCTTATATATGTATGCATGCATGCACATGTATAGAGTTAAGTAACCTGTATGTATATATATAGTATATATGTACTATATATATGCTAATATATGTATATGTGTATATATACATATATATGTATGTATCTTAGAAGGGGGCAATAGGATGAACCCAGAGTTAGATGGATGTGCGAACATGGGTTGGGTTAACTTTGGGAAATTGTAATCTTTTAATCACCATAATGGTCTCCTGAAATAAAAGACTATCTTTTTTCTGTGGTGTTTTTATATTTTAAATTATTATTGATATTATAATTTTATATCATTTTCTTTTCCAAATATATTCCTTCCTTATCTTCTATCAGCCTGTCATCCCTTATAATGAAAAAATAAAAGAGATGATTTATGTTCTTAAGAGAAGAAAACAGTATAGCTACAGATTGTTATTAAAATACTACAAAATAGATCAAGTTGAAGGCCTGTCTTTTAAATAGTAATATTAATGTTGCCTAGCTGTGAGGCATGAAACATTACAGTCTGGAAAGAACTGAAGCTGCCATTAACCTAAAGGGTCCGTGGCGAACAAGAGCTAACTTCAATACAAAGAAAGAATAAAAAGAGAGACCAATGTCATCAGAGAAGTGTATGAACAGAAAAAGAAGATGGGCTGGCCATATGTGTGGTCAGCAAGAACTGACTGATGGACACTGTGTTCCCTTGTAAACTATACTCTCAGTCTCAGGACAGAGTAAGGGAGGCCCCAGGATCTTGGGTGCACCCTTAATGCCAATTGAATAAGGGGATCTGGGCAAGATCCGCACAGGACTGGCAGGAATTTATGAGTTGTGATCTGCGCTTTGCAGAGAACTACTGTATTTGACCACATAATCATCACCACTGCATAATTGTTGCACCCTGGTTTTTGTTTTCAGTCCAAAACTGGTTTATAACCTTTCATTGTGTAATTGTTGCATGTTATAATTCTGTCCATCATGCCACTTTAAAAGTAAACAGAGCAGCAATGTGTTCACCAGTGGCATATAGATACACATTTATCTCTTGCACATTGCAAGCAGCAAGCCTAGAATTGTTAGTGCACATGTGTTGTCAGTATATTGCCAAAAACCAACTTCTGTGGTTCGTTTAGAGCATTGCAGTACTAACAGTATTGTCACTCAATTCAATATCACTCAGCCCAATGAAGAACCATGGGCGCAAGGGTAACAGTTGGGCCATGAGTAAGTCATGTGATATGGTAAGACTTGCATCTTCTCACTCTATCTAAACTGTACAGTTCATCTGCCAGCAATACAGTTTAGTAATAAATGATTTTTAAATAATGCCAGCACAATTTTTTTAAAAAAGTTTCACATAATGATTGCATGCAAAAAAAATTTGGCATAAAATCTGCTATGATGAAGCAGTGAAATATGGTATCCATATCATTGAGTATCCCTAGAGAACTTTATTTTTGTTTTTTGGTTTTTTTAATTAAATTTTTTCAATCAATGAAATCTACTTTCTCTCTCTCCTACCTTTCTTCACTCCTGTTGTCCCCATTGAGAAAAAAAAAAAGAAAAAGAAAACTCCTGTTACAAAAATGGACAACGGGCAAGTAAAACAAATCCCTGCTTTGGCCATGTCCAAAAAAAGAATAATTTGTTTTACTTTTGTTGCATTACCGATGAGATCACAGCTCCATTTGAGGATCTCTATGAGTGAATGTGTGAGTGGATAAAATGCTTGCCATTTGCAAAGTATTGTGTTAAGTGATGGGAGTACAAATGGAGAAGCAAAACAATCCTTGCTCTCAAGGAACTCATGTTCTAGAGGGAAGATACATATGTGGCACGTTCCAGCTGCATAGAAGAGTCTCATTGTCCTCAGGGTGCAGCAGCAGAGCAGATATTAATGCTTCCTCTCTCATGGCATTTTCACTAAGAAAATCCTATCAGTTTTTGATGTTGGACCATTTGACAGTGCCAAGAGCTTTGGTGATAAGAATTTTCTCTTCTGGGTTTTTGGTAGCTGTGACTATAAACCTGCAGGAGCAGTGACCAGGCTGCATCTCCCCAGGGGTTGCTTCCCAGGATGACATCTGAGGGCACTGGGCTGGAAGCCTTGCTATTTCAAATGCTCTTGGGTTCAGAGTCCATCAGGATCTGGAAGAAGATTGTGTTCAAGGTAGGAGGGATGGTTTGACTTGCCTGTTATATGCTACTATTTGTGTTTCTTTCTGAGGGTACCTTGCTACTTCAGCTTGGTGTGGCATTTGGTAGAGATGACTGGCCCTTCTCCAGATGATGACCATGCAGCTAGAAGAGGCCTGGTGATCTGGTGGTGGCACTGCCACTCCCAGGGTTCTTGTGCCTTTTCATGGAGAATGAAATGGAGAGGGGAGAAACTGGAAGTAGGGAGACCAATTGGACTACTGTTGTACTACAGATGAAAGGTGATGAAGGCCTTAGAGTGGTGACTGGGTTAGTGGAGAGAATGGAAATTTATGAGATTAAAACTGGCGAGATTTAACTCATTATATTTAACTGATTGGATATGGAGAGGCAACAAAGACAAAGGAAGAAGAAAGAGCTAAGGTTGGTTTTAAGATTGCAAATAAGGACCACTGGAAGGATCCTCAATAGAAAGAGGGAAGTTTGAAGGAAGAGTAGATTTTGGGGGCAATATAATTAATTCCATTGTGGCCATGTTGAAATTGAGAAGTCTAGAGAACATCCACATGGAGATATGAAGAAGGATGTTGGTAATGCATTGATTTGTCCAACTTTACATATATAGTAAAAAGGAGAGCCAGGATTCCCAGCTTATACATTCTGGTACCAAATCCAAGGTTCTTTTTATTATTCAACTGGTCAATAGTGAACCTGGAATTTGGAAGAATACATTTATCCCTTCCACATTGTGATTTTCCCCATCTCAGTTTCAATAAATCACGGGTTGGCATAAGAAATTGAATTGGAACTTTTTGGGAGTTTTGCAGAAGGTGCAGACAACAAGGCAAAGGCCAGCAGAGGACACAGAGCCTAGGGCAAAATAAGCCTACAATTTAACCCAAATTTTACAATAAGGTACCGTAAACACCCCATAAAAGAAAAAGAAAAAATTCAGACTTCTCTGGTATGAAAGGAGGACTGAAAAATTTTACATGGATTTTTCAGATTTGGAGGTGCCATGCCCCTAACCCCCTGGAATATGGAAGAGAAAACTGTAAAGCAACAAACAAAGCCCAAAGAACCTAGGAGTTCTAATCTCAAATTAGATTTGACTGTTGTTTTGAGAGGCCTGGAAGCAATAGAGCTACTTGTAGCAAATGGAGAATTAGGATGACCAGAAGCTAAGTATTGTGGGATAGAGGTGGGAAAATATGGACTTAGTCGAGGAGACCTTAGAAAGTTCAAAACCATCTAGTTGTCTGGGACCTTCCCCTGATGTATTCTGAAACTGGATGTTATTGCTTTAGTGAATAAACCCTAGAAACTGTGCTAATGTGACCTAGAGTCTGTGAATACATTAGGGTGAAAGGAAAAGGAAGCAGATGCTGGGAAAGGTAACTAGAAAATGTGATGGCAGCAGCAGAAGGCTTGGCAAGTCAATAAGCATTTATTAAGCATCCTCTGTGCCAAGCAGGTGCTAAGCATTGATAATTGAGAATCCAGTATAGAAGATCATAACATCCTAGCATGTCAGAGCTAGGAGGGACCTAAATGTCTACCTACTTCAATACTCACATTTTCAAAGAAAGAAACTGAGTCCCAGAGAGGGAGAGGGACTTGCTTAAGATTGCATAAACAGTGTTGGAACTAGAACTTTAACTCAGAACTTCACGTTTCAAACCTAGCTATCTTTCCACTGTAACATGCAACCTCTCTCTGAGCCCTGGGTGCCAAGTAGGTTCAGGGGTCAGAAGGCTTAGAATTTTGAGCTAAGCTTCAGGGATCAGGCAAGTTTACTAAGAGATGAAAAGTGAAAGGCCTGGAACCTGAAGGCAAAGGCCATAGAATTGATCTGAGAGGGGAAACTGATATTCTGGAACAATTGTTCTCAACTTTCCTAATGGCACAACCCTTTAATATTCGTATGTGGGCGTATCTGCATGTGGGCAGACACGCCTGGAGACAGAGGAGCAGTGTCTCGGTTCCTAAGACCACTGGAAATATGTATTTTCCGATGGTCTTAGGTGACCCCTGTGAAAGGGTTGTTCGACCCCCAAAGGGGTCACAACTCACAGGTTGAGAAGCGCTGCTCTAGAAGATGACTGAGTCAGTGAAACTTGAATCTCAGGGCAGGATCCCAGCATACCTTAACGGGTGTATAGAAAAAATGGGTCTCTTTTGCATACTTTAGGGATAATGAACTTCATCTATAAGAATAGGCAAGGGATAAGGGTGTCTTTGTGACATCTTCCTGGTGGGGGGTTGCGATGATGGAATTATGATTAAAGTAATTGCATGGGGAGGAGCAGCCATTTATTCATTAATTTATTCATTCCTTCATTTGTTTATTTAATAAGTATTTATCAGGGGCCTGCTGTATTCAAAGCACTGTGGTTGGCCCTGGAGGTGGTACAAAATTGAGATAACAATAGGTCACTGCACAGAGATACCTGCCAAACAAAAATAATAATCATTGTTCTTTGTCTTCCATTTTAGAAGAGGACCAATGACATCAAGGAGTTGATGTCTTGAATTGGACTCAAGTGAGGCAAAGTTGCATAAATTCATCAGCCTTAGTCTCTCTTCCAGTTATTGAAGTCCAGTGACAGGACAAAAGTTAAGATGACTGGAGATGGCCCAGGATGCAGTGAATGACCTTGGCATCTTCGATGTGTGACCAATCTCTAAGCATTCCACGGTCCCTTCACTTCAGCCACCTTCATGGCCATTGGGCCAAACTGTTCTCATCTGCTCATTCCATAGGGGGAAGTCTTCAGAAGCTTGGGGGTAGACACACCCCAAACTCACTAATGGGTTTGAGATCCATTGGGTTACTCTCAACCTGATTTAGGCTATCTCCTCGAGAAGGTTTTACTGGGGTGTGACTGCTACAAATACTACAGCTTCTTGAAGCCACAGGTGAGAATTAGGTGACAGGTGGATACCAAAGATGGATGAACAGCATTGAAAAAGGCTCAGTAAGCCCTCACACCAAAGGCGCTAAGCCTCCCATTTATAAGAGAAGAGCCAACCAGGTGCTATGCAGGTGTTTGTGGAGGGGGGAAGATGTTATGTTATGTCCCTTGCCAACTGATTCTCATCTCAGAGTCTGTGCCTTTGCACAGGGAGTAGCCCAGTTCTGGAATGCATTCCTTCCTCATTTCCACCTGATAGAAACTTTTGTTTCTTTCAAACAAGTTTCAAGTGCCCCCTCCTACGTGAGACTTTTTCTTTTAAAAATATGATCTCATTTGATCCTCATAACAATCTTGGGAGGTAGGTGCTATTATTATTCCCATTTTCCAGATGACAAAACTGAGGCAAACAGAGATTAAAGTGACTTGCCCAGGATGACACAGCTGGTAAGTGTTTGAGAACTCAGACATCCCAGACTCCTGGCCCAATGCTTTATGCCCTGCACCACCAGCTGCCAGGAGGCTTCTTCTACCCCCTCCCCCATTTTAAGCATTTATTCCCTTTTGAAATTACTTTGTACTGCCTTATTTGTATATATATTGTATCCCTTCAGTAGAATGTCAGCTCTTCTAGGAGAGGGTCTATTCTAGTTTTGTGTTTGTACGGCCAGGATACAAAGGCATCACGCCTTGCCTATGTGAGGTCACCTGTAACGCAGGGCCCAAACATGGCTCTCACAGCTACAATTGAATCCTGAGGGTCTCTGGCTCAGAAACTCTCCAAATATTTTCAGGATTGAACTTGCTTCTAGGTTTTCCCAAATGTGAATAATAAGGGTCCCAGTCTCCAGCAGAAGCACACAGAATTGTACAAGGAAATCAGATATGGGATGGTCATGACTTCACCCAACAGAAAATAGAGAAAATTCAAAATCAATCAATAAACATTTATTAATCACACACCAAGTGCCAGTCACTGTACTTTATGAAGATGGAAAAAGAGTCAAAAACCAGTCCTTGTCCTCAAGGAGTCTAAGAATCTAGTGGAAGGGGCAGCTAGATGGCACAGTGAATAGAGCACTGGCTCTGGGGTTAGGAGGACCTGAGTTCAAATTTGACCTCAGACACTTGACACACTTACTAGCTATGTGACCTTGGGCAAGTCACTTAACCGCTGCTGCCTTGTCTTCCCCACCCTCAAAAAAATCTAATGGGAGAGACAACAAAAAAGTAAATATGAACAAATAAACTATATACAGAATAAATAGGAGATTTGTAAATAGAAAAGGAGAAGGGAAGTGCTAGGATTAAGAGGAGTTGGGAAAGGCTTCTTGTAGAGGATAGGCTGTTAGTAAGCCAGGGAAACCTATAGGTGCAGATTGGGTGGGGAGCATTCCAGGCATGGAGGACAGTCAGAGAAAAAGCTGGGAGCTAAGAGATGTATTGTATTGTTTGGGGAATGGCCAGGGGGCCAGTGTCATTAGATTGAAGAATAAAATGTAAGAAGACTGGAAAGGTAGGAGGGGACTAGGTTGGCAAGGGCTTTGAATATCAAAAAGAGAATTTTTTATTTCATCTTGAAGGCAATAGGGAGCTACTAGAGTTTATTGAGTAGGGGAGGGGGGATGACATGGTCAAACCTGCGCTTTAGGAAAATCAATTTATTGGCTTATCGGAAGATGGGTTGGAGTGGGGAGAGGCTTACAGCAGCCACACTAGACCCACCAGCAGACTTTTGCAAGACTCATATCAGGACATAAAGCCCATCAGCTCCTTTTAGAAAGGAATTGAACCTGGGGGTAGTATAATATAATGGCAAACCTTGGACATTATAGTGAGTCTTTTCTCACATTTCCTCTGAAACCTAGTATTACTACCCTGTCGTTTAACTCCCCCTGGAAGGTAAGCATACTTTAGGGGTTTCTAAACAAGGAATCTCCTTCCCACTGGACCTATACTATACAAGTAATTCAATAAGTTTGTTTAAAAGAGACTGAGTATGAATTGTGTGGACTATCCTATTCTGTCTACAAGAAGCAAGCTACACCAGGAAATTCCCCTTTTTTTTTCTATAAGATCCATTTGCTGAACTCTCAAACTTGGAAACTTTCCAATTTTGAATAATGCATGAGGCAACCCCTAAAGCTGGCACTCTTCAGGAAATCTCCCTTCTCCAGTTAGAAGACTAGATTCTGGAAATATGCTGCCAGGGAATTCAAAATTCCCCACTCTCTACATAGGAGGTTAGTCTTCAGGAGCACTGTCCATGAATTACCCTCTCAGACTATATGCAAGCTCATGTCCCTTTCCGCCACTGTAAGCTACCATTGACTTTTCCTGGGGAGAGGAAACTGTGCATGGGCATAGTTCCATAGCACTCATCCACACTAACAAATGTCTTCTATATGAACTCCAATCTGTCTTTGGAAAGAGAAGACAGAAGTCCAACAGAGAAAAAAAATTTTGAGCTGGTCTCACTGTGGAGGGGGATGATGAATCCTCTGATAAGAACCTGTCCCCTTGAGTTCCTGTTATCCTGTCATCAGTAGTTCCTTGTGTATTTGGAACAGATGCCATGGGATATTACCTTATTTCATGAACCTTGGATTTGTCCAAAGAAACCCCCCCCACACTCTGCAATCTCATCAGGTGGATTGGGTGAACTCATAAAATTGTTTAGGGTACTCCCTGATCCAGTTGCCTCTGCTGATTTGAGATTCAGATGGGGAAGTGCTTTTTCTAACATAACTGAAGTCTAACTAACACTGAGCTAGTTTAGACAAAAGTGTAGATGGGCAGAACCCAGGAGGGAGGGAGCAAGCATAAATTCTAGAAAGAAAGAAACCTGTGAGGTATCTCTTCCTGATAGAGATGGCATTCTGATTTCATGGACGCCAGATCTGAATCCCGTACAGAGTTCAAATTAAAAATCTCTTAAGTCTTCTAAGGGGCAGGTAGGTGGCAGAGTGGATTGAATGCCAGCTCTGGAGTCAGGAAGACCTGTGTGACCCTGGGCAAGTCACTTAATCTAGACTGAAAAAAAAAGACTAAATTGTTTTCCTCATTTGTAATATGGAGACTCAACCTCAGAATAGCTCACATTTATTTGGCTTGTATAAGATTTACAGAAGACTTTATGTATAGTATCTTATTTGATCCTCACAATGGCCTGGTAAGGGAGAGAGGGCAAGTATTATTAGCCCCATTTTGCAGATGAGAAAACTGAGGTCTGGAAGGAGGAAACAACCTGTTCAGGGTCATACAACTGATAAGGGTCAGAGCTGTAACTCAAATCTAGGTCTTCTGACTTCATGTTCAAGACTTTCCTACTCTATCACATTGCTTCTTTAGGCTCTTTTTTTTGATCATGGCTTTCAGGTAGTCTAATCATTTTAAAAGTATCTCTCCTGAATCTGTTTTCCAGGTCAATTGTTTTTCCAATGAGATATTTCACATTGTCTTCTATTTTTTTATTCTTTTACTTTTCTTTTATAATTTCTTGATTTCTCATAAAGTCATTAGCTCCATTTGCTCCCTTCTAATTTTGAAGGAATTATTTTCTTCAGTGAGCTTTTGGATCTCCTTTTCCATTTGGTCAATCCTGCTTTTTAAGGTTCTTCTCCTCATTGGCTTTTTGGATTTTTTTTGCCATTTGACTTAGTCTATTTTTTAAGGTGTTATTTTCTTCAGCATTTTTGGAATCTCCTTTAGCAAGCTGTTGACTTGTTTTTCATGATTTTTTTTTGCAACACTCTCATTTCTCTTCTCAATTTTTCTTGTATTTCTCTTACTTTTTGAGCTCTTCCATTCGTTTCCTTTCAAATACACAACAAAAATGTCATGTAAAGTTTTTTCTTTCCTCTGCCCTCCACCCTAGAGATGACTACCATTAGACACAAATAGGTATATATAAAAATGTAAAATTATTCTATACATACATTATTTTGTACAAGTCTTTCCATATTTTTCTAAGATCATTGAACTTCATTACATCATTACAATGTCCAGTTTTTTGCCACCACATAGAGAGCTGCTATAAACATTTTAGAACATACAGGTTCTTTTCCTTTTTCCCTAATCCCTTGCTTGACTTTTTTTCTTTCTTCCTTCCTTCCTTCCTTCCTTTCTTTCTTTCTTTCTTTCTTTCTTTCTTTCTTTCTTTCTTTCTTTCTTTCTTTTTTCTTTCTTTCTTTCTTTCTTTCTTTCTTTCTTTCTTTCTTTCTTTCTCTCTCTCTCTCTCTCTCTCTCTTTCTCCTTCCTTCCTTCCTTCTTTCCTTCCTTCCTTCCTTTCTGGAGGGCAATTGGGGTTAAGTGACTTGCCCAAAGTCACACAGCTAATAAGCGTGTCAAGCATCTGAGGTTGGATTTGAACTCAGGTCCTCCTGACTCCAGGGCCAGTGCTCTATTCAATGCACCACCTAGCTGCCCCTCTTACTCGATTTTCAAAATCCTTTTTGAGCTCTTCCATGGCCTATGACCAATTATATTTTTCTTGGAGGCTTTGGATGTAGGAGCTTTTACTTCGTTGTCTTCTTCTGATTGTATGTTTTGATTTTCCTTGTCACCAAAGTAAGATTCTATAGTCTGATTTTTTCCCCTCTGTTGCTCATTTTCCCAGCTTGACTTGACTTTTTAGCTCTTTGTTAAGGTAGGTCTCTGCTTCCAGTGTGGAGGATATACTGTACCAAGCTTCAGGGGTTTTGTGCAGCTGTTTTCCTGAGATATCTCTAGGGACCTGTAAATTTTCAGTTCTTCCAATGTTGTATGATGAAAGGATAGGTGTTTTCTCCTCTCCTGGTCTATGCTCTGGTCTGTGAGTGACCACAAGCTCTCTTTTCTGCCTTGGAGGATTCCCTCCCACATTGTTTCTCTGGGAAACATAATTCCATAGCCAAGGACAACTAATGAGTTAAGTTAGGGAACTGACCAAGGCTCCCTGAGTTCTAGAATTGTCTTATATTTGAAAAACCACTTTTTGTATTATAATTTTATATATGTTTGTAAACTTATTTCTTCCTTTACAAGAAAGGGCTAGGGTCTGAAGGATAAAAGGGGAAGTGGACCACATAATGTCCATGCTCTGCAAGTACAGTAAAAATGACAACACAGTTTTGACCTTGTAACCCAACCACTCAAGAAGATTCAGGGGCTCCCTAGTGTCTCTGGGATAAAAAGAGAGGGTGTCCCAAAAGTTTTAGTGCAGTTCTAAGCTACCTGTCACCCTGAACCATATCCTGTTTGCATTTAATGCCCTTTATAAGCTAACTCTAAACTATCTTTCCAGAATTTCATATTACTTACCTCCACATTCTACTTCCTTGCCAGCCTGGGCCTACTTGCTATTCCCTGTACGTGACTTTCCATCTCTAGCCTCTGTTTGCACAGGCTGTTATATTTCTGTGGAATGTTCTTCCTCTTCACGTCCAAGGCTCAGCTCAAATGCCACCTCCCACATGGGACTGATCCTGTAACTGTGTTTCCAGTCCCTAGAAATCACATTGCATTTACTCCGTATACAGTTTGTATTTATTTATCCACGTACATGTTGTTTCCCCTGCCCAGTAAAACATAAACTCCTGGAGAGCAGGGACTACTCCCAAGGAGGTTTTTGTTTCTTTGTTTTATAATCCTAATGCTAAGCATAGTTTCTGGCATACAAGAGGTGCTTAATAAATGCTTGCTGACTTGAGCCAAAAGGAATTGAATTGAGCTGTGTTGAGCAACTAAGCATTGTTTCACTCAATGAATTAAATGGGACAGTCTCCCCCAGGGACGGCAGCATGGATGTGATCTAAGCTCCAAGATTCCATGATATGTGGAGAGCCGTACACACAGGAGATATTTAGTAAATGTTTTACTAAATTGAATTCTTTTTTCATCTTATTTTTAATTTTTGAAGTAAAATAAGCATTTCCATGATACAGTACAGTAAAAAAAGATGATTGCATATGACATTCTAAATCTATGATGTACAACTTGCTATTCCTTTCAAATACGCAACAAAAATGTCATGTAAATTTTTTCTTTCCTTCCCCTTCCGCCCTAGAGATGACTACCATTAGCTGCAAATAGGTATATATATATGCATGTATGTATATATGTAAAATTATATATATTATATATATATATATATATATATATATATATATATATATATATATAATTCTACTTACCAGTTCCTTCTCTAGAGCAGATAGTTTTTTTCTTCTTATGTCCTTTGGGTATTTATAATAATCAGAATAATTTATTTGCTAAAAGTCATTCTTAAAACAATATTGCTGTTACTGTATACATCGTTTTCTTGGTTCTGCTCATTTTGCTTTTCGTTATGTTGTGCAAGTCTTTCCATGTTTTTCTAAGATCATTGAACTCTTCACTTCTTATAGCACAGTAGTTTTCCATCACAATCATAAACCAGAATTTGTTCAGCCATTCTCTGATTGATGGAGTTTCCATTCATTTCTTTTCAAATACACAACAAAAATGTCATGTAAAGTTTTTTCTTTCCTCTGTCCTCCACCCTAGAGATGACTACCATTAGACACAAGTGGATATACATAAACATATATGTAAAATTATTCTATACATATGTTATTTCGTACAAGTCTTTCCATATTTTTCTAAGGAAAATTGCACTTCATCACATTCATTACATCATTACAATGTCCAGTTTTTTTGCCACCACATAGAGAGCTGCTATAAACATTCTAGAATATATGGGTTCTTTTCCTTTTTCCCTAATCATCTTTGGAAACAGACCAAGTAGTGGTATTGCTGGATTGATTTTCAAGGGTCTTTGGTGTGGAACCTAAGAGTCGAATTTTTAAGTCCTGCTACAGATGAAGAACTGATGAACTTATTCAAGGATTTCCCCTGGAAGCAGATGAAGTAGTTGGAGCTCACTTATCTCTTGTTGGGGCTGGTCTTACTACTATTATGACACTGCCTAAGGGAATGGATGTTTGGGACATGAGGAAGACCTCACCATTGGAAAATTTTTCTGCTATGATTGTCAATGCACCTGAAATTCACCCCCATTACTCAGTTCAGCAAATAGTCACTAAGCCCCACTATGGGAAAGGCCTTGTGTTAATTGCTGGGGATACAGATACACAGGACAACAAAATCAAGACAATCCCTGCCCTCAAGTAGATTACATTCTACCACTATTAATACAATCAACAAATACTTACTAAGCCCTATGAAGTGAAAGGTCCTGTGCTAGGTGCTGGGGATGCACAGAACAAAAAATAGTCAATAACAGTGCTTGCCCTGAAGGAGTTTACATTTTCCTGAAAGCTATACCCTCTAAATGGGTAAGTAAATACAAGAGAATTTGAAGAGCCAAGAACGCTAACACCTAGGAAGATCCAAAAGGGATTCCTGTAGGAGGAGGTCAGGTTGGGTGCAGCAGATAGAGTGCTGGGCCTGCAATCAGGAAGATTCCTCTTCCTGAGTTCAAATCCAGCCTCAGACACTTACTAGCTGTGTGACCTTGGGCAAGTAACTTAAACCTGTTTGTCTCAGTTTTCTCATCTGTCAAATCAGCTGGAGAAGGAAATGGCAAACACTCTAAGTATGTTTGCCAGTAAAACTTCAAATGGAGTCATGAAAACTCAAACAATATCCTTTAATAAAAAGGTGGAGGTGGTGTATTCAGCAATGCCCTCTCCTTCTTCTGCCTTTACTCCTCTGGGAGGGAGGCCGTTCCCAGATCGGACCAGTCAGAGAAAGTGAGGGGATTAGGCACTGTCCAGCGGGCATGGATAGAGGCAGCAGGTGGGCCATGAGATTTGAAAGGTGAGATGACAGAGAGGTGGGGCCAAGAGAGTCTACTCCTTCAGGCATCCTTCCCCTTGCCTGCTCCAGACAGTGGCTCAACGTGCCCAAAGTCCATTCTTAGCCTCTGTTTCCAGGAAAGAAGGCCGCAGGAACTGTGGAGATATTGTGAAAATACTGTTGGATTTGGAGTCAGAGGGACTGGGTTCCAATACCAGTTCTGGTCTTTTTTGTGAGCTTGAATAGGTCTTTCTGGGTATCAGTTTCTTCCTCCATAAAACAGGGACTGTAATCTGCTCTACCTTACAGAGTCGTTGGGAGACTTAAATGAGAAGGTAATATATAAAAATAGGTTGTGGAAAGTGTTAGATTTGGCAACTAGTACGACTTTGGATAAGTCCATGCCCTTCTCTGTGTCTATCTCCCCATCTGTAAAATTAAGAGGCTGTCTCTAAAGTTCCTTCCAGCTCTAAATCTTGTGACCTGTGGCTGTGACTGATTTCTGGTGCTTAGTTGCTGGACTTTACCCAAGTACAGCTACTGAATTACAAACACATTTTATTTTGTTTATTTGGTTTTTGGGGGATTTGGGGCAATTGAAAAAATTTGTCAGAATTCAGGATGTTCACAAATTCCCTTCTGGGTCCCAGGGAGAGAGGTTTTCCAAGCTCTGCCCACCCCTTCCTGCCTCCCCACCATGGTCAAGGCCTTGACTCTGCCCTGCCCTTGGTGTGGGCCTGTGGGGAGCTGTTGCCTGATTGTTTACTCAGGAAGGTTGATAGCCACAGGTCCAGAGCAAAGTGTAAATCAGGTCTGGGCCCCACGTATCAGGGTCCAGCTGGGAGGGGTGGCCAGATGTTGTTGTAAGGTCTTATTCTAGACAACTCAAGTCTGAGTGAGATAAATAAGAAGGGAATGGGGAAAGTTGGCAGTTTTATTCCAAAAGATGCATGGTAGTCCCTCCAGACCACTTTAGGCCTGGAATGGGTATATGGTATACGATATCAGTCTAAGTGTAATTCTTGCCAAAACTGTTTTTGAGTTTTTCCAGTAGTTCTTGTCAAACAGGAATTCATCCGTCCTTCCATTCACCCTCACCCCCCCTCCATTCAGGCTAAGAAAAGGGAATGTGTCAATTCAGGCAGTAAAGTGGAAATATTGACCAGGAAACTGGGGCTTTAGTCCTGACTTTGTCATTAAATCAATGTGGTCTTGGACATGTCACTGTCATTCTCTGGGTTTCCCCATTTGCAAAATAATGGGTTTGAATTAAGAATCCTTTTCAACTCCAATATTTTATGTTATAATGACCTACTCAGTTCTGTGATTCTTTAGTCTAAGGTCTAGCTCTAAGAGTCTATGGTCTGAGGTCCATGCCTGATAGTCTATGAGTCTATGAGGATTCTGGTCTATTAAGGTATTCTGAGGGGCTCATGACCCCTATTTCTATCCTTACTACCTGTTCTAGAACATTTCAGACATCTGCTTGCCATAGTGTCTGAAACTGATCAGAGCTTGCTTCTTTCTTTCATTCATTCAGCAAACACTGTGTTCCCATACCTGTATTCCACTTACTGGGGGTTAGGAAGAAGGGCAGAACCTGGCTTCATTCTTGGGGAGTTCACATTGGGTACAGGAGGCAGAGAAAGGATAAGATCTGCCCTAGGGAACTTACAATTTAGAACAGTGGTTCTCAACCTTCCTAATGCCTCCACCCTTTAATACTAGTATGTGGGTGTATCTGTATGTGGGCAGACCCACCTGGAGAAGGACAGAGGAGTGGTGTCTCGGTTCCTAAGACCATTGGAAATATGTGTCTTAGGCAACCCCGTTTGACCCCCAAAGGGGTTGCAACCCACAGGTTGAGAACCGCTGATTTAGGAGGAAGAATAGGACCTGCATATGATAACTTCAAACCAAGGCTGAATGTGAATAGGGCCATAATACAGTGATAACTTATGTTTTTGTGGTGCTCTAGAGTTTACAAAGCATTTCCTCACCGCTCATTTGTAAAATGGGTGGTACCAGTATTATCACGCCCATTTTATTGTTGTTGGTCCGCCTTCATTCTAAGATTTTACAGATAAGGATGCTGACATCCAGAGGTGAAGGGGCTGCCCCCAAAGCTGTAAGTGGTGTTTTCTTTCTTATAAGAACATTATAATCATTTAACTCTAAGGTTTTAGAAGAGGGTGATATTACTTCTGGTTGGAAGCATCAGGAAAGACTTCCTGGAGGAGGTGTCATTGGAGGTAGGGGTAGAAAACTGGTTGAAAACTCTAAAACTATGGAACCGTTGTTTATTGGGAGGATCCTGTAAATCAGTGGGTAACTAGGTCTCTATTGTAAGCAATTCAATTCATACTTCACCTTTCGAGAATGTACAGATTCAACAAACATGCATTCTGTGCCTACTATGTACAATAATAAGGCGTCTATTAAGGACCTCCTGTGTATCTAGTGCTGTGCTATGTGCCAGTGACATAAAGAAGAAAAGGCAAGTCTTTACTCTAAAAGTATTTTCATTCTATTGGGAAAACAACACGTGCACATTTAAGTAAATACAAAATAGCAGCTGGGGTTATGGGAAAAATCTCATGTAGGAGGTGCCACATGACCTGAACTTCAAAAGGAGCTAAGGATCGTAAGAAGTGAGGCGGGGCTGCATTCCAAGAATGAGATAATAATAATAATAATAAAAACTAATATTTACATAGCGCTCGGGCAGCTAGGTTGCCCAGAGGATAGAGTGCTGGGCCTGGGGTCAGGAAGACTCCTCTTCCTGAGTTCAAATCTGGCTTTAGTCACTTACTAGCTGTGTGACCCTGGGCAAGTCATTTCACCCTGTTTGCCTCAGTTTTCTCATCTGTAAAATAAGCTGGAGAAAGAAATAGTAAACTGTTTTAGTATCTTTGTCAAGAAAACCCCAAATGAAGTCATGAAGAGTTGGACTTGAATGAAATTACTGTAATACTGCTTATTATACGCCAGGAACTGTGGTAAGTGATTTACGCTTATCATCTCATTTGATCCTCTCAACTCTGGGAGGTAGAGGCTATTATTATATCTATTTTATGGATGAGGGAACTAAGGCAAACAGAGGCGAAGTGACTTGCCCAGGGTCACACAGCGTCTCATTCAAACTCAAGGCTTCCTGACTTCAGGCCCAGCACTCTATCCACTGCAATGCTATAATTTGGTCAAAGGAGACGGGAAATAGAACGTGCACCCGGGACGGTAAGCAAGACCTTTTGGCTGTTCGAGTCTCCTATGTATTCACCCTCTCTGCTAAGAACCTTGCTTTTGATTTCATTGAACGAAGAAGTCTTTCCTCAGGAGCTACTTCTCCAGGCATTTCCCCCCATCATCTGTTCCTTCACCTCTGTCACACACGCGGAGGTGGCCCCTTAAGCCTTTCCCGCCCATTCTTTTTTCTCCAGCAGATTTCCCCCTCTGTCATCCACACTCTCTATCTAATCTTCAATCTTTCTCTGTCTACTGACAGCTTTCCTAATGCCTACAAACATACCCATCTCTCTCCTATCTTCAAAAGTCTCTCATGTCATCCATCTTTCCCCATTAGTAATCATTTTCTCTCTTCCCTTCCCTGGCTAACCTCCTTGAGAAGGTTCTCTACAACTGATGCCTCCATTTCCTTTCCTCTCACTTTCTTCCTTTTTTTTTAATGTATTTTTTTTCTTGGGGGGGGGGAGAGGAAAGGTAATTGGGATTAAGTGACTTGCCCAAGGTCACACAACTAGTGTGTCCAGTGGCTGAGGCTGGATTTGAACTCAGGTCCTCTTGACTCCAGGGCAGGTGCTCTATTCACTGTGCCACCTAGCTGCCCCTTCCCCCCCCCCTTTTTTTTTTTTTTTTAAAGAAGTCATGATTATTTAAATAGTTGCCCAAACAAAAAGGCAAAAGGAAACAAGTTTATGGACCTCAGGTTAAGAAACCCAGCTTGAGACATTTTATTTTCATCACACCTTTCTCCTAGAGAGCAGGAGACCTGTATGAGGATGGGAGCCATGTAGTATCTAAACTTTCTGTTTCTTCTCCCATTTCTAGTGCAATGCTCAATAAATATGTATTTCCTTAAAATTATTTATTAGAATTCATTTTTAAAAACTGAGTTCCAAATTCTCTCTCTTCTTCTCTCCCCCCCTCCCTATTAAGAAGGCAAGAAATGTGGTATCAATTACACAGGTCTCATTGTCTAGTTAACTCTCTGCACTCTGGCTTCTAATCTCATCTTCCAACCAAAGTGTCTTTCTCCAAAGTTACCAATGATCTCTTACTTGACAAAGGTAAGTCTTCATCCTTCATGACTTCTCGGACACCTCTGACACTGTTTCACCCTTTTCTCCTGAATATTCTCCTCTCTCTAGGTTTTCGTGACAGGACTCTTTCCTGGGTCTCCTCCCACCTGACGGGCCCTTGTCAGATTTTTCACAGCTTGTAGTTAGTAGCACTCAGCTGGAAATTATCATGAACTGTTTTGTCTTTCTCCACTCTCCAGGGCAGGGTCTGCCTGGGATTACTTCTTTTTTTGTCCCCCCTATATATCTGAATGTAGTAGTAGTGCCAAGGGGCTTAGGTCACATTCTTCACCCCTCTTCTCTCTGGTGAAAGGGTAGAATACAGAAAGAATTGGTCCAGGACCCTCTGCCTTGTTCCTGAGTCTCCTCTCCTCTCTGCCTAAACCTTAGGTTCAGCCATAGGCTCCAACTTAGTCTCATAGCTCAGCAGATCACCAGTTTCAGAGGCCCAGACAATGGTCTTGGCTCTATTAGGCAGCCAAATAAGTTCCCTCCTAGTCTTTTTTTTTTTTTCTGGAGGGTCTTGCTTATGATAGAGGTTCTTATTCTGGTTAGGCTGAGCCATCCTCTCTTATTTGGCAGAGCCAGGAGACCAAGATTGAGCTGGGACTTTCTCAGAATGGTTTATAGAGACCTGTATGTTTGTCAGTTTTATCTTTACCCTCACCTATTTGGAAGTGCCATGAATCAGAAGTAGGGAACTCTGCTTTTCCCAGCTTTTTGCCAAAACATTCTTGTCTTGGTGTGGGTGGGGGAACTGCATAATTATTTTCCCTCTGCTGGGGGAAAAAATGGTTTGCAAATTCTAGCTTTGTTGGTTATTACCTATGGGAGCCTGAGCAAGTCACTTAACCACTGGGCCTCAGTTTCTTCATCTGTAAAATGGGGCTAGTAATAACAACTATCTCCTGGGACTGTTGTGAAGATCAAATGAAATAATTATAAAGTGTTTGGCTGGTGCCTGACACATAGTAAGTGCTATATAAGTATTAGCTAATTTATTATTTGTAAAAAGAAGGGGCTATCCTAGAGGACTAGTAAGTTTCTTTTCAGTTCTAAATCTAAGTCTAAAACAAACAGAGCTAGAAGTTGATGAAGATGGAAAAGCAGAATAGAAGATAGTAGAGTAGGCTGTTACTCCCTGTGTAATCTTTCGGACTCAGTTTCCTCATTTGTAAAATGCAGGGGTTGAGCTGGATAATGGCCAAGGTGACAGACTGTTCCTAAGACCCCATAAGAGGAGGAAGACGAGGGAGGAAGAGTAAAGAGAAGAGGAAAGAGAAGAGGAAGGAAGAAGAGGATGAAAAAGAGAAGGGAGACGAGGAGGAGGAGAAAGGGAAGGGGGAGGAGGGAAAAGAGGAAGAAGGAGGCGGGGAGGAGCCAGGCGGATGTTGGCTGCATAGTTGGGGGAGGGCGGGGAAATGGGAGGGCGGGCGATCTAGCCGGAGTGGTGTGTGTCTGTGTGTTTGTGAGTGTGTGTGTGTGTGAGTGTGTGTGTGCGTGTGTGTGTGCGTGTGTGTGTGCGTGTGTGTGTAGGGCAGTGTGAGTCCGAGGAGGAGCCGGACGCGCTGGAGGGATCCGGAGGCCCCGCGCCCGGAGTTGCGCCCCCCCCTCGCCCGCCGGGGCCGCGGTAGCCCCAGCCCAGAGCGCAGCAGGCGGCCGGGGGGTGGCTCTCCGGGCCGGCCCTCCCTCCTGCCCTCCCCGGCCGGACCCTGCGCCCCCACTGCGGCCCAGCCCCCGCCCGGCCCCGGATCCGGCGGGAGGAGGAGGAGGAGGAGGAGGAGGAGGAGGAGGAGGGGGAGGAGGGCAGGCTAGCCGGACTCTGCAGCTGTAACAGCGGCTGCCACAGCTGGATCCCCGGCCCGGCCAATCCCGGCTGCGACGGCGGCGGCAGCGTCCGGGATCCGGGAGGGAGGGAGGAGGGAGGGGAGGCGCCGCGCCCCCCGCCCCCAGCCCCCCGCCCCGGAGCGGACTGGCATGCAGAGCGGGAGGCGGCCCCGGCCCGGCTAGGCCCGCGCCCCGCCAGCGGCAGAGACCCCCCCCCCCTCCACCCGGGGCCTGGCCAGGCCCGGCTCTCCGCAGGTAAGCCCGCATCCCGGCCGAGCCCGCGGCCTCCGGGGTCGGGAAGCCTTTCTTCCTGCGCCCCAGGGCCGGGCGAGGGGGGGCGCACGGCGCGGGGGGCGGGGGTCCGGCCTGGTGCGCCCGGGCGCAAGACCTGCGGCACAGCGCGGCGAGGGCGCGGGCGCTTTGTTCCACGGGGTTGCGCCCCGGGACGTGGCTTTTTGTGTTTCCTTTTGTGAAAAAAAAAAAAAAAAAGGAAGCGGGGCCGGGCTGGCTGCCCTCCCGCCTCTGCCCGCCTCTCCTCCCCGACCTTCTCTCCTCTCCCCACCGCCGCTGTATCCTGCGATTAGCGAACAGGAAGCTGTTGGCCGCCCCTAGCCAGCCGGGCCCCGGAGCCCAGACCTGTGAGCGCAAGGCTCCTGCCGCCCTCGGCCCGGCTGGCGGGGGGCGTGGCGGGGCGAGCCGGGGCTGGGGGCCGGGAGCGAGCCGGGGCCGGCCGGCGTGCCACCCACAGGAGGAAGGGACCCGGGCGCACACACATTGAGGTGCCCACCTGGAGAAGCTTGGGGCTCCCAGGGAGCTGGGCCAGACTGGATCAGGAAGGACCCCAGGGTAGCCTCTGCCCGGACTTCGAGGAGATTTGCTCCACGACATCCCCAGGCCGGGCCGGTCAGTGGCTCTTGTTTCTTTACCGAATGATTCCAGGCATCGGATATTGTTCGACAGTCCTGGGTGCTGGTCGCGTCTCTGGTATCCGTGTGACCTTGGGAAAATCGATTTACTTGTCTAAGTCTGTAAATTTCAATTCTGCAAATGTTAAGTGCCTGTTGTGGGCAGGACCCTGAGGTTGGCATTCTGAATACAAAGATAGAAGCCTGGCATGCCCTTCTCTCAGGAAGCTTACAGTCTAACAGAGGGAAAGACTTGTCTACGAATAATTGATCCGAGAGAGAATGTAACAAGGCTTTTCAGTCTAAAAGGTAGAAATTGGAAGGAGAGATGACTTTTAGCTGAGGGGTGGAGGACAGCTTCATGGAGGGGACAGTAAACAGCTGGAAGTGTTAACTGCAGAGGTGAGATTCCAGGTTGGGTGGATTGGGGCTGAACTGTGGAGGCCCTTAACTGGCAGGCTCTTTATTTACTAGGCAGTGGGGAGAGGAGGATTCATTGCCTTGCCTCCTGTTGTGAGGATTTAATGAGAGAATGGAAGGGAAAGTGCTTTGGAAGCTATAAAGCATCTTACACCTGTGAGGGATGATTATTTTTGTTGTTAATGCATTCACTGGCGATATGACCTTGACTGAGTACCTCTCTCCACCTCCCTTTCCTCATCTATCAGCTGGGGGTAAATGGAATCCGTTATTATTATTATTATTTGGGCTGGGGGAGATAGTCAGGAAACAGTCCTTGTCGAGGAATTAAGAAACTTTAGTTTTCAGTCTAGTTGTCACCTTGTGCAAAGTCACATCACTCTGTGCCAGTTTGGCTCTAAAAGGTGGATCATCCTTTACGTTGTGAGAGCCATTGGTTGAAGTGTTTTGGATGAAGGACTGACAAGATCTGGGTTCAAGTCCTGAGTCTTAACACATGCTTATTGTGTGATCACAAAGCTTAACTTCTTACTGCCTCAGGCAACTGTCTTAAACTATAAGTTACCAACGAGTTGCCAGGTTGCACACTGATGAGAGGGTTGGTAGTGTGTGGGTGTGTGTATTTGGGAAAGACATGAATAACTTGGTGGTTCTTAAGGCACCTATCCGTTCTGAACTCTCTGTTCTCAGACTGTAAGCTCCATGAGGGACTCATTTAAGTTCACATCTCAGCACAAACCACAGGGTTCTTTCCACATAACAAGTTTTTAATTCTACTTGTTTGATTTTGAATTTATAAAGCTTTTTATATTTATGAAGTCTTTTGAGGGGAACTTTGGGGTCTGCACGGCCCCAGGGAAGAGTTTGGGGATTCTCAGGTTCTGCTTGTCTCTAGCTACCATCAGACTTGTCCTTGAAACCTGGGAAATTTCAGCCTTCACCCTTTGGGTCATCTTTAATATGTTAGAGGTCACAAAGCACTTTCTTCCCAACAGTGTTATAAGCAAATAGCCTAATTTTACCGAAAACTGAGGCCTAGAGAGGGCTTGTCCATGGCAATACCGCTAGTAAGTGTGAGTTTGTGTGTCTGGTCCTGTGCTCAGCTCTGACCAGGGGAGAGATCAGAGGAAGAGATGTGATCTGTGCCTCTGGGCATTCTGTCTGGAGACGGCCATTGTAAACAATATATGATGCAAGATCATATGTAAAATGTGGCTTCAGAACAGCTAGTGCTCTTGGTCAGGAAGGGAGAGGTCAGGATAAGTTGTAGTAGTCTAGAAGGGCTTCCTGGAGGAGGTAGGACTTCATAGCAATAATTGCTAGCATTTGCATACAAGGCTTTAAAATTTGCAAGGTGCCTTACTGATGTATAGATACTGGGCCTCTTGAGAGTTAGGCCAGTGAGTGGGAGAGTGTGTTTTTTTTCTAGTCCCTTAGGGTCTAGTCCCCAAAAGCTCTCCTACCCATTACTTCATTCAGTCTTTACCAATAAGAGGGGTTTGGGGCAGGCTTTGTTACCACCTCCTTTCTACAGGGGATGAAATAAGTCCAGAGTGCTTGTGACTTGCCCAGGGTCATATGGTGAGCCACATTCTGCCCGAAAGAGCCCTTCAGCTGTTTGGAGAGAATGTTCCTTGATTCTGGGGTGGCCCAGGGTACAGGCTAATTTTAAGAGAATAACTTCTTGGTGTTTTTAGCTTTTGTGTCCCACTCCCAACCTCTGACACCCATGGAATTATCAATGTTGGGTGGGACTTGAATGTCTCTGGGGGACTCTTTTCTCCTCTCCTCTTAAATAAAATGACAGGCCTTTTGTAATTTTTTTTCTTCAGGCCTCCCAGCCTCAACCTGCAGGAGACTGCAGCTTTTGAACCCGGATCACACTGTCTTTCTGGATTCAATCTTTCTTAGTTTTTTCCTCATCTTTCTGCCCTCCTAATGTGGGATACGTATCCTCTGAGGTGCCGTCCATAAACTCTTTTCTTCTCCTTAGTCTTCCTTGGCAGGCTCCTCTAATTTGGTTCAATAAACAGCCCACTGTTCCTCAAATACAACACTCCATCTCTTTTCTGTGTCTTAGCACTGGCTGCCCCTGCCCCCAAAATGCCTGGAATGCTCTCCCTCCTCACTTCTGCCACATAGAATCCCCCCCACCTTCCTTCAACGCTCAGCTCAAACACTGCCTGCAGGAGGCCTTTCTCAGTCCCCCCCAGTTGCTAGACCTTTCCCACCAAAGTTAGGCATCTTGTTAGGTACCTGTTTCTTTATTTACAAGTTGCCTGCTTATTAGAATGTGAGTTCCTTTGGGGGCAGGGACTATTTTTACCTCTCTTTGTATCTACAGTGTTTAGCATAGGGTCTCCATATAGTAAGGGCTTAATAATTGCTTGTTGAATGACTTGACATTTTTTTCACTATTCAGAGTTTTTCTTTTATATGTTTTGTTTTCTTTTATCACCTTTATTTCAAAATATATCCCTCTCCCTTATCCCTTGGGAGCCAGCCCTTTGTAACAATATCAACCAACATATCCATGGAGTCTGATAGATATATCAAACGTACCACACCTGTAGTCTGCTTCTATTGCAAAGATCAATGAACACTTATTAAATTCCTACTCCGTGTAGCGTACAAAGGGAGATACAAAATTTGGAGAAGACAGTTTTTATTCTCACGGAGGGGACAATGTGAGGGTGATAAGGCACAAATGGAGGTTATTATATTTTATATATATATAATTACATACATGGTAATATGTAAGAGGGATGAAAGATGAAGAAAGTTTCCTGGCATTTGAAGGCCAGGATGTACAAAGTCACCTTCTACCACCCTGTATGCTACATCTTTGCCTCGGATACCCTACTGCCACTTCAAACTCAGCATCTTCCCTTCCTTACCTGTCCCTCCTCTCAACTTCCTTATCCTTGGGTGACAGATGCTACCATCCTCCCAGTCACCCAGACTTGAAACCTCAATCATCCTTTGATTCTTCCCCTTATATCACCTCCACATCCAGTTGCTCAACAAGTCCTATATCTCCCTCTACAGTCTCTTGATCTATTCCCTTCTCTCAACAAAGCTCACTTAGACTTATTATCATAACCTCCTCACTGGTTTTCCTCGCCTTGTCTATCCTTTCTCCAGACCATTGTGCACAAGACATCTTCCTAAAGAATAACTGATCCGTCATTCAGTGGCTTCCTGTTGTCGGCAGGAGAAAATGACCATCTCCTCTGTTTGGCAATAGGGCCCTTGATTCTTGAGCTGGCCTCCCTCAATATGTCATCTACAATAGAGGTGTCTGTGACTTGGCTCTGTGCATTAAATAGAATATCTTAGCTACAGTCTTTCTTCCCTTTTTCCCCCTAAGTCCTATCTGCCTTTCAGAATCTAACTCAGGTGCTATTTCTTTTAATCTTCCTTGATTTCTAGTCTACAGGATTTTTTTCCCATTTTCCAGAACTTAAGCTTTAAAGCAGTGGTTCTCAAACTTCCTAATGCCACGACCCTTTAATACAGTTCCTCATGTTGTGGTGACCCCCAACCATAAAATTATTTTCGTTGCTACTTCATAACTGTAATTTTGCTACTGTTATGAATCGTAATATAAATATCTGATATGCAGGATGTATTTAAATTGAACATAACCCACCGGTTGAGAACCGCTGCTCTAAAGTGTAGAGTATTAGAGTATTTTAGAGTAGTTGAGTAATTTATATTGTTACCTTTGAAATAATTGTTTCAAAACGTTAAGAGTTGGAAAAGGACATCTATTCCAATGCTCACGTTTTGAGAGGGGGAAACATACTTAGGGAAAGGGAAGAGACTTGACCAAAGTCACAGAGCAAGTCAGAAGTTGAAATCAAGTTTCCTGACTCTCAGTTCAGGCTTCCTTTTTTTGGCCAATGCTGTCATTTATTATTGGGCCATCTCCAGTCCTCCTGATGAATATCTGGCCACTGGACCCAGATGGCTCTGGAGGAGAAAGTGAGGCTGGTGACCTTGCACAGCCCTCCCTCACTCATATGAAAGTCAACTTCAAGTCCTGTCATCATGACCCTGATGTCATGGTCCTCTTTGAGAATGAAGGACAAACATAACAACAACAACACATTATTTTTTTAAATTGACAAACATATATTTTCTCTCTGTCCCACTTCTCCCACCCCCATTGTCCTAAAATAAAACGTGCTTAATCAAACACAGCCAATTCCCTCTATTGACCATGTCTAAAAGGCTAGATGAAGCTCTGCCTTTCCTCTCTCCCATCTCCCCTTTCTCATGCTCCACAATTATGACAAAACAAGAAAAACAAAATCCCTGTTACTAACAAGTATACTCAAGCAAAACAAGTGCCTGAATTGGCCGTGTCTGAAAAATATTTATCTAATTCTTATATTGAGTCTGTCGCCTCTCTTTTCAGGAGGTGAGTGGGGAACATGCTTCATCATGGGGCCTCTGGAATGGTGATTTATTCAATGCAGAGGTCTAAGGTCTTTCCAAATTGTTTTCCTTTATACTATTGTTACTGTACTCGTAGTTCTATTTCTGTGCAGTTCACGCCAAATGAGTTGATAGAAGTCTTGGTTTTTTCTAAAACTGTCCATTTTGTCATTTTTAATGGTGAAATAATGTTCTACTACATTTATGTACCGTAATTTATTTAGCCATTCCCCAAATAGGTGTCTTCCCCTTAGTTTCCCATTTTTGACTCCTATGAAAAGAGCTGCTATAAAGATTTCTGTCCGTGAATTCTCTTCCTCATTTCTTTGATCTCGTGGATATAGGCCTTTGGGTCAAAAATATAGATAGTTTAGTGACTTTGGCGGGGGTGTCTTTGCTGCTTTTCAACTTTTAACTATAAATACTTAAGTGATCCATGTTCTCGTTGGTATGGAATTCCCTCCAAGTCACAGATAAAAACCCATCTATGACGTATGGATTCTTGTCTATGTCTTCCCATCAGTCAGCCATCTATCTATCTAATCTGCTGTAGGCCACCCTCTGGGGCAAAATTTCTTAATCATTTTTATGGCATGGATCCCTTTGGCTGGTCGTGGAAGCCTAGTTTTATGGACACCTTAGAATAATATTTTTAAATGCATAAAACAAAATACACAGGATTGTAAAAGACACCAAGTATATTGAAATGTAGTTGTCAAAATACTTAACCCTCCCCCCCCCCCAAAAAAAAACCTTAAATACTTAAAAAACACTAAAAAAAACACCCATGTTCTAGATATTTTAACTTTTGGTAAGTATTGGTATCGCCTTTAGGCTGTCCTTTTATAGATCTGGCTGCCCAATAGGCTGACCAGGCCTTTTTGGATTAAACATATCCTGGATGATGTATTTTATATTACTGGTTTCAGTTCGAGTCATTGTTGATAATAAATGGCAGCCCACTCATGCCCCTACTCATTTATCTCTTCCATGGCCTTTACTTAGGGTCATCAGTAATTTTGAGCCTTTGAAATTATGGTGTTCTATGATTCACTTCTACATAGTATCCGCAAAAGAACATTAGTGTTAAAGAAAAGATGGGCTTTTTTTTGGACAGGGAGCAAGCTTGGAATTATTAAAAGTGCCGTGTAATTTCTCAAATGCAGTCCAGCCTTCTGTCATCTCCCTATTTGATTTTGGGCCCAGTTCATGGTCTCTCCACCTTCTGTATCTGCCTAAGATATGTGTTGTGTTGGACTGACTCAGTGGGCTGCTAATCAGGTTGCAAAAATAGACATTCTTCCCCATTTGGTTTTTTTTGGGTGGATTGTTAGGTCTGTCTCTTTCGAGCAGTCTTGAATCTTGTTTGAGGAGGCCCAGTTACTATCCAAGCTTTTCATGCAGGCTGCACAATGTTATATATAAACCCAACTCTTGAATTTTTTTACAGGTGAAGAAACTGAGACTCCCCCAGAGGTAAAAGTGACTTGCCCCAGGTCACACAGGTAGTAAATTGGAGAAGGCAAGATTTGAATTTAGGTCCCCTGATTCCCAAAGGAATCTATCTGGTTCTTTTGGAGAACCTCACCTCTTTCATTTGGACTTTTTATAAGGCATGTGACTGTAGTGAGCCCTTTTGACTACACAGGTCTCTTTTTTTGGTGCTGAGCTTATATTTTCAGTCAGAGCATCTCTGAGTTCCCTTATGGGGTATCCTCTATTACGGAAATTTGTTGTCATCTTAATATACCTAGAAGATACTGAGTTTTCTCTGTTGTGTTAAATGTGTGTGGTTTTTTTTAAAGAAATAATAAAAAACATTGCAATCTATTATCTCCAAATCAGTCATGTAAGTGAACATCTCTATGGTTCTTTGTTATAGAAAACTGTTTGCAAAAGCTTGTCTGTTGCATCTTCATGTTTTCATTGAGTTTCCCCTCTATTGAATATAGTTCGTTCTTGTAAAGATTTTATTGAGATGAGGGTCTTCGTATGGGTTAGGCAATGGTGTTTCCTTGGTTGTTGTTGTTTAAGTCGAAATAAAAAGGCGGAGCAGCACAGTGTAAACGGATAGAGAACTAGGCCTAAGGGTCAAGATTACCTAATACCATCTTTTATAAAGGTTGGAGAGAGTTTCCTGGGGGCAGGCAATGAGAGTTTAAGTGACTTGCCGGGGGTCACATTTTAGCCAGTCACTTAACCTCTGAGTGCCTCAACTACTCTGATCCTGAAAGTTGCTGAACATCTATCGCAGTTCTGCTTTGGTAGAGGAAATTTCCTTACCTGGAGGTCCCCCAGAGTCCAGAAATCACAGATCTTGACCCAAGAAGTCTGATTTTTTTTTCCAGTTGTTTGTTGAACAACTGCAGATTTGTGTTCATAGAGGATGTTTCCTCTTTTGGAGGGCCCCTTTGAATCTTGATATCAAAGATCTGGACCCAAAAAGGTCTTGTGATATTTTTTTCTCAGTTATTTGTTTTCTTAATTTCTTTCAGATTTCTTGAAAATATATCCTTTGATGTTTCTCAGGGTTGTGTTACTTATAAGCACAACTTTCTTCCGTGTACTTGGTTTGGTCCAACCACACTGGAGACACTAAATCTGGTGATTCTGTTGCCAAGGATGATGAAACTAGATTGCCATTAGAGACTCTGGTGAATCTGTTTCATTTTTTCATCCATTTGTTGTCCTCTTTCAGGTTTCCTCTGTAAAGTACTCTTGAGATTATCTCACATAGTTGGGTTTTATGCAAATCTTTTGGCTTATTGCCTTCTGTTGTTTGATGAGATACTTCTTATGTCATCCCACCATCTTCCTTTGTGACATTTTGCTAATAAATTTGTATTGTAAATAAGAATGGTCCGTAAATGCATCAGTGTCTGTTTGCTTGGGAGATCTAGTGTTTCTTTGCTGAGGCAGTTTTGCAGGTCTTTTGGGCCTTCTTATCTGGGTGATTGCTTACATTAATTAAACTCCTGTGGGAAGTTAACTACTATACAGCTTTTCCTTTATCCATTTCCTATTTTTCTGTGTAAGTAGCTTTTTTTGAATAGGTCTGGTTGAGGCTATTGTAACTACTCAGTTTTATTTTGAATCTAGAGCCTTTGTTTCAATTTGGTCTCAACCTTTGACCTTTCTTATAGCCAGCTACTAATCAGATTGCCCAAGATGATTCAGAAAGGACTCCTACTTTGATAACCATTTATATCCTGCTGTTAAGTTCTAACCAATTTCATTTTGTGTGCCTGTGTGATGATTGCTGTCTGCAGGGGCCACCACATTCCAACTCTCTACTTTAAAGAAAGTGTTCAGGATACAGAGTTGCAAGGCGTGTGTGTGTGTGTGTGTGTGTGTGTGTATAATTTTATTAATATTTCCTCATCAAATGTAAACTATTTTAACATTTGGTTTTTTTTAAATTTTGAGTTCCAAATTTTCTTCCCTCCTGCTCATCTCCCACCCCTTGAGAAGGCAAACAATTCGATATCCATTATACACGTGAAGTCATGCAAAACATTTCCATATAAGCAATGTTGTAAAAGAAAACACATATACAGACCAGAAAAATAATGAAAGTAAAAAAAAAAAGTGTGCTTCAGTCTACATTCAGAGTTCTCTCTATGGAGGTGGATAACATCTTTCTTCACGGGTTCTTTGGAATGTCAGTTGTGAGGCTTTTTCAATAGGTCTTTTCCCGTTCTAACCCCGCCCCCCAACCTATCTTCACTACCAAACATCAGTGTAAATGTTGATTTGGTTCTGAGGATCTTGTCACATTTTGAGTGTGTGTGTGTGTATCTTTATCTGTGTTTGTAGCATTTCCCCCAATTTAGCCTCCTGTAATAGAAGTTGGCATGGAAACCAAAATTATTTGCTTCAGGGTGGTCTTTTTTGCTTATTTTTTTTTTTAACCAAGACAAGATAACTGCACATCCCAGAAAATGATGCTTCTTATTGCTTTTTTCTTTTTTTAATCTTCTTTTCTTTTAGAGAAATACTGAAACTTAAATACATAATAAGAAAAGAAAAAGAAACATTTTAAACTTAAATATAAAATATTTCTGATTGCTTTTTAGGAGAAAGAGTAAAACCAATGCCTGTCAATACCTTTACTTGCTTCCCCAATAATAACCTATAAACCATCCTTCCATTTAATTGAAACTTCCTCTTGTCTCCATTTCATTTGTGAGAATGTCAATATTAATATGATTCACTTCCTTTACCAGTGTGTCAGAGTGTTGGTCATGAGACAATAGCATCTCACGTTTAGAGTACCGATAGTTAAGTTAATGTTGATAGTCTAAAAACTGTTTGATTCTTAATACCTTTAGCCCTCTTTCCCTCTGTTTTGTGACTGTTACTTCAGAAGCAGAAGGGATCCCAGACAGGGTTTGAGGCTGCCATGGTTGAAAAATCCAAAATCCAGTTTCTGCATCTGTAAAATGGCCATCAGTAACAGTATCTACTTCCCAGAGCTGTTGTGAGGATCAAATGACCATATACTTGTAAATCGTTTAACACAGTTCTTTTCTTCCTTCCCTCCTTCCTTCCTTCCTTCCCTCCTTCCCTCCCTTCCTCCCTCCTTCCCTCCCTCCTTCTCACCTTCCTTCCCTCCCTCCTCACCTTCCTTCCTTCCTTCCTTTCTTCCTTCTTTCCTTCCTCGCTCTCTCCCTCCCTCTCTTCCTTCCTCCCTCCCTTCCTTCCTTCCTTCCCTCCTTCCTTCCTTCCTTCTTTCCTTCCATCCTTCCTTCTTTCCTTCCTTCCTTCCTTCCTTCCTTCCTTCCTTCCCTCCCTCCCTCTTTCCTTCTTTCCTTCCCTTCCTCCCTCCTTCCTTTCCTTTCCTCTTTCCTTCCCTCCTTCCTTTCTTTTCTTCTCTTCCTTCCTCCCTCCCTCTTACCTAAGACTCACCGAGGAAAGCAAAAGAGGGAAAGAACCAGCTTATACAGCATTTTCCAATAGTCTTAGGGCAGTTTTCAGCTTTAAAAACCCCCACTTTAAAACTGCCCTAAGACTTTTGGGACACTGTATAATGCTGATCCTGAGTGTTATTGGAAAGATAATAAATTTAGGTCTGGAAAGAACCTGAGAAACCATCTAGTGCCACTCCCTGAATTTTACATATGAGGAAACTGTGACCAGGGGAGTTGAAATGACTTTCCTTAATAGGTAGTATATGTTTGAACCTAGGTGCTTGAACACAATAGGATTTTAACCCAGGTCCTCTGACTCTGGGGTCAGTGTTCTTTCTCCTGTGCCTTGCTTCCTCCTTGGGCTGGAAGCTTTCCCGTATTTGCAGCTCAAGTCTTGAATGAGCCATAAGATTTATCTTTTTTTTTTTTTTAAGTTTATTGTTATTTTTCTTTTTGTATCACTTTCATTTCCAAATCTATCATCCACTTCTCTACCAAAAGATCCAAGCCCTGTAACAAAGAAGATAAAAAGGAAGAAAAAAACTTTTTAGTAAAACTAACCCATCATTTAATCTAATAGTGTAGTATAGGCAGTATTCAGTACCCATAGTCCCCCACCTCTGTGACGAAGAGAGGAAGGCATATATATTTTTTTCCCTTTGGGACCAAGGTTGGTCATTATCCTTGTACAACATTCAGTTTTTTTGTTCTTTTTATTTACATTTTTCCATTGTATATATTGTTTTCCTGGTTCTGCCTCATATCGTTGCAACAGTTCATCCAAGTCTCTGGTTGCCCTAAGTCTTACGGTTCTTGCTGTATCATTTCATTACATTTACGAACCACTGTGTAGCTTTCACCCAATTAAAGAGCATCTACTTCATTTTCATTTCTTTCCTGCTATGTGAGTGCTGCTATAAATATTTTGGTGTAAATAGAACTTTTCTTTCTATGTTTGATCTTCTTGGAATACACACCTAGCAATAAGATCTGTAGGTCAAAAGGTAGAAGCATTTTAATTACTTCCTTAGCATAAATCCAATTCCTAGGATTTCAACAAGCAGAAGGAAAGAAGGAAAGGCTTTCCTGGGCTGGGAGAGAGTTTGAGGAAAGGTATATGAAGAGACGTGATGCCAAGATTAACCTGCCCATTATGGATGATGAAGGGGAGAGAACATTCAACAAACATTTTTTTCTATGAGTAATATTTTATTTTTCCCCCGACTAGATGTAAAAACAGTTCTTAACATTTGTTTTTTAAAATTTTGAGTTTCAAATTTTCCTCTTCCCTTCCCTCCCCCATTCCTGAGACTGTAACCAATTTGATATAGGTTATACATATGGAGTCTTGCAAAACATATTTCCATATTAGTCATCAACAAACACTTTAAAATACCTACTATGTACCCAGCCCTGTGCTAGACTAGAACATATTCAAAATCTAGATAAGGCAGGGACTCTGCCCAAATAGTGTTTACAGACCAGGTTGAGACCAGATTTTTTTAAAAACAAGTTTTTATTAAGTACCTACTGTTGAGTCAAGGATCATGTGAAGGGCTCCACAAATAGGTCATTTGATCCTCACAAAAACCCTGGGAAGTAGGTGTTATTATTATCTCCATTTTTCAGATGCAGTAACTGAGGCAGACAGGTAAAGTGACTTGCTCAGGGTCACCCAGCTAATAAGTGTCTGA
The DNA here is from genome assembly GCA_028646515.1 of Pseudochirops corinnae. Classification (NCBI taxonomy): domain Eukaryota; kingdom Metazoa; phylum Chordata; class Mammalia; order Diprotodontia; family Pseudocheiridae; genus Pseudochirops; species Pseudochirops corinnae. Next base: position 312,370,861 of record CM053585.1, on the reverse strand, counting down.
GGCTGGATTAGAACTCCTGTCTTTTTGACTCCAGACCCAGGGCTCTATATGCTATATAACGGAGCCCCCTCTGGATTGTGCTTGTGCTTTGCGCATAGTGTGTTGTGGAAGCCATTGACTTAAATTTTGGCCAAGGAGTGTGAAAGGATTTTTGGTAGGGGGTATTCCTGGTGATCCTGAAGTAGAAGTCAGATGTGTGTGGCACCTTGTTTGATAAACAGATGCACTCAACCCTGGGTCTGTTCCTAAATGTTCATGTGGGAAGGAGTGACTCCTATGACCTAGAAACATCCCAACTTACTCTTTCTTTCTTGACTTCTTCCAGAATTGCTGGGACTGGTGCCCAGGCTTGGGAGTCCAGAGCCCCTCCAGTCCTTCCAGAAGGATCAAGGTGACCACTCAGGGCCCACCCAGCCTCTCTTCACCTGCTGGCGGCCATGAACGACGTTGTGATTGTTAAAGAGGGCTGGCTGCATAAGCGAGGTCAGTGTCACTCGGGGTGTCCCAGCCCAAGGGATCCTGGGAACTCTGCAGTTTGGGATGCTTGGCCTAATTGCTGTATAGGTCAACGTTGTGATATAATGATTTAAATTCAAAATATGTGGATTCAAACCCTGGCTTTGCTACTGGCTTACCTGTATGACTTTGGGCAAACTTTTTAATCTCCCTGGGGCTTGATTTTTTCATCTGTAAAATGAAGGAATTGAACTGGATGATCTCCAAATTTCCATTTCTGTATCTGTGGCCTTATGATCCTGGTAGAGTGTTCTGGGTGTTTGAAAAAGGAGCCAGAAGCACTGGTGGGGGTGGGTAAGTTCTTAGATATGTTTAGGCAAGAGAATAGAGATCCCAAAGTACTGATAGTAAATTAGAGAACCATCTTCCCCTGGTACTCCCGGAGTGTCTTGTTTGTCTTTAAAAAAAAAATTATTACTATTTAAAATTTTTACTTTGCCAAATTTGTCCTTTCACTCTGAGTGTGTGTATGTTTGTATGTGTCCCTCCCTTCCTTTGCCCTTTCCCAAAGAGCCATCTCTTATGATAATTTTTTTTAAAAGGAAGAAAAAGAGGAATAAGAGGCCCCCCCTTCTTTGCAGAGGAGTTGAGGGAGGAGTCTTCTCGTAGCTCTTTGGGGCCAACCTTCTTTTTAATTGTTGTTGTCCCTTCTGTTGACATTGTCATAGTTATTGTGTATCCAGTTTTCTTGACTCTGGTTCTCTCTGCATCAGTTCATGTAAGTCTTTTCCCTGCTTCTCACAGAAGCTTTTTTGAGCATAGTTTCATGAGGTCTTAGAACTGGTCTGGTGCTGGATTTGGGGAGAGAATGTGGAGAATTCAGGGGATTCTGGATACATGGGACTAAGTGAGGAAGGAAGCCATGTCTGGAGGCATAGTCTGAAAGGGAGACAAGACTCTGGGAATACATTACAACAACTTTTGCTGACATGTACACGGAGCCCAAGCTTTCCCAGGGAGGCCTCACATACATTAATCTCATTTGAATTCCACAAACAGCCTTGTGAGAGAAGTGCTTCAAGTGTGGTGATCCCCATATCACAGATGAGGAACCAGAGGCTGTGAGTCTTTCTTGGGGTCACATAAGCAGTGACTGTGGTGGGGTTCCATCCAGGTCTTTTTTTAAAAATATATTTCCACATCAGGCATGTTGTGAAAGAAGAATCAGAACAAAAAGAACAAACTATGAAAAAGAAACAAAAAAAAAAAAAGAGAGAAAATAGTGTGGTTTGATCTATATTCAGACTCCATAGTTTTTTCTCTGGATGTGGATAGCATTTTCCTTCATGAGCGTTTTGGAGTTGTCTTGGATGATTCTAGTGCTAAGAAGAGCCAAGTCTATCAAAGTCAGTCATTACACAGTGTGGCTGTTACCATGTACAGTGTTTTCCTGGTTCTGCTCACTGCACTCAGCATCAGTTCATATAAGTCTTTTCAGGTTTTTCTGAAATCTGCTTGATCATCATTTCTTATAACACAATAGCCTTCCATTACATTCATATATTACCACTTGTGTGGCCATTCCACAATTGATGGGCATCCCCTCAATTTCCAGTTCTTGGCCACCACAAAAAGAGCTGCTGTAGATATTTTTATACATGTGGGTCCTTTTCCCTTTTTTATAATCTCTTTGGTATACAGACCTAGTAGTGGTATACTGGACCAAAGGATATATACAGTTTTATAGCCCTTTAGGTATAGTTCCAAATTGCTCTCTAGAGTGGTTGGATCAGTTCACAACTCTACCAACAGTGAGTTAGTATTCCAGTTTTCCTACATCTCTAGCATTTGTCTTTGTCTTTTTCCATTTTCGTCATATTTACCAGTCTGATAGGTGTGAGTATACCCAGGTCTTCTTGAATGTGAGTCTAGTGATGTGTCTGCCTAAGCCATGCTGTCTTTCCACAAGACAGGATGGTGTAACAGGGTTAACTGTGTAGCTCAGACTAAGGGCTGTTGGAAGTATAAGCGCTTTGTGGACTGGGGGGAGGGAGGGAACAAGGATAGTGAAGGGAGGGGCAGGTAGACTGTCTTAACCTAAGTTGTAGCTTCCTGAGCACCAGATAGTGTGCTCAGCAGGTAATGAATAAATGCTGCTTGAGCTGGCCTTGAGGTGTGAGAGATGGGATGGGGGCATTCTAGGTGTGTGTGTGTGTGTGTGTGTGTGTGTGTGTGTGTGTGTGTGTGTGTGTGTGTGTGTGTGTGTGTATGTGTGTGTGTGTATGTGTCTTTAGTAAAGGCTCACAAATTGGAATAAAAAGCTAATGGGGTCCTCTATGGTAAGTCAGCCAGGAAAAGCCAGGAAAAGAAAGGAATGGAGTCATTCTCTCAGTAGGACTTGGGCACAGCTCTGTCATTTTAAAAAATTGTTTAGCTCTATCAATTAATCAGTCAGTAGGCATTTACTAAATACTTTCTGTATGCCAGGTACCATGTTAAGCTTTTAGGACACAAAGAAAATAGGGGATACAAAGAAAAAGCAAACAGCTCCTACCCTCAGGGAGCTTATATTCTAGTGGGAGAGTCAACAGATATATGTATATGTGCACATACATATGCACACTGCACGTGTGTGCACATATGTATTGCATATCTGTGCAGGTGTATGCACACACGTATGTGCATGTACGTGTGTGTATGTGTATATACACACACAGAGACAGATACACACACACATACGTAAAAATAGGTACATCCAGGATACAGAGTTATCCCTTCTTGGGGAAGGTACCAGCAGCTGGAGGTACCAGGAAAAAGCCTCCTGTACAAGTTGAGTTCGGACTGAGTCTTGAAGGAAGCAGACATTCTAAGAGGCAGAGATGAGGGGGGAAAGCATTCTAGGCAGGGGGTACAGCAAACACAAAGGCCTGGAGGCAGGAAATTGATCAAACAGTGTGCTATGAGGAACAACAAATGTCCCAGCACAGCTGTTCAGCAGAGTGTAGGAGGGGAGTGAAGTCTTAAGACGGCTAGAAGGAGAGAAAGGGACCCGTGGTGAAGGCAATGAAAGGCCACAGGCTTTTCTTTGTCCCTGGAGCTAAGAGGTAGCCCCTGGATTTTAAGATGCTAATTGTGAAAGCACTTAGAACAGTGCCTCATACGTATAGTAAATGCTATGGGAATATTAGCTGCTATTATTATTATTATTATTATTATTATCATTATTATTAAGGGAGGTAGCATGGTTTGAACTTTCAGCCACCATGTAAAGAGCCGGTTGGAACATGGGTGAGCCATTAGGAGGGTATTGCAGTTGTCCAAGAGGGAGGTGATGAAAGACAGAGCCAGGGAGTTAACTGTGTGAGTGGAGAGGAGGAAATGTATTCTAGAGAAGTAGAGGTTCCTTACCTGGGTGGCTAGAACAATGGTGATGCCCAGTACAATAATAGGGAAGTTCCAAAGAGGGGTGGGTTTGGGGGAAAAGACAGTGAATTCTGTTTTGGGCATGTTGCGTCTGAGCCACCTAGTACTGTGTGCCTCAGGCAGTTAAGAAGGTGGGAGCTATACTTGGGGCTCTTTTTTCTCCTGGGGTTGTGGGGGCTTTAGGCAGAAGTCTAGAACCAGTGGAGGAGAAGCTTGTAAAAACAGGAGCCACGTGGCTTGGCCACTTTCTTCCTTAGGCCTGCCTCTCTGGGAGCTAGCTCCTCTACTTTGAGCAGGGTGGGGTCCAGGAGAACTGTGGGTTTTCCAAAGCCATGGGCCCCCAGGCATTTTATCAATGACCTCACCTGGCTCCCAGGGCTGTCTCTGGCTTTCCTGGAAGGGAAAGGAAAACATTAGGTGCTTTCCACTTTCTACAAATTGATTGGACAGAGGTCTTCAACAGGTTTCTGTATAGTGAGAGTTGGTTAAAACTGGAAAAGAGACCCTTGGAGACCATCTTTTCCAAGCCCTCCTATTTTGTGAAGGTCAAAATTAAACCCCAGGGAGGGGAGGGAACTTACCCAAGGTCACATAGCAAGTAAGTAGGAAGAGCAGAGACCAGAACCCAGGTCTCCCGGCCCCAAGCCCAGGCCTCCATCCTGGCTCTCATTGTTACTTCTGTGAGGGCAGGGATCAATTCAGATCTTTATTTTCCTTCTTCCTCTGCTTCCAGTACATATAGGTGTTCAGTAAATGCTTGTTAAATGGAAGTTTTCAGAGAGGTACCTTTGTAGAGTAGAAAGAGTTTTGGCCCCAGAGGTAGGGGTCCTGGCTCCAGTATTTCCCAGTCAGATGACTTAGGGACTTTACCTCCCTGACTTGGGTCTGTAAAATGGGAATAAAATGCCAGGGTGGTCTAGAGGATGAAGCCTCATGATCCTTAAGGCCTTTACTTGAAAAACCTAAATAATCCGTGGGAGTTATTATTGTATCTCAAACTCTGTGTGATGTTGGGCAGTTCTCTCTCTCCTCTGGACTGTAGTTTTCCTATCTGTAAAATTAGAGCTTTGGAGTAGAAGTGTTTAAGGTTTCTAGGGGCTACTTATGTTTGTCTATCTTATCTTAATCCTTTGCTTTGGTCTCAGTCTTCTTGGTTTCCCTGGGTTAGGAGACTTTTCTTCCCTCTGGTGATATGAGCTGAGGGCCAAGCTGGAGGCTTGGGTCTCTGAGACAGGCTTCTTGGTGAAAGAGTAAGAGCCCTTAGAAGCATCTGTGACTTGAGGTCTCTGCTCCTTCCCCTTATCTGTCAGGAAGGGGGAGCTTCTAAGGATTGCTAGTCAGGGAATCCCAGTCATTATCCCAGAATCTCAATTGGGAGCCTCTGAGTCCCATGGGAGCCCCTGGACCCATATGTGGGCAAGATCCCTCTCCCTATATTGTGCCTGACAAGAAGTGCTAATGACCTTACATCGAGCATAAATTTATTATTCCTCTTTCATTTCTTTTCATTTTGCCTAGTTTAGTTCTTGGGGCCAGGCAGAAAGTCCAGTTTCCTTCAGTACTAGAAGACACATCAAAGGACCTGAATTCAAATCTCCCGTGCTATCTGTGTGACCACTTGACCTTTTGGGGGCCTTAGTTTCCTTAACTGTAGAATGAGAGGTTTGACCTAGATGGTTTCTTATGTCTCTTCCAATGGCAGATTTATAATCGTGTGAAGCCAGTTAAATTAAGTGATGAGCACACCCTTGGTTCTTACTTATCCTGTCTCCTCAGAGTGGTTATTGGGGCTGATGAATTCAGTTCAGTTTAACAAACATGTGGAAAGAGCTTATTCTGACCCTTCTAGATTTGAGATTTGAGAGAGGGAGGCAGCACAGCATGAGGGAAGAGTTTTGGACTTGGAGTTTGGAGGCCTGGGTTCAAATTATGATCTTTCCCCAACTCATTTTGTGAACGTAGGCCTCTTATCTAGAATGTGGATCATAATAGCAGTATTTCGTAACTCTCAGGGCCATGGTAAGGAGAGCCCATTGAAAGCATTAAAATGCTGTAGAAGCGGCAATTATGGTGGCCTTCTTTACCTTCAGTGGAGAGCTAGCCAAGAAATGAATGCTGTTTGACCTTGGGTGGGAAGGGAAGTATTTTAGTGCTATGCCGAAGGTAGGGGAGAGTGACAGGTGTGTCTGTAAGAGATGGGGGGAGGACAGAAGGGGGATTTCCAGGCCGAGTATAACTAAAGGGATTTGTAATCAAATTGGAGGTAAGTGAGGTTTTCTAAGGCTATTTTGAGGAAGAATGGGTGGAGGCCTTGTTAGACTGGGTAGTGAGTGGGATATAGGGAGAAAGTTCTGGGTTTGGAGTTGGATAGCTTGGGGTTCAGTGCTAGCCTTGTCATTAAGTGCCTGTGTGACCCTAGATCTCCCTGTGTCTCAGGTTCTTCATCTGTAAAATGAGGAGGGTTGGACTAGATCAGGGATAGGGAACCTGCAGCCTCAAGGCCACGTGGCCCTCTAGGTCCTCAGCCCTTTTACTGAATCCAAATTTCCCAGAACAAATCCCCTTAATATAGATGGTTCCTAACTTGGGTGCTGCAAGCATGGGATCTCGATAATACTGGGAAATTCAGCATTGGCACCTTGGGTGTTCCAGACCCCCTGTACTCTGTTCCCAGACTTCTTTTTCCGACATCTAGATTTTTTGCTCATGGAGCACTGGCTGGAATGCCCTCCCCCTTATTGAAATCATCCTCATACTTCAAGGTCCAGTTGCAATGCCAGCTTCTTCATGAAGCCCTCTCCTTCCATCTGGATTTCCCAAGCTGAAAGTGATTTTGGTTTCTTCAGGAACAATAAACACTTATTAAACACCTGCTGGGGACCTAAGGACAAAAATAATTCCTGCCCTCAGGGAGCTTATATTCAGTTGGGATGGAACCAGTGTATACAGATACAAGTAAATACAATATTCTTGGAGCAGAGAGTGTTGGATGACAAGGAGTGGCGTCAGGAAAGGCTTCTGTTCAGAGGGGGCGCAAAAGCAAGGCCTTGGAAGCTGGAGATGAGAGCTCTAAGAGGCAGAAGTGAGAAGGGAGGAGCTAGAAGGTATAGTGCAAAGTCAAAAGAACCAAGTCTGGAAGGGTAGACAGGAGCTAGGTTATGGAGACCTTTAACTGCTACTGTCAAGAATTTGTGTTTTTTCCTAGAAGCAGTAGGGATTCACAGAAACTATTTGGGAAGGAGAGTGACAGCAAAATCTGTGTTTCAAGGATGTTAATTAATTTAGTAGCTCTGAGGAGAAGAGATTAAAGAGGGGAGAGGGAAGCCAGGAGACCACTTAGGAGGACTGTCGGACTTGTCCAGACAAGGGATGATGAAGGACAGACCTAGGATGATGAGCAAATGAGTGGAAAAAAGGGGACAGCTAGGAGATGTGGTAGACAAGGCATAAATACCACTTGGCAAGTGTTGGGTATTGGGGGAGAAGGGAAGAAAGAGGAGCCAGGGATGCTTCTGAAGTGGTGAAGCTGGGGGAGTAGAAGGATGTTATTCTCTTTAACAGAAATAGGAAATTTTGGAGAAGGATAGGTTTGGGGTGAATGCTAATGAGACCTGTTTGGGGCAGATTAAATTTGAGTAGCTGTTGGGACACTCGGGTTGGGGATAGAATAGAATTCAGTAGTTGTCTGATAGATGAGAAATCTGAGGCTTCAAGACACAATGAAAAGGCTCGCAGCCTGGAATGTTAGAATAGTAGATGTCAGAGACCATCGCAACTAGGTGGTGCAGTGGACAGAGCGCTGGGCCTGGAGTCAGGAAGATCTGAGTTCAGATTTGGCCACAGACACTGGGCAAGTTACTTAACCTCTGTTTGCCGAGGAGGCAGCTAGGTGGTTCAGTAGATAGAGTGCCAGGCTTGGAATCCAGAAGACCTGAGTTCAGATATGGCCTCAGACGCATACTAGCTGTGACCTTGGACAAGTCACTTAACCTCTCTTTTTCTTAATTCACTGGAGAAGGAAATGGCAAACCACTCCAGTATCTTTGCCAAGAATACCCCATGGACAGTATGGTCCACAGCGTCATCATGAAGAGTCCCATACAAGTGCACAACAACAACCCAGCCGCCTCATTTTACAGATGAGAAGACTGATTCCCAGAGAGTGGAAGGAACTTGGCCAGGGTCTCTTAGAACATGGAATGACAAGAACTAGAAGAGACCAGAGAGTTAATATGGTGTAATGTACATGTTTTAATTTAAATTTTAAAAATTTTGAACTTAACAAATGCCAAATAAAAAGGGCGTGTCCGTAAAGGAAGTAGAACAGAAAGTGAGGATTATATGTGAGACTGCTCATCTCTGCTGCCTTCAGCTTGCTTTTCCTTTCAAGTATGTGATAAGTAATTAAACATGTAACTTTCAAAGCTGTCCTTGTTTGTGTTTTCTTCTGAACTTCCTTCTGTTCTCTCTGCATTAAAAAAAATACTTATGACTTCTCTTTCTTTTTTTCTTTCTCAACTTTAATGCTGGCTCTTCTCTCCCTTCCTCCTTCTCACCTCCTTGTTGGGGGTGGGGGTGGGAAACCCTCTGTAACCAATAAATCAGGCAGAACAAATTCTCACACTGGCACTGTCTGAAAATGTGTGTCTCATAACATGCCATCACTGATCCGTCAGGAAGTGGGGATCGGGCTTTGTCCTAGTTCCTTTGGAATCACGGTTGGGCACTGTGCTGCTCAGAGTTCCAAAATCTGAACTGAAGTTTTTAACTTCATGATGTTGTTGTTGTATACATTGTTCTGGTTCTGCTCATTTCCAATGCCCTTACAGTACAGAATAGGAAACTGAGGCCCAGAGAGGGGAAGGAAGTCACTCAAGGTTACAGAATGATTCATCCGGGCAGAATCCGGACTCCAACCAAATCATCCCGAGTCTCAGGCCAAAACACTTCCTACTGCATCTTGGAATTTGAGAAATCTTTACTGTTTGAAGGAATAATCGACTCCCTAGCCCCAGGTCCCAAGGTGATTTTACTCCAGAGCTCAAGCTTTGCTTATATCCCACCCGATTGCTATGGTTCTTCCTCCTCCACCTTCCCACCCCAAAATAAAAAAAAGAAAGCAAAGAAACTACAATCCCTGGGGGTGGGGAGAGGAAATGACTGAGCAGCCTTCTGTCTGCACTGCTGAGGGGAGGGGAACCTGCAGCCTTTAGAATGGGATGAGATCACCAACATCTGGGAGAATGAGCTGAGCTGGAGGGAAGAGGAAATCTCTCCTGGCTGGGTGGGACTGATTGGAGGAGCTTGGTGGGGCCAGGAGGGGTGGTTTGGGGTAATGTCAGAAATTTAGGTCTCCAAGAGGTTTGAGGAATCACCCTGTCTTTTGGGAGGGGGATAGTCAGCACATCTTGAGAGCTGGATGTAAGGAAGCCCTTTCTTACAATGGACTGGCTGGGCAGCCTCGGGAAGCTCCCCATCATTGGGTGTCAGTGGTATTTATAAAGGTGATTATGGGGAGAAGGTTAGTCTGGAGTGGCTGCTAAAGTTCTGACGTTCCGTGACTTTAGATTCCTACACTCAAAGGATTTTAGAACTAGGTGAGGCAGTTAGGTGCATAATACCTAGAGAATCTGGAGTCAGAAGACCTGAGTTTAAATCCTGCCTCGGACACTAACTAGCTGAGTGAACTTGAGTAAGTCACTTAACTTCTGTGCCTCAGTTTCCTCATCAGTAAAATTGGAATAATAATATCTACCTCCTAGTATTCTTGTGACGATCAAATGACATAATGTATGTGATTTTGTTGTTCAGGCATGTCCAACTCTGCATGAGTCAAAGATACTGGAGTAGTTTGAGATTTCCCTCTCTAGTGGATTATGGCAACTAGAGGTTGAGTAACTTGTCCAGGGTCACACAGCTAGCAAGTGGCTGAGCCTGGATTTGAACTTGGACCTTCCTGACTCCAGGACCAGTGCTCTATCCACTGCACCACCTTTCTGCCCTGAAGATACTGGAGTAATTTGCCATTTCCTGCATTAGAGTAAGGCAGAGGTAAAGTGACTTACCCAGGGTCACACAGCTAATGCGTGTCTGAGGCCAGATTTAAACTCGGATGTTCCTACCCCCAGGCCTAGATCGATATGTGCTCTCTCCACTGAGCCATGTAGTTGGCCCGTCATATGTAGAAGTGCCTTGCAGACCTTAAAGTGGTATATAAAAGGCTAGCTCTCCTCATTGCTCTTGTTGTTATTATTACTTTTATTATTGAGGGAACTTGGACATGTAATTCAATGCCTTTTGCAGGTAAGGAAACCAAGACTCAGAGAGGGGAGATGATTTATTAAGGGTCCCACAGCTGGTTAGTGTCAGAGTGATTCGAATTCAGGTCGCCTGACTCCTGATTCCAGCATTCTCTTCTTTATGCAGACCCCATCTGCTTGGGGTGTATTGTGGGAGAAAGGAGCCTGGGTCCGTTAGCCCAGAGACCTGGCTTCTAGTCCAGGCTTGGCCACCACTTTGCTCTGTGACCTCAGGCCCCTCGGGCCCAAGTGACTCATTTGTTAAATGAGGAGAATAATCCCTGACCCACAGGGTTGTTGCTTTGAGGTTCAAATGGGATGACTCGTGTGAATGTCATTTGCCAGTCACAAAGCATGACCCACGTGTGAGGGAGTGAATCTTCCCATGTGACGCTTGGATGTGTCACATGGAAGAGAGCTGGCCATAATTCCTTTCCTGGAGGTCTAGCTAAGCGTTACTCTTCGGGGAAGTACTTCTCTCTAAAGCTGAGTTGAACCAAGAATTCTTAAAATCCAGGCTTCTTCAGCTTCTGGACCCCGTCATTTATTTTCCTTTAATTATGGGATGATAGGTTTAGAGCTGGAGGAGACCCTGGAGGCCACCTGGTCTAGTCTCATCTCGTTTTACAGATGAGGAAACTGAGGCAGTGGAGGTTAAGTGAGTTGCCCAGAGTCACATAGATGGTATGCAACAGCTGGAACGTCAGCCCAGGTTCTTGGACTCTCATACCAGTGCTTCCCCCACTATAATGTGTTCAGTGATGTTTCCTTACAGGCCACCTGTGATTGACCCTCTTGGTGTCAGACAAGCTTGCCTTGCTATTCTGCACTAGTGACATTGGGAGCGCTAGTCCTGCCTGAGCTTGGGTTTCCCAATGTGTGCCGCGTGGGCGAATTTATCATCATTTGAGAAGGCTCTGCCAGCCTGTCAGTTACAGTTTAATTAGTCCGTGCCAGGTGTGTGGTGCTCGGCTGGGCCCCAAGGGAGACAGAGGGAGGAGCAGACTGGAGTCCTGACCTCAGGGAGCTCACAGTCTGGGGCGGTGGGGGAAAAGACAAGACTCACACATGGCTACTTGTTTGATTACACTCAAAGCCAAAGCTCTTTTCTCCCCCATGCCTAAAGTAGTAGAAATCAGAGCCAGCTCCTGACCTTTCCCTAGGTGGTTGCAGGGTCAGACCTGCATTTCTTTCTTTTTTTTGAGGGGGGAAGACAAGGCAATTGGGGTTAAGTGACTTGCCCAAGGTCACACAGCTAGTAGATGTCAAGTGTCTGAGGCTGGATTTGAACTCAGGTCCTCCTGACTCCAGGGCCGGTGCTCTATTCACAGTGCCACTTAGCCGCCCCAGACCCTCATTTCCCAAGAAGAATAGAATCAGAATCAGGGTCTTCTTTTCTGTCCACTTCACAGGATGCACTTTCTGCTCTGGCCTATCCAATCTAATCCACAACTCTCCTGACCTGATGAGACTGCTCTGGGGAGCAGTTAGTGGAATGACTGTGTTACGTGTACTCATGGGTTAGACTGTGGGGTTTAGACTCTCCAGCACTGTAGAAACTTGGAGTGCAGTCCTTGTTGAATTAATGATGACCGGGAGGGCTCAGTGCTGGAAGAAGGCTTCCTGGAGGAGGTGGGATTTGAGCTCAACCATCATCGTCAGAGTTCTAGAACTAGAATGAACTTGTAGAGATCATCTGATCTGAGCCTCTTTTACGAATAGGGAAATGTGGTCCAGAGAAGTCTGGTGACCAGTTGCCCAAGGCACGTTGTGCCCCAGCATAGTTGGTGGCAGAGCCAAGATTGAGATCCAGGCTTCAGACTAAAGATGGAGCTTTCTTTCAACCGTCTCAGGACATGGAGAGAAGTTTGGGGCAATTGAAGGGAAGGAAGAAAAGGGTGGGCAGAGCAGCGGGGGCAAAGGCTGAGAACGCATGGTGGTGGTGGGATCAGTAGAGAGGACCAGACTGGCTGGAGTGGAGGAGCACATGGGAGAAATCGGGAAGAAGAGGTTGTAGGCGAATGTATCGGATCCTCTTGTTCTTGGGAAATGATGGTCCTGGCCCTGGGTGGGGGGTAGGCCAGTGGCTTGCTCTAACTGCTTCCACCTTGAGTACAGAACAGAAAAGGGCTTTGGCTTTGTTTGAGTTTGACCAATGGAAATCTGAGCGATGGCTAGATATGGCCGTTTCTTTCTTTTTTTAAAATAAATTAAATTTTTTTTTGTTACATTTTAAGTTCTGAACTGTTCGTCCCTCCTCCCTATCTCACTAGAGGAGACAACCATTCGACATACAAAACCCTTATTAGGGGGCTAGCGGCTTCCTTCCTCTAGGCCCTTTGTAGGATTTGAGCATTTATAGTACTTGGTCACAGCTATTCTTTGAAGAATATCATTGTTACTGTGTAATACATTCTCGTAGTTCTGCTGATTTCACTTCGTTATTTCATGCAAGTCTTTTTGTGTTTTTCTAAAAGCATTTCTTATAGCTCTTCATTTCTTACAGCACAATAGTATTCCATCACAATCATACCACAACTTATTTAGCCATTCCTCAACGGATGGGCATCTTCTCAATTTCTAGTTCTTTGCCCCCACAAAGAGAGCTGCTGTAAACCTTTTCGAACATACAGGTTCTTTGCCTGTTTCCCTGTTCGCTTTGGGAAACACACATACTAGTGATATTGCTGGGTCAAAGAGTATGCACAGTTTTATAACTCTTTGGGTATAATTCCAGATTGCTCTCCAGAACTGTTGCTCAGTTCACAATTCCATGAACAGTGTATTAGTGTCCTAGTTTTTCCACATCCCCTCCAACATTTGTCATTTTCCCGTTCTGTTATTTTAGCCAATCTGATAGGTGTGAGATGATATCTCGAAAGTTGTTTTAATTCGCATTTTTCTAATCAATAATGTTTTAGAGCATTTTTTTATATCACTATACATAGCTTTGATCTCTGCTTTGAAAAACTGTTCATATCCTTTGGACGTTTATCAGTTGGGGAATGACTCATTCTTATACATTTGACAAAGTTCACTATATATTTGAGATATGAGACCTTTATCCAAGAAACTGTCTGTAAAAATTTCCCCCCTTTTCTGCTTTCCTTCTAATCTTGCTCCATTGATTTAATTTGCGTAAAATGTTTTTAATGAATTTAATCAAAATTATTCATTTTATATCTCACAGTGCTATCTCTTCTTTATTCATAAGTTTCCTATACGTAAATCTGATAGATAATATGTTCTGTGTTACTTATGATATCTCCCTTTGTATCTAGACCATGTATCCATTTTTACCTCAGCTTGGTAAATGGTGTAAAATATTGGTTTATACCCAGTTTCTGCCAGACTGCTTTTCAGTTTTCCCAACAGTTTTTGCCAGATAGTGAATTCTTATCACCAAAGCTTAGATCTTTACATTTCTCAAACACAAAGTTAATATAATAATTTACTACTGTGTATTATATGTCTACTCTATTCCACTGATCCTGCTTTCTATTTCTCAGCCAGGACCAGTTTTGATTATTATTATCTTATAATACAGTTTAAGATCCTTTTTTTTTCTTTTTAGAGGGGAGGGGGCAGGGCAATTGGGGTTAAGTGACTTGCCCAAGGTCACACAGCTAGAAAGTGTGTCAAGTATCTGAGGTCGAATTTGAACTCAGGTCCTCCTGACTCCAGGGCCGGCGCTCTATTCACTGTGCCACCTAGCTGCCTCTTAACCTCCTTCTTTAATATTTTTTTCATTAATTCCTTTGATATTCTTGACCTTTTGTTCTTCCAGATGAATTTTATTATTATTTTTTTTCTAGCTCAGTAAAATAAGTTTTTGGTAATTTAATTGGGATAGAATTGAATAAGTAGATTAGTTTAGGTGGAATTGTCATTTTATTGTATTGGCTCTGCTCACCCATGAACAATTAATATTTATCCAGTTATTTAAATCTGACTTTATTTGTATTTGTGTTTTATAATTAAGTTCATGTAGTTCCTGGGTTTGTCTTGGCAGGCATACTCCCAGGTATTTTATGCTGTTTATGTTATTTCAAATGGGATATCTCTTCTCGGTAGGGTTTTGTTGGTGACATATAAAAATGCTGAGGATTTATAAGGGTTTATTTTATATCTTGCTACTCTGCTCATTTCTGGTATGGACCCTGTGGTTTTTTTCTTACCCCAGTGTTGACCTTTTCTTTGTTCCAACATGCCCCTCTCTAATGAGGCAGTTCTTGCTAGTAAAGAATATCGTATGGGTTCTAGTCCTGGTTTTCCCACTGATTTGCTAATAGCCTCAGTTTCCCTATTTGTAAAATGAAGGCTTTGGACTGGATTGCCTTTGAGACCCTTTGATGTTCTGATATGGTCTCTGTGTGGGAGAAGGGATGGACCCATGGCACTGCTAGCATGTGGCTTCATTAGGGACTTAAAACTGTGATGTCCATGGTAGCACCCCCAATCTTCCTCTGTGAGATTAAAAAAAGAAAGACGGTGTTTACATAGCTATTTTGCTATCTAAAAAGTAGAATGTGCTGCTTAGGTAGGCAATGAATTCTCTGTTACTGGTGGTCTTTAGGTGGCCATTGTGGGTTGGACTAGGTGGCCTCTGAAGTCCCTTACTGCCCGAAGATTTCTTTGCTCGGGCTGAATGTCCATTTGTGGTCAGACAGATCATCCCACTTGGACCTTTATCATTTGTTCGGAGTTAAACCTCATGACTACATGTGCCACTTATTCTGAGTTTGTGAGCCTTGGGACAGAGTCTGGGCTGAAACCCTTTATATTTGGTGCTATTATCATCTCTGAAAGAATTGTCCCTTACCAGTCTATAGCCATTGACAGTTGTAATCTCTTTCCCATGTGCTCTTTTAAGAAATATTATTTTATTCAGTCCTTTAAAGATCTTACTTGTTTTTTGTTATTTTTACAATATAGCCATTTTCCATAAAAGCACCCACTTTCTCCATTGAACCCTTCCTTGTAACAAAAAAAAAGATCCCTCCTCCCCCTGATAACCCCCTCAATTGAAAGAAGAGGGGTGTGTTTTAGAATCAGATTTGTTAATGACAAATTCATCCTTGAAATGTCTTGTCTTATAATGTCGCTGTCTTTTACATCACTGTCCTGGCTATGTATATTGCTCTCTTGGCTCAGTTTTCTTCATTCTCCATCTTTTCATACAGATTTCCCATGTTTCTCTGAATCCCTCATGCTTCTTGTGGCATAGTATTCCATTCCATTCATGTTTGTTCATCATTTTGCAATAAAAGGGCACCCCTCCCCTTTCCACCCCCGGCTGGTGTTTTTTTGCTGCAACAAAGAGTGACTTGTGAATATGAAATCAACTTTCTTGAGGTATATTCCACATAGTGAGATCTCTGCCCACTCCCTCAAAAAGTAGCCATTTCGTGACCTACATAATTCTACTTGTTTTCCAGGGTGCGGGGAACAATCCACAGCTCTGCCAGTGGTGTTATTAGTGTGCCTGCCTTTCCACAGCCCCTCCAGCATTGACTGTTTCCATTTAAGTAAATCATCTTTGCCAGTTTGAGTGGTGTGAGGCGAGACCTCAGAGTTTTAATTCACTGCTTGTTTTTTGTCCTTGAATCCTTACAGTGGTCCTGGAAGAAGCAGATCAGGTAGGGATGATTGTCCCTGTTTGACAGGGCAGTAAACTCAGGCTCAGGAAGGTTCAGGGATTTGCCTGCTGTTGTACAGTAATTCAGTGGTGCAGCTGGGGCTAGTAGGACAAGGGTCAATTCCTGATTCTTAGGCTAGTGTTTTGTTTTGTTGTTTTTTCACTCTGTTACCCTGCTTCAACAAGAGGTGGTTGCTAAGCAAACATATAGTGTGGATAACAGTGATAGTGTTAATACTTAAATGGAGTTGTGATTTCCTTGATGTAGGTGTTCTCTTTGCTGACCCAAAACCTGACCTCTCCATTCCTTAGTAGATAATTGTCAATTTCCGTGAAAAAATGCATTCTGTAGTAGCTAGTCATCTGATGATGCTCTTAAACTAGGCAGCTCTTCAGACTGCAGGCACACAGACACACGCCTACACATTCATGCCTATCCTTGATTTTTTTAAAAAAAGTTTTGTTTATGATCTTTTTATTTTTCATCTCTGTATCTTGTCTCTTTTCTCTTTTGACACTGCCACCATCCTGGTGCAGGCCCACCCTCATCATTTCATGACTGGACTATGCCATAACTTACTCGGGTTTAGGGGTGAGGGTCTCCCTGCACTTACTGTCCCCACTCCAATCCATACTTCACTCAGCTGTCAGAGGTGATCTTTCTAAAACACAGATCTGACTGTATCAAGCCCCTCTCCAATAAATTCTAGTAGCTCTGGGTTCAAATATAAAATTCTCTATTTGGTTTTTTAAATGCTTCATAACCAGATCTCTTTTTACCTTTCTAGTCTTCTTGTAACTTACCTCTGTCTCATTTTCTTTGATCCAGTGACACTGGCCACCTTGCTGTTCTTCCAACAAGACACTTCCATCTTCCAACTCCAGGCGTTTTCTCTGGCTGTGTCTAATGCCTGGGAATCACTCCCTCCTCATCTCAGTCTCCCACCTTCATTGGCTTTCTTCACGTCTTGGCTAAAGTTCCATTGTCTGTAAGAAAACTCTTGGTTCTTCTTAATCTTAGTGTCTTTCTTCTTAAATCACCCCAATTTATCCTGTATATATCTTGTTTATAGAGCATCAGGCCTAGAGTCAAGAAGACCTAAGTTCAAATCCAGCCTTAAATCCACTTAACTTAACCCTCTTTGGCTCAGTTTACTCACATGGAAAATGAGCTAGAGAAGGAAATGACAAATCACTCCAGTATCTTTGCTAAGAAAACCCCAAATGGAGTCAGGAAGTGTTGTACACAACTGAAACCACTGAACACCACCACCACCACCACCAAAATACCTTATTTGTATGTAGTTGTTTTTCCCATTAGGCTTTGAGCCCCTTCACATCAGGGACTGGTTTTTTTGTTTGTTTTGTTTTTGTTTTTTGCTTTAACACAGTGCCTGGTACATCATAGGTACTTAATAAATGCTCATAGACTAACTGAGTGACTTCCTACATCTCCAATCCCATCCATCCATCCCCCTCAATAGAACCCTGGTAACCAAAAATACAGGTAATCAGAACAAATTAACCCCCGGTCATGTCTGACGGTGTATGCCTCACTCTATACCTATAGTCCACTGCCCCTTTGCAGAGAAATAGGAAGCATGCTTTATCGTCAGTTCTCTGAAGTATCCATTGTTTGCTGATGTGATTAGAATTCAGTCTTTTAACGTTCATTTCCTTTATGTCACTGTGTAAATTTGTTATGGTTCTTTTACTTTGATCTGTATAAGTTCAAAAAGTCTTCCCGAGTTTCTCTGGATTTTTTTATGTTCCTTGAAACTTTCCAACTTGGGTAGGTCCTGAAAGAGATAACCAAGTTCTAGCCCAGCTTTTCCCTACCACAGTCAGTCATTGGAGGAAGACATCAGTGGAGGAATAACAAGTCACATTCACACAGTGCTGTACAATTTACAAAGTCCTTGTTTTACTCTATGAGGCAAATTAAACCTACTTGAGAAATAGTGTTTTGTAGTCAGAGTTGACTTTGGATTGAGAAGATGGATTTACCATCCAAGTTGGGTTTGGGTTTGACTCTTGGATTTGTTAGTTTTATTACCTGTGGCTTTGGGAAAGGCCAGTTACAGAGGCCCAGTTTCCTTAGTAGACATAGTATGGTAGGAAAAGCCCTGGATCTGGAATCAGAGACCCTGGCCTTGAACCACAACTCTCATATCATACTTTGTTTCTGTCTGACTATGGGCACTTAAGT
Organism: Pseudochirops corinnae; assembly: GCA_028646515.1. Taxonomy (NCBI): domain Eukaryota; kingdom Metazoa; phylum Chordata; class Mammalia; order Diprotodontia; family Pseudocheiridae; genus Pseudochirops; species Pseudochirops corinnae. The sequence goes on along the minus strand of CM053585.1, from coordinate 312,352,836 downwards.
CACTTTGTCATCTTCAGTTAAAAAATGAAGGGGTTATACTAGGAAACTTCTAAGGTCTTTTGCAGCTTTACATGTATCAGATTTTTGACAGAATTGCAAAACTGTTATTAGGAATGTTGTCAGGGTGGTTCATACAAGACTTAAAATTTTAAAAAGGATTTGCCATGCTTACGGGCAAGACAAAAAGCTGGTAGTTAAATATTAGCACAGTTATACAGATGTTAGATGACAGATGTAGCCAGGTGGTATGGTGGGTGGAGTGTTGGACTTGAAGTCAGGAAGACCTGAGCTCAAATCCATCCTCAGACACTAGCTGTGTGATCCTGGACCTCTCTTTGCCTCAGTTTTCTCATCTGTAAAATGGAGATAATAATAGCGCCTATCTCCCAGATAATATTTGTAAACATGCTTTGCAAACCTTAAAGCCTATACAAAGGCCATTTCTTCTACTGTGACCACTGTTGTTGTTCAGTAGGTCAGTTGCGTCCATCTCCTTGTCACCCTGTGGAGCACAGCACACCAGTACTGGCCATGGAGCTTTCTTGGCAAAGATGCTGGAGGGGTTTGTCATTTCCTTCTCCAGTGGATTAAGGCAGACAGAGGTTAAGTGACTTGCCCAGGGTCACACAGCTATTAGTAAGTGCTGCTACTATTACTACTATCCAAAGACTATGCATTAATGGATGTTTAAAAGAATGTCTTTAATAGAAGGCCCATCTGTCCTGGGCCTTATCCTGTCTCTTTGGGGATCTCTCAACTCTTTAGTCAGCTGGCTCAGAAGTTCCACAGTTTTCACCAGTGACCCAGACAGAGGTATAGAGGGATTGGCCAAAATGTTGTATGACAACACATCCAGACTCCATTAGGCTATCTGTAGGCTAGAACGATGAACCCAATCTAGTAAAATGAAATTTAGTAAGATAAATGTAAATTTTTACCTTTGGGTACCCAAATCAACTTCACAAATAAAAGTTGAGAGTGGTGTGGCGAGATTATCCTTACATGGGGATTTGGGTGGGCTGCAGACCCCCTGTGAGTACTCCATAGCAGGTAGAAAGTAATGGGATCTCAAGCTGAGGACAGAGGAACAGACTGTGGGAGATCAGGAAGTCCCAGGGTCCTGGGCTTGGGTTGGAGCACTTCTTGAGATTGATGGATTGAGATGCTCAGGGCTCCATGTTTTTAGGAGGAGGGTAATCAGCATGGTAAGAGGACTGGAGACCATGTTGGATCAGGATCATCGGAAGGCCCTGGGCTTAAGAAGACTTGGAGAAGACACCATCAGTGTACTGTGGCCCTCTGTAAGGGGAGCCTGGGAGTTTGGGGCCTTGGAAAGGTCAGCTCATTAGAGCACAGGTGCTTTATCTCTCCTGGTGTGAGCATATAGGCTCACAAAACACCTTTTGGGTGATTGACTGTTTGTTCCCGGATGGGCTTTTGCATATCTCTGGGTTTTGTTTTCTGAAAATGGGGAAAGCTAGATGAAGAAGCCAGTTGAGTAGAGTCCTGGTCCTGGCATCAGAAAGATCTGAATTCACATGCCACCTCAGATACTTGGTAGCTGTGGGACCCTGGGTAAGTCACTTTACCTCTGCTTTAGTTCCCTCCTGGATGTGGGGCAGCTTGGTGGTGCAGTAGATAAAGTGCCAGGCCTGAAGTCAGGAGGACACCTCTTTCTGAGTTTAAATCTGGCCTTAGACACTTACTAGCTGTGTGATTGCGGGCAAGTCACTCCATCCTGCGTGCCTTAGTTTCCCCATCTGTAAAATGACCTGGAGAAGGAAATGGCAAACTGCTCCAGTATCTCTGCCAAGAAAACCCCAGATGGGGTCACAAAGGGTCAGACACAACTGAACAACAGGGGCTCCCAGGGCTGTTGTGCAGATCAAGTGAGAAAATGTATGTACAGGCCTTGGTGCAGTGCCTGGGATGTAATAGGAACTAGAGAAATGCTTATTCCTCCCCCTTCTTCCTCTCCTCTGAAAGTTGTTTTTAAATGATGTTTTATCTGATTTTTTAATGACTTTATGCAGCCTACTCATCTTAAAGATGAGCAAACCAAAATCTGGAGAGGGGAGGGGACTTTCCCAAGATTTTGTAAAGAATTAGTGGCAGAAACCACACTTGAACCCAGGTCCTGAAGTTGCAGATGAATTTTAGTGGGTGACCTCTAACCTTCCCAAGGAGGGGATTGAAGGAACGAGGCGACTGAGGAGAGGAGGGGGTTGGTGTGACTGCCCTCCTCCAGGCCCCTTTTCTGCTTGGTGGCTGTTCTGAAGGGGTAGAGAGGAACTGAGCAGGGGTGAGAGGGAGGGAGGGAATGGGGAAATCACCCTCCCTCCCCCTTTCCCATCCCCCACAGCTCCTAGAAAAGGGCTAGTCACAGTGGTTTGAATCATGCTGTGTTTGCTGTGGTATTTCCTAGAAATGTTGTTTTACAGATTGATATAATAAGAGGAAAGAGAACTGACTTCCAAAGCCTTCAATTTTCTGATTTTGTTTCTGTGGGCTTTGTCCGTCATGCTAGGGAGATGGGACTGTGACTTGGGGCTCATATTGCCTCTTTGGGGATCTCTCAACTCTTTAGTCAGCTGGCTCAGAAGTTCCACAAATATTTGGTAAGCTTCTACTATGTGTGTGTCTCTGGGGAAGAGAAATAGTCTGGATAAGACTATTAGTCTTAGAATAGTCTCTGCCCCTGTCCAGTTCACAGGCCTTTGAGATATAAGACAGCAACATTGATAACCTATAATATACAATATCATTAAGGGCTGTCAATCTATGTGAAAGCTGAAGGGGAGAGTTTTTCCTAACAGAGGGATCAGGAAATGATTCCTGGAAGAGGCAACTGTGAGCTTAGCCTTGGTCCCAGAGGTAGGGAACCAAATGGATTCAGTCAAGGGGCTGCACTTGAGGCTGCAGGTTCCCCACCTCCTGGCCTTGGACAATGGGTAGAATTTCTACAACAACCTCATGACATTCAGTACAAATTTAGTGTCTAATAGTATCCAGAGAACCGTGTGAGGCACTTGGGAAGTCCAGAGGTTAGAGAAGTCTCGGTTTTTCCCCTCATGTGACTCACAATCTATTAGAGGGATAAACAAAATACAGAGAGTTATGGGAGGTCTGATAGGATGCCCTCCCCGTGCCTGCACATTTGCTCCCTTCTCATCTCTTTCTTAGAACCTTTGGCTTCTTTTCAAGGCCCACACTTCCTACATGAGACTTTCCTTATGTCCTTTGATCCATGCACCTTTTCTCCTGAACTCATTTGCATTTATTTATCAGTATTCACTTTAGATTACCCAGTAGAACGTCTTGAGGTCAATGACTTTTGGTACCCCCAGCATCTGGCACAGTGCTCTGCATGTTTTTGGTGAGGACCTGTGATTTCATTGGAGTTGGCAGTTCCTGGGGAAGAAACTCTTCCTGTTGAGATCAGCAGCTGTTCCCTGGTTTATCATCATACTCTCTATAGGCCCCTGAGGCTTCGTAGCTTCTCCTAGGGTTGACTTGCTGGTACGTGTCTGATGTGGCACTTGAACCCAGGTGCTCCTGACTTAAAAATTGGCTCTCTCTCCCCTGCTGCTTGATACCTTTCACATAGTAGGCCCTTAATAAGTGCATGCCGAAATGAGTTGAAGATCTTTATTGAAGAGAATTCAAGGGTGCCTTCCTGGAGGATTCATTTCACTTTTGAATTGGGCTTTAGTGGCTGGATGGAAATTCAGAATGCACAAAGGGGATTCTAGACCTAGAAGATTCCCTCTTCTGCCTTCTTCCCAGGGCTTTTAGGAGGATGAAATGACAAGGGAGATAGGAAAGGACTCTGGGAAGCACAGAGTCCTGGGTGCAGGGACGACTGTAAGCAGAGAAAAGTACAGAGAGGCAGGAAAAGATGAGCATGTTGGAAACAGAACCCTCCTGTTTTGCTGTGATAGTTGTTGGTTTTCCTTCGTTTTTGAAGAGGAACAGTCTTGACTTGTTCATGAATTGGATTTAAGTGAGACAGAGTTGCACAGAATTGTCAGCCTCAGTCTGAGTCATAGAAGTCCAGTGGCAGGACAGAAGTCAAGATGACTAGCAATGGCCCGTCATGTATCTTGGCGTCTTTGGTGTCTGAGTGAGCCCTAGGTGCCCCACAGCACCTGCTTCAGCTTCCTTCCTGGCCGTTGGAACAAATTGTTCTCATCTACCCATTCTGCCGGGGAAGGTCTTCATATGTTTATGGTAGACATTCCCCATAACTTAACCCCCCCATCCTGGTTTAGCCCATCTGCCAAGAAGGTTTTCCTGGGGTGTTGCTGCTGCACGTGCTACAGCTTCTTGGAGCCACAGGTGAGAATGGAGTGTAATGTAGACCTCAGAGGTGGATGAGTGACCCTGAAAAGAGCTCAGCAAATCCTCCCTGAACACTCCATATACCCTGTTTGCTGTGATATAAAGTATATGGAGGAGAGTAGCATGAGATAATACTAGAAAGCGCGGGTGGTACTAAATTATAGATGGCCTTAAATGCCATCAGGAGTCAGAACTTCATTATTTTTTTTTTGTTTTTTTTGGAAGGGGGAGGGCAGGGCAGTTGGGGTTAAGTGACTTGCCCAAGGTCACACAGCTAGCAAGTGTCAAGTGTCTGAGGCCGGATTTGAACTCAGGTCCTCCTGACTCCTCCTGTATTCACTGTGCCACCTAGCCGCCCTAGGAGTCAGAACTTTATTGGTGGGTGATAGGAAGCCGTGGAGGTTCCTCAGGACTCTTCTCTTTCTAAATCCTCCAACTTGGCCGCAGCCTTGGGTTTCCCTTTCCATTGTTGTCTTGCTTGATCATCATGTGACTGAGACCAAAGCTGGTCACTGTTGTGAATCAGAATTTGGCTTTCTTTTGGTCTTGGTGTGTGTATGTATATATACATATAGGTGTATTTGGGATGAAAAATATCCTTCATCCTTAATTTAGTGAAAAGAAATAAACACAGAGATCTCTTAGGATAAGAACAGGACTTTATTCTCTTCCCCGGGAGAAGAGGGCGGTCTTCCCCATGACTCATCATGGAGAAGAGGCAAGTTACAAAAGATAGTACCGGAATTTATAACTTAACTTAGTCAAGACCCCTCCCGACTGTTTCCCCTCTCATTGGTGGAGAGGCACACTTCACC
>CM053585.1:312287095-312347580 GCA_028646515.1 Pseudochirops corinnae | reverse complement strand
TTCCCCAACTGGGACAGCAAGGAAAGATAAGGGGAGGGTCCCACCAAGGCGGGAAAACAGACAAAGGAACATAAGTGATTGACAGAAGCAATTTGAAAAGTTAACCACCCCAAATTGAGAAGTTTTCACTCATCCCATACAGGTGCATATATGTATGTATGTGCTCATTTATCTATTTTTGAGATTGGGTCTCCCTCTGTCCCTCACTAGCTGCTCACAAGCCTGACCCCAGTGCTAATTAGTGGACACTAGATTGGCTTGTAGCCAGACTGAAGCTCAGAACTCCAGGTCTCAATGGGTGGACCAACACTGGCCTCTCTGGCCTCATTTACATTTTTGTGGTGGGGGTGTAGAGTGTCTCCTGATACTGCTTCATTCTGCAGCAGTTCGTGGGAGAAAAACAGTGTGATTCAGTGGAAGGAGCATTCATTGGCTTTGGAATCTCAGAACCTGGGTTCAGATGTCATTTCTGACACTACCAGTGACTTTGGATGAGTCATTGTCTCCCCGAGCCTCAGTTATTCATCTGTCAAATGAGGGGCTTGTACTCTGCGGCCTCTGAAGTCCCTTTCCTCTCTGGATCAGTCGTGCCATGTGTCCATGTGTGTGCCTGTGTCATCTACCCTGAGATACTCAGCCTGAATTCCTCTGCCACTTTAGTACCCAGCCTTGCCATGTTTCTCTGGATTCTGCAGACTCGTCGTTTCTTACAGTGGGATAGATGTTCCATTAGAGTCATGTGTGAAAGTTCGTTGAGCCATTCTTTAGCATGCATTGCTATGAGCATTTTAGTGTATATAGGGGACCTTTCTCTCTGTCTTTGACTTCCTTGGGACATACTCCAAACAGTGGGCTTGTTCCCAGACTCCCTCTGTTCCAGAGGCCTGGAAGAGAGAAAGCCCTTTCCCCCCACTCTCTCCCTCTCAGGGCTTTTAGTGGGGTGAAATGAGAAGATAGCACCAAGTCCTGGGCACAGACTTTTTATTCAGTTTCAGGGTTTGATTGAAAGTAAAGCAGGCTCTCTGACTCCCTGGCATCCTTGGCTGTGCTCTCTCTGGGATTGGATTTCCAGTGGAAGGTGTGGGTGCTCACCTTTCTTAGGTAGGGAGCTGGTCTGGCTGAGCGTGACGCCTCTCTCCTCACCCCTTCCCTAGACCTCATACTAGTGCCCATCCAGGCTGTGAATTGGGCACCAGAGGGACCCAGGCTTCTTGGAAACTAATAGATGTGAGCCAACCCTCGCGCCAGGGAGACAAAGTGCCTATGAGTGGCCCCTGCTGGCTGGCAGGTCGGTGCGATTTATCGGCTGCTAGGGCCTTAATGGGGCTGCCGTCAGCGGCGCTGTTTGCTCAATGTTGTGTAGAAAGTTAATGGGGACCCAGCAGCTGTTGGTATCTGACTAGCTGTGTGTGTGGCAGGGGGATGGCTCACTCACCTCTGTCAGCTGTCTCTCCGCTCGGCAGGCCTGCTGGGGCTCACGGCACCATGGAGAAGCAGCCCACGCGGCAGCGGGCATGGTCGATGCCTGCCTGGCCTTGTGCCAGCCTGCTGTCTGCCTGGTGCACAAGTGTTTATCCAGCAATTTTCTTGAAAATTGGTAACTTGGAGAAGGTGTTTTTTAAACTTTAGGCAAGGAGGGGAGGATGGGTGGAGGGATGTAGCTGAGGGCCATTCACAGTGGCTGGTTGGGTCTTTGTACAGGCATGTGTGTGTGTGTGTGTGTGTGTGTATGTGTGTGTGTGTGTGTGTGTGTGTGCGCGCACAGGCACACGCTATGCCTGCAGACCCTTCATTGACAGGCCTTCTATGTGTGCCTACTGATATGTTCTCTGTACATCTCTTTGGATGCACACGTCCACATGGTGTCCTTTGTGTGAGCCAGCATACACATGCTCTGCACACGTGTGCGGCTCTCTCCACACAGCTGTCATGCACCAGGAACATACGACATGAGCTTGGTGTTCCAACATGTCTCTCTCATTTAGGAGGGCTTGCCTGTCTGCACCTCTGGGAACACGTATTCCCATCTTCTGCATATGTGTGGATGTTTCCACCTCTGTTCCTTGCAAGTCTGTGTGTTTTTGGGGAGCTGCTTTTGCCGACCTGCTCCAGGCTTTAGCATAGGCCACTGCATTCAGAGCTTAGAAATGGACCATAGCTACACCAGCTTCTCTATCTTATAGAACTGAGGGCCAAAACAGAATCAGGAAGGAGCAGGTCTAAGGGGGTGGGTTTGGGGTACGGGGACCCGGGGGTCTGGTGCTGATGAGTCACTTACTGCATTTACTGTGTGTGCCAGGACTTAGGCCGAGCAAGGCCCTTGGCCTTCGTGGGCCTCAGCCTTAGCTGCACAATGCAGAGTGGACCAGATGACCTCGGATGCCCTTTTTGGTTATGAATCTATCATCCTCTACTCCTCTGCCTTCTAGTCGAGGATTCTTTCTTTCGTTATTATTGTTCAGTCACTTAGTTGTGTCTTGCTCTTTATGACCGAGATGCTGGAGTGGTTTACTGTTTTCTTCTATAGTGGGTTAAGACAACCAGAGTTAAGTGACTTGCCCAGGGTCACACAGCTAGTGTGTGTCTGAGGCTGGATTTGAACTGAGGCCTTCTTGAGTCTAGACCCAGCATTCTATCCACTGAGCCATCTTAGCTGCTTTCAAGGCAAACAAAGGATAAGTGACTTGCCCAGGGTCACACAGCTAGTGAGTGTCTGAGGTCAGATTTAAACTCAGGTCCTTCTGACTCCAGGCCCAGAGCTGTATCCACTGAGCCATCCAGCTGCCCTGTTCTTTCTGTTATCTGTGCTTTACTTGTATAAATGCAGAGCAGGGACTGTCTTCTGTCTTTCTTCACGTCCTGCTTACTTTGCTTAACATGGCACTTGGCACTGAGCAGGCACCAATAAATACTGACTGATGCTACACATGCTAGGTGCTTAATAAATGCTTATTGGCTGATTCTACATATGGTAGGTGCTTAATAAATGCTTATTGACAGACTCTACACATGGTATGTGCTTAATAAATGCTTATTGACCTATTTTACACATGGTAGATGCTTAATAAATGCTTATTGACCTATTTTACATGTGGTAGGTACTTAATAAATGCTTATTGACAGACTCTACATGTGGTAGGTGTTTAATAAATGCTTACTGACTGATGCTACACGATAGGCGCTTAATAAATGCTTATTGGCTGATTCTACACATGGTAGGTGCTTAATAAATGCTTATTGACAGACTCTACACATGGTAGGTGCTTAATAAATGCTTATTGACAGACTCTACACATGGTAGGTGCTTAATAAATGCTTATTGACAGACTACACATGGTAGGTGCTTAATAAATGCTTATTGACTGATTCTGCATGCTCCACTTGTGGATTACTTGTATCTCTTTGTTTGCCCTGTGAACATATACCTGCCTGGTTGGTATATACTTTGCATTATGGAAATGTCTGTGCGTGTGCCTGTGTATTACGCATAGATGCACACATTCCATACATTTGTGTCTGTGCACATCAGGTATCTCGTGGCTTTGTGTGCTCGCTCTGGGCGTGCTCGAATGTGTCCGTGTGTGTGCCTGTGTCATGTGCCTGCATGTGCCAGCCTGAGTTCCTCTGCCACTTTAGTATTAGCCTAGCCTGTCTTGTGTGGAAAAGTATAGGGATCTGACTGTGGTCCAGTGGGGTGTGTGTGTGTGTGTGTGTATGTTTGTGTGTATATATGTATGTGTGTCTGTGTGTCTATACATATTTCTATGTATGTGTGTCTGTGTAGTGTGCATGTTTGTGGTGTGTATATGTTTGTGTGTATGTGTGTCTATGTGTATATATGTCTGTGTATGTGTGTGCATGCATGCGCACGTGTCTGTGTATGTCTGTATGCATGTCTATGTATGTGTATGTGTGTCTCTGTGTGTGTGTGTATGTATGTGTGTGTGTGGGGGGCGGTATTTTCATATGCTTGTGATGGCCACGGGGACTGAGCAGTTTCTGCCCAAGCTGGCTCACCCTGGACTGCCTGTACAGTGACTGTTCCCGTGCCTGGAATGCTCTCCCTCTCTTTAGATCTCAGCTCAAATCCCACCTTCTGTATGACGTCTCTCCCTCTCTTTCTGCACCTCTACCCCTTAGAATGTTGCATTGTGTATATCTTATATGCATACAGTTATTTGCTGCTGGTTTTTTTTTTTTGGAGAGGGGAAGGCAGGGCAATTGGGGTTAAGTGACTTGCCCAAGGTCACACAGCTAGTAAGTGTCAAGTGTCTGAGGTCAGATTTGAACTCAGGTCCTCCTGACTCCAGGGCCAGCGCTCTATTCTCTGTGCTACCTGGCTGCCCCATATAGTTATTTGCACTTTGTCTCTACCATTAGAAAGGGGCTCCTTGAGGGGAGGGATCATTTTTATCTTTCTTTGCCTTTCTCAGCACTTAGCACAATGTGTGCCATGTGTTTGTTGATCGACAGATTGACTGTCTCCCCTAGATTCCTAAGCAATACTCAGATGGGACTTAGGAGCCCTGGGCTCTAAATCTTGGGTCGAAATTTCTTTCTGGGTGACTTTGGGCAAGTCACTTTTTCTGATTCTCAGTTTCCTCATCTCTAAAATGAGAAGAATTAGTCCAGATAACCCCTAAGTTCCCTTGTGGCTCTATATCTTACAGAGGATTTAGAGCAGCAGTTTTCAACCTGTGGGTTATGTTCAATTTGTAACCATGAAAATACATCCTGCATATCAGATATGTACATTACGATTCATAACAGTAGCAAAATTACAGTTATGAAGTAGCAACAAAAGTAATTTTATGGTTGGGGATCAGCACAACATGAGGAACTGTATTAAAGGGTCGCGGCATTAGGAAGGTTGAGAACCACTGGTTTAGACCTTAGATTAGACCCAAGACCTCAGATTGTGATCCGAGTGGTCTGGAGGGAGTGCTGACACTGCTGTGAAGAAGGAAGGAAGGAAGGAGGGAGGGAGGGAGGAAGGAAGGAAGGAAAAGGAAAGAAAGGAAGGAAGGGAGAGAGAGAGGAAGGAAGAAAGGAAGGAGAGAAGGAAGGAAGGAGAGGAGGAGGGAAGAAATGAAGGAAGGGAGGGAGGGAGATTATCAAGTGTGTTATGGGCCAGTCATTGTGCTAAACAATTTAAGTTTTACTTCATTTGATCTGCACAATGTCTCTGGGAGGTAGGTGCTCCTGGAATACCCTGTACTCTGCTGATTAATAATAATAAGAATAGCTAACATTGATACGGTATTTACTAGATGCCAGATACTGTGCTGAATAATTTACACTTATCTCATTTGATTTTCGCAGCAACCCTGGGAGGCAGGTGCTAGTATTATTATCCCCATTTTATAGTTGAGAGGTTAAATGACTTGCCCAGAGTCACACAGCTACTTAAGAGCCTGAGGCAGGATTTGAATTTGGGTCTTCCAGGCTCCAGGCCCACACTGTCCCCTGAGACTCAGTGGCCCCCAAGCTAGGCCAGGTAAGGAATTAGGGAAGTAAGGCTGAGTGGGAGAGAGGGAAGAGTTAATGAAAGAGGCAGAAATGGGCATGTTGAGGGCTTTTTTTTGGGGGGGGGAGGTGATAAGGATACTGCCCAGCTAGAGGGAGATATAGGGTTGCTGTAGCACGAGAAAAGAATGAGAAAAAAAGAGTACTGGCAAGACCCTGGCCAACAAGAGCTTTGTACTGAGCTGGCTAAGTCAGTTGGATCCTGTTTGGGATATTCTGTGGGGCCATGAGCTGTGTTTGGGGCTGGGGTGGGGCAGATCCTTGGGAGAGCCCAGGTCCTGCTGTGAGTACCTGGACCTGGCCCCTGCTGCTCCATTCCACCCAGGAGGAGAACTCGGCATCACTGCCTCAGCTCCTTCCGTGGAGACACAGCATCTGGCTCTTTGCTGTTCTCAGCAGCCTTTCACCTCATCCCTCATAACCTGCATCTTGTTGCCGCCGTATTGATTTGGAAATATTGACAGGTTACTTTGTCCGTGGCTTGTTTTTGTTACATATTTATGTCTCTTTGACCTTTAGACAAGACACAAGGCTATGTCTCTCTCTCAGATTGAGGGCTACTTAGAGTGGCGGCCCTACTGGTCAGGATTTCCTTCTAGAATAGGTTTAGTAGTGACCCCTGAAGGCCATGGATTGTGGGATGCTAGTTACAATAGACAACTGCCAGGGACCTCTCTATATCTATGTATATTATCTGCTTATCTGTCCATCTATCTGTCTCTGAGCCCCTTACCCTCTCTGAACCTCGATTTTCCTGTCTGTCAAATGAGAGTGAATAATTACCTACTCATAGCCCAGAGCTTTTATGGGGGAATTGCTTTTGCTAACTTCCAAGTACTGTAAAAGTGGGACTTTTAACTCTGATAAAGGTCTCACATTTAAGATATATAAGGAATTTATTCTAATTTTAAAGACTAAATCTATTTCTCATTCAAAGTTTTTGAATAGGCAGTTTCCAGAAGAAGGCCAAGTCACCAATTAATCATATAAAAATGCTTGAAAATTTAATTAATTAGAAGAATGCCAGTTAAAACAACTTTGAGGTTCAGCCTCACACCCATCATATTAGTAAAGATGACAAAAGAAGAAAATGGCATATTGGAGGAGTTGGGGTGGGAATAGGCACATTGATGCTTTATTGATGATGCTGTAAATTGGTCCAGCCATTCTAGAAAATAATTTAGAACCGTGCTCAATAAGTTACTAAACCCTGTGTATACCTTTGACCCAATTATACCACTACTAGGCCTATGTTCCAAAAAGATCAAAAAAAAGGGAAAAGGAGACCCACGTGTACAAAAACATTGACAGCAGCTCTTTTTGGATTAGTCAAAAATTGGAAACTAAGGAGATGGCCACTTATTGGGAATGGCTGAGCAAATTGTGGCATATGAATATAATGGAGTATTACTGTACATTGAGAAATCCTGCTGGCACAAGTAGGATAGTTATTCAGAGGAAGCTGGGAAGAGTTCAGTGAACTGATACAGAGTGAAGTGAGCAGACCCAGAATCATCTACACAGTGACATTATAGAGAAAAACAGCTTTGAAACAGTTAGAGCTCTGGTGAAAGCATTAGGGAGCCCTAATCAGTCCTCTGGATGGATAAATCAGGCCACCCACCCCGTTAGATGATAGATTTAAAATGCATGAGAAATGCATATTTATATACAGTCAATGTGGGCATTTGTTTTGCTGGATTGTATGTTTGCTATGAGGGTTTTTAAAAAATATTTTGAAGTGGGGGAGGGCAGAGAGAACTGTGGGAGAGAGAGATAATAAAAGCTTTAAAAACAAATTAAAAAAAACAAACTTAAAAATAGAGAACCTAATCTCTGCATACAAGGTGCTTACACACAACAAAGTAAGTAAAAATAAATAATTTAAGGATGCAGTATTCTAATTCCTGAGGGATGGGAAAAGACATTTCTTCCAGGAGATCTCCACTGAGACAGAAATTGTATTAGGCAATACTGAGGAGAGACCAAATTCTAAAGATGGGAGACCACTTTCAAGAAGAAGGATGGCCCATGTCAGCCCTTCTTAATTCCGGTTACTTCCCTCCATTAATTCCTGTTATCATTTTTTTTTGGGAGACAATCAGGGTTAAGTGATTTGTCCAGGGTCACATAGGTGGTAAATATCTGAGGTCACATTTGAACTCAGGTCCTCCTGACTCCAGGGCAGGCACTTTATCCTCTATACCACCTAACTGTCTTTCCTGTATGTAGCTTGCTTTGTATATATTTGTTTTCATGTTGTCTCCTTCATTAGATTGTAAGTTCCTTGAGGGTAGGGATTGCCTTTGGCCTCTTTTTGTATCCCTGGCATTTAGCACTGTGCCTGTCACAAAGTCAGATCTTAATATTTATCGATAGGTGGATTGATTGATGGGAGGCTTCCCAAGCCAAGAGATAGGCTTCCTAGGTGTTCATCAGTTCCCAAGTTGAACTTGAATGGAAAAATGGAAAAGTATGGATTGACCCAAATTCTCTTGCCAGTTTCCAAGTTTACATAAAAGCCTTTCGACAAGTGACTGCTGTTGGAAGAAATTGCCTACTTATCATTTAGCTGGGTTCCAGAGAACCCATGCAAACAGTTGGGGCTCACAGTTTGCGATGATACATCGCAGGGGAACAGATTGTAAGAGGCTCATTTTTCAGCCTCACACAATTGGGGGGAATGTGGGTACGCTGTTTCCTTTGCATAAGGACTTCAAGGACTCAGTTGGTTCTCCCATGGGATGAGCACTTAACATCTTTGGTGATGGGTGGGCCCCTCCTTTCCTGGCACTGGGATAGTTTGGGTAAGCTTGTTATTATAAGGACGACTTCATTTGTGTGAACTTTCTCTCCTCCTTTCCTAGTTCACCCCAAATCAGAAAACAGCTCTGGGTGAGGGTGCACCTGATATACTAAGGCAGACCAAGATAGGAATTCCCCTCCCTGCCTAGAAGAGTCTCTAGAACAGCTAAAATCAACGTGGTTGACCTTCCTAAGTGGAAAGATGCAGAATGGCTGGGAAGCCAAGGAAGACTGAGAGGGAGAGAGATAGACCCAGACTCCCAAGTGGCCTCTTTCTTTAGTGCTTAATCCACTGCCTTAGCCTAAAAGGGCCAGGGTCTCCCAGTGCATTCTGAGTCATCTCTAGTCCTCCTGATGAATATCTGGCCATTAGACCCAGATGGCTCTGGAGGAGAAAATGAGGCTGGTGACCTTGCACAGCCCTCCCTCACTCAAATCAGAGTCAACTGCAAGCCATGTCATCATTTCCCTAATGCCATGGTCCTTTTCAAAAGAGAAGAGCAAACACACAACAATCTAGTAGACGCTTAATTTAAATTGTTGTTGATTAACTTAAATTAATTACATTGTTTAAATTAATTAAATTGTTGATTGATTTGGACTTGGCCAGCTTTACAGCTCAGGAAGCAGGATTGGCATCCCTTCTAGACCTTTCCTGGTGCTGACGTGGAAAATTCCATTGAATCTCAAGTTTTCTTAGATCGGTTTACTGCTTCTCCTTTGCCTCAGTCTCCCTGGGGTTACATTTATTTGTTCACATGTCATATCTTCCTAATCAGCTGTAAACTTGTTGAGGTCAGGGACTATCTTGTTTCATCCTTGAATCACTAGCATGTAGCACTAAGAAGCCCTTCCTGATGTTCATTGAATTTGAACTGATTGAATTTTAGTGAACCCATTTATTGGAATGTAAAAGCCCCTTGAAGGCAGAGAATGCCTTACTTTTGTATCCTGTATAATACTTTTGATAGACAATTAATTAGCCCATATTAAAATTAACTATTTTTAGTATAGGCGTGTTAATTTATTGATAGTATCTAAAATATTATTGGGGGAGTGGTGGTGCAGTGGATGGAGTCCTGGACCTGGAGTCAGGAAGACTCATCTTCCTAAGTTCAAATGTGTAGCGTTAGGCACATACTAGCTATGTGACCTTGGGTAGGTCACTTAACTCTGTTTTTCTCAGTTTTCTTATCTTTAAAATGAGCTGGAGAAGAAAATGGCAAACCATTCCAGTTTCTTTGCCAATAAAACCCTAAATGGGGTTACAGAGAGTCAGACACAGCTGAAAAACAACTGAACAATAGCAACAAAATATTATTGGGAGTGCGAGAAGTGCATGTAAAGGGCAGAAATGCCTTCCAAGAAAAAAATGAAACTTGATGCTCAGGTTTATGACCATCATTATCTATTAATAACATTTAAAATATAACTGAACAATACAGGATTATTTGACATCCTCATTTTCCTTGAATGGATATGTGATCTCTTTGGGGAGGTGAAGCTGCCCTGGGTAGTTATTTCATTTTTAAATTAAAAAAAAATTTTAAGCACTAATTTAAAAAAAAATATACCTCCTCCCCTACCTATTGAGAAGACAACAATATGATATCAAGCATACATGTAAAATCATACAGAACATTTCCATATTAGCCCTGATGGATCCCCATCACTTGGGGAATGGCTGATCAAGTTGTGTACAGTTGTAATGGAATGCTACTGTGCTGTAAGAAATGATGAGCTCAGTGATCTTAGAAAAACATCGAAAGATTTACATGAAATGATGAAGAGCGAAGCAAGTAGAACAAGGAGAACATTGTATACAGTAACAAGAGTATTGTTTTAAGAATGATGTTGAGCAACTAAGTCATTTTGACTATTATAAATATACAGATTAAAAATAAAGGACATATGAGGAAAGATGCTATTTGCATCCAGAGAAAGAACTGATAAATAGAAGTTTGTATAGAGTAATTTTACACATATATACATATGCATATAATGTATGTGTGTATATCTATATATCTTTGTGTCTAATGGTAGCCATATTTGGGAGGAAGTATTGGAATAGGGAAGGAAAAAAAGAAATTTAGGTGATAACTTTGTTATATATTTAGAAGGAATAGTAAGTTGTACATAGTAGATTTGCAGTTTCATCTTTTTTATTGTATTGTGTTATAGAAGTCCTTGTTTTGTTTCGTGAATTGAAAGTAAAATACCTTTTTGAAAAATAAAGTAAAAAATTACACTTAAGTTTGCACTGGGAGTTTATCAGTTCCCTTTCTGGAGGTGGGTAGCATTTTTTTTCATCATGAGTCCTTCAGAATTGTCCTGGGGCATTTTCTTGATCAGAATAGCTAAGTCTTTTACAGGTGATTGTCATTGTGGCATTGATGTTACCGTGTATGTGTACAACGAACTCTCGGTTTTGCTCAGTTCGCTCCGTCTGCATCAGTTCATGGGGGTCTCCTCCCTTGGGCAGTTAATCCACAATTAGGAGGGTTGCTTGGGGGCACTGAGATGTTGAGTGATTGTCCGGGTCACCTAGCCCTAGTATATGTTCATAGCAAGACTTGAACTGTGATGTTTCTAGTCGTGAGGCCAGCCCTCTCTCTAACCACTGGGATGGCCTATCTCTCCAGTAATAGTAATAATTGATACTTATATTACATTTGAAAGTTTGCAATGTGCTTCTTGCACACTGTCTCATTTGGGCCCTAGGACACCCACTTCTGCCTCCCCCTTTTTTTTAAACAAATGGGGAAAACTGACTCAGAAATTAAGAGGCTTGTCCGAGGTCAAAGGGGTGTAACTAACAAAGGCCGGGATTCAACGGCAGTTCCCTCCATCACTTTCTCGATGTGTCATCTACATTTTTAGGCTATCAAGTCCAGACCTCATTTTAGTGAGAAAGAAACATCCAGACCCAGAAGGGACTTGTCCAAAGCTCCTCCGTGAGTCAGCAGCCGAGCTGGGATTAGACGTGAGTCAGAAATTCTTTTTTTGCCATACTGGGCTGTATCTCAGGTTTTTTGTTTTTTTTTTTTCCATTTTGTTTGGTGGCTAATGAGTGATTCAGTTCATCTTAAGAATACAAACTTCAGAGTTTGCATAGTGATTGGTTTTACTCAGACCCAGGTCAGGCTCTTAACCAGGTTCATAGGTTTTAAATCTGGAAAGAACTTCGAGGTAATGTTGCCCTAACCCCTCCTTGGCTGTTCTTCAGTTCATTGAAGGTCTTTTCATAACTTGCAGGTTGTGAGGCTCTCTAAAAGCCAAACTAAGGATTTTATCTTTGATATGGAAGGTAATGGGGAGCCAACTCTTTGTGACCCCTTTTGGGGTTTTCTTGGCAGAGATCCAGGAATGGTTTGCCATTTTCTCCTCCAGCTCATTGTACAGATGACACAGATGGGTTTAAATGACTAGCTCAGGGTCAGCCAGCTAGAAGTATGTGGGGCCCGATTTGAATTCAGGAAGTCATCCTGACTCCAGGCTCAGCACTCTGGCTACCCCCACTGGTGCCCCAAATCAGCATGCCGACCCACCTGGACAGACAGTCCCCTAGGACCCTCTTTTCCCTCACACATGCATCACAGTGCAGTGGGAGAAAGAACATAGTAGGCACTTAATAAATGTTTATTGACCGTAACTGCCTTTAGGAAGATCACTGTGGCAGCTGAGTGGAGGATAGAATGGAATATATAGAGATCAGAGGCAGAGGGACCGACTAGACATGTGTCCCCACCAGAAAATGTTTTTTGGGTCCTCCTCTCTCCATTTGCTCATTTCTCCTGTAATTCTTACTGGTTCTCCACTTACCCAGGCCCAACTCGATTCCTGCTTCCAGGAAGCCTCCCCTGATTGCCCCTAGCCAGAAGGAATCTTTCCCTCCTCTGAGCCCCTGCAGCCCCTGTGACTGTCTTCAGCCCTGAGCCTCTCTTACACTCTAGTTCTCACTATATTTATGTACCCAGCTCAGCTGTGAGCCCTCAGGCTTATTCAGCACACAGTAGGCATTCAGTAAACATTTGGTGAATGAATGAAGGAATGAGTGAGTGAATGAATGGACTGGCCCAAGCCTGGTGGGATCTGTTTTGTCTTTAGAATTCTTTGCTTTGGTCTCATGGCATTGCATGAACCTCAGCCCAACTCCTCCTTTCCCTAGGGCCCCTCCCCCAGCACATACACTTTTAAACTCTCTGCTGGGCCTTGCTGAATAGCAGTCCCATTTAATTCACTCCTCCTGCCCCACCTCCAGCTCCCCCTGCCCCCAAATTCCCCGCAGATATGATAATTAAGCAGGTGCCAGATATGTTCGCTTTGTGTGAGCGTGAGAACTGGGGCCGGGCTGGGCGCCGTCGGGCCTTGCTGGAGACAGGGCTATTTCTTCTTGACCGGATGGTAGCAGTCCCAGCTCATCATTATTGCCTGGGCCAGGAAAGGGGGGGTGGCTAGGAGGCCTCCCCTGGTCTGCCCAACCCTTCCAGCTGCTTGGGGCTCTCTTCTCATCTCCCATGCCTGTTGTTCCTTGGGGACTTGTTGGGGACAGAGGAGCTGGCCTTATGTGGTTATGGGAAGACCCTCCCAGCCAGGGCCTGGGACGTGCATGGGGTGAGCAGAGCAGACAGCTGGGCCAGCCTGGTCTCCCCCCTCCCTCCCCCGGCGGGCACCCTGGCGAGCTGGCCAGGCTGTCTGGGCCTCTCTCATTGAGATGCAGGGCACGGCCAGAGGGAGGGTCTGTGGCTGGGAGCTTTGAGGCCTGGGAATAGCTACCGAATGACCCAGATAAAGGAGGGGGATCAGAGCTGTCCTCCCGGGAAAGGAGAGCAAGCTGAGGGAACCAGCTGGGCAGGGTGGGATGTCAGCTGCCAGCATTTTCACCCCATCCCTCTTGTAAGTCCTGCTGCCAGCTTTGGGGGGCACTGAATATAGAGGGTTGAGAGTTGGAGAGGGAGCCATCTTTGTCTTTGTGTTTTCATTGGGAGGCCCTAGCTCCAAAACTTATTAACTATGGGAATGAAGGCAAATCAGTCCCCCTCTCTGAGCCTCAGTTTCCCTCTCTGCAAAGGGAAGATAAGAATACTTGCCTCATAGAATTGTTGTTAGGAAGTACTTTTTAAACCTTAAAGTGCAATAGAAATGGGAGTTGCATTATACTCATACTCTGTTATTATATTTTTTAGGCAAATACGCAGCCTACTTCTTTTTAACACTTGGAGCTGAATAGGACTCTCCCTCCTGGCCCAGGCCTTGCTTGTAGTTAAGAGTGTCCAATGGACTTGAGATGCACTTAGGAATGTGTACTCTGTGGCAAGGAAGAAGGAGAATATTAGACTAGATGGTCCCTGAGGCCTTTTTTGGCTCAGATATCCCATGATTCTAAGAATGGCTTTGGATGAGCCCCTTGTAGGTATTTCCTAGAACTCCTCTTACTCGATGAGTGGAGTCTGCATCGGTCTCCCAAACCAGCATTCTGACCCAGCTGGACAAGAAGTTTTCCCCTAGGAACCTCTTTAGCCCCACCATCACAGTGCAGTAGGAAGAGGGCTGAACTTTGGAATCACAGAATCTGAGTTCAAATCCCAGCTCTGAGTTTCCCCTTTGTGGCCCTGGGAAGTCACCTAAACTCTCTTGGCCTCAGCTTCCTCCTCTGTAAAGTGGGGGTGTTGGACAAGATGACCTTTCAGGTCCTGTGATTGTACACTTACTTATTCTCTCTCAAAGGAATGGTTTGCAAGAAACGCTTCTTTCCCTGTTGGCTCGTGGTTGATTCTTTTCCAATTATTCAGTATGCCAAAGCACATGGTCCTTTTTGTACTTGTCTGTCTTGGGTAGAGATAGCAAAGCACTATAAGTCACTGGAGCCTGGGGTTCTCCTGGTTACCTTCAAGTCCCAACTAATTCCTTCCACGGGAAGCCTTACCCCGTGCCTCTTGGTTCTAGTGCCTTCCCTCCGTCTGAGCGACTCCAGTTTTTATTTTTCTGTAGAAAGCTTGTTTGTATAGCCTTATTTGCATGTTCTCTTTGAATCCGCAGCACTCAGCACAGTGCTGGGCACATAGTACATAGTAGGTGCTCAGTAAATGTTTATTGACCGACTGACTGACTGACTGACTGGAAAGAGCCTGGGTTTGGAATTAAGAGGACCTGGGTTCAAATTTTCATTCCACTACTTAACTCTCTTTGTGGTCCTCTCTCTAACCCTTAATTTTTTCATCTTTAAAATGGGAGAAGGTAAATGAGAGACTGGATAACCTTCAGAGGTCCCTTCCACTCTAAATCCAAAGATCCTCTTTCCTCCTCTTTTTTCTAACTCAGTTGATTCTCCATGATAGTATGGGGGCAGGGGGAAGCATTTAAGTACCTACTGTGTGCTAGGTACTTTATGGAAATTGTCTCATTTGAGACAGGAAGAGAGGTGAATCAAAAGCTTTCTACATGAGAGATAGTGAGAGGAACTTAACTACGCAGATTGTGTGTATGTGTATACACACACACAGATATTCATTTAACAGATTGTAGATCTGGGTTCTAGCTCTTTGCTGCCTCTCAAGAAGCAGTGTGGCCCTGTTGTAAAGAAACTGGTTTTGGGGGTGAGTCCTTGTTCTGCAATTTACTCCCTGTGAGATCGTGGACAAGTTACTTTCTCACTGAATCTCAGTTTCCCCATCTGTAAAATGAAGGGGTTAGATTAGATAGACTGACTCTGAGGCAGCTTCTAGCTAGACATTTCTGTCACTGCAGTAAAGGCCGTGGGATCTCAGGCATGAAGACCTGCTGGAATCTGCTTGCTCCCTTGTGAAATGAGGGCAGTGGACTGCTTGACTGCAACTTCATTTCCACCTCTAACCTGCTCGGAGTCTTTGTGTCAAAGGCTGGCCAGTTCACCAAGTACCTTCTCTGGTTTTGGTCCTCATGCTAGCCTGGAGAAGGAGACTGGGCAGGAGAAAGGAGAAAGATTGTCACTTCAGTTTTGTAGAAGAGGAAATGGAAGCCCAGAGGGAAGAGATTTGCCTAAGGTCACACACAGTAAATCAGCAATGGAAACCAACACTTGAGCCCAGGGCTCCTGACTCCCCAAAGTCCGGTTCCTATGTAAGAATTTATAGAGGGGACACTGTTTCCTTCTTTGGGGAGTGAGGGTAGATAAGAGGTTAGAGCATTTCCAGTCAACCTATGTCTGGGATTTCCTAAATCATACTGAGGAAGCATTCGGGGTATAATGGATAGAGCCAGGTGCTGGACTTAGATAAACAAATGGCTTAATCTCTCTGTTCTTCAGTTTCCTCATCTGTAAAATGGGAGGCTTGGCCATGACGGCTTTGGAGGCCCCTCCCTTTCAGCTCTAAATGCAAGATCTAATGATCAAACCTACTCTGGGTGCTCTTGGGAAGGCAGAGGCAGTAGAGACCCAATCCGGAGCCTCCAAGAGCTCACTATGGTGTATGTACATTATAGAGGAGACAGTGGAAAGATGAGGCCAAATCTATATTCAGGAGGCTTGTAGTCTAGAAATTGCAGTGGTTTTGTCTTATAAATTAATCAATCAATCATTAAACATTTATTAAGTGCCTACTGTGTGTCAGACTCTGCTAAGTTCTAGGGATACAAAAAGAGGTGAAAGACAGTTCCTGCCCTCAGGGAGTTCATAATCTAAATAGTTCCTTCCACTTTGCTGTGCCAGAACAGCAAATGGGTCCAGATTGTGGAAGGCCTTGAATACTAGGCTGAAGAGTTTTGATTTTGTCCTTTAGGTCATGAGTAGTTGTGAAATTGATTTGAGCCTGGGTATGGCACAATCGTAGTAGAGTATGTGTATGTTTATTCATACATATACACAGAAAACCCTTTGATAACAGTTACTTTGTGCGATAGGACTGATATTTGCTATGTAGGCTAACTCTTTATCAGTCAGTAATAGAGTAAAATTTCCAGATGTGACCTATGAGATGTCCATCAGTGCAGCAGTGTCATAGAATCCTTCACCAAATGGAGCATCCTTACCTAGTTCCTTCAACTGATCCTCACGTGGCATGATCTCAAGGGCTATCATTATCCATGTTTGGGAGGATGCCCACCTTATACCCTTCTAAAATGGGGTACCATTTTAGGAGAATGAGACTTAGTCCCCAAAGTATAGACACTTGCCTCTGACTTAAGCACCTCAAGATTATGGTTTGTTGTTGTTCAGTTGTATCTGACTCTTTGTGACGCCACATGGGGTTTTCTTGGAAAAGACACTGGAGTGCTTTGCCATTTCTTCTTCTATTTCATTTTTACAGATGAGGAAATTGGGGTTCAAGTGACTTGCCCAAGGTCACACAGTCTAAGTAAGTATGTCTAAGACAAGATTTGAACTCATGAGTATGAGTCTTCCTGATTCCCAGCCCAGTGCTCTATCCAATGCACCGCCTATCTGCTTACCCCCGAGATTACGTTAGTTCTTTTGGCTGCCATCTTTCATTGCTGACTCATCTTGAGCATGCAGGAAACTAAAACTCCATATTTTCTTTTCTTTCCACGTGTTGTCTGGCATTACTTCTCCTGTCTTGTACTTGTGAGATGGATTTTTTTTGAGTCAAAATGTAGGACTTTGCTCTCTATTAAACTCTGTCTTCTTAGACTCTGATGTTTCGTTCCTCTCGGCTGATTATCTTTTTGATCCCTTCCAGTTTTGTGTAATCTACAGATTTAATAAGCAGAATCCCTGTGCTTTAATGAAAATAATTGATAAAAGTTTCTAATTAAACAAGACTTAGGGTGAGTCCCCAGAGCACTTCACTAGAGATCTCCCTCTAATTTGACACTGATCTGTGCTTTTCATTCAGTTCTGAGTATACCTAACAGCATGGCATAGAAAAGGCATATTGGATTTGGAGTCAAAATGCTACAGTTCGGCCTCTTGAAATTGACAAGCTGTGTGACTTTTTGCAAGTCATTTTACCTCAGGTTTTTGTACAGATGAAACAGTTGCTGTGTAATCTCCAAGTTCCTCTCTAGTTCTGGATACTGTGATCCTATTGAAAAGCCTTGAAATATTGGTGAAGATGACAAAAAATGTAAAGATTCAAAATATTTATAGCATCACCTTTTTGTGATTAAAAAAAGGGATTGGAAACAGTAGATATCCATCGATTAGAAAAGAGCTAAATAAATTGTGGTACACGAATGTAATAGTATTAATATTACTGTGGTGTAAGAAATGTCAAATAGGAAGAATACAGAGAAGCATGGGAAAATTTACACTAAGTGATACAGAATGAAATAAGTAGAACCAAAATAAAACTCCAAAACAACGCAAGTAGTGGCTACAACAATGTAGATGGAAAGAACACAAAACAATGGAGAGTGAATGTTACAAAATTACAAAGAACAAGGTAGCCCCAAAGAGATCTGAGAACACTCTTCCTCCTCCAGTCCTTTGCAGAAGTGGGAGGGCTACAGGTTATATAGAACATTGTTTACATTGTCAGATTTTTAAAAAAAAGTCTTGATTATTTTTGCCAATTATTTTTTCTGTCTTTACTCCTTTTCTTTTTTACTAAAAAATATTCTCTGTTATATAGGATGGTTCTCAGAGAGAGAAGAGAGTGGGAAACAGGAAATTTAAGTGATGTCAAAAATATCAAAAATTTATTTAAAAAACAAGAAACCAGTCAGCTGGGATTTCTATTTACCATGTACAAATAAAACAAAAAGTCTTAAAGTGAGTTTGAGGCCATTCTTGGGCAAAAGAGATGTTTCTTACCTTAGGACCTCATAATGGGAGTGGAAACTCCTTGTGAAGTGGGTATTTGGTGATCTGAGCTAAGCCTGGAGGACTGTAGCTAGAAAGAACATCTGAACTACCAGAGACAGTACGATATAGAGCATTGGTTCTCAACCTTCCTAATGCTGCAACCTTTTAATACTCATATGTGGGTATATCTGCATGTGGGTGGACTCTCCTGGAGACGGATAGAGGAGCGGTGTCTGGGTTCCTAAGACTATCGGAAATTTGTGTTTTCTGATGGTCTTAGGCGACTCCTACAGGGGTCGCAACCCACAGGTTGAGAACTGCTGATATAGAAGGAACGAACACCTAATTTGGGATAAGAAGACCAGACTGTAAGTCTGCTGTTTACTGTATTTTCTTGGTTAGGCCATGTAACCTCTGGACCTCAGTTTCCTTATTTGTAAACTAAAGTGGTGGTTGGACCAGATCAAAAGTTCTAAAAGTGTGGTCTGAGGATCCTGATAGTCCCCAGGACCTTTACAGAGGGTCTTCAAGGACAAAACTCTTTTCATAGTAATAATACTAAAACATTATTTGTCTATTAAAATGTTCCTCCTTTTTCCAACTGTAGATCTGTGTGAGGTTGAATTTTCTTCCTGTACTTCAACCAGAAAAACTTGCTGCAACAAATTGAATGCAGAAGCAAATATGAGAATCCAGCTGTCTTCTATTAAGCCAGACATTAAAGAGATTTGTAAAAAAATATCTAAAACACTGCCACTTTTCTCACTAAATTTGTTTGTTTTGGAAAAGTTATTTTTCATTAAAATATGTTATTGGTTTTTTTAGCATGTAATGGGCTTACTAATGTCATTTTTAAAGGAATAAATATTTGAAAAATTTAGCAATCTTAATTTCAATATATATCTTTATAAGTGCTCTCTCCCTTTCTCTCTCTCTGTCTCTGTCTCTCTCTCTCTCTCCCTCTTCCTCTCCCTCCATCTCGCTCCCTCTCTCCCTCCCCCTCCTTCTCCCCCCCCCCTCCCCATACAAACCCCTTCACCACTTTAAATCCTGTGGTCCACATTTCCCCTCCTCATCAAAGATAGGCCCAAAGACTATCCCATTCTCGGCTTAAGTTCAGATGTGTTCTGTGTCTTTTAACACTTTCCTGATCCAGTCCCTAGCATATAGCTCTGTACAAAAAAAAAAAAAAAAAAAGCAGGAGAGTAGGTTAGTTGGGTGATGCCTGTTCTTGATGAATCCGTGGTTTCTTTCTGTGACCCTCACTTTTTAAATATTCATAGATAATTCCTCTTCTCATATATGTTCTAGGAGTTTACTGGGAATTTTGGAGCTCAACAATCTGGTTGGAAGAATATCCTCCCCACTGTTTCCTTCCTTTTTAAAAAGGGGCTGGGGGTGATATTTCTCAATCTTTGAGAACCTTGCCTCTTTTACAGTTTTTCAAAGGTCGCCACCAGCAGCTCTGTAGATTTTTTTCCAGAAATTCTTACAGTACTCTGAGATTTCGTTCGTTTGGGCTTAGGGGTAAATCAACTTGTTGAGGGCTATTTTTACTGTCTCCTCACTCAAGTTCAAGCCCTTGGCTATAATAAACATGCTAAAAACAAGAGTTTAGACATACTTTTACTCTATTATCCATTACCTTTCCGTAGGTGTCCTAGAGCCAGTTCATGCCAGCTAGAGCCCATTGTTAAATTTTTTAGTGTGAGCATTTTTGAAATGGATAAATCTTGGAAATGAGTAAATGTTACAGTTGACTAGATGTATGAAAGTGAAGGAGAAAATAGTGATAGCAGATTAAATTTAAAAGTGTATTAGATACATCCCCCCCCCCCAAAAGCTGGTTGTTAAACATTTATCAGCATACCCCTGATTGTTCTTAATTTCCCCGAGTCCTAGGTCTTTCCTTTCTTTGATCTCCCTTTGCTCCCAAAACAGCTTAAAAATATACCTCCTTCCCCTCTCCCCACTTTTTAAAAAATATTTATTGCCATTTACTTTTGAGCTTTAGTACTTGGGATCCTGATTTGCCAGGGTAGTCCTATCCTTTTGAATTTATCCTTGGTTTCCTACTTTTGTTTCCTTCTGCTACCCCTATCAGTTTCATCAGACAGCTCTCCCTTTTTATTTCTCATTGAAGGAATATGCTTTTATGTCATCAGAGTTTCATTTTTGAGAGTTTCTCTTCCTTCCTGGCTTGAATTCTCTGTAGGATTTTAGGCAGTGAGATCCTACCTGTTTTTCTCTGAACTTAAAAAAAAAATCTGCTCTGTCCCAGCCTAAGTGGCATGCCACACTATCCCTGGATTTCCCCCTCTTCTCTATCACAAATTCTGGGTTGTATGGTCACTTCCTCTCAAGGTTCCTCCCAGTTCTATTTTGGCCCTCAGTTCCCCTTTATTGGTTAGACTCAGGTCCAGAATAGCAGTTCCCCTTTTGGCTTCCTCCACCTTCTGAAGGATGAAATTAATAGCTAGACAGGTCCAAAAATTTCTCATCTGTTTTAACAGAGAACACTCCAGCAGATGTCTGGATGGTTGACATCTTTCATTCATACAGTTACCTGCCTCTTTGCAGGCTTTGTGATCCGCACCAGTAACTCATCATCCATGTCCTCCTTCTGTCTGGATGGTCTGTATTATACTTCTATCATGTTGTCATGTTTACTTCTTGTACCATTGATCCCTCATCCATATTTTGTCTTCCATTGTAATAGCTGTTTGCCATGCGTATATACTGAGAACAGATATAACATTCTCCTTGTTAGTTTCTACAACAAATTTAATCTAGAATCATAGGTCATGGGACTATAGGATTGTAGATTTATGCAGGAAAGGACCTTAGAGTCACTAAATTCAACCTTTTGTTTTATAGATGAAGAAACTATAGCCCAGAAAGCGAATGTTACTTTCCCAGGGTTATATTGCTGTAGTAAGTGTACATCTGAGGTAGGGTTTGAGCCCAGGTATTCCTGACTACAAGTCCAGCTCTCTAGCTGTGGCACCACACTGTCGCCGTGATGGGCATTGTGGGAAATAGAGTTTCATTGACATAGTTCCTGTCTTCCCAAAGCTCATAATCTGGAGTAGAGCTCTACTGGTAAATACATAACTGTCTCTCCAGGGAAAAAAAAGTACCTGTGACATATTTTTAAGTTAAATCTGCATTATTAACATCACTTTCTTAAGTCTAGACCATCATCAACACAATAAACCAAGTCCCAATTTGTAATTTTCCAGTTTCTAAGGTATCAGTGCACACACTGAAAATTTAATAATGACCTCTTCTGAGCCTTGTCCAAACTGAGTCCAGCATACCCTTGCCAGATAAGATGCAAATACAGATAACTAGCATGTGTGATATTGCATGATTGGTGCATTAAGCGATTGCAAAATGAAATAAGGTCTGAGAAGGAAGGGTGTTTCCAGCAGAGATCAGAGAAGTCTTCATGGAAGAGGTGGTCTTAGAGTTGGGCTTCAGAGGATAAATGGAGGGGGCAAAGAAGTGATGGGTGAAGGCATTCTCGTTAGAAGGGACAGCATGAGCAAATACCCAGGAGTGATGGAAGGAGTGCCCAGAGGCCAGCTGCTGGTTGTAGCGTAGATTTCACGGAGGGGAGTAATGAGAGGGGGAGCCTGGAAAGCCGTGGTGGTGCCGAGTAGTTGTTATTCAGTTGTATTTGCCTCTTTGTGACCCATTTGGTGTCTTCTTGACAAAGATATTGGAGTGATTTGCCATTTCCTTCTCCAGCTCACTTTATAGATGAGGAAAATGAGGCAAACATGACTTAAGTGACTTGTCCAGGGTCACACAGCTGGAAAGTGTCTGAGGCCAGATTTGAACTCAGGAAGATGAGTCTTCCTGACTCCAGACCCAGCACGCAATCTGCTTTGCCACCTAGATTGAAGAGGGCCTTAAATGACCAGATGGAGGAATTTGTTGCCTCGATTTAGGCCAGATAGAGGACAACTGGGTGGTGCTTGTGGGTAGATTGTCAGACCTGCAATCAGGAAGATTCATCTTCCTGAGTTCAAATCTGGCTTCAGACACTTCCTAGCTGTGCAACCTTGGGCAAGTCACTTAACCCTGCTCACCTCAGTTTCCTCTTCTGTAATATGAAGTGGTTGAGTTTGAAGGTTGTTAAGAGCTGATCCTATGAGACTAGAGTAGCTCTAGGCCTGGGTCTGGCTTGACGCATGTCCTTTAGCAACTCACCATTCTTCATTCTCTGGGCCTGGTTTCCTCCTGTTTAAACTTTGGCTGTAAGATCAGCTAGTCTGTAAAGAGGAGCTCAGTCCAACAAACATTTATTAAGCATGTCGAGCTCCCTGTGCTCGTTTTACAGCATGCTCCGTAATGCATGGAAAGGGCTGGCTGGGACACGGATCACATGTGCGAGCTGAGGAGGGTGGGTGTGGGCTGGGGCCGAGTCTGATACAGCAGTAAGCTTGCAGCAGTTGGTAAATAAAGATGGATTTTCCTTTGTTCTGCTGGTGCGGGCTGCTCATCACTCTCTCCTTACGCTGTGAGCTTCCTGGGGAGTGGCAGCTGTTTCTGATGTGAGATACTCGATCAGGGGCCGACAGCTCCAGATTTGCTCAGACACTGGGGTGGAAAGGGGGGAGAGTGTTGGGAGCTGGGGAGGGGGGAAGTGTTATTGTACACCCCCTGGAGAGTTAACTTTTGCTCATGAAGGCGGGTTTCCCAGCGTTCCTCTCTAAAGTGGAGAGGTTCGGGCTCTAACTGGAATGTTTTTGCCCATGACAGGCACTTAAGAAATGCTCATTGGATTGGATGGGCCGTGCTGGGCAGGACTGCTAGCCTATAGAGCTTTCTTCTTTGGCATTTAGGTGCCTATCCCCAGAGTGACGTAGGATGGAAGGAGATAGTGGTAGTGGTGGTAGTGGTCATGGTGAGTTTAATGATTGAATGAAGCAAGACTTATCCCCTCTTTGAGCCTCTGTTTCCCTAGCTGTAAAATGATAGAATTAGAATAGTTGATTTTTAAGATTTTTTTCACTTTTTCTGATTTTGTTATAAGTTGACTTAAATCTTGAATCATAGGTGTTTAAAAAAAAAAGGATGATCAGGTGGGGCAGCTAGGTGGTGCAGTGAATAGAGCATCAGCCTTGAAGTCAGAAGGACCCGAGTTCAAACTCTGCCTCAGACACTTGACACTTAACTAGCTGTGTGACCTTGGGCAAGTCACTTAACTGCAATTTTCCCCCTCCAAAAATAAAAATTTAAAAAAAAATAAAAGGTGATCAGTTTCTTCTTTAGCCTTTTTCATACCCTTCCCTTTGCCTTTATCATCACCTAGGCTGTCCGTATCTCTAAGAGCAATTTGGGTGCCTGCCATGTTTGGATGAATTGGGAGTAACCAACTACAATTCTTTTGATGAGATGGAGTTCCACCAGATCTCACCAATCTTTTCTGCTATTTCACCCTGAAGACCGGGGGGCCTTGCCGTCCCCTGCTGTTATACCCTCTAGACCAGTGGTTCTCAATCTTCCTGATGCCACAACCCTTTAATACTCATATGTGGGCATATCTGCATGTGGGTGGACCTGCCTGGAAATGGATAGAGGAGCAGTGTCTCAGTTCCTAAGACCATCGAAAATATGTGTTTTCCGATGGTCTTGGGCAACCCTGTTTGACCCCCAAAGGAGTCACGACCCACAGGTTGAGAATCACTGCTCTAGACCCTCTGATCTCATGGTGCCTCTGGCCCTTGCTATCTACACCACAGCTACAGCCTCAGGACTTTGAGGCATTGCCATCTGTTGTGAACCTGAATTCTCTTGGGTGTTGTCTACCTCAGTTAAGTGTGAGCTTTTTCTGATTCTGTTCCAGTGCACAGTGGTTAGCATAGCAAGGCCTTAATAAGTGGTCATGCCTTGCGTCCTAGCAGCTCCTTTAGATATAACTCTGAAAGGGGTTGGGGGGGGGGGGGGTGTCAGATTAGCCTGAGGCAACAGAGTCATCCCAGAGATGAAGGCCTGTCTACCAGGGCAAAGTCGGCTTTGGAAGTATCTTGAGTGTTTCCCTCTTTAATTCTAAGGGAACAATTTTAAGTCTCAGACTCAGCACAAATCTTCATTTTTCCTTGAATTTTACTAGACTGTGAGCTCCTTAAGGATGGGGAACTTTCTTACCTAAACTTTGTGTCTCTCCTAATGGTGGAGCACCACACTCTGTACTTGGTCATTTATTAAGCGCCTATTGCGTTCAGGCACTTTGCTAAGCACTGGGGAGACATAAAGGGGCAAGAGACAATCCTGGCCTTACAGAACTCACTACGAGCCCACAAATATGTACAAGCAAGCTATATGCAAGATGAAAAGGAAACAATTAATAGAGGAAAAGCACTGGGATTAAGAGGGATTGGGGAAGGCATCCCATAGAAGCTGGGATTTTAGTTGGGACATAGAGGAAGCCGGGAAACCGGTAGATGGAGATGAAGCCGTGTCTCCTGCTTCTCTCAAGATGGAGATGAACCCACCATGACTACTACCACCACCACCACCATCTCCTTCCATCCTGTGGGGGTATGGGGGACAGATAGAGAAAATGGCCCGAGCTAAGAGGTGGAGTGTCTTGTTTGTCAAGACCAGCCAGGAGGCTGGTGTCCCTGGATTAGAGAATATGTGGGGGGGAGCAAGAGGTAAGAAGACCAGAAAGGTAGGAGGGAGCTCCATGGGCTTTGAATGCCAGATAGTGCATTTTGTATTTGATTCTGGCGGTGATAGGGAGCGATTGGATTTTTTAATGAGAGAGAGAGAGAGAGAGTGAGAGAGTGTGTGTATGTGTGTGTGTGTGTGTGTGTGTGTGTGTGTGTGTGTGTGTGTGTGTGTGACATAATGAGACCTGTGTTTTAGGGAAAATCACTTGATAAGTGACAAGAGTCTTAATAAAGGTTGTTTGAATAAGTTGTTAGTTTTGTTTGTTTTTTAAAGAAAATCACAAATATTTCACTTCATAGAAGGCATCTTGGGGAGCCCAGTAGCTTTCATACCAGATCTCAAGGGCCTTAAAGCGTTTGTGCAGGAAGGGAGAGTGGCCCAGCTCATAGGCAGAGTTATAGAGTGAAAAGCCAGTGTTGGTTTTCCCCAGTGGAAACAGGCCATTGGTTTTAGTTTGTGAGTAGTCTTTTCTCCTTCTCCTAACTTGTGCCTGACGACTCTGGAGTAGGGCCTGTGAACCCTCATTCACACAGCAAGGATGATGATAATACTAGGATTTACAAAAGGTTTTTCTCACAGCTTTGTCAGATACAGGGAAGTAATCAGTTAAGGAAAGCTCCCATAGCTAGCAGGCAAGAGAGCAGGGATTTCAGTCAGTCACTCAGCAAAGCATTTATCTTATTATTTTTTCAGGTGAATATTTTTATATCTTATTTTTTCTAATTACATTTAATAACAGTTTTTTAACATTTGGCTTTTTTAGATTTTAAGTTCCATATTCTCATGCTTCCTTCCTCACCTCCCCTATCTTTGAGAAGGCAAGCAATATACATGTGCAGTCATGCAAAACATATTTCCATATTGGCCATTTTTATGAAAGAAAACACATACCCCGCCCCCAAAAAACAAGAAAAATAAAGTAAAAAATGTTTTGATTTGCATTCAGACTCCGTCAGTTCTTTCTCTGGAGATAGCATTTTACATCATTAGTTCTTTAGAATTGTCTTGGATCATTGTATTATGAGCCAAGTATTTATTGAGCCCTACTATGTGCCACACTGTCTGTTAAGACACTAGGATACAGAGGTAAAAGATTGCACTGAAAGATCCTAAGGTTTCTATGTTAGGAAACAACATGTTCCACATATAAGGATAGACAATATGTATACAGGTTAATGAGGGTGTGGAGAGGTAATAACAGACGCTTCAAGTAGGAATCTTGAAGGAACCTGGGGATTCCAAAATTCCAAGAGGCAGAGGTGAGGAGAGAGAGTGTTCCAGGCAAAGGGCACAGCCTATGCAAAAGCAGAGAGCAGGGAGATGGCATGTCATGTGTGAGGAACAGTACAAGGCCAGTTTGGCCAGATTCTGACCGCTGGGTGAAGGGAAATCATGTAGAAAAAGATTGTAAAGGTAGGTTGGAGTCAGGCATGAAGGGCCCTAAATGCCGAACAGAGGAGTTTATTTGATTCTGGAGTTCATGTCAAGCCACGTCTCCTGCTTCTCTCAATCCAGTGTGTTTCCCACATTGCGATAAGAACACTGGATGGGAAGGAGATTTCAGTCTGACGGTGGTTCATGGTGTAGATGGGGCTTTTTCAAAAAAGGAAAGAATTGAATGTTTTGATTACCCAACCTCCACCAAAAGCCTTGTGCTTTCTGGAAATATATAAAAAGCAGAGATACATCCTCTTCCTTCTGGGAACCCCCAGCTTGAGGGGGAAATGTGACCCTGCCCTTAGGGAGTCCCTCTGTGAGGGGGAAACAGCTCTAAAGGATAAGGCCCATTTCTCCTCTTCTTCGTCCTGTTTTCCCCAAAGTAGAACTGAGCATGGGGCCCAGAAAGGACTTGTCAAACATAATGAAGATTGTTTCTGTTCATGCTTGAGGAATGTATGATACACAGATGCCTGCTTCCCTTTCTAGGGCTTTCTGGTCCAGAGGAGACCAAACAAAAGAATTGGGTGAGACACAGGAAGTCTTTTGGCCAAAATCTGCCTCCTCTTCAGCCTTCCTTCCTGCTTTGAATCCCCATTGGATGAGAGAGCCTATGCCCTATGGTATGACCAGTGGTTTAGGGTCTCTCCCCTCTCCTAGAAGACGAGGAGAGTTTGTTATTACACAAAAAGCAATCTTGGAACTTTGGGATGAAGTGTTTGTTAGTCATTAACACCCAGTAAGGCAACACCAGCTTGGACTGAACTCTCCAGAGAGTACCCCTGGGGTCTGTCATTTGTCCTGTGCTTATTCAGTAGTTTCATCAATGACTGGGATACAGGGATGGATGGGCGGGTGCCGTGGTTACTGACTTCACTGGTGACTCACATCTGAGGGTGGGTTGGGGCGGGGCATAGATGGCTTGTTGAACAGTAATTTCAGTATCTAGAAAGATGTGAGATCGTGAGCCCACTTGAATGGAGAGAATCACTTCTTTAGGCTTCCATTTCCTCTCCTGTAAAATAAGGAGTTTGGACTCAGTGTCCTCTGATGCCCTTTTTGGTTCTAAATCTGTGATTCTGTGATCTTGACAGGCCTGGAGTCAAAAAGACTTGAGTTCAAATCCAGCCTCAGATACTTACTAGCTGTGTGACCCTGGGCAAATAAATCACTTAACCCTGTTTGCCTCAGTTTCCTCATCTGGAAAATGAACTGGAGAAGGAAGTGGCAAACCACTCCAGTATCTTTGCCAGGAAAACCCCAGACAGGGTAATGAAGAGTCAAGACATGACTGGAACCACTGCAGAACAACAGCAATGTTCACGATTCATTTTTTGGTTGGGTCCAACTCCTTGTGACCCCGTTTGGGGTTTTCTTGGCAAAGGTGCTGGAATGGTTTGCCATTTCCTTCTCCACCCCATTTTCCAGATGAGGAAACTGAGGCAAACAGGGTTAAGTGACTTGCCCGGGGTCACAAAGCTAGTAAGTGTCTGAGTCTGGATTTGAACTCAGGCCTTCTTGACTCCAGGCCTGGTGCTCTATCTGCTGTGCCACTTATCTGCCCATAATAGGTGTTATTAAGTGTCTTAAAGGCTGTCGTGTGGGAGAGGAATTAGATTGGGCCTAGGAGCAGAAGCAGTAGTGGGAAGTTACAGGGAGACACATTAAAAAAATAATTTTAATGGTCCTTTAGTATATCACCCATCTTTCCCATCATATCCCTTCCCAAATCACAGAGAACCATCCTTTGTGACTCAAGTCAGCTAGCATTTATTAAGCAATTACTGTCTACCCTATTTACTGTGCTAGGTACTTATAGTAAAGAGAAAAAAGAGGAAGAAAAAAATTCAGCAAAACTAACCATCAGTGAAAAACACGATGTATGCAGTATGCCACGCCCGTGGTCCCCCACCTCTGTGTGGAGAGAGTTGGGGAGAGGGAAGGTGTTCTCCCAGTTTTCTTCTTTGGGGCAAGCCTGGTCATAATTTTACAGCCTTTAGTTTTGGGTGTTTGTTACTCTTTCCATTCCCATTATTGTATTCATAGTGTATCTTTTTCCCCCTGGTTCTGCTTATCTCACCAGTGCCTCAGTTCATATAAGCCTCACCATGCTTCTCTGTATTCACCACATTCTTTATTTCTTATACAGAGTTAATATTTCATTACATTTGTGTATCATAGTTGGTTTAGCCGTTCCCCAGGGTGTCGGCATCTACTTTGTTTCTAGTTCTTTGCTGACACAAAAACATGCTGCCTTAAATATTATGGTGTATTTGGAACCTTTCCTTTTTGCCATTGTCATCCTTGGGGTGTTTGCCTAGCTTTGGAATCTCTGGGTCAAAGGGTATGGACATTTTGGTCGCATTTTTTGCATAATGCCAAATTACTTTCTAGAATGGGTGGACCAGATAGATCACAGCTTCACCAGTGATGCATTGTTGTTAAGTCAGAGGTGCCTGTTCTTCCGCTGTCCCTCCAATAGGGAGGCTGTATTTTGCTACAGGGAAGCATATTTTGATTCAACATAAGAAGGAATTTTCCAAGGATTGCTGTTGGCCAACAGTGGAACTGCCCCAGGAATTTCTGGGGATGTAGACAGTAGGAATGCCCCTCATCATGAAGGGCTGCACATGGTGCTTCTCAAAAGGTTGGTAGCTCATTCTTTGTGTTTCTCAGTGAGTCTGGGAAGGCCTGTTGGGAGTGGTGCTTAGATAAGAGTGAGAATAAGGAAAGAGATAAGGACTGGGAAGGAGAAAGAGGGCTGAGACCTTTCTTGGAATTCAGGATGTAAATGGCATTTGCCTCTGAGGTTTTTTTTTTCCTGGTCTCATCAATTATTATTATTATTATTATTATTTTGCTTTTTTGGAGGGGGAAAGGGAGGGCAATTGAGGTTAAATGACTTGCCCAAGGTCACATGGCTAGTAAGTGTTAATTGTCTGAGACCGGATTTGAACTCAGGTTCTCCTGACTGCAGGGCTATACACTGTGTCTCGTCAATTATTAATTGGGTTTGTATTTTCTAGTACTTTAGCTTTATTTTTGTGAGTTTTTTTAAAAAATAAAGTAATGTGCCCTTCATTTATAAGAGAACTCTGGGAAGTTTGAAGGCAAGGCCATTTCTGGGTGTACTATCAGCTCTCCCAAGTTGTTCCTTGGGGCTTATAGGTCTGGGAGAACAGCCATGGCAGATGGTAGTCCAGTGGATACTGAGCACTGGCCTTGGAATCAGAAGTTGTTCAGTCATGTCCAGCCCTTCATGACTCCATTTAGGGTTTTCTTGGCAAAGACACTGGAGTGTCTGCCATTTCCTTCTCCAGTTCATTTTACAGATGAGGAAACTGAGGCAAGCAGAGTTGAATGACTTGCCCAGAGTCACCTAACTAGTAAGTGTCTGAGGCCAGATTTGAACCTAGGAAGATGAATCTTCCCGGCTCTATGCACAGCACCACCTAGCTGACTTGAATTCAAATACTTGTTAGCTATGTGATCCTGGGTAACTCACTTAACCTCTCTGTTCCCTTCAGTTTTCTTAATTTGTTGTTACTGTGAAAATTAAACGAGATATTTGTAAAGCACTGAGCGCAATGCTTAGTCCATAGTTGATGTTTATTCTCTACCTTTCGCCTTCCCGTGGAAGGTGGGAAGATAGTGTGTAGCTGAGATATACTGTCTTTGCCCCAGTGGAGTTTATAGTCAAGTTTGAGGACAAGACATAAGTAATAGGGGTCTTTAATACAGAGTAATAAGAGAGAGGCAATGGAAAAGTTGGGCTGGGGAGGGACGGTATTATGGATATAGGGAAGAGGGCAAGCCATCTCAATGGGAGGATAGTGTGACCAGAGTGTCAAGAACAGGGAAATAGTGTGAGAAGGCTGTTCTGGTACCAGATTGCTGAGTGATGAGAGCCAGACAAAAGCTTTGCACTTTACTCTGCAGATACTGGGGGCTTTGGGGGTGTCACTGAAGGGTTTGGAGCACAATGATGTCATGCTCAGATCTGTGGCTAAAAGAGATCATTCTGGAAGCATGTGGGTGATGGATGGATGTGGGGCCTGGGGAGGGGACGATTGAAGTAGGAAGATCTGTTAGATTATTGCAGTAATCCAGCTAAAAAGGGACATTAGTGACCATTGGGTTCACTCCCTTCATTGTACATTTGGGAAAAACAGGCCCGGAAGTTTTTGCCCAGGGTTTCCATGTCTATAGAAATGGGGATAAAATTTTTCCCACCATTCTTGTTTAGAGGCAGACATTCACTATTCTCCAGGTGCTGCTGATCTGAATGAATGGTCTATAACTTAAATTTATGATACTGTCCAGCACTCCTGTCCCCTCCTCCCTAACTCCCTAAGTGCCAAGTTTGATAAAGCAGTGGACTAATTACCAAATCACCCATTGTTGCACAAAACACTTGCTCTGCAAAATGTAAATGGGAAAAAAGAAGTTTTTTTTGGTGTGTCAGTATGAAAAATGACAAGAGCTAAAATCCCGCCGCGGAGGACATCTGCTGCTAGGCTGGGACGCGGAGCCCTGTGCAAGGCAGATGTTGAGACTCTTTCAAGAAGCTCCCAGTTTACCTTTTCGAGGTCCCACTAAATAGAGTGACCCCATAACAGACTGGGAATCAGGAGAACTTAGATCCATCCCCAGCCATGTGTGACCTCCCTGCCAGCCCCTGGCTTTTTTGAGCATCTATTTCCTTGTCTGAAAAATGGGGCTAACCCTTGCCCTGCCAACCTCCCCCAGCTGTTTCGAAGTTCACTTAAGATAATGGATGAAAGCTCTGTAATCCATAAGGCACTAGTGATTCTTGAAGTCAAAAGTGAGGCACTAGAAAGCATTAAGACAGTTGAAAGTTGGAAATCAGATTGTGCCTAGGGTTAAAGAGTTGAGTGGGTGAGGACAGTTATTATTATAGGCAGGGGGAGAATTTACCTTCTGCTGGTAATATAACCTGTGTGCAGATAAGCAAATAAATGTAAGATGATTTGAGGAGAGAAAAGACTCAGAACCAGGGGATCAAGAAAAGCCTTGTGAGGGGCAGCCAGGTGGCAAAGTGAATAGAACACCAGCCTTCCGAGGGGCACAGCATTTTGGCAAATGGGGAAGAGGGGATGCCATGTTCTTGGAACCCCTGGAGAGCCAGTTTGGATGGAATTATCATTATCATTCTTCTCATCTTCCACATTTCTTAAC
The DNA here is from genome assembly GCA_028646515.1 of Pseudochirops corinnae. Taxonomy (NCBI): domain Eukaryota; kingdom Metazoa; phylum Chordata; class Mammalia; order Diprotodontia; family Pseudocheiridae; genus Pseudochirops; species Pseudochirops corinnae. The sequence continues at coordinate 312,316,184 of CM053585.1, read as the reverse complement.
CCTTTTTGCTTTAGCAATTACTCTACAAAAACAAAGAATCCTTGCCCTTCAGGAGCTTACTTTCCTACCTGTGGGAAAAGAACTTGGGCTGATGACTCCTGTGCTGATACATTGTAAGGTATGAGATAAGGTGCTGCCAGAAGATAGGAGGAGAGGGAGGCCCTCAGGCACTCCCAGGCTTAGGGGGAAGAAAGGGATGATAAAGACCTGCCGAGAACATTCAAATAAAGCTGAAGAAGAGCTGGTATCCTTCCGAGGAGGGTCCCCAGTGTTGAAAGCTGCTGAGAGGTCAAGGAAGATACTGAAGAAAAGGAAGTTGGATTTAGCCATTGAAACCACTGGGAAGCATTAAGACAGTTGAAAGTTGGAAGTCAAATTGTGCCTAGAATTAAAGAGCTAAGTGGGTGGTGAGTAAATAGAGGAAAATTATTTTGGCATCTATGTAGAGAATGGATTAGGGAGTGGAGAGGACAGAAGTGGGGTGACCAGTTAGGGGCTACTATCAGAGGTTTAGAGCCAGAAAGCATACTGGAGTGGTTTGCCATTTCCTTTTCCAGAGGAAACTGGGACAAACAGGGTTAAGTGACTTGGCCAGGGTCACCCAGCTAGGAAGTGTCTGAGGCCAGATTTGAATTTAGGAAGATGAGTCTTCATACTATCCCCTGTGCCACCAGCTGCCAGTCAAGGGAACTTAGAGGTCATTTATCTTTCATTTCCCCTCTCGTCAGTCCCTTCATTTTACAGATAAATGCAGTCCAGAAAAATCCTTACTCAGTCACAAAGGTAGTAAGGACAGAGCCCTGGTCTTAAAGGACCCACAGTCTTTCTAACCTACTGTACTGTTCCCCATTGTAATAGTCCAGGAGAGAGGACATAAGAACTTGAACTCTGGTGGTTGTGTCCAGTTTATCTCTGCCAATATCTTGTTTGTACGTAGAAGTTTTCATGTTGTTTCTCCCGTTAAACTGTGAGCTCTTTGAGATCAGAGACTGGTGTTGTTGGGTTTTTGTCGTGGTTGTGGTTGTTGTTTTGTATTCTCATTACTTAGCAGAGTACCCGACACACAGTAGGTCTTTAATAAATACTTATTGATGATGCTTAATTGATGATGCTTACGGGAGCCGGAAGCACAGGAGAGATAAAGAAAAATGTGAAGCTTGTTTCCCTCTAGGAACAAGCTGACATTCTGTAGGAGGAGACTGTGCGCAGATAAGTAGATACAGAACAAATAAACAGCAGTTGATGCTTGGCCGCAGATATTGGGAAAGAAAGACTCATGGTAGAACGTGGTCTTTGAAGGAAACAGGATTCCCAAAGATGGGATGTCATGGGGGGGACAGTCAGGACAACCTTTTACTGCCTCAGTTTCCTCAACTGTATAGTGTGGGTCATAAAAGGACTTAACGTCCCAGGTTGTTGGGAGAATCAAATGAGATAATATTTGTAAAAGTGTTTTAACATTAGTATTATTAAGTGCCTGGTAGGCTCATAATAAATGCATGTTCCCTTTCCTCTTTCCTCTTCCAACTTCTGGTTCTCAGGGCTCTGTCTGCCATCAGACATCTTGGTTCAAGGGAGTTTTCTTTCCTTCTTTTTATATATATTCTTCTCTTTCAGAAATTAAATTTTTTTTTCCAATAGTGAAAATTTACCTTCTTTCTCTCACCTATTCCCTACGCTCACCTCCATTAAGAAAGGAGAATGAAACATCTGTTAGAAATATTTACATACATTTTTTTTTTTCGCTTTTTGGAGGGAGGAAGGCAGGGCAGCTGGGATAAGTGAGTTGCCCAAGGTCACATGGCTAGTAAGTGTTAAGTGTCGGAGGCCGGATTTGAACTCAGGTCCTCCTGACTCCAGGGCCAGTGCTCTATTCACTGTGCCACCTGGCCGCCCCATTTACATACATTCTTAAAGAACCAGGTGCTTTACCCACCAATGCCGTTCTTCTTTTGTCTTTTCTTATGGAACAATAATATTCCATTACATTCATATGTTACTGTTGGTTTAGCCATTGCCCGATCAAAGAAGGTACCTGCTTTCCTTATAATTCTTTGTTATTATAGAACATGCTGCTATACGTGTGTTTACATACATAGGAGTTTCTTTTATCTTCGACTGCTTTTTGAGTTTATGGCTAATAATGGTGTCATTGTGTCAAAGTGACTTTTCTCATGTAATTTCACAGGATTTTTCAGAACGCCGCTCCACTAGCAGGGCATTAGTGTGTCTGTCACACCTCCAGCATTGACTATTTTTGGTTTTTTCCATTTTACAGATTGGATGGGCATGAGATGAAACTCTTGAGAGGTTTTCTCAAATGCTCTGCTAAATTTAAGTAGACTGTCTGTAGGGTTCCCCCGATCTGTTAGTCTATAGTAATCCTGCCAGAAAAGGAAATGAGGTTAGCCCGGAATGACCTATTCTTAATGAAGTCATTCTGGCTCTTAGAGATCTCCACTTCCTTTTCTAAATGCTCACAAATCATCTCTTTTAATAATAGGTTCTAGAATTTTGCTAGTAACTGAAGTCAAACTTGCTATCCTGATGCTCAAATAATCTACCCTCTTCCCTATTTTAAAAGAAAAGTTGTATTGATGCTCTTCCCCCCTTTAAAAAAAGCCCCAGCCAGAACCTTTTCCCTCTTTTGAAAATCAGAACGTTTGCCCATTCCCACTCCTGAGGCATCTTGCTCACTCTCCTTCTCCAGCAGAACAAATTTCATTCAGCAGTCCTTTTGGTACGATTTGGTATGTCTGAGAACTTGAACTCATCCAGGGAGGGCCACTAGCTAGTGACTTACTAGCACTTCATTTATCTTGGGTTTCAACTTCCTAAAGATGATTTTTGCCCTGTCCTTTCCAGTCCAAAGATTGTTCTCCTTGATAGAGAAAACAGAAGCAAAATAAAAGTTGGGTTTTCCCCCCTTGGCACATTGTCACTGTCCCATCTGTCTTGACCTTGGCCGATCTGAAGACGTTCTCTTCTACCCCAACGTGGTTTTAAGCCCTTTTGGCTCTCCATTGTCGTCCTCTGCTATTCTGGATTCGAGCACTTTCTTTATGTTCAGATTTCATTGCTTGCTCTTGTTTCCACTGTTAGCCACAGCTTTTCAATGTTGAGTCATTTGAGGATTTCCCCCTTTTTATTCTTTGCATTAATGTCTTTAGCTAGATCCCCTTTTCTTTCTCAGGATTCATTCTTGAGATCATAGGATCATAGATTTGGAACTGGGAGGTACTTCAGAGGTCATCTAGTCCAATCTTCTTCACTCCACTCCCCTTTTTATAGATACAGAAACTGAGACACAGAGTTTTTTACTTGCCCAAAGTATCACAAGTGGCATTTGGGCCCTTTGACTCCAAATCCCGGCAGAGTCCCTTCTGTATTGGGATTCCCCTGCACAATTTTATTCCATAGGCTCCTGCCTATCCTTCCTTTAACCCTTTGAAATCCTTTCTCCTGAAGCCTAGGGTTTCCCTCAGACTTCTAGTTGTTTTTTTCTCTTCTGTCACATAATAGTACACCAATAAGTACTCAGTTGAAGAAAAAGATGTCAAAGACTAAAATACCAGGCCTGACACAGTAGACTGAGTGCTAGGCCTGAGTTCAAATCTTGCCTCAGGCACTTACTAGCTATGTGACCCTGGGCAAGTCACTGAACTCTGGCCTCAGTTTCCTCATCTGGAAAATGAACTGGAGAAGGAAATAGCAAACCACTCCAGTACTTCTGCCAAGAAAACCCCAAATGGGGGTCACGAGGATTCAGACATAACTGAAAACAATTTAAACAGCAACAACAAAAACCATCAGAGCCTATCAACATATATTTGGTAGTATTTCCAGCCCCTTGGGTCTCCTCCCGCAGCCCATTCTATATACTGACTCCCATCCTTCGGCCAGGCTGCTTCTACTGGGAACCTTTCTGTAATTAACCCATCCTATTCCTGCCCTGCTTGCCTGTACATTTTTGTGCCTGACCCTTCCCCCAAATTCTCACACACTGGTAATCTTTTAGTTGCATATTTGTGTTCCATGACCATTTATTAAGTCCTAGTTATGTGCAGAGCAGGAAGCTGGTGATGTGTGTGTGTGTGTGTGTGTGTGTGTGTGTGTGTGAGAGAGAGAGAGAGAGAGAGAGAGAGAGAGAGAGAGAGAGAGAAGAAGGAGTTACTTTCTCCAGGACAGTCTTTCACTTCTTCCAAAGCCCAGCTTGGCGCCCACCTCCTACATGACACCTTTCTGTCCCCCATCCTTCCAGTTATTAGCCTTCTCCTCTTCTCCAGATGACTCTGGATAACTTTGCATTATTTTGTATTTACTTACTTGTGTCCATGTCTGCCCAGTTGAATGTAAACTCTTTGAGGGCAGGAATGATATTCCTAGCAGCCAGCATCATTCCTGGGCATAGTGGATGGTTAAGCAGATATTTGTTGAATTGAATGGACCGTGATGTTTTTAGGACAGGGAAATGGATTTTGGAGAGAGACACCTGGGTTTGATTTCTGACTGCTATTACTAGCTGCCGCCAGGCCGCACTTTGGAACCGACTGGCTTTCCTGCAAAGGGCCCTGAGAGCTTCTCAGCTACTCTCCTTGTCTCTTGGGTTCTCCATCACATGTTTGTCCCGCTTTCCCTCTCTGGCTCTTTGTAGTGAAGGAGGGTGGGGTGGAAAGAGCCCTTGGCTTAGAGTCAGAGGAGCTGGGATCTAGCCCTGAATCTGCCATGATGATCTTGCTTTGTCTCCTTGAACAAGTTTGGACAAGTGCTGACCTTCCCCTCCCTGAGTTGGCTTCCGTCTTCCCAATAAGGACTAGGAGATCTCTGATCCTATGATTCTACTGAGCATCTCCTACTTCCTTGATCAGTCTGCACTCATTCATCAGGTGGCACTATGCTAAACTCTGAGGCATCAGAGAAAATGAAACCATTTCCTACTCTCAAGGAGTTTAAATTCTAATAAGAGAGAAAGCATCGTCCTTGCTAGCATTAATATTTAATTAACATTAATATTAATAATTAAACCTTTTGCCTCATTTGATCCTCATAACAACCCCGTAGGATAGGTGCTATTATGATCCCCATTTCACATTTGAGAAAATGAGGAAACTAAGGCAGATATAGGTTGTGTGACATATCCAGGGTCACACAGCCAGGATGTGTTTGAGGCAGGATTTGAATGTGGGTCTTCCTGACTCTGGGGTCAGGACTTTATGCCCTGTTCCACTTAAGTAGGTATGTACAAGGATCCATATGAAATAGAGGGAAGTTGAATGTAGAGGGGAAGCTGGGAGGACAGGGCTCCTACAGAAAGTGGCTTTTGAACTTGGTGTTAAAGGAAGACAAGGAGTCTGGAGAGAGGGTTCTTAGGTGTGGGAGACGAGCAATACAGAGGCACAGAGGTGAGAGATGGAACATTTTGTGTGAAAGAGAATAAATTGACCAGTAAAGCAGGACCATAGAGTGTATGGAAGGGAGCAATGAGCAAGGAGACTGAAAGGTAGGAAGAAGGGCAGCTGAGTGAATAGATCACCTAGCCTGGAATCAGGAAGACCTGGAGTCAGATATAACCAGCTGTGTGACCCTGGCCAAGTCACTGAACCCTGTTTCCTTCAGTTTTCTCACCTAGAAAATGGGCTGGAGATGTCTAGTATCTTTGCCAAGAAAACCGCAAAAGAAGGGGGCCTTGAGGAATCAGACACAAGTGAAACGAGTGAAAGTAAAGGAAGAAGACAGGTTGTAAAGAGGTTTAGTTGGCAAACAAGGGCTTTCTGTTTGATCCCAGAGATAATAGGGTATCTGTTGTGGCTATACACATTCCCTAAAGTAGAGAACCTTTTGAAGAAACGAAACCAACAGGTGTAACTGCTTTATGTATTACGTGTTAATCCCATTTTTGTAAACAGAATCTTGATTCCCGTCAGCTTTCATTGTCTTATTGGAAATGAGTTGTCTTTTTCAGTAAGTCTTAGTTGGCTTAAAGCTTCTTTACAAACACTTAAATGTACCAAGTGAACCCTATCATGACTGGGTAGTGGATAGAACACTGGGCTTGGAATTGGGAAGGCTCATGAACTTGTCTATGAGTTCAAATCCAGCCTTAAGACACTTACTAGCTGACCCTGGGCAAGTCACTTAACCCTGTTTGCCTCAGTTTCTTCATCTGTAAAATGAGTGGGAGAAAGAAATGGCAAACCACTTCAGTTTCTTTACCAAGAAAAGCCCAAATAGGATCATGTATAGTCAGGCACTGACTGAAATAACTGTACAAAATGAAGAAAATTTCTAGGAAGTGAGTTGATCTAAAAAAGAATGCTCCTGATGACTAATAATACAAGAAACACAAACCAAAACCACCCGAGGCTTTGCCTCACTCCCAAGGTGACAAAAGACTGGAATTGTCAGTGTGTAAGGAGTTGTGGAAAGATAGGCAAGGTCATGCATTGTTGGTAGAGCTATGTATGAATTGTTCAGTTTGGAGTTATGCGGAGAAGGTGACTAAAATGTCCATACCCTCTGACCTAGAGATTCCACTATAATCTAGTGAGGTCTTTGACCGGGGGAAAAAAAAAAGAGAGAGCTCCATATACACAAAGTGTTTATAGAAACACTTTTTGTGATACTAGACACCCGGAAACCGAACAGATGCCCATCAGTTGTGGAATAGCTCGACAAATCATGGTACATGGATATAATGGAATATTACTATCCTGTAAGAAGTTACAGAGGGGATGGCTACAGAGAACCGTGGAGAGACTTGCAGGAATGTTCCAAAATTCTGCAGAGCCAGGAAAGCAGTGGACATAGTGGTTATAGTACTGTGTAAATGCAAAGAACAGTAATTCCAAACCAGTCAGCCAGTGTGCAAGGCAGCATGCGAACTACTGAGGGTGTAAAGAAGGGCAAGAAACAGTCTCCTTGGGGTGGCTAGGTGGTGCAGTGAATAGAGCACCAGCCCCAGAGTCAGGAGGACCCGAGTTCAAAATCGACCTCAGATACTTAACACTTACTAGTTGTGTGACCTTGGGTGAGTCACTTAACCCCAATTGCCCTACCTTCCCCCTCCAAAAAAAAAATCCTCTCTACTCCTCAAAAGTGAATGTTGTAAAATTATTAAGAACAAATTTGGTATCAGAAGAAAAATGAGAAGATATGTCCCCCTCCGCACTTTTCAGAGGTTGGGTCCACAGGTGTGAAACATTGCATAGGGTAACCTGTGTTTTTATTAGTTTTGCTGAATTTTTTTTCTTCTTTTTAAGATTCTTTCTATAAGCCTATAAGGGATGATTCTCTGGGAGGGGGAAAGAGAAGAGATACGGAGGAAATCTATATGATATGAAAATGAATGATATCCTTATAAAAATGAATTTTTAAAATTATCTTTACAATTGGAAAAAATAAAATACTATTTAAAAATGATAGCAACAAATATGATTTTAAAACAAAGAATGGATCATCCTACATGTCTTTTCATTGCAATATAATGGAAAGAGCAATTGATTTGTAATTGGAAGAGCTGAGTTTGAATCCCATGGAGTGGAATCCCTTTTGTCCTCTGGGCCTCAGCTTACCCAACTCTAAAATGAGGCAGTTAGTAGACTAGATGGTTTTTAAGGCCCCCTGCTGAATCCTAAAATCCTAGTTTTACATATGTTGAAATGGGATGTGCCTACACTGTCACTAAAGTATCCTGGAGGTCATTAGCTCCACTGTGGGGGTGCTTGGTCTGAGGCAGTCACCAAATGCTGAGTGTCTTAAAAGGCCAGGTACGAGCTGAGTCCAGATGCAAGTACAGGATCTGAAGAGATTGCATCAGTGTGGCACACCATAAAAACAGAACAAAAATCATTTTGCTGGTTTACAAACACATACTCCGCCAGGATATGTGTTGGCCAGAACAGCTTTCCAGGTCTCCGCCCAAAGGGGCCCATCCTGTTACAGCTGCCTGCATCAGAATCCACAGTCAGTCAGCTCAGAAGAGCTACAGGTAACATATGATATATGCCAGATAGCTGAGGTGAGTACAGTTAGCCTCTTCCCGTTCTGAGTCCTCGGGACTCAGTGCTGTCTATTAGTACTTTCAGTTGCTAATAGAATGCTGCCGGTTTAGCCCCTTAGGGTGGAAGACTTAGGAAGGAAAAATTACACTGAAGATACCAAGTCTTCACCTCCTGTCTCTGTCTGTGCTTTTAGGAGAATACATCAAAACATGGCGGCCACGCTACTTCTTGCTAAAGAGTGATGGGACCTTCATTGGCTACAAGGAGCGGCCACAGGATGTGGACCAGCGGGAGTCACCCCTAAACAACTTCTCAGTTGCACGTAAGTTGGTCCCTTGATTCTGACATACTGACACTTGTGTCGTCGCTATTTCCTGACCTCTGTGACCTCAGGTAAATCATTTAATCATTTTGTCTCTCAGCCTCTACAAAATGAGGGAGTTGGGTTAGATGGTCTCTAAGGTTTCTTCCATCTCTAAATTAAGGATTCTATGAATAGATGAACTCTCTCTCTATTTGTGACTTTTGGACTCAATGTAGCCTAACCCCTCAGCAGCGTGGGACCAAGTCATGAGTGGAAAATATGGTGGTCTTGAGGAGGCAGAGTACAGGTGGGACATCACTTAGGAGTGACCATGGCATTCCGGGGTACCTTTGGGTCTTGGAAAGATAGCCATCAGTGTCCCCCTACAGTATCCTTTGGAGAGCTCATTTCCATGTTCTTCCCATGGAAGCTTGGTTGCTTTTGCTGGAAGCATATCTTGATGTTGGATTGTCACTCTGTTGACTATCTCAAAATATTTTTTAGTTTTTCCTGCCTGTCTTTGGGGGCAATCCTTCCTCTCTGTCTCTAGCACCTTGGACATTTAGAAGTGCTACCAGCAAAGCCAGGTTAGTGGGCAGGCTCTGAGGGATTAGAATGTCTGAATTGCTGTGCATTTCTCTCAGATTATGTTCCAAAGTTTTGTGTAAACAATTTTTGGATAATCTGGGGATGGGGCCTTTAAGAGTTTTTTTTTGTAAATCGCCTCTGTCTTTTTATGGGTGCTCCCTTTTTCATTCTGCTAGTCAGGACTTGACATAGTTAAGTGGCTGTGGAGTCCTGGGGAAATCTGTGTGCCCATCAGTGAGAGGTATGTGTTCATGTGTGAGGGGTGTGGGCCCTTCAGGAAGGTGGAGGTTCTCTCTGTTCCTGCCATAGGTTTCTGTTGGCAGGCTAGGCTTTTCAGCTGAATTTGGCAGAATTTTAGAACCTGGTTTTTCAGGCTTCCCTTTGCCCCCCAGGGTTATGCTAGGAGAGGCAAAAAGAAGACTCAGAATGCCCTCCTTAGCGTGTTCTGTGGTTTGGCAGATTCTCCAGCTCAAACGCCCCTAGCGCCAGCCCTGGCCAGAAGTATACGTACGGTGTGGGGGAGGGAGGGTATTGGATAGAGGCCTTGGCAGCAACCTTGACTGAGCTGGTTCATTGCAGGAAGGGTAGAGGGGGCCCAGAACCACTTCTTCTTAAACCTTGTCAGTTTGCTGCGTTGGGTACCCCCTTTCTTTTTCCAGACTCCTGCCCTCGGCTGCATAGAAATATATGGCAGTTTCGTAAAAAGAGTACCAAACTTGGGGTCAGGAGAGCTGGACTTTAGTCTTTGCTCCGTCCTTTGGGCCTCCATTTCCCCACCTGTATAATAGGGAATTTGAACTAGGTGAAATATGGGAGGAAGCACTAGAGGAGCAGACCCAGGCCCCTATTCTTGGTGATCTCACTGTCTGGAGAGGACTGAAGAAAGGCAGCCTCAGGTCCTGCCCACAGGGAGCTTCTAGTCTGGTTGGGCAGATGAGACTCACTCACCTAGAACAGCAGTGAATTATGAAAAATAGTTTATAAGGAATTGTTGAGTTGTTTGGCTAGGGGGCATTCCTAGCTAGAGGAACACGCTTGGAGGTAAGAAGGAGTGTGGCATATCTGAAGATGAAGGAGAGCAGAGGTTTTCTAGTTCAGATCTCAAGCGGGGTTGGGAAGCCCAGAGTTGGCCTTTTGGACTGTCTGTGTCTCTGTGTTCTGCCACCCCTAAGTATCTGTTTTTGGGGACTACTCCTTTTTACCCTCTGCCTCCCCCCTCCCTGCCTGCCATTTTTTCTTTGTTGAACTTAAGAGACCAAACTAAGACATGAATATTAGACTTTCCATCCCTAAGAGAGAATAAGAGGCTACCTTTTTGCCCAAATAAGTGTTTTAATCATAAGAATGATAACTGTTTAACCAATGAGGAACTGTGATCAGAGAGTAACCTCTCAGTTGTTGGTGAGTAACAGAAATCCTTTTTGCCCAAGTGGGAGAAAACAGTTTTTGAATTCAGTAAGCCTTTGTTGGGTGCTTCTTACATACTAGACATCAGGTTTGGGGTGCAAGAATGAATGCAGTGTGTGCAGAAAGAGACATGATGAGAAGTAAAAGTATCGTGATAGGGGCAGAAATCCAGGCCCAGTGCCGTGGGTGAGGAATGGGGGAAGGAAGAGTGATCTCACGGGAGGAGTGGTTCAGGGAACACGCCCTAGAGATGACATCTGAGCTGAGCCTGAAAAGGAAGGGGGAGATTCCACCAGATAAGCAACAACAGATCAGGAGGTGGCAGGAGAAGAATCAGACACAAGAAAGAACAAGAGGAGGAAGATGGAGAAGTAAAGCCTTCCGCCCCTGACTAAGGAAGGGAGAGGGACGAGAAGGAGGCACTCATGAGACCTCGTTATATCTGTCTGTCTTTGCCTCAGACATCCCCAGTGACAGCGCCTTCTACTTAGAAACGTTTGGAGGAGGGAGAAAGACTCCACAGCCTCGCTTGTTAATAATACACTCTGGGAGTCTCTCGCGTAAAGTGAGCCCCAGTTCCCTCATACTGCGGTTTTAGCCTACCCCTTCTTTTTCTTAAAAGTCAGATACACAGTGCATACCTCCCCCTGGACTTACGATGCTCATGTAAACTGTGTGTGTGCCACCCCTGGCCTGTCAATCAGTCAACAGACTTTGTGTTGTTGTTGTTCAATCATGTCTGACTCTTTGTGATCCCATCTCAGAGGTTCTTGGAAAAATTACTGCAGTGGTTTGCCATTTCTTCTCCCGTTCATTTTACAAGTGAAGAAACTGAGACAGGGTTAAGTGACTTGCCCAAGGTCACACAGCTAGTAAGTGTCTGAAGCTGAATTTGAACCAGGAAGATGAGTCTTCCTGATTCCAGCCCAACCCTTGTTGGGCTGAGAGAGAGAAACTTTAGAGCAGCGGTTCTCAACCTGTGGGTTTGCGACCCCTTTGGGGGTCAAATAACCCTTTCACAGGAGTCTCCTAAGGCCATTGGAAAACACATATTTCCGATGGTCTTAGGAACTGAGACACAGCTCCTCTATCTGTTGGGTCCGCCCACATGCAGACACGCCCACATACAAGTATTAAAGGGTTGTGGCGTTAAGAAGGTTGAAAACCAATGCTTTAGAGTGAACATTTTTTCCAGAAACAGGTTTCAAAGATATCCCTTATATCTGTGTGAAGTTTTTTCTGTATAATAATGATCATGTTAACAGTAGATACTTTGGTCTTTAAAGTTTAGAATGTGATTCACGTTATCTTCTCATCTGATTCTGACAGAAACCTCTATACGGTAGTTATTTATAATGGTTCTCATTTTTATGGACATAAAAACATAGGTTGAATGACTTAGTTCAAGATCACACAGCTGCCTAGTGAGTAGAACCACATCTTCTGTGTCTTTGATTTCAACTGTCTGTACAACATCCTTGCTTCTGTCCCATGAAGGTATAGTCCATATACCATCCCTTCCTTTTCTGCTGGGCCTCAGTTTCCTCCTCAGTAAAATAAAGGAATTGGTGTGGACCAGGGATGGGAGACTTGCAACTTCAAGACCACATGTGCTGGGCCACACTTGGGGACCTAGAGGGCCACATGTTGCCTCAAGGCCACAAGTTCCCCACCCCTGATCTAGAAGGTTTCTAAGGCTCCTTCCAGACCTGCCATTCTGTTGGTCAGTGACATGTTGTTATCCCCATTTTATAGATAGGTGTCACTGAGGCTCCCAGAGGTTAGGGGACGTGCCCAGAATCCCCTAAGGGATTTGGTAGCAGAACCAAACCTGCCACCTTGGTCTTCTTGCTCCCAACCTGAGGTTTCATCTGCCCCATTCTCCCACTCCATGTGCCCAGTGAGTGTCGTTTGTACCTGCCAGCTTGGAACATGTGCTGAGGCAGAGAGAAGCCTCTGCTTTTGGAAGTCTTGTTGGCTAATGACTGAGCAGGGCAATTAGGGGGCGTATTGTTCACCAAACAAAAACCTTCCCTGTGACACGGTTGAATGCTAGTGGTTATTAAATGATAAATCTCTATTATTCATCTTGCTGTGCGTGTAGTTAGGGTTAGCAGTTGGAGAGGTAGTGATGAGAAATACTCATTTGGAGAAAGGAGTGATTATATTCTTCTCTCTGTCTGTGTCTCTGTATCTCTCTGTTTATATCTATATCTATGTATCTCTCTGTCTCTGTATTTCTCTCTTCTCTCTCTCTCTTTTCTGTCTTCTCACTCTCTCCCCCTCTCTCTGTCTCTCTCTGTTTTCTCTCTCCCTCTCTTCTCTCTCCTCTTTCTCTCTCCTGTCTTCTCACTCCCTCCCTCTCTCTCTCTCCCTTCCTCTCTCTCTCTCTCCCTCCTCTCTCTCTCTTCTGTCTTCTCACTCTCTCTCTCCCTCTTTGTCTTTCTCTCTCTCTCCCTCTCTCCTCTCTTTCTCTCTCTCCTCTCTCTGTCTTCTGTCTTCTCACTCTCTCTCTCTGTCTCTGTATCTCTGCCTCTCTATATCTATATCTATGTCTCTCTCTGTCTCTGTCTCTCTCTTTGTCTCTCTGCTCTCTCTCTGTCTCTGTATCTCTCCTCTCTCTCTGTGTCTCACTCCCCTCTGTCTCTCTGTCTCTTTCTGTATCTCTCTCTCATATACACACACACACACACACACACACACACACACACACACACATACATATATATGTGTCTCTGTCTCTCTCTCTTTTTTTTTTTACAAACCTGGTGGATACATGAGAATTAATTGGTGTGATGGTGTAGTGGAAAAGGAGCCAGGTTTTCTCTCTGCTGCCAGTTAACTATGTGACCTTGGGCTAATCAGTTCACCTTTCTATACCTCCTCTTCCTTACCTGTGAAATGGGGATAAATAATGCTTAGGCCATCCACTCACAAGGATATTATAAGGATGCAGGGTATAGAGGCAGCCAGGACACAGAAGATGGGAGTACCAGACTCATTCAGAAGACCCAAGTGTGAGCCCCAACTCCTGAGGGATCACATATGCCCAGAGAGGGGGGCAGAGCATCTCACAGAGTAAACTACTAGTGAGCCAGTGGGACTGATATGTCAGATATGGGAAGGGGAGTAATAGGCAGTAAGCCTGGAAAGGTTGATGGAAATTCTGTGGTGGAGGGCTTCGAAATGCCGCTTGAAAATGTATTTTGTCCAGGAGACAGCAGAAAGATTTTTGGGAAGGGGAGTGACGTGGCTGATCTGTGTTTGCTGGATATTAGTTTGTCGGGTGTACAGAGGATGGATAGGAGAAAGGAGGGGAAAGGCTTGAGACAAGGAGACTAATCAGGAGGCTGCTGAGGGCATTCAGGCAGGAGGGGTTTAGACTCAGATTTGAAGGTCCCTTCCGCCTCTGAATGTTATGTTTCTGCAATCCTGCCTGTTGGTCTGACTGACAGGAGAAGAGCTCCTTTCATTTGGCTTTGAGATGATGATGGTCAAAGCCCCAGGATCCAGAGATGAGAACCTTCCTATGTAATCTCTTCTCTGCATGACCTGGAGACTCCTGGCATCCAGGCTCGTCTCACTCCACTCTCATTCAGAGTATGGGGGAAATGAACTTGAAAATGCTCAGGGGTGCCTTGGGGGTCCTTCCACTTAGCCTAGATCATACCCTTCTTCCAAGACCCTGTTTAAATCATGCCTCCTCTATAAGGCCTTCTCTGACCCTAGCAATACCCAAGATCCTGTCCTTCCTAGGAGCTCCCTCAGCTTTCTGATATTTGTGTCTTGAGTTCCTGCCTAATCGTAAATTGCCCCATAGTGTTATCTTTTTTTCCCTCAGATATAACTTCCCCAACCACATTGAGCTCCCAAGAGCTAACTTAATTATATTCTTTTTTTTTTTTTTGTCTCAGCTGCTGAGGTGCCAAGATCATAGTAGGCACACAGTAAATGTTTAATTGATCAAGTCATTAAGCCTCTCTTCTCGATGCCCAGTTCTCAGTTCTGTTGGGAATAGGGAGAGAATATAGAAAAGTTATAGACCAAAGCCCCCTGCCCTTAGAGAATTCAGTTTTGCTAGGGGATTTGAGGAAATCACGAACAGCAGGGTTTTTAGGAAATGCAAGTGGGGTGTTTGATGTCTCGGTCAAATATTGTGTCCTGGAGGATGGGCCCACCAGAGTTTGGTCTGAACCGAAGGGGAGGATGTGATGATAGAAGGACAGTCTGCTTGGGTTTTGAACAGGTAGCCAGAGAGATTTTTAACAATGAGCAGTTTTGAAGAGTGTACTTGGTCATTGCAAAAATTGAGTCAGGCCTTGTGATATTCCTTCACTCATTCTGTCCATCCCCCACCTCTCTCCTCCCTGCTTCTGGGGATCTGGGGGTGGCGGTGGGCATTGTAGCAAGCTTGTGACTCTTGTCTGCTGCCCGGATTGGTTCTACTTTGTGCAGTGACTTCTCAGTTCATTTACTGGCTCCTCTGTGATCCCTAAGGCAGCTGGTTGGGCCGGGGAGCCAGGCAGAACCAGAAAGCAGAGATTTCACTGCTGGGATTGTTCAATATCCAGTGTGTGCCCCTGACCCTGGGGCCCCTCTGGAAGGTCAGTTCCCATGCCCTGAAAAGCCCCTAACCTTGTCTGGTTGCTAGTGCTTGAGATGAAATTCCAGACATTCTCCGAAGATAGCCTGGATTCCCCTAGTCAGGGCCCCCGTCCTGAGCCTTCAAGAGTTTCCCTCCCAAGTCCTGATCCCGTGAGGGGAGGGTGTGTTACATATCTTGGAATTTTAATTTATTCAGAAAGCTTCTTCCTCCCCCTCTTTCCTGTACATCATGGGGGGGGGAGGGTGTGAATCTCTCTGGGACTTAAGGGCAGGTGGGGAACACTTTGGCTCCTAGATTCCTTCTAGGCTCCTTTGTGCGTGGTTATCAGAGAGACCCTCTCCTTTTCTCTCCCTTCCAGTGTTTCTGCAGTGGTTCTCAACCTGTGGGTTATGTTCAATTTGTAACAATGAAAATACATCCTGTAGATCACATATTTACATTATGATTCATAACAGGAACAAAATTACAGTTATGAAGTAGCAACGAAAATGATTTTATGGTTGGGGGTCACCACAACACAAGGAACTGTATTAAAGGGTCGAGGGATTAGGAAGGTTGAGAACCACTGGATTAGAGGGACTAGATGTTCAGAATAGCGACTACAGCTTACGTTTCTGGGGTGTTTTTAGAATTTGCCAAGCTTTTTCCTCATGTGGCGTATCACATCCAGTAGGTAATTTCAGTAATAAAGGTTTGAATTGAATTAAAGTAAAAGCAAGCCCGCCCTTTTAGGTAAGTATGGATAGTATTAGCCCGTGATTAATTCAGTTCAGTGGACGTCTCATGGATTCTTGTTCAGGTACAAGTTGGCCTGGACCACTTCCAAGATGAAGCTTCTGTCATCCCTCAGATGCCTGGGGTGAGAGCTAAAGGACATCTGAATTTCCAGTCAGCTGTGGGCTGTGCCCTAATGGAGCTGACAGTTTAATACAGTGATATGGGAGGAGGGACATCGCTATCAGTTCAAGGATCGGGCAGGGGCTTCCTGGAGACCGGAGGCATTTTTTTTTTGTTTGTTTGTTTTTGGAGGGGGAAAGGCAAGGCAATTGGGGTGGAGTGATTTACCCAAGGTCACACAGGTAGTAAGTGTGCCAAGTATCTGAGGCTGGATTTGAACTCAGGTCCTCCTGACTCCAGGGCCGGTGCTCTGTTCATTGTGCCACCTAGCTGCCTCGAGAAGAGGCATTTGAAAAGATGGGTAGGACTTTAGCAGCTGGAGAAGAGACATTTGAGGCACAGGAAATAGCGAAGGCTCTGAGGTGAGGGGACCAGGGTACATTTAGGGAGGAAGAGAGAGTGGAATTACTGGGTGCCCAGAGTCACCCAACTAATAACAGTCAGAGCCAGAACTCGAACCCAGACCTCCTGACTCTAAATCCAGTATGCCTTCTATTGACATTTCCTTCCTGCTGCCCCTCAGCTATCCCCTTTGTCTTTAGCTGTAAATGTGTATGAATAAATGTTCAAGGGTCCTGTACATGCCAACAGGTGCATACATATATGCAGGTTATTAGGAAGTCTGAGTGTTTCTGTTTGTGTCTTGGGTTGGGGAGATGAGGGCTGGGGTAGCATTTGGGTATTCACACCCGGAAGGGCCATGCGTGCACATGAATATAATCTCTCACCTTATGACAAATGGGAGTGTAGCATGAGGCACATTAGCAGATGAGGAAACTGAGGTTATGTGACTTGCTCAGGGTCACAAGATGGTAAAGATTGGAGTAGGGTATCAGAACCCAGGTCTCCTGGTTCAGATTCCGTTGTTTTTCCCACTCTGCCTTGCCAACAGGTGCATCCATCTCTGGTTTTACAACATTCTTTTGGAGTGAAATCTCCCAAGTGGCTCGCCCTGCCCTCCTTCCCCAGACTTGGAGATGATTTCTGACTGAGAGATGGTGTCGCTATCAGGACCCAGTGAGGGTTGTGCATCTTACTAGAGGATTTAGTGCTGGAAGGAACATGAGAGGTCACCTCATTCCATCCTTGTATTTGATCCTAAAGGCAGCTGGGTCTCAGAGAAGGGAAGGACTTTCCCAAGATCGCCTAGCTGGTTAGGGGGCAGAGCCAGAATTAAAACTTAAGGTCCCACAAGAGATTTAGGGCTTTTTCTCCTTAATCTGTTTGGGTCCCTTTCTTTGACTGCCATGTGACCTGAAAAGCCCACCCTACCCTCTGCCCCCTGTTCCTCCTAGCCACATAGGGGGCCAATGACCTGGAGTGTTTGCCCAGGTCCCTTGGCTTCTCAGCCCCTCCCTCCTCTGAGCTGCATGCAGACGGTTTCTGTGCCTCCCTGAGGAGCGTACAAGGAACATTCCCTGGCTGATGAATCGAAGCCACTCGAGGGATTGGAATAAAGACAAATGATTATTTAAACCTGCTTACGTACCGTGACTTCTTTTCCTTGACTGTGGTAGAATGCCAGCTGATGAAGACAGAGCGACCCAAACCCAATACATTCATCATTCGCTGCCTGCAGTGGACCACGGTAATTGAGAGAACGTTTCACGTGGAGACCCCTGAGGAGCGGTATGTTTCATTCATGTTTAATAGAGAAGCCCCTCCCAGAGACAGATGGGAAAGGGGAGAAGCGGGAAGAAAGGAGGGAGGTGTATTATAAAAAGTTCCAGATTTTGAGTCATAGTGCCTGGATTCTAGTACCAGGGTTTTGCCCTGTGTCTGTCACCTTGGGCAAGTCATATCTGGACTCAGTTTTCTCTCCTTTAAAATGGAGTTGGACTCATTAACAAGAGCCTTCCCAATTCTACTCCTGATTTGAGCCTCTGATTTTACAGGGGCTGACATGCCTCGTTAAGTGAATTCTCTTCAGGACTGGTCTGTCTTAGAGGGTTCACTGGTGTGATTCTTCATCCCCTTTTCACCATAAGCCCCAAAGGGGTGCCCCAATTTACGGATGAGGAAATCAAGTCCCAGAGAAAAGAAGGGACTTCACTTGAGGTTACACAGCAAAGGTAGTGGTTGAATTGGGGCTAGAGTCCAGGCATCTTGAGTCTCAGTGGGGGCCCTTTCTGCCTAGTGACGTTGTTCTGCCAGCACAGAAATCCCTTCTGCACTGTCCCTAGCAGGTGGCCATCCAGCCTTGGCTCAAACCTGCTGTGACAGGGAGTCACTACCCATTCTTCTTTTCCGATCATTGACCCTGGCTTTACTTTCCAGAGCCCGTGTATAACAAATCCATTTTGAGGAAGATTTGAGACCCAGAGCTAATCATGTTTACCCCACCCCAGTCTGGGAGCAATCACTCTCTAATTAGATTCCAGAACACTCTGTATTTCTCTTATTCACTTAACCACTCTCTGATTTGCATTATGTTTCATCTGTATATATGTGTCACTTCTTCTTCTAATAAACTGAGCCTTTCAGAAGCAGAGACTCTGTTCTCTTTACCTGAGGTCAATAGAAATAAAAGTCTCTAATATTTAGAACTGTCCAAAAGTGTAGTGAGCTGTCTTGGGGTAGAGAGTTTCCCATCGCAGTAAGTCATTCAGGAATTTGTCAGAGATGTTCTAAAGGAGTTTCTGGCTTAGGCGTAGATTGGGCTGGTCTTAATTCTGGGATCGTGGCCCCTTCATCAACAGCACCCAGCCCATAGCCTAGTGCTCAGCCAGCACTAATTGCATATTTACTATGAAGAGAAAATGAAATAATATATGTAAAGTGTTTTAAAGACTTTTAAGCACTTCATAATTGTTAGCTACGATTTGTTGTTACTGAATGAAGTGAATGAGTATTGCCCAAATCCAGAGGGGTCAAGCACAGAGAACACATGATTGATTATTGGCTGAATCCTTCTTTACCTGGGCAGTATCTGGGGCTGGGAGAGGTATTGCCCTGTGGGGGCGGCAGGTGAGGAAGGCCTGGCCTGACCCCTACCCTCTATATGACCCCTTTCAGGGAAGAATGGACCAAAGCCATACAGATGGTGGCTGACAGCCTGAAAAAGCAAGAAGAAGAGCTGATGGACTTCCGGTCAGGCTCACCCAGTGACAATTCTGGGACTGAGGAGATGGAGGTGTCTACGACAAAGCCCAAACACAAAGTGGTGAGGATGGGCCATCCGGGATGAATGAGCTCCTGTTTCCCCCCAAACTTTGCCCTGTTCTGCAGTGTTGTTGTGGCTCCGAGGGTCTTGTGGCAGGGATGTCTTTGAAAAGTCCATAGTAGCTATGCAAACATCAGGTCATGTTCTTGGTGGCAGACTTGAGCACCGTGACTTTGAAGACTTTGTCTTCATCCCCTGTCTTGCTTTCTTCTCTAGCCACATTTTAAAATTTTGAATTTTAAGCTGTTTAATATTTGGTTAAAGCATATTAGGGAAAGCTGTCTGGCTCCCCTCTTATTCTTGGGATCCGGTGGAAAAGCTCTGGGCTACCAAAGCAGGTCTGTTCTCTGGAGAGAGACCTGCCTGGTGCACTGAAGGTTATATCAAGAACAGCAGGGGCCATCATCTTGTCCTTGATACACCAAGAGTGGTTTCCAAGGGAGGAACTGTGACTTTGCCACCTGGCTTTCTCTCTAGAAATATTTTTAGCTGTGGTGCGAGGCTCTGTTACATCTTAAAACAGAAGCCCCCTGAGTGCATGCCTTCCTGCTTAGCCAGTGCTGACTCTGTGCCCGTCTGAAATGCCTTTCCAGACGATGAATGAATTCGAATACCTGAAGCTGCTGGGCAAAGGCACTTTTGGGAAGGTGATCCTTGTGAAAGAGAAGGCGACTGGCAGATATTATGCCATGAAGATCCTCAAGAAGGAAGTGATCGTGGCCAAGGTGAGCCCAGACTGGGCTTGGAAGTGGCTAGTCCCAGGGCCTTAGCCTCAGTCACTTGGTCTTTGGGGGAGGAGAGAAAGTAGGGTTCCCATGGGAGGTTTGGAAACACAGGGTGGAAGAGTGATACCCATCTTTGGGTCTTGTCTTGCAGGATGAGGTGGCACATACACTTACCGAGAACCGAGTCTTGCAGAACTCAAGGCACCCGTTCCTGACAGTAAGTGTCGGGCTTCTTTTCGTGAGTTAGGGATTCATAAAGCCATCTTACCAATAGTCCCCTCCCCCACTACCTTGCTAGAGCCAGTGATGGATCAAGCTTATTGACTTAGGAGGTTTTTGTTTTAACTTGAAAAACTCTTTTAAAAATAGTATTTTATTTTTTCCCCAATTAGATATAAAAACAATTTTTAACATTCATTTCTTAAAAACTTTTTAAAAAGAAGTTTGATTCCCCCCTTCCCCCCATGCTGTCATTTCTTGATAATCTATCTCTACCTTCCCTTGCATCCCATAGCAAAGATATATAATTAAGAAAAATAAACCCTTACAGTAGCATATAATTAAGAAACATAAACCCTTATATGACCATGTCTGAGGAGGTACCACTCTTTCCATCTTGTAGATGACTACCCCTCTTCCAAGAAGTGTGGAGGTTTTATTTTGCAACTGTTTCTGAGCAGTTAAGGGCAGGTGATACCTTTGATCAGAATTCTGAAGTCAAAGCTGCCCCGCCCCATTTATTAAAATATTTACTTTATTTTCAACATTCACTTCCAGAAGTTTAAAATTTTCTGCCCCAGCAATCTCTCCCTAAGACAACTTGCGATCTGATATGACTCTACACGTACGTTTGTATTCAACACAGTTTCACATTAGTCCTGTTGCATAGAAGAACAAAGCTGCCTTTCCATGAGAATAATTTTCCTTCTCATTGTATTATTGGTTTGTAGAGGCTTCTAGCTCAAATGTGGGTGGTGACAGAGAATCTTTAAGATACCTTCAGATTCTAGGATTCTAGTTTATCATTCAAGTGGACTCTGTGTGTGTGTGTGTGTGTGTGTCTGTGTGTGTGTCTGTGTGTCTCTGTGTGTGTGTGTGTGTATGTGTGTGAGAGAGAGAGAGAGAGAGAGAGAGGAGAGAGAGGGATTGGGATTATTTGAGTTTTATGGCTGAAATTAAAATAATGGAAATTTCAGTAGGGAGTCACATTTCCATCTTAGAATTTACAGTAGAGAGGCAGAAGAAAATAGCCATAATCTGACACGCATTCTAGATTTTGGGAGAGTGGATTTCACAGAGTTCTACTGTGGGTAGAATCCCACAGTCAGCAATTTTGTACAAGAACTTCTGCCTTGGTGGGGTTAGAAGCCCTCAAGAATGAAAATCTGAAGATGTAAACATATAACTGAGATAAGGAGAAGAAAGGTATGTTTATTGCCTAAGAAGACAGATGTGGATGCACAGGAAACTCAGTAACTAATTTAGATTTTATTTACAGTTAGGTTCCCCCCTGATGAATTCCAATAATAATCCTTCAACTGGTCTCATTATTTCCAGTTTGCACAGGAGATTTTCATTGGGCTGAAACCAGTGATCATGTTTTACATAATCATGGCTTCAGGTAGTGTGAGTTTGAAGCCAATTTGACCACTTCACAGGATTGACTATTTAAACTAATTGGGGCCTAGATATATCTTTTATATATCTAGATATAGATCTACATATATATCTATCTTTTGTATACCTAGATACATATCCATGTCTGTTTATATATCTTTTAATGTCTAGATAGATAGGTCTAGATATATCTCTTATACTTAGATGTAGCCATTATATATCTAGATAGAGATATATCTATATAGATAAAATACATATAATAGCTGTATCTCTATCTAGATATGCCTATCTATAACAGATATATCAAGATATACCTGTATTTTAACACTGTTGAAGAAAAAAGCTTGGAGAGGGGTCTCTAATGGAGTGTACTGAGTATTTGTGTTCAGTGCTGTGCTGTTTAAAATTTGTGCAAGTGACTTGAGTAAAGGTGTAGCTTGTAGATTTATCAAATTTATCCCTGCAGGAAGCTAGCAGAGATAGCTAACATGTTAAACAAAGGAAGTGTGATCCCAAAAGATCTCAACAGGTCAGAAAGAGGAGTTGAATCTACTAAGAATTTAATTCTTATTGGACTTAGTGTGAATTTATGTAGAGATAAATTTAACAGGAATAAACAGCAAAATAGGGATAAATAAGAACTGTAAAAGTAAAATTCTTTTATTGAGTTAAAGAAACAACAGTGCACAGTTACAAGCTAGAAGAAGGTGGGACTAGATAGTGATTCATCTGAAGAAGGTCTTCTGTCTGAGTGGACCACAAGTTGTTATGGGTCAGGTATGTAACGTGGCAGGCGGCCAGAAAAGCCAATGGAATCCTAAGCTGTAAGCGGAGTTATAATTGTCCAGGATCAGGGAGGTAACTCTACTCTAGTCAGACAACCTGTGGAGTTCTGCATCCATTTCTTTCTTTCTTTCTTTTTTTAATAAGCAAAAATGAAGAGAGATTCTTTATAGCATAAAAATAATATTAAAGTAAGTATTAAAGTCAGTAATGAAAATAAGTATTAAACAGTGGAGAAATCATAGCATCTGTGGGCACGTTTACAATGTCAAGAGAAAAAAAAATGTTTTCACTGTGCCGAAGAAGGCAGCCACGGTGCTGCTTGTGCCACTTTGGAAAGGACCGAGTGCCAATGGGAATACAGAAGGAGCAGTGGAAGGACAAGTTGTACTGTTTGACAGAAAATCCCCATCAACTTCAAAATTCTTTGAGGAATGATGGATTCTGGAATACAATTTAAGATCTGATATGGCTAGGCCACCTTCCCTAGCCTTTCTTTTCATTAATTCCCATGATATTCTGGACCTTTTGTTGTTCCAGATGAATTTTGATGTTATTTTTTTCTAATTCTATAAAATATTTTTGTTTGTTTGATTGGTATGCCACTGACTAAGTAAATTAAATTAGGTAGAATTGTCATTTTTTATTGTATTAGTTCAGCCTACCCGTGAGCAACTGATGGTTTGTTTGTTTTTTTTCAGTTATTTAGATCTGACTTTATTTGTGTGAAAAGTGTTTTATAATTGTATTCATATGAATCCTGGGTTTATTTTGGACTCTCAGATATTGTATAATGTCTACAATAACTTTAAATTGAATTTCTCTTTATATCTCTTGTTATTGGGTTTTGTTAGAAATATGTAGATATCCGCATCCATTTCTAGGTGTCCCATTTTAGGAAGGTCATAGAGAATGGGGTAAAGTATTCAGTAGAGGGGGCCCAGGATGGTATGAAGGGGGAAGGGACATGCAGGATGTTTACCTGTTTAACCTTACGGGAACTAGGTGGTCTGGTGGATAGAATGCTGGGCCTGCAGTTAGGAAGACCTGAGTTCAAATGTGGCCTGAGACATTTGACAGTTACATGACCTGGGCAAGCCACCTGTGCTTCTGTTGCTTCATCTGTAAAATGAAGGTAGCCAAAGCACCTTCTTCCTGGGGTTGTTGTGAGGATTCAGTGAGAGTTCAGATGAAATCGGGCATGAGCTGAGCAGGCACTTAACTAATGCTTGCCCCTCTAACTCCTCCCCTCACTTTTAACCTGGAAAGGACGAGATCTGAGGGGTGAGGGTGACATGTACCTTGCTCCAGATATTTGAATGGGTCTCAGGTTATTTTGCTCAACCTCAGAGGGTGGGACTGAAGCTGTTGGAAATTGCCATTTGGCAGGTTTGGGCTCCACATAAGGAAAATCTTTCTTTCTTTTTCTTCCTTCCTTCCTTCCTTCCTTCCTTCCTTCCTTCCTTCCTTCCTTCCTTCCTTCCTTTCTTCCTTCCTTCCTTTTTTCCCTCCCTCCCTTCCTCCTTCCTTCCTTCCTTCCTTCCTTCCTTCCTTCCTTCCTTCCTTCCTTTCCTTCTTTCCTTTCTTCCCTCCCTCATTCCTTCCTTCCTTCTTTCCTTTCTTCCTTCCTTCTTGGAGGGGGTAGGGCAGGGCAATTGGGGTTAAGTGACTTGCCCAAGGTCACATGGCTAGTAAGTATTAAGTGTCAGAGGCCAGATTTGAGGATTTGAACTCAGGTCCTCCTGACTCCAGGGTCAGTGCTCTATCTACTGTTCCACCTAGCTGCCCCAGGAAAGTCTTTCTAATGATTCAAGTGGTCCTAAAGCTGTGGTTGTTGTGGGAGTTGTGGTGAGGACACCATCAGCAAAGGTCTTCCATTAAAGGCTGGTGGCCACTTTGGGGGGAGAGGGGGAGGATTTGTAGAGGAGTTTGTAGAGGGGATTCTTGGTTACAGGTTAAACTGGAGAGACTCCAAGGTCCTTTTCAGTGCTGAGGTTCTGTGTGTCTGTATATAACAGTAGCTCACTTTTGTATGGAAGATAGAGGCAGCTTGGTGTGGTGGAAAGAGCTCCAGACCCAGAGTCAGGAAACATGGGTTTGAGTCTCAGATCTCACTTACAGTAGTCACATGAACCTGGAATAACTAGTTGCTTCACTTTCTTCATCTGTAAAATGGAGGTTATAATGAAAATGATAATATCTGTGCTATCTGCCTCGCAAGATTGGTATAAGGAAATTATCCTGTGAACCCTAAGGTGTTCTAGAAATGTGAGAAGGCTAGGGCTTGTTGGACCGGTGATTTCATTGATTGTAGGGAGCCACGGGTCCCTGCCCCCCCTTCCCATGAGGAACTTCCTCTAAATGCTGGTTAGTGTCACCTCTGCAAATTAGATCAGTTCTAGAAAGTTGCCTTGCCCAGGATTACACTGGCAGTATATATGTCAGAGGCAGGACTTGAATTCACTTCTCTCCCTACTATGCTGTGCTTCCTTTCATAAAAATGTGAGTTATTATATGTTTGTTATTGTGTGTGTGTGTGTGTGTGTGTGTGTGTGTGTGTGTGTGTGTAAAATCTGTTTTTATTATTGGGACAGCTAAGTGGCACAGCAGATAGAGTGTCAGGCCTAGAGTCAAGAAGACGAGTTCAAATCCAGCCTCAGACACTTACTAGCTGTGTGACCCTGGGCAAGTCACATAACCCTGTTGGCCTCAGTTTCCTCATCTGGAAAATGAACTGGAGAAGGAAATGGCAAACTCCTCCAGAGTCTTTGTCGAGGACACCCAAAATGGGATCCCGAAGAGTCAGACATGACTGAAACGAAAACGTGAACATGCATAGGAGGCTCACTGATGCCTTTGGAGAGGGGAGGAGAGCTGACACGTGCATGGGCTTTCTTTGAGCTTCCATTCCTAAGGAGAGCAGACCAAAGGGCTTACCTGCACATTGTGGCTCGTAGCACAGTTGACTAAGAAAGCCCTTACTTTAAAAGAAGAGGAAAAAATGAGAAGTGACATGCACAGTTGGGCCCGTACTTGGCTGATCCAGTGTGGGCATCACACTTTTACACAGAAGTATCCTGGCTTAGAGCACAGGTGAAAGGTCTGAGAATCCTGGGTACCACATCAGCAGCACACCTGCCCTCAGGGCCCTGGCTCCTGCTGCCTTCATTGGACGCCTGCTGGGCCGAGCTCTCACAGAGCCTGGTTCCCTGATGACATGCTCCAAACACAAAACCGGCAGTCTGGCCCTCTCAGTGTCACTGCAAGTGACTGCTGGCCACCCCACAGTCCGCAAAGGGAGGGCACTGATAGCTGCGATCTTTTGACACGAGCCCACCCGAGTTTGACTAATAGCCGTGCCTGCAGGCTGTGCCCCTTCAGTCTCTTTACAGAAGAGTCTCTATTAGGCACTGTTAGTCCTTCCCAGCAGTAGTTAACATGCATGGAAAAATTACAGGTCGTGTTTACCTTTTGTCCTTTTATTTCCAGAGTCAAAAAGATCAAAGACAAAAAAGCCTTAGGAAAATGACAAAATGGGGATCAGCCACCCCCAGGCCCCAGTGTTCTACTAGGCAATAGCAACAATAACCCCTCCTTCTAGCCAAGGGAACCACAGACTCATCCTTTCCCCAGCTAACTCTCATTCTTTCTCCAGCTCATTTTCCAGAAGAGGAAACTGAGGCAAACAGGGTTAAGTGACCCGCTCAGGGTCACACAGGTAGTAAGTGTCTGAGACTAGATTTGAACCTGGGCAGATGAATCTCCCTGACTCCAGGCCTGGTACTTTAACCACTGTACCACCTAGCTGCTCTGTGTTCAGGGTTTAGCCATAATGGAAAGTTTACAGATCTTTGCTGAGCTCTCTTTTTTGTTTTGCCCTGTAGTCAGTTCACCTGTGTAAGAGGTAGAAGAGGAGCAGAACCTGCCTCTGCTCTTGGGGAGTTCATAATCTCTTTGGGAGAGGAGATGTACACACACAGGGCACGACAGGACAGTGAGGGCTCGCTAGTGAGCTCAGATTTGGAGTCAGCAGGACCCAGGGTAGAGTCCACGCTTGGTTACTTCTGTCATCTTGGGCACCTTACTTCTGGGCCTTAGCTTCCTCATTTATAAAACGAGGGAGGAGGAAGGAAAGGGGGGCTAGCTGATCTGTGATATTCCTTCTCTCTGGAAATGTCTGATCCTGTCTGTCTTTCTAGGCACTTAAGTATTCATTCCAGACGCATGACCGCCTGTGCTTTGTGATGGAGTATGCCAATGGGGGAGAGGTAAGGAGAACACAGCCCTGACAGGTAGAGGTGCAGATCTGAGGCCTGATGGCCGGAGTAGTCAGTATCCCTGCCTGCCTGCTGTGGAAGAGGACGGTGCCAGGCACTGAGGGAGATCAAAAGCGCGGATGCGCATGGTGCTCACTTATAAGGCATGCGCATGGCGACGGTGTACAATATTCCAGGAGGAATGCATTGGAGTGGATTCCCTGAAGAAGGAGAGTGTGACTTCTCAGGGGCAGGTGATTTCTCATCAAACATCAGTCAAGGCTTTGAGGGAAAGGCAGCATGAGTTGGCCTCACATGGGAAATCCTACAGGTGAAGAAGGGGAGGGAAATCATTCCAGGCATAGGAAGCTCTGTGAACAAAGACATGAAGGTGAGACAGTGCAGGGCCTTTGGGGGATGGTAGAGAGGAGTCCAATTTGATTGGAGCACAGACACCTGGCCTTGGAGTCAGGAAGAAAAGACCTAGATTCAAATCTAGCCTCAAATACTCATTAGCTCTGTGACACTGGGCAAGTCACTTCACCTCTTCACCTCAGTTTCCTCACCTGTAAAAATGGGGATAATAATAGCCCCTACCTGCCAGGGTTATTGTGAGGATCAAGTGACATATGCCTGGCCCATAGTAAATGCTATTTAAATGTTAGCTTTTTCTTATTACTATGTAGAGAGAGGATAATTGGAGCTCTTAGGCAGGAGTGGCTGGCATACTTCCACATCGTGCAGATGAACTTGAACTTGACTTGGCAGTAGTGAGCCATGGAATGTTGACAGCAGATAACATGACCAGACCTATGTAGGCGGAGAATAGGCAGCACATGAGGGATAAATGGGAGGAAGGAGAGGGTAGGTGCTCTGCACGCTCAGCTTCAGAAATGCTTCACTTTCTGATTGTGATTAGCCTGTTTGGTTGTAGGAAGCAGTAATGCACTGAGGATTAATGTGCTAGAATAGAAACTTAGGGGCTGGGACTGGGATGTGGTCGCTTTCTTATTCCTGGGACCTTTTTTTTTTTTTTTTGATGGTTTTTGATGGTTTTACACTACCTTCCCTTGCAGCTGCAGGGGTTTTGAGAGGATTAAATGGCATCCAGTCAGCTTAGTGCCTAGTAAACTTACTGTCTAGATCAGGGATGGTCCCCACCCCTGGTCTAAGTTATCTACTAGGCTTAAGGCCACTAGGTGGTACAGAGGAATAGAGTGTTGGTCCTAGAGTCAGGAAGACTTGAGTTCACGTCTGGCCTCAGTTACTCACTACCTGTGTGACCCTGGGCAAGTAATTTTACTTCTTTCATTCCATTTCCTCAACTATAAAACAGAGATAATACTGGCACCTACCTCCCAGGGTTATGAGGCTCAAATAAGGTAGTGCTTGTAAAACACTCAGCGTGGTACCTGGTGCCTGGTGCTTAATAAATGTTTGTTTTCTTCCTCCTTTCCCTCCCCCAGAGCAGAACCTGTGGGAAGGAGGAGTAAAGCTTTTGGTGGAATAAGATCTCCCCAGGGCCCTTGGAGGGTGTGTGTAGGGGAATAGTGGTTTGGATCTGAAATATTTTAAAATAGATTATATTGGGGTTTGACCAGAGAACTTCATTTTGTCAAGATTGATAGATTTTGTGATGTTAGTGGAAAGAGAATTGGGCATGAAGTCCCTGAAACCCGAGTTCATATCTCTCTCTGATACTTAATAGCTTGTGGTTTTGGGGGGATATTTTTTCAATCCGTAAAATAGAGACGATGAGGGGTTACAAGTTATAAGAAAGTAAGACTTAAGATGCTGCAGAGATGGGAGTCTTTCTTCCCTTTGTTTGAAAATGGTCAGTTAGAGACAGGGTTTGGTCGTTGCCCAGGACATCT
The DNA here is from genome assembly GCA_028646515.1 of Pseudochirops corinnae. Classification (NCBI taxonomy): domain Eukaryota; kingdom Metazoa; phylum Chordata; class Mammalia; order Diprotodontia; family Pseudocheiridae; genus Pseudochirops; species Pseudochirops corinnae. The sequence goes on along the minus strand of CM053585.1, from coordinate 312,287,964 downwards.
CTAGGCAAGGAAGAGGACGGCCTTTCTAAGCCTCCTGAGGCCAAGTTAGTGCTTCTTTTCTACCATGCCCCTCTTCCCAGCATTCTGTGCCAAAGGTGTCTGGGCCTCAGGTTTTAATGCTGGCAGTAGCTTTCTCTTTCAGGACTTGTTTCTGGCCTGGTTGGTCATTCAGACAGTACTTGAATGTACAGAGTACCCTTTCTTCAGCAGGCCCCTTAGGAAGATTTGAATTGAAATTTTAGGAATCCCTGTACACAAAACTTTGTGACAAATGGGAGAAGGCAGTTGGCGGGGCCAGTAATCATTTTATTCCTCATGCCTGCCTTATTGCTGATAACAGGGAAGGCAGCTTTTTTGTCCCAAGTTCAGGAAAGGGCATTGAGGAGGTCTGATGTGTCTTTTTCTCCACAGCTGTTTTTCCATCTCTCCCGAGAGCGGGTATTCTCGGAAGACCGAGCCAGGTTCTATGGGGCAGAGATTGTGTCTGCGCTGGACTACTTGCATTCTGAGAAGAATGTTGTGTACAGAGACCTCAAGGTAAGGAAAACAGCAGTTTGGGTCCAGAAAAAAGGAAAAGGAACATGTAGCAGCTTTTAGGGCCAGCCCCTTGACTTTAAAAAGTTATGTAGTTGTAATGCCAAGCAAAGGCAACTTCCAAGGTTCAGTTTACCAGCATAGTAAGCCCCATTTATTCAGCTAACATTCACAGAACAGAAAAATTCAAAATATAGTGTAACTTGTTCCTTTAGCAAGTTCTCAATTCAGTCCAGGTACTACTCCACCCCTAGACTGTACATTCATCTAGTCAGCCAAAAGTCTCTTCTCAAATGGAGATTAGTCTCCAACCATAAACAAAGTACATTCATTAG